>JARYHS010008075.1:48832681-49575181 GCA_031002005.1 Vandiemenella viatica
TTTAATTTAATTTAATTACAATGGAGCGCACGCTACGGTGGCAATTTCCCTAAACACCCATCTTCCTCCATTTCCTGCACCCTTCTACATTTTCCCTCTACAGATTTTAACTTAAAATTCTTTCAACGTTTTTGGTAAATTATTCATCATTTTTCTTAGTAAGTTATTCCAATCCCTGACACCCTTACCTAACAAAGAGAATGTTCCCACACCCTTGTGCCTGAAATCGAGTGCCAGCTATGACCATGGTCATCTTTTCCCTTCCATTCATTACTGTTCATTCTTACACCAATATCTTTCCATGCCTCATCACTAATATACGCAATGTACACTCCTATGACCCACTTCACCCTCTTCCTGTCTTCCAATAAATCCCATTCCAGCTCTTGTTACTGATTGAATTTTGCGATAATTTCTAGAAACAAATCTAGCAGCCCTTTTATGTACCCTCTTCTAAACTCAAAACTCAAAATGTGGATCCCACACTACACCACCACATTCACGCAATGGTCTGACCGATCTTTTGTACCCCAGTTCCTTTACTTCTCTCGTACATCCCTTCATCATTCTCTTTCCGAAAGTGCAGAATTTTGGAACCTTTTCCTACTACCTGTCCAATGTGTCCTTCTCAGTTAAGCTTGTTATCTTTATTTAATTATCGCTTTACGTTTCGTTGACGTCAAGGTCATAAGAGGCGGGATGGGTCTGGGGACAAGGAACGGGAAGGAATTCGGCCATGGCCTTTAAAAGGCATTTGCCTGGATTGATTTGGGGAAATCATGCAAACCCAAATCGGGATGCCCGTACTAGGATTCGAACCAGCGTCTTCCCGAATGCGAGGTCAGAGCGTTAACCGCTCAGCACGGTATCAAATGTAATGCCAAGATATTTACATTTAAAGTCTTCAACAAGCAATTCCTTAGAACTGAGACACACTTTGAGTTTTGCCTTAGTGGAGCCGTGATCTGTGTAGAGTAGAGTGCCAGTGAGACGTCTTGTGAGGCGACAGCGAATCCCGAGTCTCCAAATTGCATTAATTTGGACAAAAGGCGGTGTCCGGCGTGTGGTGACGCCGCGGACCGCCGGGCAGCGCCAATTACGGGTAACGAGCACACTGCACTGATTGCCGGGACCCCCGAGTATTAATAACAAGCCCCCGCCAAATTGGATGCCGCCCCAGCAGACGCGAAGAACGCCCGCCGCCCGTGCCTGATACCTAATTTGTTCCGGGGGCGGCGGGGATTACACGGCAGCGTAGCGGATTACGGTAAAAGTTGGCAAAGTGGCGCGAGTCTTTTTTGTTTCCGCCAACCGTGTCACGCGGCAGAGATCTGCCGGAGCGATCCCGCCGCGGCGGAATAACTCCGCAGTCTGTCCTGGAATTAAAGGTTTCTCGTTTTTACGCTACTCTCTCTGTTTTAATCTCATGTAGCAGTCATGGAACTGTCATATATTTGTTCAGGAAGGATATTCCGTCGCACTGCTAAGTACGGCGAAAAATCGTAATGAAATGTCAACATTTTCACCACATTCTACATCTATATCTGCACCAATACTCTGCAATTCATTAATATTGTGGGTGGTAGAGGCTGCTTTACACAAAAACAATCTTTACTCTGTGTATTTCAATCCCGAAAAGCATAAGGGAAAAGAATACATATAAGCATCAATACTACACACATTTTACTAATCTCTGTTGTAATTGTGACCTAAATAGATTGGTGGGCGAACTATTTCATCGTACTCGTAAATGCAAGAGGATATTCCCATATTCGCCAAAAGTTCAAACGAAATCTACATAGTCTGTCTGACAGACAATTCCAACCCAATCTATGTATCAATTTTGGTAGGTTCTGATAAGAACAATGGAAGCAGTCTCTATTGTGTCAATCAATCACTAGCGATAAGGATTCCAAACTCCACAACAGTAATTCAGCTTTTTCTCATATTGCATGCACCATGTAAATTAACTAATTTTAGTAACAGTTTCCAAGCGATGAGCTGTGTCAAACAACTCTCTACTAGAGTTTCATCAAAACATATTTCTTTCTCTAACCGTCGCTAGGTGAATCTACATTTGCTACGTGAATTTATTGTAGCTGCAAAGCATGGGGTTCTTATATTGTAGGATTTTTTTCCCCTTGCATAATCTTTGTACTAAATAAAATCCACAGACATTGGTTGGACAGCTTGTGTAGACTTAACCATTCTGCTAAATGACTAACAAAGCTGTGTTCACTTTCCGAGACAAATTGGTAGCTATTCTAACCACGTGTCCTGGAAGAATAGCGTGTCATTAGCCAAACGTGCATATCATGGAATTACTATCGATAACGGTAACATTACAGAAAAAGCGTACTCCACAATCCAATGCTGCCGATAAACTAAGCAAAAATCCATTAACAACAATTATTCATTGAAACTATACATAAACAGTTTTAAATGTGAAAGTAAATAATTATCAATGTGGAACAGCAGTTTCTATCCAATATATTGTCAGTAAAACTGCCAAAATAGATCAGAATCACTGTATCTACGACTCACGAAGTGTTATTTATGCCTAATTTGTTAAAAACAATAAATAAAAATAACAAAAAGATGACAAGAAAACTATCTCTCACAAGCAAAGATTGGACATACAACAGAGTCAATTTCCAGCTCAAAATGCCTGCTATTCAATAAGGAAATGGAGATCGAGGAGTTAGAATAAGAAGAGAGGAAAATTCTAACGAAAGTCCTAGGACCAATAAAGGGAAAAGAAAAATCTGGTGGAAGCGAAAAAATGAAGATATAGGCATGCAGAGAAAACTGCAGACACTATGCACAAGAGAAGACTGAAATTTTATGGACACATTATGACAATGAGTGAGAATAGGTTGACAAAATGGATTTGAAACTACATCACTGAATTAAAGGTTGGATCCATCTAGTTGAGATAGAGTGTTTCAAATTAAAACTAGTCAATCCAAGGGGTTCGAGGAGCTACGTACAAAGTTGTAGACCATCTGGTCTGAAGGAAGCAGGGATAACCTCAGCGGAAGTATGAGAAGTTCTGGGAGGAGCAGAAAAGGGCGTAGCACTGGTCCAAAGTAGACCAAAATTGTAGAAGAAGAAGTAAAAGAAAAATAAATGAACATAATTACAACAATTATTGAATTACTTATAAAAATTGCTGCAAAAGTTCTTGTAAACCTCTGTTGCAGTCATGAGTTCCTTGTTTAGTTAGCGACGGTCATCGTCAAATGTGGGCAGAAGAGGACTTTTCTCGCTTAGCATAATCGTCCGCTTATATTTTCATTGTGCACGTTCATTAACCACACCTATCTCTCGACAATTATTACATTTGTTTTCCTATGAAGGTCACAAATCTACCAGCTAATTTCGCTGCAACAACTGTTCCTAGCTCGAAAACAGAGATAGCGTACTTTCAGTTGACTCGAATATGTTTAAACTCCGTGAAAAGTAAATAAATCTTGAAATTAGTTGTATGTAGAGTTCTTTTCACGAAAAGGATACACAGTCAGCAGTCAAGAACTCGAACCCGATCCCGTTGCATCATTCCCTTCCAGTGTACTGGCGTCTGACGCGCATAGCCACACCGGAGGGAAAACATACCGGAGACCTAACATTTAGATCTCGGATATCTGAAATTACTGTAAACATTCCGCAAGTTTTTTTATCATTAATTTTATACAGATGTGACTTCATACCATTCAATTTTTCGGGTGGTCCATATTTATAGCAATTTTTATACGTGATGTTGTAAACGAAATAAAAACAATTAGCAAAATCGTTACAATTATTAACATAAGAGCAATCATTTTTGTGTGTAAATTGGCAGTTGTTTCATTAAGTTCTCGAGGTACACGTTAAAGAGTTGATCGATAGAGACAAATAAACAGTATTAAAAAGTGTCAAAATTTGGAGGAAGAGATCGAGAATTCACATATTTTGTATGATACATTAAACGAAAATTATTACACAGATTCATTTGATGTTATACCCATAGGTATGATATATATCTGAAGTTACAGCAGAAATTAGAAGTCGGTCGGGGTCGGAAAATGTGAAAAGATCAAATCTAGTTTTTTTGAGGATGTGGGAAAAAAGTCATATAGATTTAGTTCAAATTTTTCGTCATGATTAAGCAGACTCTTCCTCAACTTTTGTAACCTCTGACAGGAACATAAGGGCAAAAACTATTGATTCTAAACCAATTTGTGCGGAAATTTTTCGAAAACAGTTGAACGAACATTTCGATATATTCTAAAAAATACTGTAGTTTGAATATATCTCAGGTTACTGCGAAAAATATTTAGATGTTACAAAATTGACAATTGTGAGTTGAACTCCAATACAATTTGTTTTGGATGGTTGGAAAGACCGTCATATTCCTCTCAGTTCTGATTACCAATAAATCCAGACACGCGATCTGAATTAATTATCAATCATCGATAAAAGTGTAAGCGGAAACAATTTTTGAAACAAAAATAAAATTAAAGTCTGGTATCCTCACTTTTAAAATTAAAAATATATTTTTTATTTTGTCCTTTTTATTTCGGTATCGAGAATTGAGTAAAGGATGGCTCAAGCAAGTTCGCCCCACAGGTCGCGAACTGTACGAAAATGGTGAAATTCGTGTGATTTAGCAGAAATTAGAGAAATGGCAGTAGCAGTTGCGACAGCCAGAATTCAGCCAGACGACAAAGTGGCTTCTAGAAACACTGTAGAAGCGTCTACTGCTAGCGGACTTGATCCTACTCATTATGTCTGCTATTAATGTCCTGTGATGCTCAGAAATAATCTCTGGACTAAGAAGGGCTAGGTAGAACGGAGCACTTGGAATAGTGTATTGACCAAGCGAATCATCAGAAAATTAAAAACCGTTCGTATTAACGGTTCAGTTAACAATTACGATTTCCGCAGGTCGAAGGTACATTTGGATCACAGTCATGCACTAGGATGCAATTTCAGATTCAAGGTGCATTTGTATGCAGCATCCACATGTCTCAAGAATTGAGTCTGCATAGAGTTCTAACTGATATCGGCGAGCAAGAATTCAATTTAGGAATCACTTATGCAGCTACTTCAAGATCTATAAAAATTGGAAGGATTCGTTTCTGCACATGAATTTGAGTGGAACAGGCTTAAGAAAATTAATCTGCATGGCCATTTTGAACACAGGAAAATGTTTTTGCGTTTGTTAAATACTTCAATTTACTTCCGAGTACCAAACTCTTTTTTCAATTTTGTAATAATATGCGCCATAAGTTTATTCTTGTATTTCGTTTAATCTGAAATGAAAACTTTAAGACCCCACGGGAGGAAAATTATTGAACTATCTTTTCATCCTAAAGACAAGCAACGACTTATTTTTAAATCTAGATTAACCAGCTTTTTATTTTATATCAAATATGTTATTCGTCTTGTCAGTGTTAGTATATCTTAAATGTGCCATTGTAATATAACTCAGTCGGCACATTTAAAAATTATTACACTGTAATTTAATTTAGTTACAGAGAAATCCAATTTCCCAAAAATCGATTAATAAATGAAATAATAATAGTACTAATAATTTTAATTAATGTAAATTATAATTTCATGTTTTAATAACATTTTATCAATAAAAATACGGAGTTAAAATCAAACAAATCTATTGGTTACCATCATATTCGGACTTCAGTAAGCTGGCAGATTTAAAAAAACGTAAAACGTTATTTGCAGCTAGTGCAGTTTCTTTACCCATTTGAGTTGGTCTAACATCTCAATTAATACGATATACAATAATAAGTCTGTCAAACAGTACTCATTTAAGTATCCAGACATTAACTGAAGTAATCCTGTATAGAAACAACAGAAAAATTCGTATGTTTCCTTCACTTTTTTTAATATCCAATTCACTAAACACAGCTTACATTTTTCGTCAGTTATAGGTAACTTATAAAACCATCAATTCTTTCCATTTTAATTCTGTACATATTGAGGATTATCTTTTCGTCCCGTTCACCACTTATCTGTTAATAATCCACTTAAAACAAAACATTAATATTTGCTCTTCTCTCTTTCTCTTTTTTCTTAGAACACATTCTAACAGCAACTAAAACTATTAACTAAGTAATCTCTTTTCTTTTTATTTAAGAAGAATAAAAACGAACATTGTTACTGTACAAGCATATAATATATATACAGAAGTACATAAACTTCATGATCCATCCCTTATACATAGAGTGAAAGACAGCCAAGCTATGCTGATAGAAACAGGAACAATATTGGAGCTCAAGTGCATTCTTACTTACGTGTTTTGATATTCTATTTATATATGGAGTATATCATGTTGACTTTATACCGCTTGCTTTCCTTGCTCTTAGTTTTATGGGTCCCTTTCTGCATTGTTTCTTGAGAAGCGGGCGTAATTAGTTCATAGCTAATCTGATTAGCTGTTTTTTGAAACCGCTTTAAACACCAATTGGTGCTTCATTCTGAAGACGATTTTTGTGATTCATTTGTAAACGGTATCAGCATTTTGTGGCACTATTGATTCGTGTTTAGCTCTCCTCTGAGAGTTCTCTGGAGTCCGACGAAGCCCGCTGCCAACCTGCCGGCCCATAACTCTCGCCGTTTCGGCGGCTTTTTCCGCGATCGGGGGTGATGCATGGACAGTGGGCGCTGCAGGTGTCAATGTGCTGAGATGAATCGCTCCGAGGGGACTCCCCCGTGACCTGCACACTAGAACCACCACCGAAGCAGCTGGTTTCTACCTCCCCATGTGACCCGCACTGATCATACGCTACTCTGATTTAGATTTCATCGAATCTTGTGGTCCCGCGAAAATGTTTTGATTATTATTTTCATAGCTAGCTTCTAAGCCCGTCAAAAATGACGGACAGAACTTAATATTCTAGCAATTAATTTCTTCGCAGTTGCTTATCTAAATAGAATTGTTGTCAAATAACGTTCATAGCCATGAGTTTGTTATGATATAATGTTGTACATATTTCACCTGTACTTCGTTAAATTGCGCAATCCTTTTCATAATTAAACTGTAAATTTAAACGAAATATGTATATATATATATAAACTTTCCCTATTTAACACGTTATAACACGGAAACTAATTACCGTACGACTACCAAACTTGGTATCATTAATGTCAAGGACTTGGGGAAGACAAACAATGCAGAATCAATTCAATTGAAACAATTTAATGTGCTGCTACAAAATGGGCTCAATATGTCTTCCATCAGTGTCCAGAAGAGTCTGAAAGCGCAGGATTGCATGCTACACAGCAGAACGAAGCATGTCCGTAGGTATGCTGGCTACCTCTCTTGATATGCTGCGCATCAGATCAGCACATGTGTGAATGTTCCCCTGGTAAACCCTGTCCTTCAGGTAGCCCCACAGCCAGAAATCATAAGGAGTGAGGTCAGGTGATCGTGCCAGCCAAGCATTTGGAAACGATCGGCTGACAATTCGATCGTATCCAAATGTGTGTTCGAAGAATCATGATGACTCATTACGGCACCTGGTGGCCATAGTTGGAACTGGACGGTGGCGCTGTGACACATGGAAATCATGCACCCTATACTCTGGACATTAATGCTACCAAGTCTGGTACTCGTATGGTAATTAGTTTCCGTGTTATAACGCGTTAAATATAGAAAGTTTAATTATAACAACCCAATATATACGTATATGTAGTAGTCCCTATATTTCACTCTGCAGCCTCCACTACCCAGCGCAGACCACTGGTTGTAGCATGGAGTTGATCGTGCGTAATATTGGCCGAATGCCGGTAGCTGTGGTGATGTGGGAGATATCGTGGTTGAAAGTAGTCCATTTGCAATATTTTCATATTTCTGCCAAAGAATTGTGTGTTCCTATATTTCACTTTGCAGCCACAAGTACCATGCGCAGATCACTGGTATTTGTGTCTGGTGTTAGCCTCGAGTCTCCCATCGCGCAATATGGTGGTTGCATGTCGGTAGCTATCAATAAAAATTCTGAACACCAGCTAGTTTTAATATAATGGAAAAACATATTTAATCTCTACCGAAACATAAATATGTAACTTACATTCTTTGCTTGCTATAATAGCCACTTCTATGGACAGAGAATATTACAAAATCATCTACATGGAACGAACAAAATGAACAAAAAGAAAGTAATAATGAAAATATGGATTTAAACAAAATAAATACTTTTATTTGTGGTTGTTTTGCAATTTAAAACGTATTTAACCATTATGGAAAACAAAAAACATACATAACCTTCATGGGTAGGTTATGGACAGAGAGCGAAAACGTCTCTAGTAGTCATGGAGAGTCATGGGTGTGTGCAAGGCGTATATTGGTGATGAGGCGTGGAGAGATATTGATGTAAGAATTGAGAGATGTGTATTGAACGGAAACTGACTCCCGATTTCAGGTATTGGGATGTGGGAGAGTTTACTTTCGTAGAGAAGGGGGACAGGGATCGGAATAAATTACCACAGGAAATGATGAATACTTTACCAAATTTATTAAAAGAAAAAAATTAGCATTCGAAATGGACAAAAATAGGCGGGTAAATCCCCCACAGTGAGGTATTCGTTGTAGCCATCGATAATGGGTTAGGTAGATATTTAAGACTTTTTAGCGAAACAAATTTGTAGATCTGCAAGTTACCAATCTAAAATCAAATAAGAAGGCTGACATCTCTTTTATTAGAAATAATGTTATTGTTCGATTTCTTTTCGTCCGATAGTACACAACTAGGTAACTACATGATCTTAATTCACTTACGTGTGCATTTCCACGCTGCAAAGAGTAATTATATAGTCTGAAACAAAACATTCAGCCGCCGAGCTCGACAGGTGAGCAGTAACTCTCTGGCCTGGCATTGGGGCGGACGCTAGTTCGAATCCCCGTCCGGCCATCCAGATTTTGGTTTCCCATGGTTTCAATGCTGGCGTATGCCGGGATGGTTTCTTCAAAATACCATGTCCGAATATCTTCCCGTTCCTTAGCACAGTCCTCCACCGCCTCTAATGACCTAGACGTCAACCAGCGCTAGTGATCCAGATGTTAACGCTCCCAAAGTAAAAAAAAAAAAAAAAAAAAAAACCTACACAAAAACTGTGATAATTACTCACATATTTATATGCGATATATCTAAAAATAATTTCGTTTCGCACACAGCGTTTTGTTCATGCATTACTGTCATACTTGTGAAATTTGGACACGTCTCTGTTATTTGTTTAATGCCGCTCACAGAGTATCTCCACATTCGGCCGAATTCATCTGCCCTCCAATTCCCTGTTTTTTATTCAATTGCACAGCGTTCGGATAGATTCCGTGCTCACTGGTGCATTGTGTGGTTAGCGCGCAGAGATATACGTTTAATTTTTATGTCCGCCCCATTTACGAGGTTTGGTTCAATTGAGCTCATCCCGTATTCTGGGATAGTCTGTGTTGAATACTGTAATCTTAGCGTTATACACTTCGGATTTTTTCTCCGTCTTAAAATACTAATGCTGGATGTTGACATATTTCATACACGATTTTAGTTTTAAATATTTTAAAACTAAGAAATTTGTCATTTTTTACGCATTTAAAATGCTTTAGTAAGACGTTTAAATTATATAAGAACGAAGTCTTTCTCGGCGTTGAGAATGTATAAACTACTCTCGGGTGACTAGCCGAGTCAAGAGTGCGTTGTTACACGATATTTCGGCGACTAGATCCATTGCCGCCATCTTCTGGTGAAGACTTCAAAAATTAATTGTGCTCCTCAGAAATACACACTTTTTTAACTTAAGAGTCATACCCCCTATTTTCAAAGCCTCTAACACCTCTCTCAATAACGCCAAATGTTCCTCTAGAGTCTCTGTTGCTATAATCAAATCATCTACATAAATACTTATTTTCTTTACTAATTCCGGCCCCAAAACTTTATCCAAAGCCCTTATGAACGTAGATACTGCAATATTTAATCCAAATGGTAAAACGCAGAAATGGTAACATCTACCGTTATATAGGAAGGCAGTGAACTTCCTTGAACTCTCCGATATAGCAACTTGCCAATAGGAAGCAGATAAGTCCAAAGAACTTAGAAATCTTTTGTCTTTAAACTGTAACAATAATTCTTCTATCTTCTGTGGATGGTCTCTTTCCGTTATCAAGGCTTTGTTAGCCTTCGGGCATCGAGTACCAAACGCACTGACTGGTCAGCTTTATTTACTACGACTAATGGACTATTATATGGACTCGTGGATCTCTCTATTATCTTCCAGTCAATCATCCTCTTTAACTCCTGTTCTACCAAGTGACGCTTTGCCTGAGGTACCGGGTAAGGTTTTACAAAGAAAGGTTCCTCCTCTCTAAGCTGGAATTCACAAACATAATCCCGTACAAGCCTGGTTTGTCCGAGAAAACCTCTCTATAACTTATAACTTTCAATTAACTTCCTCACGTGCTCTCTCTGTTCTCTTGGCAAATCCTGTAGGCCCCTTAATTGATCTGGAAAACTCTTACCATTTTCCCACACATTTCTCCTGTTTTGTGCATTATATAAATTTAATGGAAAACAATTAGTCCTAAAATTATTTATACCCGTTCCCCAGAAACTAACTTTGATGTGATGCACCTCATTCGAAACCCTTTCCTTGAGGTGTCCCAATGGGACACAGTGTGTTCTGTCATTCATAAAAAATTTAAACAGGCCACTACCACAATCAACAATGCCCTTTACCTGAGTCAACCAATCCATCCCAACTAGACAAGGTACATTTAATTCGGGTATCACAAAAAGAGGAATTTCTATATGCACCTCCCCTATAAGTCCTTCAAAAAGAATCTGCTGTCGGACTTTTTTACTCCTGCCCCCTGTTGCAGTTAAAACAGTCATTCCTGAAACTGGCAATGTAGACAATTTATAATTCTTAGCTATTTCCTTTACGAGGTTCTCCGATATCCCCGAAATCTGTGAGCCGGTGTCAGCTAATACCTGTAGTTCCTTACCAAAAGCATGGATTGTAATACAAGGAGTCTTTTCTGTTTCCTTCCTAATAAATTCCCCCTCCTCCATTAAATCTTCAAGGGGATTATTCACGTATAAATTGTCCACTCCCTGGACTATACATTCACCCCTTCCCTCTACTGTCACTGTTGGGGTTAGACTAGCGACAGTCATTAGTTTTCCTTCTTTTGGTGGCCATTTCCTGACACCCCTTTCCTGTCCGCATTATCACGTTGTTCTTGCGTTCCCCTATCTCCATTCTGATGCCTATAATCACCCCTGTTACCATTTCCACGCCAGTTTCCGCGATATCCGCCCCCTGATACCTATTATTTCTATCATCTTGCCCTCCTGATGGATGGAAAAACTCCCTTCTGGGTAAAGAAGGTTCACGTGCCTCCTCTATAATCCATCTCCTTTAATAATTCAGTAGCCTTTTCAATTGTTTTGACTCTTTGGCTAATGAAAACCTGACGAGTTGCCTTGGGTAACCTCGAAACTAACATGTTAATGTATTCCATGTCTGTGTATGGTTCAGTCAAATGTTTCCCCATATAATAAAGCCTCGAGAAATAAGCCAGTTGTGTTTCTCTACTTGGGTTGTATGGCTTACCAGCCATAATTTCTCTCTTTACCGCCATCTGCCTAGTTGAATCCCAGAAATATTTAAAAAATTCCCCTTAAACTGTTGATAGGACAACCCAGTTTTCGGTTGCCTATCTCCCCACAATTTAGCTCGGCGTTTCAAGTGTCTCAACACAATTCCTACTTTCCTCCTATCATCCCACAAATTAAAATTTTCGGAATCTTCAAACCCCTGCAAAAAATCAACAGGATGAATCTCCCCTGAATCATCAAAGCTATCAAAAGTTTCCTGGTAATTAGCTCCATTAAAATGACAGCCACTCGGCGAGAGAACTCCAGGATATTTCAGTATTTCAGTTTTTATTCTATCCTCTAATATCCTCCTACTCTCTTCCGTTTCCACAGGATTCTTTATGTTCCTCCTTACATCAGCCAAATCATCACTTACTTGGTTAACATTTATGGCAGTCTGTACCAAATCTTTCCCCAATTCCTTATACTCTTTATTTAGAATCTTAATATCCTCAGTTACAGTTTTCCTTGTAAATGCCAAATTCCCCTTTAGCTTTTCAATTTCCTGTCCCATATGATCCTGATTGGTTTCTACAGAAGTCAAATCCTGCCTTATTTCTTGCATCCCTTGTTTACACTCATCAATCTCTTGGGTAAGACTCTCATTATCGTTATTATAACTTTCTTTTACCTCCAAAATCCTTTCTTGAATTTCATCTTGTAACTCTGATTTAGTAACTCCCAATTTCTTTTCCAAAACATCCTCCACTTCTATCATAATTGCCCCGATCTTAGTATCCAAACTAGAAACTAACCCTGTTTGGTTGTCCTCTATCCTTTCAACATGGACCCTGAGTTTAGTTTCAAAATTTTCCGTAGCCTTCACCAGAGATATAGTTTGACTATTTTTGAATTCCTCAAATTTACCACAAAAATCGTCTTCAAATTCAGAAAGCTTCTGTCCAATATCTGCTTTCCATTCAGCCTGTTCGGACCGGAATTCCTCAAATTTTAATTTCAATTCTTCAAACCTGTTCTCACAGTCAATTTGACTCTGTTTCAACTCCCCGCCTTGATTATCTATCTTTTGACTCAAATTTACGGTGGCTTCTGCCTGACTGTCAATCTTTTGACTCAAATTTACGGTGGCATCTGCCTGAGTTGCCATTAATTTTTCGAACATCTCTTGCATACTCAAACCTTCCATCATGAATTATATTTGAGGTAACAAACGAACAAAAACAATACACAAATTAATTTCCCCCAAAAGAAGCACTTTTCCCCGCCACGAGGCGGCACTGATTTTTTAACGTACCTTTAGAGTCCTCTTCAATAATTTATTTTTGTTTTCGAAGCACTATTACCTGCATATTTTCCCAGTTTTACTTTCGTAGCACAAATACAGAACCTGCTTATTTGTTTGTTTTGAAATTCCTTGGCGTGTGGAAGAAGGTCACAGAACCCCTTGTGTTTGTACAGCCACTCCTCAGTTCACACCCTCCTGGGACATCCGCCCAATTTTTTCTGCCACCTCTCCAGGTCGGTGAACCCGAAACACAGCTGGAGCCTTTCGCGTCGTAAGAATTCTTACTGCAGAATCTTAAAATATTCTGTTGTGTAGTTCGATCACTGGATTCTAAAACTCAATGTAAATAATTAGTTACATATATTGTTAAACAATCCTGGCAAGAGTCGCCATCTGAAAGAACCCGCACGTTATATGTTGCCAAAAATATAATATAACAATCACTCACTTTATGGTCTGTGCAGTTACCAAAAAATAAAGTATCTTGTTCTCGTGGCGTTTACTTGTGCCTACCTGGAAAGCATCAAGTAATTATTAACATACAATGTTCTTTCTCTTCGGCGGTGGTCACTTCAAACCTTCTCTGAAATATATAAAAGGTTAGAAGGGTATCTCAAAACTACTAAATCATAAATTAAATGATTTTTCTTTCAAGTCTTTAATGCACAGCTTTCCTCAAATTTTGTTAGACCCACCGACCGGTATATTATTTAAATTTCTATCAGAAGATTCCTTACACAACAGATTTTTCACCAGGTAAATAATTTCTTCTTCTCCAAAAAAATCAGACGACAGTTCTGCTACGACCGCAAATAAGCTCTTGAATTTCTTAATACTTTCCGCTAACAATCCCTAACCATTTCTTTGAACATCACACAAATTGCGCAATATTGGAAATTTACGATTTCAAATTTCTAAAGTTCCTATCAATTTCTTGCACACTTGTTGCACAATTATAAATTATAAAATCAATACTTGATGGCTGATATACAACTTCTAAACTGGAACAGAATTTAAAACAGTGGAATAGACGTTGCAAATTTTAACAATTGCGCAACCGCTAAGTGTCGACTAATAAGAAATTTCGCTGGTATTATTATTGCTTCCCTAACCTGACACACTTTATGTAAACTTAGCTCTTGCTAGTTTCGACGAAAAAACCTAAATTGAGTGATTATACTAAAATCCTCACTTTCGATGAATAACAAAAATAAAACACCAGACGAATCACTTACTCCCCGAACAAAACCAAAAGACAAACTCAGACGGTTACCGCAAACACCTAGAAGTCACCCACTGCCACACAAATGTAAACTCTGCTCTGGACCGAAGGTCCGACTGCGATGAAGACTGGTGACGAAAAAGCCACGCTAGGTGGCGTCTCGTCTTTTTATACTGACGCTGGTTCTTGATGCAACACTTACCAAGACGCCAGGATTGTGTCGCAATACCTGTGGCTATGCATGGATCCCAATATTACACCACGCTCGCAATTCATAATTTTTATAATAAAACTCAGACAAATGTCTTAGAATACACTCTGTAAAGCCCTAGAACCGTCACACAGTCCATGCCACATAGATACAGCTGATGCTAGAAAAGAGCCACTATCAAAATTGCAAACAGCCTTTCCGACGAATGGCTCGTGAGGTCTGCGTCAAACACAAACCCTGCCATAAGCTCTTACCGTTTGAAACTGTGACACTTCTGATGACACAACATTTTTCCCTTCGTTCACGAACCCAGGAAAGGTGTTGCAGCCAATGGCATTTTGTTAGCAGAGACATTCGCGTTGGTCTTCTGCTTCCAAATCCCATCAACGCCAAACTCTGCTACACTATCCTCACGAATACGTCTACCGTGACGTCTCAGATGTTGCCTGTCTGTGGACACCGATACCTCGACACAGACGTTGCTTGGTCTCGGTCGTTAATGGCACGTGCTCATTGTCCATGGTGGAGGTAATGCTGAAAATTACATATTCATGAGCCACTCATGACTTTGTGGGTCGAGAAATATTGAATTCCGAAATGGAATACCCCATGCGTTTAGCGGCAGCTAATATTCTGTGTTCAAAGCCTGTTAAATTATGTCATGAAACTATAATCACGACACAAAACGTTTCACACGACGCATAAGACTGAAAGTGGAAGTTCGGACAATGCACAACACACTTATTCGTTTCTTCCATGGTGCTTTTTTTTTCCTATGCTTGGTTTTTGTTTTTTCCGTGTATATATTTGTACAGCAGTTTCTTCAAATCCAGCCGATTGTTATGACTGGAACCAAAATTCCCGATAAAAATAAAAATCGTTGAAATTCTTTCTAAAGAAATATACTATTGACAAAGTGCTTGTAATCGCAATGCGAAACCACTTGTTTATAATGTCCATTGCAAGCTTTTTACAATTCAAATTATTGAATTTGTTGTATCAAACATTCAGAGAATTTTAAAAGGGGAAAAACTGAAATTTAAATTAAACTTTCGAGTGTCCTACAAAATCTGATTTCAGCATCGTAAAAGTGATTTAACAGTCTCTCAGTTGGGGTATACTGACTAGATATACTTTAGTTCCTTAAAACGCTAGACGATTGAGCATTGTCTATTGTGTAACTACTATCCATATTTTTGCATTCCCATACACTCGGGCCCATAAACTGATGTTTAGAATTTACGTGAAGAACACAGTTTGATTGTACTCTCATATTGAATTATGTTGGTATTTCAGATAGTTGTAATTATTCGTCACCGGCCACTCACTTGAACGGTTTACTTCCTCACTTCGTGCCAATTGCTGACTGATTATCCAGCCTTGTATTCAGGGAGGCCATGTAAAGAGCAGTGAAGAGCGTTCTGTTACCTTTTCAAATTTCATTCCACCCAGCTAAAGGCGGGATTATACCCCCGACCTCCCAAATGTTAGAAGGGCAAATTTGCACTCCAGAACAGTAGCATCTTGCTCCCTCCCACCAGGTGTCACTGCGAACTGAACAAGGTGTGCTCGACTCGGTTCAGTAGATATGAATTGTCCATTGCGCATAAAGTAACATTGCAACTTTTGAGAGGGAGGGGGTTGATCTTCTTTGGGAGATCTGACCTCCGCGACAATCGCATTTCGAACCAGTCAGGACAATCATCTACCATGATTCGGTTTTTTTGGTATGGAGGTTTTATGATCTTCTGTGTGAGATCTGACCTCGTAATATGCCATCCTAATTTCGGTTTCCATGGTTTCCAGAAATCACTCCAGGCGAATACTGGGATGGTTCCTCTTACACGCCATGGCCGAAATCCTTTCCATTCCTTATCCCAATCCCTTCCATTTTGGCTGAAAAGGGTTCTTGTAACCCTACAACAGCCCGCCTCCAAATATATACAGATATATAAATCTCTGTTACAGGTTTGATAACAAGATTAATCTAAATAGTGTGTGGCAAGAAACTGCGAGAAATAATTATAAAGCCACTTAATTGCTTTTAGTTTTTAGCGTTAGATATTTTTATGTAACACCAATAATCATTTCCGGTTAAACATATGGGTTTTCACTACTTTATAAACAACCAGTATCACATTCTACATCTTTCAGCAACATAGTGAACATCAATTAGTGTATGTAATTTAGGATAATGGTCTAACGTATAATAAGAATTGCTTTATGCAGATTTTTGTGAACTGAACTCGGTTAATGAAACATAATCATTAGATCACTGGACGTATGTATGTATGTGCTGGTCACATGAAAATCAGATAACGTAAAACAAAGAAATTAGAAAAAAATTGTATGGGAGGAAAACTTTTTTTTTTTTTTTTTTTTTTTTTTTTTCCGCGGCTCTAAAGTGTTAAAATCAAACCTTATGCAATCCTAAGTTTCTATCCTACTTAATATTACGACACAAAAATTTCTTGTGTATCCTTGCCTCTTTGACCACAGGGCGCAAGTCGACATTCGAATTTAAATCATAATATCAAGATTTTCTCCCATACAATTTTTCCTAATTTTTTATTTTTTAAGTGTGAAGGACTCATTTTTTTAAAAAAATTAACAGAATAATTTTTGATCAGCATAGGAAGTGCTATCCTTAGCATTTTTTATTATTTTTTTTTTTAATCGATATTATGTTCGAATGTCCACTATCCTCTAATCCTGAAACTCACTTGCCTTCTAAGATACGCATGAAATTTTTATGTCGTAATATTAAGTAGAATAGGTATTTAAGATTGCATAAGGTTTTACTTTGACACTTTAATGCAGGGCCGTGAAAAGAAAATAGACTTTCACCCATACATATTTTTTTTCGTAAGTGTGAAGGACTAATTTGTATCATAAATTGAAGATAACAATTTTTGATCAGCAAATACTATTTAAAGTGTTTTTTTTTTTTTTTTTTTGATCGATATTGTGACTTAAGTTCGAATGTGCACTATATTATAGCCCTCAACCACTGTGCGACGGTAGCTTTCCTATGATATTTCACTGTTTCGGAGGACATGTAGATCTGTCAATAAACTTGCTAGATACAAATCATTATTTCTTTATTTAGGTTTCATCGTGTGAAATGAAAGGATAATGTTTTCATCGGTTGATGTACTGTACTATACTGATTGCTAGTTTTTTTTTATATATATTATGAAAATGTTAAATTCAATGAGATGTTTAAATTTCAAATAAATTATGAAGGTAACACAGAAAGAACAATTATTTACGGGTGACTTAGAAACTGAGGGATGTAAATCAAAATAGATTATTGATTATTGCTAGACATGATAATTAATACGCAGTTAAAAAGAAGGTGACCCAATATCTAGAGCACCTTAACTTACACTGAAAAAGAAAATCAACAAAGAAGTTAAGCAGCCCAGCAGAAAAGAATTCTGTATGCAATAAAGAGTCGTGGCGAAAGAATGATACTTCGAATTTCGGAGGCTACTTACTCTAAATGAAAATGGTTAAATAGTAGAAAAATTACTAAAGCAAATAGAAGTACGACGAGAGGAATTCCAAATAAACCTAGAGATAAGGCAATCATTGTAACGAGTTCAAAAAATGTGAAAAAGATATCAGTTCAAGTGGAAAGGAAGTTTAGTTATTTATCAAGTAAAATTATGTAATATACAAAGCAAGGAAGATGATTAAGTTGCGTCGTCGAATCTTGTTAGACACAGCTATAGAAGATTTCTTTGGTGTAATGAAGTGTAGGTATGAACTTTAATGCAACGTTAATTATGAGCTTTTTTTAGCGTATTGTTTGTTTGTCCGCGAGATCGCTGTGGGATAATTAGTCCAAGTCTTAGATGACAATGTCTTCCGCCTCTTTCATGGGAACTATGCCAATGGGAGAAACGAAGGGTCGCCATGTATTTGTGAAACGTGTAACTTTTATTTTGTATGAAAAGTGAATATTTTGTTTGAATAATTTATGATTTATAAGGCGGAGGCTGGGGAAACGCCTAAAAACTTCAATCAGAACGGCTGGAACAGCAGGCTCGGGATGTGGACCTGTGAATATTGTAACTCCCCATACAAGGGTGTCATGTACAACCGCAGGCTTCTGCGTACGGGCAGTCCTAACTGCAGTTTTTACGTGGTTTCCCTGCAGAAGAACCTTTCCTAACCCGGTATTCCAATCCGGTACAGTGGACTAACAGTCACGTGGAATCTGAGACACGGAAGCATTCTGGTTTATTTCGTATACACAAAGCAAGCTTCGAATGAGGTGGAAGTCAGGTTAAAGGCCTCTAAACATTACAGCCGAGACGGGGATTCAAACTTGGAGCCTTTCGATCCCTAGTCAGACGGCTTAACCAATGAACCACCAAATCACTGCTTGAATAACGCTGTAATTATTCGAAAAATATCAATGATAGGCAGATTTGTTGAAGGAGTGAATACTGTCTTTTAGAATTTTTGATTTTTTACATTTATGTGTAATATAAAAAATCTAACTTAGTAAAAAAAACTAAGGATTGGTTGGATTCTCCCGAAGGAGTCGTACTAAGATATTGTGTCAGAGGTAGGACGGCCAGTTCCTTTCCTCTGGGATCTACAATTTCAAGTGAGATCATAACTACGGAACGTCCTGAAATAGCTCACAACTCTTAAAAATTCTTGTCCCCATCTGATGAGATATGTTAGGGTTAACCTCTAACATTTACCCTAAACACAGAAGACACTATTCAGATGCCAGACAACTTACAGCAAAAGCTATAACACTACGAAAGTTTGTTCTGCAAAAATTTTGCCGGCGAACCTTTCGATGGTCCACGAAGATCTTAAAATAAAATATTTTCTTCCTTGTTTACGTCGGGAGTATGTTGAGTATATTGTTTCGCATCACTGACACTTCACTGAATGTGAAGAACGTTACTAATTGTGTCCTCCGGTGTAGATACGGGAGTGAATAATTTGGGTTTTACAAAGAGTATTGAATCTGTGATTGAGGCTCTAGCCGAGAGGTATCAAATTCCGCGTCAATCTGAGCGATCAGCGCGCTGAAAGCGCCCATTGGCGTGTGCCAGCAAACGACCTTTCCCGGCCAAGCCTCGCAATTCACGCTGCGCAGAATTTAATAAGACGCCGTTATGCGTGGAAATTGCCGCCAGGCACGCCTCGCCGTGTCCGAATGGCTCTGTGCTGCTCGCATACGGCTGGTGACGTCAGACAAAGTGACCAACCCCCCCTGTATTCTGATGAGTCGTCCCAAACATTGCCCTGCTTCTGCCTGGTTGGAAAAATATTCGCTCTATTAAACCACTGTCCCGATTGGTTTTATATGCATTAAGTACCTCAAAGAAAATGTTAACTTTTCGAAGTAGATTTAGTGGAGCAGAAGAACCAGACTGCAATATAAATGTGTTTTGCTTACTTTTTTCAGTAAGTGCGCAAACGAACCGTTAACCTTAAATAAAAGATAAATTTATCGATACAGTGCTGCGAATAAGTAAATTTGGTAATAATTTTTTTTCGTTTGCATTGTCAGGCTTTTATGAAACGTGAATATTTATAACATTATTATCTACACTAAATTATTAGTAAAATGAAATAATCAAACCTTAATTTTAAATATCTTGTAAATATTTAATTTCGAGAAATACTCCTCATTTCTGGGTTTCTGGATGGAGGGGGATTATTATTAACGCTATAGAATTGTTGAAACTCAAAATATAGATAATTTGACACATAAGATTTGAGGAGTGGTTTATATTTCTTTCGCTAGGACTGTTAAATTTTTTAACTAGTATTTTGGTGTATATTAATCACTGTTATAGAAACGACAAATTCATGATCCGTATTACCATAATTTGGTGAAGCGTTCCTGTAATCAACTGTTTAACTTTTAAACTTAAGTTTGATAAATAGATTAGTTAACTCTTGCGTCTAGAAATTAGGAAGTTATATATGTCATTATACGAGCCTTCCGATTTTGGAGTTGTTGTTTATGGGATGTTTATTTACTATTGTCCAGTTTGCAAACATTTCCACGATTAGCTGGATAAGTTTTATGTGGTGTAAAAATTTGTATTGTTGCTTATTAAGTAAATTATCTTCATGACAGAAACTGCTCATTTACTCTTTACTGCAACACTGCATTTACATTTGTTAAGATAATTGCTGTCAGTATTCTAATGCCGACAATAAAATGGAAGGGTTTCAGTTCATGAAAATTCAACTTTACAGTAGATTTTTCTCTGTTAAAAATAACTATACTAATGCTTGTAACTGTTGACAAGTTATTACGTTTTAACGTTATGCGTGAAACAAGAAGCGGTCTGTTCAACAGCTGGGGAACATATACACTGAGATTTCAACAGCGAAAAAAATCTTATTTCATGTTGGTAAATGGTTTTTTGCAAATAATTTATTTGGCATGTTGTTGGTGATGTAACTAAAACGGTGAAACTGAAGTAAAGGTAAAGGCTCCGGTGAGCGTAATGACTTGGTGATAGGGTTTTTTATTGCCTGCTCAATAAATTAAATTCTTCCATATTCTTAGTTAACTCTAGACTAGAAAGTACGAAGTTATACAATATCGCTGCTCGAGATGTTGACTCATTTTGTGCAACGACGACGACAAAACACTCGATTTACATTAACAGATATCTATACTGAACCAAAGCCCGTAGGCGACTGCGGCTGGTGTTTCTCTGTTGCTAAGTGTCCTATTGCCCAATCAGCCAAACGCTCCTCCACAGCTCCATTCGTGCTTCAGAAAATCAGTCCTACTACGTTTGGTATTGACCTCGTATGTGTCATTAGAGCTGTCTTACGATTTTGGAGTTGTTTATGGGATGTTTATTTACTATTGTCCAATTTTCAAACAGTTCCATGATTAACTAATTAATGTGGAGTACGAACCACAGTAGCGTTCTGGCGTACATCTCGTCACATAGCCAAGACTGGGATTAGAACCGGGGACCTTTCGATCTCCAGTCAGACGCCATTAACCACTGAGCCACGAGTCCGCTCTAATATTGAAGAATACACTTCTGTCATATCTTTACCATATCAGGGTTTGTGATTTGCACTTATTGGATTACAATTTAGTTTCTTTTTTGTTTAAATAAAAAAGGGAAACTTGACACATTAAAAAAATTCAAACTACTGAATTACCTGCTAAGGAAAATCTTCTCATCGGCGACTGAGGAGTAGGAGTCGAGCACACCCTGTTCCGATTTCGTTGCAGTTGTAACAGATTGTTGGAGCACCTCACTTCAGAGACTTGACACCTCTACTAGCGTTATTTGGGACAGCAGGTGGCTCGGGATTAGGCCTGCCCCTCCCAGCCAGGCGCACACAATCAGCCGTCAGGCGGGCGCCCCGCATTCGTATGCGGCTCGCGCCTGTCCACCGCAATGAGTTCTGGATTGCGCCGCAGGGCACAGCATTATTCCCGGCGCTCCCATTCCCCGGCCTCGGCCGGTCTTCAAATTTGGGGACGGGTGGGCCGGTTTTTCGCCGGTCGTTACGGCCGCCTAAACTCCGACTGTAATCTAAAGCTGGACGGCATGTGGCCTCGGTCGCAGAACTCATTATAACGCGCACGCCAGCTGACTGCAAAGTGCCGACTAATGCCGGCCGGAGGTGGCCGCCGCCAACTTTCTAGCAGTCACTTTCTGCGACCAGGGGTATCACTAGTAAAGGAACAGCCAGGTTTAAATAAATAGACATTTCATTTTTAAAAGTAATAAATTAAGTTAATAAAACTTGTAAATAGCTGGTGCTGGCACACTACCACTCTAAGTAACATATATATATATGGACAGACTAGTGGCTCTGTGATTAAGGCCTCTGATTGGAGATCCAAAGTTCTCCGGTTCGAATCCCGGTATCGCCTAGGATTTTAAAAAGGCCTTAACATGACTTTCAACTCTAACAGAAACTGATGTGTAAGGTGAAGGACGACATAAAGCTTCTGCGGTTCGCATTCCACGTTGAACTGTGGGTCCCCTCTAGGACTAACAATCCTAGTTTCAATACGGGTGTGAAGCAAGTTCAAGCCAAGCTTAATGTGGTCCTTATATATACATATAAGCGAAATGAATTTATAAATAAGATCAATAATTAGCATCATAAATATGGTATCATCAACAGAAGAGAGTGCCCCGACGTCGACGAGGCGTAAAGCCATAATAAAAAAAGAATAGGAGGTAGTGTGTACTTATGTATCGTACGACAGATCAACTATGGCGAACGATCGCTTTGCTATAAAATAGGAATGCAGAACTTTACAGAATCGTAATACATATACCCATAGTGCATTCTAATGAATAAACACAGCTGATATCGGCAGAGATAGAGATTTTTAAATATGAGTCATGTATAGTAAACCACTAAATTGGTTATAAAATTCGGCGACTTATTATATCACGGTTTTATAGGCGAAAGTTAGTAAATTTTCTTTTATCAACGAAATACATTTTAAATTGTGATTCGGATAAGTGTAGATTGTAACTGGTATGTTGAGACGAACAAATTATTTCAGGGTAAGACAGGATAAAGGATTGCAACAAACCAGTCTAGTGAAGAAAAAAATAAAAAAAATATATTTATATATAAAAATCAGTTTTACTAGTATGATCACCAACACCAATTTTCTAAAGTTGTAACTTGATTTCAGATGAAGAATGTGATTTATTTGTATTTTTGTTAATTATTGCAAGGAAATATTTTGTCTGAATATTTGATTATTTGTGTAAATAAAAATTGTTACATCTTTCCTCACTTTTAGTTGTGTATTTTGCTCTGTAAAATATGAAGGAAACTTGTTAGAGGAATAATATTCCATGTCTATTTGGCAGAAAGTTGTATTTAGTTTTTTTGGATTCTTATTCATCAAGTATATAAAAAGTAAAAAGAATTTTACCTTACGTTGATCTAGATTTTTACCGTTTCCTTCTCCAATTTTGGGCTATTATTCAATTTAGGTGCCCACAAATTTAGCCAAACTATAAAATTCGAAACAAATTATTTCACCTATTTGTTTAAATGTTTACAGTTTCACATTTTTTATTCCATACTTACCATTTCCTATGGTCTCAAAAATGCAGTATATTTATCATGTCATCAATGTGATCCAAAAGTTTTGACACATATGGTAGTAGATATTATTGCTCAGAAACGCAATTACTTCATGGATACTGTCAGATTCTTCATGGTTTAAGTAATGTGATAATTAAGTAATCCACAATGTATTTCAGTTTAGACGTGTTTTTTATTCTTAAACACGATGACAACGATACAGCTTACATGCATTCATACAATCCAGAGATTGCATACAATACTACTAACGCAGTCCTTGGCAGACGCAAAGTGAATCTGTATAAACTACTGCTGATTTCTTTATATAGGCTCTATCGAAATTTCTAGAACTCTTCAAAAGCTTCCGCCAGATATTTCTCTAACTTTAACAATTATTTAAACAATTGAAACATATTAAAAACAATCAGAATTAATACATAATCATTTACAATTAATACAAAACGGTCAAAAATTGAAATTAAAGATACTTAAACACAAAATTATTCACAGAACTCTCGTAAATTATTCTTTAGACATCGTAACTTGCATTAATACTTGGAATTACCAATATTGAATCAATTCTCTTGCATTATTCTGTTCTTAAACATATATTAAATGGCCTTTAAATAATTTCTTTTCATAAAACAAAGTCTATATACACTGATTTACAATTAATTGTGAAACAAACATACGAGAGCATATTCAAGCAAACTTTAACCCACTACAAATACTTCATAAAATACAATCCTATTTAAAGATCAGGTATGAGGGCTATTACAATACCTTTCTTTTATGTTTAATGTCTTTAGCATTGTTATTACAGTTTTATTACTCAAGCAAGACGTGATAACGAATTTAAGATTATTTTTCATTCAATATACTTTTATTTGTAACATTCTGAATTCGGACGTTTCGACCATGGAAAATAACTTATCTTTTACCTACTTATTATGAACACCTTGCCTGTGTCCAAGCGTAGGCGGTTACCATGAAGGATGTTTATCCCTCCACGGCAACGTCCTGGAAGATGAGCTGGTCTGCCCAGTGTAACAGTGTTCATAGGTGTCATTGTAAGTGTAGATTTATAATGTGTTCAGTGTAGACTGTTGTTTGTGTCGTGGAAAACAGATGAAAGAAGGGAGGGGGTTAAACGCTTTGTCGCACCATTCAGGCCTAATATTCCGAAAGACACCAATGTTGACTCCAGGCCTAACGTCCCTATCTGAAGGACAAGTCACTAGCAACAATATCGTATGTCCTCAATGTATGAGCACTGCGAAAAGGTTTGGGACTGAAACCAGGACTTACGTGCATATTCCAATAATTAGAAATTGTGCACAACCATCTCCCTTATCCTACCAGCCAGTGAAAATTTCTTCCATCTCCATGACTCAAATCTGCTTACTCCAGGTCAGCGCCTTATTCCGTCACGGTGCCGCAAACAACTGAGCCTATGGGGAGGGCTTGTTTTATTATAATATGTAAAACATATTAATTGACGATATATTGCTGACAAACAACCACAAATTGTTAAAGTCTATTAAATCCTAGTTTTGTTTTCAGATGTAATAAGAAACTAACAGTTTCAAATTCGTGGTCATTATTTGCAGTGTTGGAGTAATTGGGGCACCTGCTTTCTCGCTGCCCATATTGCACCGAGAGTACAGTGCTCTCTCATACGAGTACACGAGAGGTTAGCCAGGGAATCTCCGGAGGGAAGTGTCTGAATTTGTAGAGCGGGTAGTCTGCTCACACACCGCACAGTGCATTATTGATGACTCCTATTGAAGTTTTATCAAGATGTCGGGCGTAAAATTTACGACCCTCCGTGGCATAAAATTCTGCTCCGCAACTCTCAAGTAATACTTTGGTTTACTGCATTTTGTATCACCGTATGAATATTTCAGAACTCGCTCGTGAACACCGCAACTGATTTAGTGGTAAGCGTTCGAGTTTTCTTGAAATCTGACTACTTCTGCCAGTACATGTGGCGCTGCAGACAAAATCATCTTTCGTGTATCTTCCAGCACAAAGTAATGATTTATACAAACAGTGCAAATATTTAACTAATTAACAACTAGAGAAAACACTATCGCTGTTTAATTTCTGAGTACTACCAAAAGTGCATTTGGCACATTTGGCTTAAGATGTGAAGCCCAAGCCGTTTTTCAGTAAGAGGCTAGTTATTCCAATTTACGTTATGTTCCACGCGTTTTCCCACAACTACATATGTCAGCAAAGGCCGGTATCGAAGTTATTGAATAAAGAAATTACCAATTCTAACTGAAATTAATCCTGCGGCGTACTACCATTAAACGAATTGCTATTATTTACAAATATGATTAGATTAAATTTTATATCAACAAAATACAAAAGTCTATTTATTACAACTTTTTCCTATACTCCGATATGACTGACAAATATCTTATTATTCCTTCCATCGAGTTATAAATGTTTTGTTATTAACTAATCACGATGGTGTATTAGTTCCTATTTACTACCACATTTTTCTACTTTTCATGCATATATTTAATTAAAAATCATTCACAGTCGTATGTATACTCTTGCTTTCACTAGGTATCTTACAATAATCGTTATGTCTCCTGACTACAAAAGTAAACTTCCCCACCTGTTTATGTCAGAAATCAAAAGCTAATTTATGCTCATGGCAGTATATCTCCCTTTCACTTGCTGCTCCCGAATCTTCCACAGATAATTAACCATTCCTCAACACAGGAAATAATTCTTCTATGCACCAATGATTCAAATGACTTAGGAAAAAATAGGGATGATTAAATGTGTAACATGACAATACCCTTTGCTGGACAGAAGACTGGTCACAATATTTCTATGTCGCATGTTGAAGCGCCATAGCGTGGTGGGTAAGCGGTAATGCTCTTGCCTCTCATTCTGGAGGTTTTGGGTTCGAATCCATCCGGCAATCCAGATTTTTGTTTTCTATGGTTTCCCGAAATCACTCCTGGCGAATTCCGGGATGGTACCACCAAAGGCCAGAGCCGAATTCCTTTCCGTTCTTTGTCCCCATCTTCCGCCTCTAATGACCTTGAAAAAATAAAATGTTTAAGTGATCTTCACCAAGTAGAAGAACGATAGAAGTATTGTTGCAGAATAATAAAAGAAACGATAGCTATCTCGTACATGCATTCTTTTGTCCCTCTTCGGTTTTTCTTTTTGTTGACAACTAGATTTATTTAGTGCAAAGAACGTTGAAGGAAATCGGCCATGACATCGCATCAATGGCTCAAATGTTTACGGTAAACAATGGGAAACCTAAATGTTTTTCGGCGGGCCAGCCATCTAAACCCAGTCCTAGCAACATTGAATTTATTGCTTTCACAGAAGACTCGGGCACATATAATCAATTAATGACATGGGGCCAAAAAAACAGTAATAATTAAATGCACAACTCCTCTTCCATCTTTTTATTGGTATCCCATCATTTAGGGGTAGGCTTGCTTTGATGAGTTTTATTCATTATTGGTATTGTCAAATTTTGTAACTTTGATTTTACGGCCACTTGCCCTTGTTAATGCCATGCATCTTATACCTGTTGCCGACTCGTATTGCAGGTTAAAGGAGGAAGTGATGCGCTTCCATCTGTTTGTGTTATGTGTAACTATACTTTTTGAGTGGTGGTACGAGGTCTGGGCTCGTACTCGGCCCCGTTGTACCTCACCGGTCGTGTGTGCGTCTCCTCTGTGCAGTGAGCCACACTGGCGGGTTATTTCAGAGTCGTTACTGTTAAATCTATAAATTAACATAATTCTTAAAAATATAACTGTTAACACTGGTCTACAAAATGCTTTTGACATTTCCTGCTTCAAAGTCTAATTTCAATTATTTGCAGCCCAAGAACCAACATAAAGAACAGAGATTTTTTTTATTGAGGTTAAATTATGGTTTATATTTTAAACTTCTTTAAGGATATTTAGTGAAGAATTATTTTTTTATTTTTTCTAACAGGAAATGGTGCACTTAGTCAATAATTGCCGCCGTCGTCAGACATTTAAATTAGAAAATAAAATATTCTAACTGACAAAATGAATCAAGCAAGCGTCAGTTTTAATTCCTCTCAGAAAATAATTATTTTATACCAATGAAAACAACACAAAATTAAGAAATTCATTCATTTCTTACCCGCCCTTCCGGCTTCTGCTACGGGGTTTTATACACAAACATAAATATAAGAAGCTGATTATAAGCTAGTGGAATAGTTTTTGGCATATAGTGTGCAATTTCAAACGGTCTTAACTGCGATTATAGAGAACATGTCCTGGAACACAATAATATGTATATTTCATTCATTTAAAACATAATTAACGTGTGAGGTTAGTTTAGAAGTTTTGAATAAATGTACTATCTCTGATAAGACCAAACTGATAATGAAACCCTGTGGCTGCCAATGTGAGAGGAAGTGGAATTACTGACTCATATAGCCAAGGCATACTTCTTTCGTACTTCTCTAGTAAGACCTGCAACAGAGGAAATCTTGTACCTCATTTGAGTTAGAGGATTCTTTGTGAAAACGATATCTTAATATTATACCAAAAATATTTCCACGTCAGCTTGGTAAAATAACTTTGAGAGTTTCTTATTTGAAATTATTTTTTTTTTAAATTGGACCAAATTGTGAAGATTTATTTTTTCGACCAGAGAAGATAATAATGAAAATTAAAGGAACAAAACAATATAAAAAATGCGATGGAACTACAAAATTTCTCAGTTTCATTGGAACCTATTGGCAAAATAATAGCATAAAAACTGCACTCCACTATTATTTTATTCCTGTTAGTGTAATGACGGCGAAGCCAGTTAACTCATCAATAGAGTGTTACTGGAAGTCCTCTTGATGTGTCTCAATTGTACGGTCAGCAGCTGACCCCGCAGTGGAAAGTGGCAAAAAGCGGGACGAAGAACTTTCAGTAATATATTTACAGCCCAGTTACCGCGGATTCCGAACCGTTATTGCAGTTTTATGCAAATTATAATGGACTCGGCTTGTCCGCTGGCGGTAATGATAGCTTTTAAACAGAAATTGGAATTTTGTACGCTGTAAACACAGATGTTAATACTGTCGAACCCACGCTGGACATGCGTTTAATTTCGCAATGTTATGATACTTTTATTTCGGAAGATATAAAACGTTACTGTATGTATGCGGCATCAGCTTTCCTATGCTATATTGATAACACAGTATCTATTCTTAATCAAAAATTTCACTGTCTTTCCTGAGCAGTGGTTTTTGGAATATATTATTCAGCGTTAAATCAAAGCAATCATTTCTGATAAAAAAATCATCTTTTTCACTATTTTGAGAAATTCAACGTTAGCTGTTGTTTCCCAAAGGCAATTTTTCAACCATACGTCTGTTACATAATATTTCGGCTTAAAAACTTCGGCTCTTTCTTCAATGCATTTTTCTCATAATTAATTACACTTCGTCTCACTCACTATCACTAGACCATAGATTAATTAACTGCACCTAAGTCATACCTGTAGGTTTAATCTGAATTATGAATGATTATCATTCTGAGAACAACATAATCCAGATAATTTGTTGTCTTGCCTTGACCTTTAGGTGGAAACGTGAATAATTTAAGATTTCACTTAGAGTTTCTTGTTAATTTGACTTACATCTGGAAAATTACCTTCATTATATACAGTTAGTTCCCAACCGTATTCATGCAATCATAATTTCGCCTTTTAAATTTAATTTTCTATAAATAGCCATCAAAATTATCCTCTCCATTGTCTTTTTCCACACCAGGGTACTTTATCTAAAGTTCTTTCAAATACCATAAAGTGTTTAGCATCAAACATACAATTAAAAAAAAAATCTCAGTCCTCTGCCACTGCCAGGTTTTAGGGAAAAGGTCTTTTTGATTTTATTATTTTTTTTAATCTCTCTTTTCGCTCTCGTCTGTTGAAACCTAACTTTCTAACAAGAGTCTCTTAATGTTTCTACTGCAACATTTCCAGTTCTGACGTTTCAGTGTATTATTTTGGTGCACTTCCCAATCTTTATTGCAGTTTTTCGCATTAATTACAAAAGCCCCTCCCAGTGTTCTGTTGCAGCAACCACCAGTCATGTAAGGGTGAGGATGATAAAAAAAAATCTGTGGAATTAATTTTAATAGCTCCAGTAATGATAAAACAGCAAATGACATGTCAAGATGAACTTAGGGATGGTGCAAAACGATCTTAAATTTTCAAATTCCAGACCTTGAAATACTCATTTATCTCAATGTGTAAAGCAACCTTATCGAAATCTCACTCAAGAGGGAAAAGGATTAATGTAGAAGAATGTGGAGAGTTAAATATAATTATATTTCTGTTATGTTATGGAGGCTAAAAGTTTCTCACTTTACATTACCACATCATATTTAGTGTAAACTGTTTCAGGTTCTTAAAAGAATAAAATCTTAATTCCTGCAGATTTTGATTCCAAATCCGATGAACTACATTTGCATCATTCTGTGATTCACATAGTGGATAGCTCTGGAAGTGCGTTCGTATGTAGATATTACGTACACAGAAGCGAAGTTACCATTTGATTGTTCTGAAATTCAGTTGTACGCGTTTGTCTATAGTGCCTTACTTCGTATGGTTAAGTGGTGTTCCACGAAACATTCTATTCACTGGAGGCCTTGTGTTACACCAATCGGATGAGCCCGGCTATTAGTACTAATTTGTTCTATTTTAGCTGCTACTAATTTGTTAATGGATTGACTCTCTCATTACCAGAAAGAGTAACACAAAAGAAACACAAGTCAACACAAAATAATATTCTTCGTAATCAGAATTCTCTTTATATAAGTGGTGTTTCTTCTGTCTTCATTTTAAGCTAGTGTAGATTCCACAGAATAACCATGCTACGCAATCGGATATTACGGGATATTTCAGCTGTACAATTTCTGCTATGAACTAGGACATTTCAGAACATATAGTAAACCGTATTTTTTTCTCAAAATTTTTTCGGGAGGATGCGGGTTTGAATCCCTGTCCGGGCATCCCGATTTCAGTTTTCCATGGTTTCCCCAAATCACTCCAGGCGAATGCCGGAATGCTTCCTTCAAAAAAGACTATGGTCGAATTCCTTCCCGTTCCTTCTCCCCAATCCCATCCTGTCTCTAATGACCTTAGCCGTCGACGAGGCGTAAAGCCATAAGTAAAAAAAAAAAAATTTAACTGGGGTTTCATCAGTAGAAACGTCTCTGTTGACAGTGATTTCAAAAAAGTTGTTGTTAAAACATCTGAGCATTTGAGATTCAACATGAAGTATTTTTTAACTTGGAGCTTCATATTTTATGTTGAAACATGATAAATGTCTTAGAGATAGAATTGGTGACTGAATTTTTCTGAATTTAGACGAGATTAAACTAACGAGTCATTACACACCCATTAACAGAGAGGCGACATCCTGTCATAGTTACTGGCTACATAGATCAAATGGTGTTTGCATTGTCCTTATAAATTGAACGGGGTTGACGGAAATGCGCGTATGCATAATCGATCCAGCGGTAATGAATTTTATTCCAGCCGTTGAATACTTGGTTGGACGCTGGTATTACGCGTACAGCAGTAGTAAAAAGGGAAATTACAACGAATTTGTAGAGGATTATTGATTTCTGCCTTCCCCCCCCCCCCTACCCCTCTCCCAGACCCTCTCATTGCTAGAAAAACCTTTATTTCCATTTCACATTTTCGAGGTATTAGAGGTATTTGGTGACAGCACATCAGCTTTTTATCAGAATAAAAGCCGAACTATTTATCGCACGCAATACTTGGAAGGGAATTAGTATGGATCACAAGTTAAACCTTACTATTCTGGTGCCTATAAAGCTCGTCTTTCCATATTTCACCTGTGTCCTCTCTAATGTGTTTCTCCCAAACCATATCTTCAGATTAGTTACCTTGCGAATTATACCAAATTTTGTATCCTTTAGTTTCAGTTGTGTAGAAGCATATATCATCACCATACACTCTATTAATTTGTAATAAGATCACGTTACATTATTTGAGGACGAAACATAAAGCTAATATCTAATAATAATAGTAACGAAGAAATCTGAGGCTGTCCTAACACTTTCTGTTAGTTCATACAGAGCGTGGTGGTTGAGCTGTAATGCTAGGGACTGGTAAGCGGGTGTACGCAGGTTCATATTCCCGTCCGACCGTCATGATTCCGGATTCTAATATTTTACAGCAAACAGTGTCATAGTGTCACGTCGCCGACAAGTTTCCAGAGTTATACCGAGAGTACTGATTTTTTAATTCTCTACAGAAACTCGGCGATCATTTCCAAGATAATCCACGTCATGTCCACTTAAAATTGTTTTCACACTTTTTTAAAACTTCCGTCACGTTAATAATTCAGATTTAATTACATAATTATTTGTTCATTAGTTATAGGAGCTCCAGTCAAATTATTTTCTATAGATTTCTTTACTATGCTATCATGTTAACTCTTGAAATCAAAAGATATAAAAAAACGCGTCAAAACATCATTTTCATGTTAAATTAACTGCCTGCGTTCCTGTAATAGGAATGTGAAATTACCTTTTGTTGTATCTTTGGAGAATTTTGTAAGTTGCACTCGGTGCATGGCGTAAGTTCAACGAGTAATTGAAATAATCTAAATAGTCCCTATCAACGCAGTTGTTTCAGATTTGCAATAAATATGTCAGTCTACGTAAATCTGGGTGGAAATACTTCATTGTGTAACTTTTGATGAACCAGCATCTTCAGTGTTGTAACTAGTAATCCTTTTCTGAATAAGATGCGTAAGATTCAGTTCAAATGATTTAGGCTGGTTCTCGTGTCATTCCTTGCTACGAATACGAACAGCTAATGCTTCTATTCCTGCCAAGACAGTTATTGTCTCCTGATTGGCCAGATGGGTGGAACCCTCTAGTACGTTGAACACTCCTGATAGGAATTAGTTGTGTTTGGTAAAGCTTGCGGAACGCATTGCAGCGCTGTTCTGCCCCAGAAGATGAACGAACTATGCTGGATAGAAAGTCAGTATTCTTACTACAACGTACAGCTGAGAAAACTACAGTATTCACTACAGTATTTACTTCAGGCATAGAAACCTCCCACTGCATTTTGAAAATTGTAAGCAGTCTGTTACTAATCAATTTGGTATTTTTTTAAAGCCTTTTCTCAGTATTAAATATTTCAAAATATGTGTTGTATGATTTTCTTTTGTATTTCAAAATTATTTTAATTTATATATTTAAATAGAATTGAGAGAGAACTTCGTATTCAGATTATGCAAAAGTACTAGCATTTTTTCTTAGAAAGTTTAACTCGGCGATGAGTGTTCTTACAATTGGAATAAAGTTTTCTTTGTATTTTCGTAACCTATTTATTTTTATTCCTGACCATTTACATCATATTTCAGTTAACACCAAATTTTAGATGTTTTTAGCAGTGAGAAAGTTTTGTTTCTATTTTCGTATTTATTTTTACACCTGAGCAGTTACATCATATTTCAGTTAACACAAAATTTTAGATGTTTTTAGCAGTGAGAAAGTTTTCTATCTATTTTCGTATTTATTTTTATACCTGCCAAGTTACATCATATTTCAATTAACACTAAATTTTATATGTTTTTAGCAGTGAGAAAGTTTTCTCTATATTTTCGTATTTATTTTTATACCCACCCAAATACATCATATTTCAGTTAACATCAAATTTTATATGTTTTTAGCAGTGAGATGATACGAATCCCGCATCGTTACATAAGTCAATTGCTTACTTCCACTTATTATCTTCTGTTCGAGCACATTTCTTTCTATCGATGTAAAGAGGTTTTGCACCATATCAAGTTATCTGGGTCTGGTATCAAAACTAAATGTGTTGTAACGATAATTTGTGTCTTCTTTTATTTCCGTCGGAATTGTGCCACATTGAAACTGGTTTTGGTGTATCCACCTGATTTATGTTCAACTGGTGTTGTGATCCTTGTGCAAGAACCGCTCTTCAAAGATAAGCAGATATTGTTTGTCAGATACGTCCACAGTCACCCATCTTTCCCTATACAATAAGATTAAAATCATCCTATTAAAGTTTCAGGTGAAGGATCACGCGTACAAACACAGTTGTAGTATCATTTTTGGATACGTGATATAATAACAATGTAATTTGATTGTCGGTTAAGATTTTCACTTACAGTATACACTGGGATTTAACTTTTTTTTCTAAGTTGGGGAATGATAAATTTTCTTAATAAGCCTTTTAACATTGACATGTCTTCAAAACTGTTTGATATTGTAATGGAGACTATTTTTATCGCTAAGTTGCGCCACGCGGCACGAGCTGTAATGAAATAGCTCCGTATGCAAATTTGTTCTGTGGCAATCTGAGTTTCTTGAGAACTTCCTCCTCAAAGAATCAACTTCTTATCCACATATAATGTTCACTTCTTTGTATCTGGACCGGCACGCCTATCAAGTGCCGAAGAATATCTGTTCCGTACTCATTAATTAATTTCGGAGCTCATTATCAAAACGCAATCTAATATTCTATCTTGGAAGTTCAGTGTTGATTATTCCGACAAGAAGACTTCATTAAAAGCTACTCGCTTGCGAGATAAATGACGTGCTCTAGACTTGACTGAAGCGAAGATTATCCGTCGCTCTGATTTATTTAGTAATTTAATTCATTTAATGAAGCCTAAGTCGAGATCCGTTCTGTGGATTTTATAATCAATTAATAAACGTCACTAGTATCCCCTAACAAAATGTGTTCAATTATATTGTTCCTGTTTGAATTATTTATTGTTCAATACCTGATTGAAATATGTACGCTGTCTTTTTTTTATCTAATCAGTGAATGTTCGTTATTAGCTAAAAATCTGCTGTTTCCTAACTTATCCATGGATTTTCGAAAGATGTGTTTTGAGTCCTACACCGTCATCAGATATGCCAAATCAAAAATGTAAACACGGCAACGTTGCCTTTATTACATTTTACTGGCTTGACATACTACCAAACTGCAGCTTGATACATTGAATGTATGAAGTAGAAAAGTCTTTCTACTAAAAGGCCAGTACGTCTTATTTCAAAGACATGGGACCATTTCTACATCTTTAAAAATGAGCATCGACATACAGTTGATCAATCCGTAAACATAGAGGAGCCCATTGTAACTCAGTTGTGCTACATTAGGATTGCGTTATTTAAATTTACTAAGCTGCGATTCAAAAAGACTTTGTTAATTGATGAGATTACATTTTTTTCATTTATAAATCCTGTAATCTTTTTATCATTCAAGCATATTTTTATATGTTAAGCATCTCCAAACTGGAAAGCTATAACTCATTATTTTTGTCTTTAAACACATGGTGAAAACGTTCCAGTAGGATTTTAAGGAAATTAAATAGAAAATCTACGTCAGTAAACAATTTTTCATCCTAAATGACAGAGAATTACGGAGGAAAACTGTCAATTAATAGTTATAAATGAGCAATCTAAATTAAATTTTATCACCATTATCATACATCAAAAATGTATAGTATTGTCAAGTGTAGGTAATGTTAGGTAATATGCCGATTCTTTATATATATAAGGAAGTACGTAGAAGTCGTTAGGTTATCAACAACTGTTGGCTACGGAATGAAAACGCGCTGGTACAGATGCTTTAAACTACAACGTTCGTTACTCATACGAGTATAAGCGATTACTCAGCTCAGATTACATCCAGATCCATCAATAATTTCACGCCAGTGTATAAACCTCGTTGACATTCTCTCATTATAATAGCTGACAAATTATTGATGACTAGCAAACTCAGATGATTAACTAATGCTAAAATTGAGTTAGTGTAGTAAAGTTAAAGCAGAATTTTAAGCACGGAATAGTCATAACTTACAGTATTTAAGAAAAATTTCCAGTTTATCAGCAGTTCTTATTTCCTTTTATCTAATAAGTCAACTCGTGCAGCGATTGAAAATTGCTTAAAAGGAGTGACTTAAGTGGAGGTATAAATAGTTTACGAATCGTCAGGTAGCTGTCCCAAATTAAATTTCAAGCCTACATGATTTGTAAATTTTAAAAGTCAACCGCGTCATAAGCATCAAACTTTTAGGACTCCTCTTTCGAAGTTATATAGATGATCTTGGGATAAAAGGTTTAATCAATTATTTCCTATTCTGATGGTACAAAAAGTTAGAGTTAAATGTTATAAAAATTTGATTTTTTTGTGGAAAGTAATTAATAGACAAATATTGTAAAATTTTCAAAGTTTTCGATTATCATGGTCGTCTACGGTCTTGGAGTTTTCAGACAAGAAATATTAAAACCATAGTTGATACGCATTTTCATTTTACTTATAAATTTTGACTTGACTGGATTATACCTATAATATATTCAAAATAATTATTATATAACGATAATTCTTATTTGATACACAGGAAGATGATCAGAAAAGGTGAGGTCATGCAGCATATTTACACAAGTCACACAGAAAGGATGATATAAAATAAATCCCTTCGATAATAGTACCTTTTAATGGTCAATAACCAGCATAATAAACGGTTTTACGTGAGGTAATATAATGCAAGACAGCTATGTTCACTACTGCTTGTGATATGACAGGTTTTAATGTCCATTTACAGCTATGAGATAACGGACGTATAATGAAAGGCCATGTAGATAATTAAGCGAGTCGTGCAGTTGGGTAGGATGTGAAGACCTGCGCGCGCAGCCCTTGGGAAATAAAGAGGGTGGAATGCGGTGCGAACAATGGCAGCTGAATAGCGCTTCGGGGAGGGGTTGGGTAGGTGGAGAAGTTCGTCCCTGTTGATTGATTACCTGATTCTAAAGGATAGGGGGAAGGAGTGTGGCCACCTACCTACGGGGAGATTAAAGGGGCCACGGACCGTCAAAGAAATTGAGCACGACCAACGATTGGCGACTCTCCCGCCACTTTCCAGAGCCACACACAAAGATACTATTGATCAGCGGTACGGTGACGTGAAAGTATAATGAATGAGCTTCTTTGCTGACGATACTCTTTTTTTATTACATCTAAATAGTGAACAGTATTATATGACATAGAAGATTTTAAATACATGTCCTAAGGAAAAAGTTACCTTTCACACTGAATCTATGTTTGGTTATTTAATATTTTCATGTGTAATGCATTCATGTCTAATTCTTTGTCGTTCCTTAAAACGTTTGTAGAGAAGTAATGCAAGTTGTTTTTGTTAATATATCGTAGAGAAAGTATGTCGTTCAAACTAGAAGTGAGAAGGAAGATAGTGTGATTATGTTTGAGAGCGGGAGTCCGCTAGATGGAGTAATGGCAGGAGAGATATATGAAGTGTATATGATCTCACTCGCGCATTAAAGACTGATTGATTTGTGAAGTATCTAATAGGTCAAACAAAGAGTTGCATAAACATGTAAAAGAAAGTGCTTGTGAAGAAGAAGTGCGAAGCGTTACTAAGAGATCGTAAATAAAGTAAAATTGTAAGTGTAAATAATTAAGTACGTTGTTGTTAGTCAATTACTGTTGTCCGATTGCTTTATTCCGGTTCCATTTTTCATTCACAGTTTTACGGAATTTAGACGAGGTGGAATCAATTTTTCGAAAGTAGAGGAACCACGAGGCCAGGTATGTGGCGACCGTGACACAAAGATGACCACTGTTTGTTACAATGTGTTACACTTATGATATGACATTACTGAATCAAACCTTCTTGCAATAGTTAAAAAAAAAAAAGCTTACTTAATGTAGAAAATAGCTTTAATCTTGTCAAATGGTGCAAAATTTTTAAAGAAAACAAATTTAAAATATCGAGATAAGGAAACAATTCGTATTCTATGACTCAAGTGGCTATAATAAAAATAGAGAATCACGAGAGACAAGCATTAGATAAGACGATTTTCAGACAAGTTTGTAGTCTATTCCTACTAATATACAACGTGTATAATAAAGAAGGGGTGTAAGGTTGTGGGAGATACTATATTAGCCTTTTTGGAACCAAATGTCAACCTCCCCTTACGTGGTGCACACTGTTTGCACTGACGGTGCTCTAGCGACTGAAAGATTCCCGGAATAAGGAGTCTCCCACTGATTTCCAACGGCCTTCTAAATGAGGCCAGAAGAGCGAGGAGTGGTCCCGGGCACCCTCTTACCCCTGGGGTTGGAAACAGCCTCTAAAGGCGTATGAATCACAAATGATCAACAGCATGGGGATGCAGAAGGCAACGGGAAACCACTGCATTAAAGACATAAAGCGTATCCCGAGGACATGTAATCCTCTCAAATTACATATATCATGATGGCTTCTTCGTGGGTAAAATACTCAGGAGGTAAAACATTCCCCCAATTGGATATCAGGGTTGGGACTACTCAGGGAGTAGTCATCAGAATGGATAGAAACATTCTACGAGTCGGAGCGTGCAATGTTAGAAACCTTAGTGAGGCAGGTAAGTTAGAAAACTTAAGGAAATGGAAAGGCATAAGTTCTATGTCATCGGGATTATTGAGATTAAGTGGAACGATGCACAGGATTTCTGGTATGGGGAACACAGCATAATTAACACAAAAGCTGTCAGTGGAGTTACTGGTGTTGGTTTGTAATGAATAAGAGAGTAGGGAAACTGGTGAGTTATTATGAACACATCAGTGATAGGAATATTTTTATGAGGCTAGAAACTAAGCCCGCCCCAACCACATTAGTACAACTGTATATGCCAACGTCAAAGGAAGATGACGAAGAAGTAGAGAAAATATATGCCGAAATTGAAGAATTAATCAAATAGGTGAATGGGGAGGAAAATCTAATAATCGTGAGTGATTGGAATGCGATAGTGGGAGAAGGAAATACTGTAGAAGGGAATACTGAAGGAAGTTTTGGTCTAGAAGAAAGAAATGAATGAAATAGCAGGTTGTTAGAATTTTGTTTAAGATATAAGCTAGTCGTGGCAAACACGCTGTTTAAGAAACATGCAAGAAGGATATACACCTGGAAACGTCCAGGGGATACAGGCAGATATCTGCTGGATTATATCCAAGTTCCAGACTGTAAAGCGTACCTAGGAGCATGTATAGACTCTGACCATAATTTTGTAGTAATGAAGTGCAGTTCAAAATTCAAGCGAATAAGGAAGTAATATAAGGAGTATCCAACGCAATAGGAGAAGTAAGTGAATTATGCTATTTGGGACGCAAAAGTACAAAGGATGGCCGAAGAAGGAATGATGAAGCAAAATAACATTAGCAAAGAGAGCCTTCATGAAAAATAGAAATCTTTTAGTTTGAAATATTGATGTAGGACTTAGAAATAACTTTTAAATCTCTATGTGTGGAGCACAGCACTTTATGGTAACGAAGCATGGACTTACGAATACCAGAAAGAAAGAAAATTGAAGCATTTGAAATGTGGTGCTGCAGAAGAATGTTAAGTGGACAGACAAAGTACGAAATGATGGGTGTGGGAAGAAGTTTGTGAAGAAGCCAACAGGAGGAAGAGACAGGCTGGTAGGTCATATTTTGATATATGCTGAATTGGATAATTTGTAACTGGAGGCAACAGCCCATGGTAGGATGAAAGAGATTAGAATATATGAAGCAAATAATTGTGGACGTGGGTTGTAAGGGGTATGTAGAGGTGATGAGATAAGCAGAAGATAGGAAGGGATGGAGCATTGCATCAATCCAGTCGAAAGATTGATGACAGAAAAAATAAAAATAAGAAAAAAGAAGCAGTATATGACGTAAAATAAAAGTATGAATGTGGGATTGCTGTTCTAGCAAAAACAGTCACAATTCTTTAATTTTCTGATGCCTTTTTCTAATTTATCATTTATATTCGACCGATCTTCGCACATAGAATTTGACAGATAAAATATTAGTGCCTCTATTCTCAAAAATTTCATATTTCCTCAATAGTGTTTTTCAAAGCCATCAGTGATATCCCCAACTGAAGCCAGTGGGGATTCTGCGTACGTTATCATAGAACAAGCTTCACTATCCTTTAGCTGCCATGAAAGATATAAACGAACAAGAAGAGTTCATTACACATCTGTGCTAAATTTCGAATAATTGTTTTTCCGGTTTGCTTATAATATGCCTAGTTGTGAACATGAAATTCGATGAACATTGACAGATTTTTCTGAAATTTAAAGTATTTTTTTACTGTTACTATTTATCTGAGTGATCTACAGGATTTTAGCTCTTGGGTACATTGCTTTAAATATCTGATCGATCCCTAACACGTGTTGGCAAAATATTGCATTATTGCGCTATGAAAGCTGTGAATACAATAAAAGTATTTGTAAGAAATAAAGTACAAAATGCACGTTTTCTGTGTGTGTTTATAAGGAACGTTGGTGCATACCATATCTTACTGGTTAACTACTAGCCGCTTAAGAGTTTTATTAATTCATTTTTGTTTTAATTCAAAAATTAGTACTTGATTATGAGTCATATAAAGGGTAAATTAATTCATCTTGCAGTAGAAACTGTAGTACTGTTCATACGATTAGAAACGGTATACAGGAGGTAGCCAGGGGTATTGCAGAAGTATAATCTACACGGGTGTCTAGTCGGATGGACAGATTTCAGAATTAATCATTCTCTAAATGACAGGTTGAACGGAGTATTCTGAAAATTCATTTCTTCCCATTTCCTTAACCAGATAAAATTGTTATTGAATAACGCTCACAACCATGAATTTGTAGTGATGTACGTATTTCAATTATAGGTTACATTGTGATACAGTAGGCACTACTTACATGCGTCTGAAATAATTAGATCAGTAATATTGTGTCAGTGAAAACAAAACAATTAATGTTATGCAGCGTCATATCAGTTTTAATCGTGGCTCGGGCTGCATAGACCGCTATAAATGTGGAACCACTTTCATGCCCGTATTTTTTCAGTAAACACGGCGCTCATAAAAATAAATTGATCTTTTATCACAAAAAAACTTAAATTACTCATGCTCTCTATGCCAGTAGTCGTTCTGACCCAGGGTAAATTTCAACTTACTCAAAACTTACGCTAATATTACTGCTCAAAAATTAAAACTTTTATCTTTCACATCTAAACGCAAGAATATAATGAAAACATCTGTATTGAAGAACATAAATAAATAAAATTCACTAATAAGTAATATGTTAATTTACGTACTTTTCTTTCATTAATTTCTTAACTAAAGAGAACTGTTATTAACTACCGCGTGCAACCACCACTGTGCTGTAAGATCTCTGGCCATCGTCAGTTAGGTGACGCAGCCCGCGAGCCTGACGTCAGCATTACGAACACAACGACCAAGCCTAGCCTTTTGTTAGTATTAATTACATCTCAGTCACTGGCAGTGTACCTGATGCATTATATATCTCAGTTTCCCTCATTTTTTTATGAGGAGTAAAGCTAATAAAAATTTGGAGAAAATTTCAAAATATTCAGGAAGTCTTTGGGAACGAGTCGGCCAGATGGCAGCTTCGTTTAATGAACTACGTCTACGTGACAACGGCTGAAATAAGAATTGTTTAAATGCTTGATATGGCGATAATCCTCTCTCTTCACCTCCGACATTTGTCCCTTCGCAACTGAGACAGTCGTGATGGCACGGACGTAAAAAATTATTATGAGTCGGTGCGACAGTTCAAATAAGACCGAATGTCATGTGATAACAGGCCAAACGACCGTCGGCCACACAGCAGCCAATTGCAAGTAAATATACAGTACTGCAGCTTAAAATGCGAAATGGTGGTATACATTACAAAAAAATGGATGAAAATTATTGCCTACATGCTAGTCCAATAAGATAACTCTCCTGCTCATGGGACGCATCTTACTCGATGTACTTGAGATGCTGATGATAGACTCAAGCTTAACATCTCGGCAGAGTGAGTAAGCATTGTTTAGATATAAAGTAATCAAAGAATAACAATAGATACATTCGGGCGGAAAAGTAAGGGAAGATAAATGTTTCCTTCCTGTGAGTGCCTTAACTTCTGACAGTAGATCGAAAGGCAGTCAGTCTTTGAAAATAAGTCAATATGTTCTAATACTAATACCTGAGTCTTAGGCTGTCACCTGACCTCAGAGATAGGATCAGTCAATAGCAGTACCTCTTTCAAAGGATGTCAAGTGAGTTTCATTTGCACAAAAAGTGTCGGTATCTGCTTTTTGAGCTTCTGAGGGTTTACTGGTTTTAGATTACCTGGGAAAGGTGGAGTAACAGGTTGTCTAAAATAGTACTGTAATCGAAGGTTTCTGAAATCCCGTGTGGTGCGGCGTCCAGGAATTAAAGGCCGAAGGAGGTAGGCCGACACATTAGCACTTAGTATTAGGACGCGGTGCCTCCCGGGGCAGGGAAGTCTCCCAGAGCTTTTGCTGCATTTCGTGAATGTTGATTTCAGTTTGTACAGCTCCCCTGTTCAGGCGATCATGCTGTTTTCTGATTCAAAATTTTTACAAAATCCTACATGCCACCAAATTTTCATTTGGATAAGGAAGTTGTGTGTATAATTAACTCGTTTTTTACAACCATGTGAAATCCTTTTAAGCGGTTGGCATAAAAGGATTGAAATTTTGTTTGAGGAAGTGTGTGAATCTGAGAAAGGACTATATTGAGGGGGAGACTGGATCTTTTCCTTCAACTCATTTGCATTACTGTGCGAACACCATAATTTAATTTAATTGCGATGTAGCGCGTGACTGTTCCCAGACACACCCTTCACCCTCCCCCCCCCCCCTCCATTTCCTAGCTTTTCCTTCTACTAATTTCAATTTTAAACACTTTTACCGTTTTTGGTAAATTAGTCATCATTTATCTTGGTAATTTATTTCAATCCCTGGTGCACTTACCTACTAAAGAAAATCTTCCCTGTCCCTTATACCTGAAATCGAGTGCCAGTTTGTGGTCACAGTCATCTTTTCCTTTCCATGCACCTATCCCAATTCTTCCATTAATATCTTTCCACGCCTATCACCAATATACGCCTTGTACATTCCCATGACTCTCTTCACCCTTCTCCTGTCTTCCAATAAATCTCATTTCAGCTGCTTTATCATATCACGTACTTATTGTCTTTTGTGGTAATTTCCAGATACAATTCTAACAGACCTTCTTTGCACACCTTCCAACTCCTGTATTTGATATCATACTACACCACCATATTCAAGCAATGGTCTGACCAGTGCTTTGTAACTCAATTTCTCATACTTCTCTAGCACATCCCCTCATCGCTCTCTCCAGCAAGTGAAGGACTTTGAAAACTTTTACTGCTACCTGACCAACAATACAGTAATTGATGGCTTTGGCGTAACGACAGCTGCTCACCTTTACTCAGAAAATACCTTTTGCTAAAAAGTTTGAAGTGTTACTGAACGTATAATGAGATCCATGTATATTGCTGGTACAACAAATAATAAGAAAAAAAAATTGAGAGTTGTACCTTTTATCTGTACTTATTACACTTCTTCAACCTAAGTCTTACGCGCGCTGTAATTTATCTATTTTAATTAACTGTTTGATAATGGGTCCGCTGTGTAGTTTCCGAGAGCCGACACGTAGGCTCAACAACACCAACAAGGAGCCACCTGATCGTCTAGCCTTTTTGCCGTACTCTGGCGCCACAACGTCCAAGATAGGACGGATTCTAGCAAAAACTGGAATCAAGACCATTTTCCTGCCACCACCAAAGGTGAAGAACATCTTACGCTCCCCCAAGGATAACCTAGCTTTGCGGACACCTGGGGTATATAGCATTAATTGTGAATGTGGTAAAAGCTACATTGGCCAAACGGTGCGGTGTGTTCACCAACGTTGTCTAGAACATGCACGACACGTTCGTCTGGGGCAGAAAGACAAGTCTGCGGTGGCGGAACACAGTCTAGAACATGGCCATGGTTTTGATTTCGAAAATACCAGAGTACTGGCGCATACTGGGAGCTTCTGGAACAGCATCCTTACAGAAGCAGTAGAAATTCGTCTCGCGTCTAACCTCGTCAACCGTGACAGCGGGTACCAGCTGAGTGAAGCCTGGACGCCAGTCATCAATACTATTCGCCGACAGCGCGACCGGGACGCATTACACGGCGCGTCCAGATCAACGGGAAGTTCGGTAGTAACATAAGTGAGCAATTTGTTACTCAGGCATTAATGATCAGCTTACGGGAAAGTTTTTGCCTTCTGATTTTTCCTTCTATGGAACGATGTGTTGATACGAGGCAGGACCCCGGCTACGATTGGTTACAAATCTGACCAATCACGTGGCAGCATGGCTCAATATGAGGCCCGCAACGGATCCGTGTTGACCCATCAGTTTTATAAACAATTTATGCTGAATGCTTTTGCTCTTCACCTTCATGGTAACGATATACCCTGGTCAGCTACTGCACGCTATCTAGGAGTGTTGCTAGACAGGAGACTCACCTGGCAAGCCCATATTAATGATATCCGCAGGAAAGCAAGCATGAGGCTTCACAGCCTATACTCGCTGCTTAACAAAAATAATAATCTAGCCCCAAGTACTGGCATTAAGATATACACCACTCTTGTAAGACCAATTATTGAGTACGCCTGTCCAGTGTGGGCATACACTGCCGACAGTCATATACTCAGATTACAAACAATACAAAACAGGGCACTGAAGAGAGCTCTACATCTTCCAAACAGTTTTCCAACCTATGCACTCCATGAAGCCACTGGAGTTCCATATCTTCACGACAGGTTCAAACAACTAGCCGAAATTTTCTACAAAAGTACTCATAGAAGCAAAAACCCTGAAGTCCACAACATCGGTCGCTATGATACAACAATTGATCGTCACAAGAGACCACTAAATTTAATCAAATAATTGACACCACCGTGAAGCCACCCCAACAGTGAAGATTTGCACCACCCATATACTTTTGGAGGCAATGTCTACGGACAATATCCTCCACCTCCACCTGCCCTCTAAGAAAAGGCAGTAATTGGTGCTGTGCTGCTGCTGCTGCTGCTTTGTTTTATGATATCATCTTCGAAGGAGCGATGACTTTAAGCCCGTCCGCTACATGCCATGTAAAAACGGACATCAAATCTAGCCGTAACTCCACCTTAGCATCGATTCAAGCCGCAACGAGATTTGACCCCTGCTACGACTGGTTCTACAGCCGACCAATCAGAGGTTAGCAGCGGTAATCTGGTCTAGCTCAGCAACTTCGCACGTTCCTGACCTCACTTCACCAGAAGATGGCGTCGATGATTCAGTACGCCGAAATATCGTGTAACTATAACATTCATATAACTCGGCTAGTCACCCGAGAAAATTATTTATATAGTTCATAACCAATTGCTCGCTTGAAACTTGCGTAGAATTTTATGAGTTGCTGCTTCGATCTTGTTGTTTTACATCAAAGTTGTGCGAACTGTTCATATTTACAATTGACATTTATTTCACTACTATCCCGTTGAGAGAAAAATTCTCATAAAGGAAAAATGTGTATCAAACTTTCGTGTAGATGAAGAACAGTCATCTTTGCCAAAGCTTTCAGTAACATGACCGTATGCTTGGTTTAATATAACCACTTTGGGGAACCGTAACCAACAGAGATATAGCGACATCTTGTTGTCGGTTCAGTCACAACCCGTAGCATTTAAACGAAATAAGTTGGAGACCTTAAATTTGCATTAATCTAAATTACGTATTTCATTGATCCATTTTCGAATATCGCATTTAAAATTTTGTAAAATTATCTTCTCAGTAATAAATTCAGTGAAATAATTTTTTTCCCAACTCCAGTGTGTGAAGTTTAAAATAGTATTTTTTTTTTTTTAAAGTAGTGAAGCAAGGTATTTTTCTAAGGTTTTTCAGTTGAAAATAAAGAGTTGTGCAGTTGATAATTTTTCAGTTTTTTTGCCCTTTTTTACCAGGTGTATTTCAAATCTGGTATTATCTATGCACTTGTATTTTGACCCCGTCACTGATAGCTTCCTGTCAGCAAATACTTTAATATAGTTTCTAAGCTTCGAGCAAAAGTATGAAAAGTTTTAATTTCCTGATAACTTTCCAATGTATTATTAATACGTTACGTAAAAGAGTTGTTAGTTCGGAACCACAAACTGCGCTAATCCTGCCGCTAGAAAATCAAAACTTCAATCACACGCGAATTAACACACTCGCTGTATCGCATGTTATTGACATCATGCTTCGCGATTTAAACTAGAACTAAAATATTCATGAGTTCTCACATCATTCTTTTTCGTGATTCAGATCCATATTGCAATGTTTGAGTGCCTTATACAGGCACACGTGACTGAAATAATCCGGCAGTGAAAGGAAAACAAAAATTAAAAATAAATCTTAACCACTTCCTTTATGACTCATATTGGTTTTAATCATGGGCAAAGCCATGTAATCAATGTGAAACTATTTTTTATTCAAACGAAGTAATGTGGCGACTCATGCAAAACAACTTAAATCAATTTTTAGGTAACTGCTAATATTAAAATGTTTGTAGTGACCTGGCTGCCACCTTTGATGATCCTCGAGGTCGGTCTGTCCGGCCGAGTGATTTAGACAAGGACAGATTGCCATACGGGATGCATGGATAAACGTCGAGCATAGAAATCGACGATTGTTCAGATATGAGTCTTGTGATTGGATATCAGCGCTAATAATTGCTGAATATTTACACCAGTTTTCTAAGGCATGTATACCGATAACTGCACATAAATTTACACATACATGGAAATAACTGTAAATAGGAGCTCCGGCTGAAATATAACTGTACAGTATAAAAGTCATAAAGCTGGTGCAGTAGCGCCTTTCTAACCACAACAAACATTATGGGAACGAGGAGAGCGAGATTAGCAACATGCGTACCTCTAACCCAAAAACTGCAGGACTATTGCGATACATTGAAACCTCTGTAATACTGACTAATTACTGCGATACGTTTCCACGTCCAACCCTATCCTCATTAGAGACTACCAGCTGGTTTGCTGTTGAACATCTCTTGTGGCTGCAATGGCTCCGTTCCAAGACCGGAGCACAGTAGCTTCTCGCGTCGACTCCCGGCTGCTTCGGTGCTGCTTAAAGCAATGCGACAATCAGACAGACAGACCCCGAGCTAGCTGTTCTGAGGGTTTTACTACGATAACCCCCACTCCGCTGCAGCTGTCTGGAGAGGGCAAACCCAATCATCATCGTGCATCATGAGGTCATAGTGACAGCTTGCATTCTCCTTTCGGGGCTTGGAAATTGCCGAATCGCTGGCTCGTGCTCTACATTGCCGGTCGTGGCTCTCTTAATATTGCTAGATTTTGTTCACTCGCCTGTCCTCGATCCCAACCCAAAGAAATATGTAATTTTAACAAGGGAAACCTTCGCCCTTTTCGTTTGTAATTTACCTCAGCAAGCACCGGGATTCAAATTGTTCTGACATGCTTGATATCATAATATATTATCATTGAATCAAAGCAATAAATACTTTTCTGTCAGTGTTTTTCTGATTCAGTTCATCGCAGATGCCTAACTAAATAGAAATATACGAAATAACTCTCATAACCTGTACAGTGAAATGTCATTTGTTTATTAATCCGGCAACATAGGCTACTTGCGTGACGTCACAGCGTACTGGTTGTGGCTGCACAACGACGAACGAGTTTTATTAGTACAGATAAAGTAGTTCATCTTTAAAGCAGTTAAACTTTGAAGGCCTGAGTTAGTATGCTCGTAACATTAAATTCGGCAGAAATTAGATACTTACTGTTTATTTATACGATATTTCGCAAGGGTTACAAGATACGTTTATAATCCCCAGATAGTGCAACAAGTATTAGCAGCAACAACCAGTATTATAGTAGTGCAGTTGTTATTCACACTTTTAGGACCTTCAGGTCAGATAGAAAATTGGAGGGCGGACCCAGAGAAAATTTGGCGAAAACTTTTTTAGTTATCACAGAGACACAGGTTTTCGTAATATTTTTCGAAAATTTATCATTCTGAGATCAAATAATTCACACAGTTGCTGATTTTTTCTGCGTGAAGGAACTAGTTCCGTGTGTTTATTCGTTTCCAGTGACTTGCACAGTATGGAATCGGTTCAAGTCATCGGTGCTGGGTAGTCCATTCGGCTGGAGACCCTTGTGCTCTTTTAAGGCGATACTTGCTACGGGCGAGCAAGAGGCAGTAAAGGAAGGCTCGAGGCGGAAGGGTCCCCCGGGTGAACGTTTTATGCCCCCGACAGTGAAGAGCGAGATGGCCATTTGAGGGATTTTCGGCACCACTGGGAGAAAGCTGCAGAAATGAGGAGGGCTTCAGCGCAAAGCTTCAGCGTCGTTTGAGAGCGCAATGGCGCCGGACAGATTCTGCGTGGACAGCAGCCCGCGCCATCGCCTCGATACAAAACACACCCCTTTGCCTTGTCCCAGCTCCGCAGTTAAGGTACTGGCTGCCTCGACGTACCGTGCCAATACTTCACCCGTTCCTTCTTATTTTACATCAACAAGCCCCAGGGTCGTAATTGTTCTGATAAGCTTGTTATCATAACAGATTATCATGGAATCAACATATCTCATAAAAGAATGAAGGCTTTCCGGCTGTGTCAAGTATACAATATTTCTCAGGCCTCCCACTGGTGGAGTGCGTCAGTCAGATGCGACGTTTCGGGGCAGTTATCCGACACCATCGTCTGACGAAGATGGTGGGAGGGCCGAGAAGTTTTATACATATTTCATTCCTAAAGGATTATTTCCCAATAATTATTATTAATTACTATTTATTTATTACTCTTGTTCGATAAATGCTGATGCCTAAGCAATAATGATCTCTGAAATGTCGAACTTGTTATGGCAAATATATATATATATATATATATATGTGTGTGTGTGTGTGTGTGTGTGTGTGTGTATTACGCAAAAGACCGAAAATGCTCATTGTCGAAAAAAAAAAACGATCAAAACCACGTTGTGTCTTGAAAACGGCCAACACACGTGTTTTTTCAGCATCTAACTGTTCACGACAAATTGGTCCATCGTGTATTTAATATATATGACTAGCCCCAAATCCCGTCAAAAATGACGGTTTGAATGGAGTGTTCAGGCAATTCTATTTTTTTTTAATTGCTAAATATAATTGTTATAAAATAAAGCACAATGTAATTCCTCGTCCCTTGGGCTGTATCAAAACAGTTGTAAGCTTGGTCCAGGTGGAATTTCAGCCTAACCACAAACTCGGCTTCTAGAAAATCAAAGCTGCAATCACACCTGAAATAATAAGTTCCCAGTATCGCATTTTAATGTTATCATGCATCGCGATATGAACTTGATTCAGAATCTTCACACGATCTTATATCTTTATTTTTTGTTATTTGTGATAAATCAATGTCTTAACGGCTGACACAGCTTACGAGTGGCTGAAATAATGACCCCAGTAATATGAAAACGAAAGTTACTAAAAATAAATCTTAACTACGTACATTAAACCATGTAATATTAGTTTAAATTATGGTGTAGGTCACATAGATAGCGGTCAATTTGGAAATAATTTCATTCAAATCAAGTAATGATTTCAGTAAGAAGTAGCAAATGTTAATTAATATGCCGATTTAAACGAAATACATACTTTTCTTTCACTGTTCTGGCAATTCATTTATTGGCAGTTGCTTAACTAAATAGAACTGTTACAAAATAAAGTTCAGTGTAATTCCTCGTGCCTTGCGCTTTACCAACAACTTTATCATCCTGGTCCAGATAACATTTCAACCTAACCACAAACTACGCTAAAATTGCAGCTAGAAAAACAACACTTCAATCACACACATATTAACACGTGGCGACATAAACTTGTTCAAAAAATATCACTGGTTCTAACTCCTTCCTTTTTGGATATTCGTGATTCATATGGTTACAACGACAATGTTTGAATGGCTGACAATTACATGCGTCTGAAATATGGTATCAATAAAACAACTGAAATTAAAAATAAATCTTAGTATCTTACTTGATTCCACGTAATATTAGTTTTAATTGTAGTCTATGCTGTATAGATCGCGATCAGTGTGGAACTACTTTAGTTAAAACGAAGTAATGATTTACTCGTATGTAACAGAATACTCATAAAACAATTTAAATTGCTATAAAAAAAAATTCTTATACCCTTCGCTGTAATGGGTTTAATGGAGTGTTCTGACAATTAATTTATCTGCGGTTGCCTGAATAAATAGAACTGTTGGTATGTATTACTCTTAACCTTATTTTGTAATTTGTGCATATTTCGGCTGTATTTTACACAGCGACACAGATGAAAATTCTACTGAATGAATTAGGTAACCAATTAAATTAAAAATAACTCAGGAATCCTAAAACCTTACGCTATAGCGCGTGTAATTGGTTTATTTCTGGTCCAGATCTCATTCAACACGATAAATACGGAACTACTTTCATCCGTATAAAAAAATCGTAACTCGGAGCTTATGAAACCAGCTTAAATTATCTATAAAACTAAATTCATCGTGATTTAGTCTGTAAAAAATGTGTCAGTTGTCTGGTCCTATCTGCATTTTGACATAACCACAACTTCTACTAATATTGCTGTTCAAAACTCACAGATGCTATTACCCGCGTACGAAAACATTCATTGTATTGCGATCTAAATTTGACGAACTGGGTATTATTACATGTATCTGATACAGTTACGTCAAAAATGACGCGTAGACTACAGTATTTTAGCAATTCGTTTCTTTGCTGACTAAGTACAATTTTCGTCAAATAAAGTTCATTATCTTGAAAATGGTGTAATATTAGCTTACCATAACAACAATATCGCTGTCCATAGAGTAAGAAAAACCTACATCAAACTAATTTTATTAATTAAGAAAAAGCAACTAATAATTAATTTGTCAATTTAAACGAAATACGTACTTTTCTTTCAGTGTTCTAACAGTTAATTTATTTACTGATGCTGAGCTAAATAGTCTTGAACCTAGAAAAACGTTAATTCGACAAAAAATGATGAAAAGCCGGTGTCATAGGGCGATATCATAGAGTACCGTCATGATGTGACAGTCGACGTCGTAGAAGATACAGTTGCTTATTATAATATTAGATTCTTCTTATCCGTCGCGTAACAAGGATCTAAAAAAAAAAAAAAGTGAGTCGTCATATGTGCAGAATGTGACCTGGACCATTATTGCCTTTTTGAGTTAGCTACAAAGCGTTCTGGGGAATAACGTTTTCCTTCTTCTTTTCCTTCTTCGAGCGTAACATGTATAATATACTACTGTAAATACGTGACCCTTTTTTGCGTATGGTCATGGGTCTAGAATAGTTCCAGTTTTCAGGGTCAAACGTTATGACAGGTTGACCTGATCTAGCCAAATTCAAACTTAACCTGTGTTTCACTCAGAGGGTTCACTCTGTAAAATTTGAATAAAATCTCTTGTACTTGAAGAAATTAGAAGTCTTAAAAGACTTATTAAAAACGGACAGAGACGATCGCGCAATTGTTCAATTGATAGAAAGATCGTGATCGCTTGACTCAAAGTGGCTGAAATGCAAATCTGACTTGTATTTGACTCCTTCTCCAAATTTGAAGGATTTTTGTTTAGTTTAAAGGGTGTGCGATCATCCACCGCAGCAACAATTGCTTCGAAAGCATTTCGTTGTTCCTGATTGAAGCCGGCCAAACATTCATAACGTAATCTTTGATCATTATGTCCGTCGCGGCCAGAGAGCTTCCTACAGATTTCGGATTATGTGCGTTGTTTAATGTTTAAGCAGCTTCGAAGAAATGAATTGCCAGAGTACTCGATTAGGAAACACACCTGAAGTCTGATGTCCACTTTAAATAGCTACGTAAAGTGAACACGAACATAGACCATTAACGAAAGTGGTCAGTAAAATACGTAAAACGCAAACAATCCGTAATGTGTAAATTTTGGTCAAGCAGCGATATTAGCGGAAGTTTTGATTATATTGAAATTTAGCGCAGGCCGGAATGACGGCACTCATGTTACAGCAGTGGATATGAACAATTTATTTTGTTATATTGCTTTCATTAGCGACGTGTTACTGAAAAGCAGATTTCCATTTTATCAGCCGTGAAGTTTTATCATACTTTTTTAAGAATGAAATTCTATAAAAAAAAACAAATTTAATTAATGTTTTCTGGCAATTCTATTCATATAAATTGCTCAGATATTAAATTCCGCAGATAACCTAGTAGCATCTGTGGTCGCTATTTAATGTTAAGTTACAAAATAAGATAAAATACAATAAAAAATAAATATTAATTTTTATATACGAGTTTTTCAGAAGGATAGAGTTATCTCTTTTGTAAAAATTCTTGAATGGAATAGACGGAGTTTCCAATAAGATAATCCATTACACTTTCATCAAATACTTCTTTATTATCTACAGTTTTATAGTTTTTGAAAGTTTTTTTAAACAGATTATTAAGTTTCTTTATGGTGGTTTAAGAACTGCATTAATTAATTTAAAAAGTCCACCAAGCAAATTATGTGAAGATGTTTGTTTATTTTTATCCAAACAACAAGTCAGCGATAATCACAAGCATAGTTACAATCCAAAGATGCACTTCTGAATAATCACAAAGATAAACTCTGTGAATACTGTCAACTATACTGTCTTACTAACTGAATTGAATTGAATGAAAAACTAAACTTCTCTGTCCAGGCGATCTGTTTATATAGAGTCTATCGAAATTACGAGAATTCTTCAAAGGCATCCGCCCGATATTTCTCGATCATTAACAATCACTCAATCAATCTAACATATTAAAAACAATCGGAATTATTACAAAATTAATTAACAACATTACAAAATGATCAGCAATGGTAATTATAGATACTTAAATACAAAATTATTTACAGAAATCCTTTCAAACGGTAGAAAATTGTCCTGTAGACATCGTAACTTACATTAATACAATGAATTACAAACATTTAAGAAATTCTCTTGCATCATTCGGTTCTTAAACATATTAAATGGTCTTTAAATAATTTTCTTACATAAAACAAAGTCTATATACACTTATTTACAAGAAATTACAAAATAAACATACCAAATCACTTTCAAGCAGACTTTAGCTCACTACAAATACTTCAGACAGTACAATGCTATTAAAAATTCAGGTATAAGGGCTGTTACAACCCCTCCCCAGGATTCACTTAATTTTACACAGATAAAATTGATTGAATCCGTCACGAATCTAAGCAGGTTGAATGTACACATAATGCAGACACGAACAGATTACAATCAATCAACCATAATGACTTTTACAATGAAAAGTACAATTCTTCATAAAACATCTGCACATAGTCCATGACACTGACTTTGGTTTACAATAATTGTCTTTTCTCAGATCCAATCATTTTATCATTTACTGTTTTTACACAACAAACGTTCAATGCCATCACCTTAAGTTACAATTATTTTCACTCCAAATTACACACTTGATGTCTGCTTGTTTATGACAACAGTCTATTTACATTTTACAGCTGATAATTTGTCACCACAATGTAGAAAGTCACAACATCATGAAAACATCAAAAGTTTCTACACAAAACTGTCACACAAACTATTTACATGCATCAATTCACAAACTTATTTACAAAATTAGATATTTACATGTAGGGACCCCTCCCCAGACCATGCATTTCAATTAATTTTCATAAGTGGGTTCCAGGATTTCCCTGGAAACCCAGAACCATGTAAGTTACTTTTTCCTAACCTTCCAGTTTTCTTCAACTTTTGTATACACATCTAATATTACATTTCTATTCACACAAAGCTTCACTATATACATACAGAAACACAAACTTCCAATCATCTCAGACAACAGACTTTGGTACAACCACGCAACAGCTGAGACATACAATGGTTCTGTTTTAGCAAATTGATTGTCACTTAACAGCAATGTTGCTGACTCAACTGGTAATACAAATTTATTATTCTCACTACTGCAGTTTAGTCCATCATTACTCCCAACCCCACTCTTCATCATCTGATTACTACTTAAAGTTACCAAATTATCTGAATCAGTACCTAAAACTGTTTTACCATCTGGCTTACTGACTTCCTCCACAAAATAATTATTTTTCTCAGCAACTACTACTTCATTATTAGCTTACACATCAAAGAGGGTACAAAACATAGTGTCATCTAAGTCACATTCTGTACATTTTTCTAAATCAGAAACTGGTTCAAACAAATCCTTACTCCCACCCATTCCTTCAATGTCATCATCTACTCCAAATAAAGAGCTAAATAACGTATCAGCTAGGTCAAACTTAGGACATTTTTCCAACTTAGGGGTTGGTACATAAGGCTTTTCAACCTCTCTCTCTCCAGAAGACAAATACTTTGACTTACAATTCTCCTCCTCATCTGGGTCTCCTATCCACACCACTGTATCACCTTCATCTTCAAGATATTTGAGAAACTCCTCGATTTCAGCACTTCTACAAACTTCATTACCACCTATGCTAGCACACATAGTCCCAACTATGCCATTCTGGATCTTACAAGTTTCCGATAGCCACACTGTAGTATGCACTATAAATTCTGCGCCCCTTTTTGTAATTAAGCTATGACCATTTCGAAAATCTACATGAAAATTATTACTTTCGCACACTGATTCTAGTGATAAGGTACTATGGTGGTCCCCTTCCCGCTTTATCTTATTATCAACCTTTACATCATCAACATCATTAATTACATCTATCATAACCTTACCCTGAAATTCACTTGCTGCTACCTCAACCTCTTCCAATAAATCTTCTTGGGGGTAATTCATAAAAATGGTATTAACGCTATAGCAGTTGGTACCTGGACCCACATTCTTGTCCACCACTGCGGGGCCCATCACAGGGGTGGTCTTTAGTTTGCCTGCCCACCATGCTGCCTTTCCCTTTCAGATTGAGGGTTCTGTTCTCTCACTCCCCCATTATCATTCCTCCTTGCGTAATTATCACGATCCCATCCCCTAGATCTACCATCCCTTGACCCATTACCCCTTCTAGGGGGACTCCTGCTGCCCCTCCTATGGTTTTGATGGTGGTAATGTTGTTCATTGAATGACTCCTGGGCATCCAAGCGTCTCAACAATTCAGAAACTCTATCCACATTTACTACATCCAAAGTGGCAATTAAATTTCTTGTTTGCTGAGGTAGCCTAGCTCCTATCAAATCAATGAATTCTTCCTCTCCATAAGGATGGTCTAAATACTTACAACGGATCCAACATTTATGGAAAAAATCATGCTGAGTTTCCCTACCAGGTTTATAGGGCCTACCAGTCATCAACTCTCTCTTTTCTTGAATCTGCCTGCTTGTCGACCAAAAATGTTTCAAAAAGTTGTCTTTAAACAGCTTGTAGTCAGTCACTTCCCTAGCTTGTCTATCACCCCATGTCCTAGCATAAGACTTTAGATGTTTCCCCACAAGTGCAATTTTCTTACTGTCGGGTAACAAATTAAAACAGTCTGATCTTTCAAAATTATCTATAAACTCAATAGGGTGAAGTCTTCCACTGTCATCATAGAATTCAAATTCTTCCTTAATGTCAGCACTAACAATTGTGTTACCTAGTGTGGGAGCTTGACTTAACTGTATCTGCAACCCAGTAACCCTTTTCTCTAATTGATTTACATTGCTTTCTAATCACTGCGCCAACTGTTTCTGCTGCTGCACCAATGTATTAATATTTAATCCCACCTCTTGTCTCAACTCATTAACTTTAACATCATTAGCTTGGAACAAAGCAACATATTCCTCCCTCATCTTATCACAATTTTCACTGACTTCCTTCACCTCTTTATAAATCAAATTTTCACATTCTGCCTTATTCTGTTCACAAAATTTTGTAACCTTTTCAAATTTCTCTTTACATTCTGTTACTACCTTCCCCAATTTAGAATCGAAATTGTTAATATCTTCCTTGAATTGAGAGCTAAAACCCTGAAATTGCTCTGCGATTTTAACATCAAAACATTGAGTCAAATCAGAGAATGTTTTATCATTGTTTTGTTGCAGTTGAGAAAACTGATCATTGATTACAGCAAACTGAGAATTAATTTCAGAAAATTTGCTGTCAAGATTAAACTCATTTTTAAATTCAGAAAATTTGTTATCATTATCACTTTTTAACTCATTCCTTAACTCACTCCTAAATTCAGAAAATTTGCTATCCAATTTGGAAAATTTGCCATCAAGTTCCGTAAATTTTGCATTAAAACTGGCTACAAAAGACTGTAGAAAAGCTTGCAGGTTCTGACTATCAGCCATTTTTAGTAATTAGCAAAATCAACATAAAAAACAAAATTAAGGAAAATTAAAATCTTTCCAATCTGCCACACAATAACATGCAAAATAAATCACTTGAATATTCAATGCGGTACTTACAGTTCTTCCTCAATTTTGTATCACATTAAATTTCACTTAGAAGCACTTATTTAACCATTAAACACCACACTGACTTCAAACACTTAACCACACTTTTCACAATTCACTGTAGGAAGACGATTTTGAGGCCGAAGAAAATCCACTCGTCGTCGGAAGATTACAGCCGATTCCCAATGGAAAATCTCCGCCTTAGGCCGAAGAAGGTCCGCTTGCCGTCAAATCCCTGTCGCCTGTATAACCTCTACGTGTCGTAGCCGGTTGAAATTTTCTCGCAGGTTATGTTCGCTTATCGCCGATAATTCGTTGCAATTTTCTGCAGATTCTTTTTAGAAGATAAACATCCCACAGATGTTTAAGAACTTCTCGTCACTGTCCACGGTCGCCATATTATGGTTCTTTATGGTGGTTTAAGAACTGCATTAATTAATTAAAAAAGTCCACCAAGCAAATTATGTGAAGATGTTTGTTTATTTTTATCCAAACAACAAGTCAGCGATAATCACAAGCATAGTTACAATCCAAAGATGCACTTCTGAATAATCACAAAGATAAACTCTGTGAATACTGTCAACTATACTGTCTTACTAACTGAATTGAATTGAATGAAAAACTAAACTTCTCTGTCCAGGCGATCTGTTTATATAGAGTCTATCGAAATTACGAGAATTCTTCAAAGGCATCCGCCCGATATTTCTCGATCATTAACAATCACTCAATCAATCTAACATATTAAAAACAATCGTAATTAATACAAAATTAATTAACAACATTACAAAATGATCAGAAATGGTAATTATAGATACTTAAATACAAAATTATTTACAGAAATCCTTTCAAACGGTAGAAAATTGTCCTGTAGACATCGTAACTTACATTAATACAATGAATTACAAACATTTAAGAAATTCTCTTGCATCATTCGGTTCTTAAACATATTAAATGGTCTTTAAATAATTTTCTTACATAAAACAAAGTCTATATACACTTATTTACAAGAAATTACAAAATAAACATACCAAATCACTTTCAAGCAGACTTTAGCTCACTACAAATACTTCAGACAGTACAATGCTATTCAAAATTCAGGTATAAGGGCTGTTACAAGATGTATCCCAGAAAAATTAACTCGTGTTTGTACTAATGACTGGGACGTTTGTATTTTATGCAAGTTATTTTTGTTTCTTGTATTGATGTTGTGTATTTGTTAATTTAATGTAAACAAGTTCAAATATTCCATGTCAGGTCACTTGAGAGAACATTTACACTCAGAAGTCGAGCTTTCTGAAGAGTTGTCTGCAAGAAGTTCCTGATTTTACACTACACAGCGTCCTAACAGCTCTTTTCAGTGCTATGGAAACGTTCGTATCTTGCGTATTCAAAGATACTCATTATGCTTTAACCAGATGCTAAGTTATTTTCAGGCCTCAGAAAACTCTTTTTTTGTTAAAATTTGATAACTAAATTAGCATCTTAGTTCAACTGTTTTTATGTTTCATTGGATGGTGATCATAGTTAATTTAAATATCTACAGCTATCAGCCATTCAATACTTTCAATTGCTCTTTTTTATATATAAAACGTATTAATCAGTTTTGAAATCCATTATACCTACTTTCAATAATGCTTATCGGTCTTTTATCATAATACCATCCAACTGCTCTAAAACTACACCGAACAAAAAATAATTACAAGACTTCTGTTGAATTTGTGGATTGGTGCACTATATTCCCGATTGTCTAAACTACATTTTGTTGAATTACACAATATTGATAAAAAAGTTTTTATGTATCAAAGATGCTTCATACTGTCCTAAAACCGCTGGTTCCGTGATTCTAAATATGCAGTTTTAAAATTTCAGAGAGTAAATGGGATTTTATCTAATTATATTTGCCGTTGGACTCCATTTATAATATTTATAATTTAATAATTAACTACTGCGATATGTATAGAACTCACGCACTATGATGAAGGTTGATGAGTTTAAACACACGTTCTAGTATGTCCCTGAAAGTAAATAATAACCTTAAGCACCGTAGAAATATACACTACAGATCTTAAAAAAGAAATCCTTTAAAAGAGAATTTACATATGTAAATATATAAAGGACTTCTTTCGCGTATTCCAGTTGTTAGCGTGCAAGGAAGCAGCACGCCTGAAAAACCGTATACTGTAACGTTGGTAGTGGCAGAAAAAAACTGGAATTCATTTTGTCGTTACAAACATTCCACCGCGGCATTAACCCCATTGCAGTTAATAGTAATAAATCGAATAGTTCCAGTTGTAGAATTTGTAATTCAAAACTGATCCAAACCCTTTTTCGTAAATACGCAGTCTCACACGACATCATACACGTCATGTTAAGAGTGATATTTCATACGATCTGGAAAGCGGAAAAATCACTGAAACGTTGATGTGATGGCGCTGTCTTTTACTAAGCTTTAAAAATCAAACACTCGCTGAATGTTATGTCTAAATTTTCAAAGTTATGAATCAATACGTGGAATATTATTCACGTGTGAGCTTTCTTGGTAACTCTTCCTTACCGATGCAACCAATTTTAGAGTTTTTAGTTCAAGACTGACTTAATTATCTTAGTAAATATGGGCTTTTCTCCTACCATTCACATTTCAAAGCCTTAAAGGCATGTTTTGGAAGGGTGACTTAACCTCTCATGAGCACACAGATTCAAGCTGTTGCTCATCTTTCCATGTAATACTTTGATTAGAATGAGATTTTAAATGAAGGAACTGAGTTTACAATAATTTGTAGCTCAATGTTGCAGTGTTTTTTTTTTTTTTTTTTTTTTTACTGCTTAACATCTCTTAACAGCGAGGTCTTTAGAGACGGGAAAGGATGGGGGGGCAAGGAATGGGAAGGTATTTGGCCATGGCCTTTTTGAAGACAGCATCCCGGTATTAGCCTGGAGTGATTTGGGGAAACCATGGAAAATCCAAATCTGGAATGCCCGGACGGGGATTCGAACCGCCGTCCTCCGGAATGCGAGGCGAGGCGAGGCGAGAACGGCTTCAGCGTATCCATTTATTACTTATGCTACACTGAGGTATTCTTCCACTTCAGAAAACGCTTACATACATCTCAAACAAACAGCTGCAATTACTGATGCATACCCATAAATGTATACAAATTTCGGGTTATTATTCTCGTATCACAAACATAAAAATACACAGTTAAATACATTGTGCAAATCAACAACCTTAAACACACTTAGCCCAGTACTTCGCAACCTCAATTGCATTGTGTGTTGCTTGAAAGAAGTCTTCATAATTGCAGGATGATCGGCACATAGGGCACTCGAGCATATGATTCATAGTTTGGTCTTCACCACATTCGCACTTAATATTTGTAGCATCAGTATAACCCCATCTGACTAGGTTTTCCTTGGACCTGCCCACTCCTGTTCACAATCGATTTAAGGACCGCCAGACGTTCCAGTCCTCTGCATGACCAGGTGGCAAGCGCTTTGCAACTGTCTATTCATGTTTCTGGTGTGAATGGTTTCGCCGGCATTATACCGTTGCCCAGGGATCACCCGATTGCTTCTGATAACGTTTTCAAATCGCAATCTTCGGGGAGGCACCTTTAAATTTCGGATGATTATCGGCTATAATATATGGTTTTACAAACTACCGCCATTACACACATGCATAGACTGCAGCATACTGTATTTTTCGCGCGCCTTCGCGGGCAAACATGAAAACACAAAGGAACGTTCCAGAAGATCATGCAATACGTAAACAATTAAAAGTTTAACAAAATAAACAATTTAACACTGTGAATTTCGTAAATAACAAACGGTTAATGCAAAAATGAGCTAATTTTTTGCATGTTTCTTTACGCCTCGTCGATATAGAGGTCATAAGAGAAGGGAAACGGCAGAAGGGGGGGGGGAGCAGAGTAAGGAATGGGAAGTAATCCGACCATGGCATTTTGAAGAAACCATCCCAGAATTCACCTGGAATGATTAGGGGAAATCATTAACTCAAATCTCTATAGCCGGACCGTGATTCCAACCCACGTCCCCCGGAATGCGGAGCCAGAGCGCACCTACCCACCACACTCGCTCGAAATAATTTTAAACATTCCAGAAGATCAGTAAATTTAGATAACGGCTGTGTAAATTAAATAAACGGCCAAACCACTGCGACATGACGAAATATAACCCCCCAAAAAACTAACCAAAATAATGTAAAATATTTTAATTGAACATAAAAGTATAGAAAAGGCCGAAACTAGTGATGCAACGTCATTCACCTTAGCTGTGTCAGCGTTAGTATTAGCTGTTCACGAAGGGACATTTTAAAAGTTGTAAAAGTAAATATTAACTTTTTTCTCCGGTTGTCCTAACTACCGCACCGCTGGAAAACTCGTGAGGTAGAACGACGTGTGAGTTGGTCTCATTTTCTGGCCGAGTGATCGATCAGGTAGTGACAAGTAGTCCAATAAGCCAATAACAGGGCTGGGCGAGGGGTCATCTTCGCTTAGGACATTCATCGCCGTCATCAGTCGGCGACCCTTTGTGCGTTGGCGCCCACGCGGTTGTAAATATCGGAGACGGTTTAATATCGGACATTAAAGCGGGGATAATGCAAATTTGACGTGTGCTCCGGCAGAGATTAATATATCACAGGCGGAGGCTGCGGCGAGAGCAAGTTCGTAAACAGGGAACGAGGTGGTGGAGTGATATGTGGACGGCGGTGACGCCTCATTGCGCCGCATCATTCAGTCACGGACTGCCGGGAATACTGCACTCTTCAAACAAGCGTCTCACTGCACCTGCGGGCACAAAGATTAAACATCTTTAACGGAAATTGTAAATGTGCTGTCTCCACAAACGTTTTACTATTGGTCATCTGTTTTTTGTTTTATTTTTCTGTTTATGTGGTTTCAAATCGTGGTTGTGCGGTTTAATTGAATATAAAATGTATACTTAATATCTGTTACTGCTAAAAATTCTTCTCGCACGTGCTGCCATGCACGACGCGACGTTTAGACAGCTGCCTCCACTGTCTTCATCGGATGAAGTGGTAGGTCAAAGTGCTTGCCATGACAACACGTTGTCGACTGTGTGTCGCAGTAATCACTCCGACATACCATTTCATCTGACGAAGATAACGAAAGTAACAGTCGAAAAAATTGTGCATGGCACAACTTATCCGGAAGAACACCCCGCAGAACTTTTAGCACCCAGAAGCCGAGATAGACTCAATTCACAAAATACTTGCTCCTGTTAGGTATATTTCCGCATTTATATTCATCTTATCATCATCTCCGACAATTTAAGTCACTGACTGGGTCTCTCTAGGGCAAACCTTTTTTCAGCGTCTTCTATCCTTCAACCATAACTGGCCAATTCACTTTATGTTACGTACTTTATCAAAGCTCTTTCACCTTTATGTCCGTTAGTACTCTTCTTCCATTTTCATTGGCACTTTTTTCTTCATTCACTCACACTCTTCATCATCCACTAATGGCAAATTCACTCATTTGTTTTCCACTTTTTATCAGACTCTCTTCATCTACATGTCCCTTGGTTTTTCCCAAATCCTCACCGACCGTGGTAGGTGAGAGGTAATGTATTCGGGACGCAGGCTCGATTCTCCGTCCAGCCATCCAGATTTCGGTTTTTCATGGTTCCCTCAAATCACCTCAAGTAAATGAGGATGATTCCTTCCAAAGACCATGGAAGTATTCCTTCCTGTTTCTTCCCTTCCCCCAAAAAATTCCTTTTCCGCCTCTAATGCCCACGACGCCAACGAGATGTAAAGCTTTAACGAAAAAAATAATCCCCGATGTGTTTTTCTCACTAATGCTCCTCCTGCTTCTGTAACAATGAAGTTGTGATCTCTTTCTGTGCACTGAACTACAGTAATCCACAAACATGCTCATTTCGTCATTTTATGCTACATTCGCTTCAGTTACACTCCGCTAATTATTTAATTACATTTCCTGGATGTGTTATACAGTATAGAACTAAAGTAATTAATCACTGGAAATGGCGTCCATGGTGTCAAAAGTGTAATGAATCATAGGCTGTTAATAGCAACAAGTGGTGGGAAAACTACTTTCTTTCAAACATCAACGTAATTATTTTCTTGTTTTTAATAAAATCAAAAATCGGAATTGGAACTCACAATGAATTTTGCAATAAAAGCGATAGATACATGTATCATCAAAAACGGAAGCAAAACCACGTACGAGTTTCCAATTTTAAACACAAGAACCCAGACTCATCTACGCACTGTACCTAACCATTTTTTTTTCGTAATGCTTCTATTGATAATAGATCAATAGAAAAATATGGAACATGCCTTATCAAGTTTAAAAAAAAAAATAAAACCTACAGTATTGTTACGAGCGTCAATTTATAAGAACTTAATATTTAGATTCATTCTTTTGGTTCATAAGAAATAATGAAGTATGATGTCCTGTTATTCGTATTTGCAATTCTTGGCGGATATCAGAGGAAATAATTTTGAACATTTGTGATCAGACGGTAAGTAAGAAAGAATCAATTAAATTAAACAGATTTAACTCAACGATATTAATTACCAATTCACCTAGTTTTTGGTACAGCACATAATTAGATTAATTCAATTAAAAATATTTTTCTTCATTTAAATAAACTCAGATAAATAAACGAAATGAGCTAGAAGTTCATTTTCGTAATAAGTATTTAAATGTTTTTTCTCCGTTTGCATAAACGTTTTTCAGAGGGATAAAAGAATACTGCAGAATAATTTAAGTTTATTTGTTACGCTACATCTTCACTAAGGTTTTCTGTTTAGCAGATACATTCACATTACAAATACTAAGATGAGATTTTAAGCACTGACGTACGTAATATAGAAACTTTCATTAACTTTTGTATATGTTAATCCTTGTGCCTAGGAAAATCCTCTTCCTCATATAACTGGCCCTAAGCTAAGATACAACGGTTGTGCATTAAGGGATTATGGTGGCCGTAACGAACTTTGTCAGTATTCTATATTGCCAGCGGAATATAATTGCACTCCAGTAAAAGTTTAGAAGAAACTCTCTTTGTGCTTGCTTGCTAACGATGTGAATAAGTTATAAAGGCTCTGCGTGAAAGTAACAAACATCCTTAGTTACGGCTCATTGTTTGTGCGACTTAACACAGGTAGAAATATATTTTTTCCTTTATAATTTCAAATTTTGTTAATAAAGTAGCTCCCACGAAAGTTTATACAGATGTAAAAAAGCACCAAGTGGTAACAGGCTATAAGCCCAGTAAACAATAACATCGTTTCTTCATTATAAACAAAAGAAATGAATTTATCCTATACATATTACATAATGTTAATTTATTTAACGGGGTTGCATGAAAAATTTCTCAACATAGGATGGAATGAGGGTGAACAAGATCACTCATCTTGTACTGTGTTCCGCCATAAACAAGAAAAGACTGAATAATTTACAACGTATATTTCTATTCCTTAGGCAATCAGTTTACAACATAGCCTTCAAAATTTATTTTAATTTTATTATTTTCTTCATAGCTGTTGGTGTACGTCGTTATGATAATACTGATGTGAATATTTAGGCCGATGAAATGTGAGCATTAACTAACTGTCCTCTTACGTCTCGCAATGCGACTTTTTGTGGGGTATGTGCTTCCATTCAGTGAAATGGAATTCACAATTGGTTTTTAATTCACCGTAACTTTTTGCAACATAAAAGTCGAAATATTATTATGCACTTCAGAACGAAGAAAACTAATCATACGGTATTTCTCTAAAGGAAACATTTAAATAACATAACAGTTCAGCTCCAACATTGTGTGTATTTTTACAGTGTTAAGAAACAACTTCAACAGCGCCTATTTATTATGCAATACCAAAAGAGTCATTGCCAAGAGTTTCATTTAATTAGCTCCCCCATTAGTTGCAAACACGAGTTCTTAATTCTTATTTCGTAATCGTAAGATAATGGAAATATTTACTTCTGCTGCACGCAGTAAGGTATATTTTAGAAAAGCGCAATCTGTCATCGATTTCCCATTTCCTTTAACAATTCTTAGCATAAGTACCGAAAAGTATCATGTAATATGTAATGTTAACTGAATAGCAACAGAAAGTACGAACAGTTCCGCAGAAATTCAATAACAAACGCTGCGCATTAAGTCAGTTTATATTTTTATTTTTCCTTCAGAATACTAATACACATTACAGACAAACTGATGTGAGTAATATAGGATATTCACCAAGCGCCAAGTATGAATTTCGAAACTTTGGATGTATTAATAACGATCTGCTGTAAAAATTGTCAATTGATTACAAATTAAGAAACAAATCTGTCACTTTTCTCTAATCTTCATTTCTAATCAATCAATACTTCGACTAGTTTGACTGTAAAATCCTAACCGTGCGTAAACCGTTTCATACGGATTTATCATTGGACTAATTCAGGTCATGTTCACGCGAAATGTTATTAAGGTGATTTTTATGTTTTACTTTCATTCCAACCAGGTGAAGGCCGGGAGGCGGGCTGTTGGAGAGTCACGAAGACCCTCGCCGTGGCCTTGTAGGGCACCATCCCGGCATTCGCGTGGAGGGACTGCGGGAAACCACGAAAAACCGCAGTGAAGGTGGCCGGACGGGATTTAACCCCCATCCTCCCGAATGTCACGTAGTAGTGCGATAAGGTGAGGGAAGCTATTAAGACAAGGGATAATCTATGATTTCTATATTCCACTGCGAGATTCAATTATGTTTTGTTAACAGCGATTCTGTCTGGCCGATTTTACTCATAATAGCAGTAAATGTTTGTTGGTAGACAAGAAATTGGTTTTGTGTCCTTAGCATTCGATGGGTAAAATAGGATGCGTTTTGTTTTGATGTGAAGTTGAAAAGCTGAGAAATTTAGTTAATCGTTTCAAGAAATTAGCTAATATATTTTGTTGAACTTTATTCACGCATCGCAATAATTTATTTACCCCACTGGAGCCGTGTTAATTGTGACATAACTAATTTAAGAGGAAGGTCCGTTCTTTAGCACCCTACTTGGACGAAGTTATTGGCAATATCCAAAATTTCTTTAATAGTTTATCTGTGAATTATCAGCACAAATCGTGTTTCGCCTTATCATATGAGTAATATGTTTTTTGTCTTTAAGTGACTATTATTTGTTTTACTCATCAGTAAGTAAGTAGAGGATAAATAACAGTAACAATAATCGTAGCGGTTTTAAATATTCATACAGCAATAAAATCAAAAGCAAAAAAAGACTAAACAGTGTAGGAAATTTAGGATGTAGATTATAATTTAAGGTGATCCTAGCTGCCTACTGACAGAATTAGTTATAGGCTAAGCCTTCCATCTCTCTTTTAAGTGACTAGCTCTAGTGGAAAAAGGAGGCATACAATTTAACGTAGAATACGAACCAAGGAGAATTCTACCGTTCTTAAAATTAACTAATGAACGCAATATGAGAGGTTAATATCAATCTTAAGACTCGAAAAAATCCCAAACAAGAATAGAATTTTAACTGCGGAGCACCCAAATACAAATTCGTCATAGTTGATAGTGGATACGTGAAATTGAAGAGGCCAGCCCGGAACTAAAGGAGATTGACGATTGCATCAAATTAGTTGAGTGAATTACAAAATACAAAATATATACACCCTGGAAGATCAAGCATCAAGTAAAAAAATGGTATACTCTCAAGTGTTACTTTCTTTGCGCACTGAAATAACCACACATAAATATTTTACTGTCTCTATTTAATACTGATTTTATGTATTAATCATCATCAAAGTTCTAAATTTGGAGTTTACATTCTTACCGAGAAGAAATGGACTGGCTAATTTTGCAATCACACAGGAAGCGCGCTTGGAGACCAAGCGGTTTGCCGCATGCTGACCTGGCCGTGTGTTATTGTGCTAGCCTGCCGCATACAATGGTGCCGACCGCCCCTAATGAGCAGCCGATGGCGGCAGCACTACAGCGGTCTGGCGACTAGATAGTGGCCGGCAGAGCGCGCCTGATTGGCTGGTGGACCACCTCCGGTCGGCAGGTAGGTGGTGTCACACCGGGCGCCCCGCCACCGGACACCCCATTGTCACCCGGTCCTCTGTGTCAGGTCCGTTCCGTGTCAGCGGGTGCGTGATGCCACGCACTGCACAGTGGTTGAGGTCCCGATGGAGGGTGGGATCTGCCAAAACAAGTGGTTTCACAAATCAAATTACTGTTCCTAATGTCGTCGCATTCCTTTCTGAACAATGAGGATAAGAATTTAAGGCAAATACTATTTATAGTATAATACGTCAGTAAGATAACTAGAGCGTTAGAAAAATAGTACCAGATTTCACAATTTTGTCGTCAGTGCTCAGCACTCTGGAGTCATTTTAATGAGCAAAGACGAATAATGAATTGAATTAGTTAGTCATTGGTTGGTCCTTGTGCGTATTTAAATGGTGCACCCAATATGATAGGTAAAATAGCCTGGAAACATAACATCGACTGCTGAATCAAGCGGAAAGTGGTTCTACCTCCTGGATATGAACAACCACTGCCCATATGGAGGTAACTGAACAGACTCCGATTTGGAGCTGGCCGCTGCAAAAACGCTCCCGCTTCATGGGAATACCTGGGAGAACAACCAGAAGATCTAAAGTATGGTACATTTGTTGATCGGAATCAAAGTATCTCAATTAGACATTAAATCAGCTAGTGACAAAGCTACCACTTTGGTGAGAATATTGCCTTGTACTTGATGCTGTCATCGACAAAAGAAGAAGAAGACAACAAATTTCTCATTGAAATTTTATGGTTCCCACCCACAGTTACCGTATTTTGATAATAATTTCTTTGTTTATAAGATATTGAGAATCTTGGAGATCATACGTTGATGCCTGAATCAAATCAATTTTTACTGGTCCACTTCTTGCCACTGTGAAATGTTTACATGGTCTGTGTATTTTTCGAACACGCATTTATGATAAAATGGTTCTATGATAACAGAAGATACAGATATTTTGCGAGAATACCAACGTATCTGCGATCGGCCATAGCTCTTAACGATCGGAATAAGATTGGCAAAAGCAAATCACGTAAAGTAGCCCTATGTCCTGACACTGGTGTTTACGGCGTCAAAGCGTCAAGATTGCTTGCCAGGTTTCCATAAAACATGTTTCTCCACATTCTAGAGCTCAAGTTTTCAAAAGGTTTCAACTGAAATTCTGGTACGTGAAGGTATCGAACCCTATTTTTGTATAGTCCATATTACTGCATGACCTATCTATCTAACACACACTATCGTGCGAAATTCTGTAGGAAGGAAATTAATTGACCGCCTGCAGATAAGCACTCAGAAAAACTAGATTGAAGTGACAGATGCGTTTTTAAGCTCAAACGCACATTCTTTCCGTTATTATACCTCATAATTATAAATCGTAGTTGTCCTTTATTTACATCGCCATCATTACTTCCACTGAAGTTGTCTTGTGCTTATGTTTCTCATAGATTAAGTGAAGTTTCTGTTTGAGCGTGATTAGGTTACATTCTATCAATGCTGTTCGATATCTAAAATATTTTAGAGGTACTTGAGTTAATAACAGTTTATTTCAATATGAGGCGTTTATTTCCTTCACGAAGATTATAAGGAAGTTTTCCCATGAATGAAATGATTACGTTATCAGAAATTTTCAATTTTTTCACAGAGCTTTCCAATGCAGAAATGGTGAGACATGATGTTTTAGATCATACTTGAAGCATTGAATACACCTCATTCAGTAAGCTTTTACTGTAAAATAATATTGTGAAGCAAAATGTTTCTGTTGATATCAGGCATTATAATTAAAGAACAAAATCAGGTAACACAGATGCATAGAGTTATGAGTTTAAAACTAAACAGAACAGGTTATTTACAAGTTTCTACTGCTATATGCTACCAACCATTTCTTTAATTTGGCGAAAAATTAGAGAAGAATACTGCCATCTACAGCAACAATAAAATACACAGAAATGAAAAATCGTTTCTAGACAATGAAGACACCAGTTCTGACCTTAAATTTTCAATAAACACTCTTGAATCCACTGTATGTATATCACAATAGAATCAAACAACATGGAATCAAACAACATTATCCTCTTTCAGGTATGATTTTAATTTATTAAGTGAAAAGCGATTATTTCTTCCAACGACGTTACCGGTCCTTTTCAATTAAAACTGAAGAGAGTTCACTGATTTTTAATCATAGTTCGGCGTTATTCATGTTTAGAAATTTGCAGATAAACTACCTAAATATTTGTAAGCCCTCTCGAAAAAGGTTATGAACTGGCAGCAGCAAGCTGCCAGGATTGCTCAGCCTATAGAAACCGATCAAATGCAGAGCGCAACGTTCCTGTTTTAATAAGGCCTCGCCATCAGTTTAAATACCCGCCCGCCACACACGACCACGACAGTGGAAGCCTCAACAGCGGCTACAAGCGTTCATGAGCTTCATGTATTATTGGGTGTTCCTCGTTACTGTAGGAATCCAATACTGCAAAAACAAACCACGCGAATATCTTTACGGGATTTTTGTGTTTTGATCTTTGCAGGCTTAACGACTTACATGCCGCGACATTCATATCTCGTTAGTAGAAGACCACCAATTATTGGTATTCCCAGTTCAACTGTGAACTCCACACAACAGTAGTCAACATTCCGTTGCTCAAAGTAAAGCAATGAGGCTCGTTTTGCAGTAGAATAATACAGAAATATCATATCTTTTCAGAAAAAAGTCACTCTTGCTCACAATTTGTTCAGAGAAATTACTTTTTAATAATCGCTCCCTTCTTTGGATTTACAGGAACTCTCGTGCAATAGTCAAGATCAGTAGGATTCTAGTATTTACTGCTTTGTTACAGATTCAATCTTCGAGTAATGGTTTAACTTTCTGTTATCAGTCAACTGCCATGTAAATAAATTAATGACACTTGAATCGGAATATAACTTAGTCCACAGCCCAAAGGTTGGTAGGATCCTCCGCGGGGAAGCATACTAAGCCATTGTGTCATATGTTACACTGGGATCTACAGATTAACGTGGAATCCGAACCATGTAACGACCTGCCATAGTTCATATGAACGAAAACAACTCTCAAAAATTCCTGTCCCCAGGGATTTGAAACCTGGGGCAGAGCAATGAACATTTGAAAACAAGCGTCTTAACCACTGAGCTCCAAGACCGCTCAATTGGATTATGAATGAAGGAAAGAAACGAACGGAAAGGAGCAAAACACATGATTTTCAGTTAATACGCAATCCTTAATACGTGAATTAGAAACATTTGTGAACAGTAGCTTTATTAATGACTTCGAAATTCATGAGAACATGAGACTCTTATTACAGTAATAATGTGTTATAAAGATTGTAATTCAGCTCGTTTGGCATAGGAGGTAATATTACTTATGTGTCTTGGTATTAGGGGCACTACGCACTGACGTCTCGCTCGACATAGTGGCTGTTGGCCTACCTACAGGGTAGGCTGTCGAGCGACACCTCTCGTGGTAAAAAGCCCTGTCAGTCCCTTCACTTGTCCGGTGTCCTAATCATAGCTGTGTATTGCTTTTGAGCACCTATACCTTTTTTTCTCCTGGCATCTCTCTACATCCCATGCCCACGATTTCTGTAGACGTCGCAGGAGGCATATAACTGACTGAGTTGTTGAAAAATATGGAACAAGTTTGCTCAGTGTTACAACAATCTGGAAACTACGTGTACAATTATAACAACGATTGTTCCATGTCAGGTGTTACTATGCTGCTCGTTGTAATCACGAAAATGGGCTGCAGTCATGTACAGAAAACGTAAGCCGGTTTTGCAGAAATATCTTAGTCCTGCCTATTTTGAATCGAACATATGTCATTGTGACACAAAATCAAAAACTATTGCTGCGTCCAAATGTATGCTATTTATAAAAGTTTTAGTGTCCAAGCAGTCTCGAAGACTGTCATGTCTCTTTGTAACACAGCACTTTAACATCAGTTAAGTTAGCGAAATTCATCTCACTATTGAAGAAAAATTAAAACCATAAACGTAATGTTCACTTTCTATTTGATTAAAAACTCTGATACATTGTTTTGATGTTAAGTAAATGGTAATTTTTAGTCAAATACTTTGTTTCCTCCCACGGTAAACCATCATCTTGTTCGATATTGAGTGTATACCAACTACACACAACCTCCGTTTTATTGTTTGTTTGTTTGTTTTTTGTTTTTTGTTTTTTTTTTTAAATGAGGGATCTCTGTAAGGATACCAATGAGAGAATCTGAAAATAGGCTTAGCACTTTGTCGCAAAAGGTTTGACTAAAATTTCATTTAAAAAAAATGACGTCTTTATAAGCTGGTAGTGAAGTTGTCTCCGACAAACATTTACAAAACGCGGCATCCTTGCTGATTTTACTAAAGCTGAAATATCGTCATTCTCTTTATAACTTACAGTAGAACTTAAAAAGTAACGCTTTATATCTGGTGGATATTTAAACTGAATATGAATAATTGTTGTACAACTGGTTTGTTTGTTCTTTCAGTAAGAAAGCTGTTTTGTCATCGAATAACAGCTATGATTGCGCAACGTCAAGTCAGAGATGGTATGATATTGTTGAACTGATGGAAATGAAATGGACTGCGTGTTATATAGAATTGTGATAAAGGAATAATAAGTCCATACACTGTGAAAAGCACTGGAAGTATCTGAAAGAAATTCCTCATGATTTAAAATCTAGTGTATTAATATATCAAGCTGTGAATTAGATTCTCATATGACAACCAGATGGTTCTAAAATTCAGGTTCCACTTATATGGAAACAGGAAGATATTACATTTCTTATCACTCAGTACAAACATGAGTATCTTCTAAATTTTATATTCTATTATCCATAGAACTTTGTGTATTTTTTTCCAATTTCCCTTAATACCCACAGAAATTTCGACGCCTTTTTAAAAAATTTTTCATCGCATTCAGCGTTAAGTTTTCTAATACATTTTTGGATATTTTTATAACGTTTCAATTAGTTACGTCACTATAGGGTTTATGGGTATACTATTTGAAACCAATGTTAGAAGCCAACTGAGCTAGCCGTCTAAGTATAATTTACGTTCCTACTTTCTTGATCAGCAACCATTATTATCTGTCCTAGAGGCTGATTCAGCTGTATCCCAAATTTTAACGATAAACAGTATGATCACTTAAAGTGATTTATTTTACCCAGACGCTACTACATAGACTTGAAATTTGTGGGTTTTCTCCTCTCTGCTTACATTTCCACGATAACCAGAAGATTAAAGATATTTTTCCAAGACATATATCTTTCCGAGATTTTAGTTTCTCGTGCCACTAATGAATACAATGAACTTTGGTTGCTTCAAAATTTTATGGCTTCGTAAATTTAAAGTATTCAGGTCAGCAGTTTACGACCCCCTACATAAAAAAGTGATTTATTTTATTCATCGAAGTTTTGACATGAAATAAGTGTCATTTAACAAACCTGACCTGGTCGTTTAGTGGTTTTTTATTCGTATTTAACAAATCTGAATTGGTTGTTTATATTAGAGCGCCAAAACTAATCCAATGTTCCGTTTAATTGGTCCAAGAAAGCCGTGATTGATATTAGTTACAATAACAACGGGTCGGCCAGATAGAGGAAATCAGTACGGTGGTGCCAAAATCACACATGAGGAAATAATCTACAGCCACCAGTACACCAAACTGTCTATTTTTCTGATTTATAAACGCTTTGGGGAAACCTAAATTACGAGCCGTCATAACAATAAGAAAATGATTACTTTAATTATAACACACCTAATTTTGTTTATTTCACTTCCAAGTGGGGATAAGCTGGTTACAGATATAGGGATAGATACCATAAAAAATTGTGGCTTCGGTGGTCGTATAGTATAAAAAACTGTATTAGCGGAATACGTGAAAATGTACACTGTCTCAGAAAAAAAAAAAATGAGTATTTCATCAATTTACTAAAAGCTTTATGTTTGAAACGAAACAAATTTCTAAAATAAGTGTGATCTCTGCCTTAATATAATAAAGGAAAAAAATAACTGCCCAAGCACGGAAGTTACCTGAAATAGATATATGTCAATGATACATGCAAAATAGAAACACAAGCTCAACACAGGGACGGAATGAGAAACGGAGAAATTAGCCTGAGAAGTTCATAGAATCTCTGATTATGTTTTTCCAGCTCTTCAGCGATGCTGTTTCAATCGAAGGAAAGGACAGAATTTTGTGCGGGCTGGAGTAAATCAAAGGACGTCGCGTCGGCGGCTGAGTGCTTGCTCTTGGTTGGCGTAATGCGGGGCAGCCTGGACGGTCCTCCTGGGGACAGCGCATTCGCCGCTCGGCGACACCAAATTAAAGTCGCCCCGGGCAGGCACACGCCGACTTGTCGCCGGTGTTTTGCATGAATCTGCATGTTAATTGCGCTATCGACGTGTGAAATTTGATCTCTTTCTGGTAGCTCCAAGCCTTACGCCATGTTGTGCTCCCTCGAGAGGAAAATACGGTGAGCGAGGTCGTCGATTCCAACTTGGTGTTGGCCACTCGGTAACACTATGGGAACAGGGGCATTACCGGTAACTCAGTTTTATCAAACCAACTAAAGAAAGCAATAAGGCGATTTTCAGTCACAAAAAATTTAACATTGAAATAATGAATACAGAGAAAAATATTATTTTTTATTACTACATATAAAGAACAAATAGTGACAGACCTTCAGGAGGGGTGTAAATCATTATTCCCATGCTCGTAATTTTAATTATTTGTATTGTAAAAAACGAGAGAACTGAAACTAACTGCATAAAAACTTGGCCACTACTGATTAATTATGTTTATTTCATGAGTTGTTATTGAGAGGACTACTCAGGGAATATCTGTAATACTGAGATGTAACGAAAATAAGGAACAACATTCTTGTTCATAATTAAAAATTTATAAATTTTGGTGACTTCTCTTTCTGTGAAAATATTCTACTCAGATTAAGAAAATGAAAACATCAAGTTTTTCATTTCTATATGATTTTCCTTTTAAACTAAGGCAAATCGTCCTATCTTTCTGCAGAAATTGCACCCAGAACATTATTGAGTTCCACGGGTGTTTTTGCCCTAGTATTAGATTCCATAGTTCTGAAAAATTTTGTACAGTTGTGCAACGTGACGGGTGCTGAAAGTTTCGTTTGCGATTATAACTCACGGGTTTTTCCAGAAATGCCACTACTCAACATAGACCCCCACGGTTTTACCAAGGTTATGTTTAGTGATACATAGGCGCCTTTTATTGGAAAATCTTAGTTGAATACCGCAAAAAAATACTTCTTTCGTTATACGATGGAACAATATATTATGTGGTTTGAATAGATTGCTCTACTATATTGTTTATTCTGAGCGAATTAAGTATCAACAGTACACAAAATGCTTGTAAATTATAAACTTTTTGATATTTTTTGGCACGTTTATCCTCTTTTTAAGGTATTGATGATTCATCAAATTACTTTAAATAAAAAACAAGATCTGATATTGTTGATGGTAAAAACAGAAGAAAATATCTGTTCCATAAATCACACTTGGTACAAACAAGCATCCAAGACATTTTGTTTGAAGTATGTGGAAGACTTTTTCTAACTAACAAAGGCAAATGGTGCAATGTTTCTACAGTTTTTTCAACTGATGGTGCTATTACTATGAGAAATGCAGCATTAATAAGGCGAGCATTGGTTACAGTGACAAGTATGTCCACATAACTTGAAGAGTAGTCATGGAGCAGCCACCATGTAGGATTAAATCTGAAACTGTATGTCTTTCCTTTGTCCATACGTCATTGATTTTAGAGTATCGTTGTAATTACCAAGTTAGTAATAATAATCAACGATATATCAATTAAAATAACTTGGCCAGACAAATTATTTTGGTCTCTCCTTAACACTTCCTACGGCAATTGTGATAATCTATTTTCTCCCACCATATAATAAAAACAGGCATTGTCTGCGGCGTATCTCTGGAAATAAATTTCAAGGAACCCGCTTCCAAAGTTTCTCTTTTAGATTCTGTCCTTTTTTTTCCTGTACAGGATCCTGTTCCAGTGAAAGTTACGGCGTTACGGGATGCTATGCGCAGCCCATCCAGAGCATCGTTCGGCAGAAGGCGATAAACAAAAATACAGTACAATTAGCAATGTTTACGTATATTACAGACCAGGATCCATTAATGCCTGACGCAAGATGAGCCTATTTTCAAATATGTTGTACGGAAAGCAGAAATACTACCAGAGGCAAGAAACGGGAATGTTGTAATGGGTTAAATGCACTGTGCCATGTGGTGAACGAGGGATATAGAGAACGAAAGAAAAAGTGAAGGCCGATTACATATCCGAAAGTTAACGAATGCTACAGAACATGTGAAGATAAATTTGCTCTGAAACGCCGAGAATAAATCATACTATCCTGAAACAAAGAGTGATATAATCAAATGTTTTCCCCCGTCTCCCCCCCCCCCTCGAGGTACCAACTTGTATCTATCTTCTTCACGACCTAGAGGGAAACTCTATCGCTTCTCAAATTCCAATTTGTCAAACTGTACTTTCTTTCATTTATGGAGAATAGCCATTTTGGGCTCAGAAACTTCCACAAAATCTGCCTGTACTGTAACTGATCATACTAAGGCCACAAATTAGGGCCCACAGGTTTGGAGGTCACAGATTTCCAGTAACATCTATAATATTGCGACAGTGAAGAAACAAATGTCCTGTTTCTACCACTCTTTCGCTAAATGTGACCTAAGGAACCATTCGCCGTGGTGTGTGCTATTTCTCTTACTAAACACCTAAACTACAGTCAAAGCTAGCGAACAAATTTGTAACGTCCCTCAGACCCAGACCTTTAGTGAAATTGTATTTTAAGAATTATTTACGCCAAGTTGAGGGTTGAGTAAATATGGTTTTGTATATCTTTCTTTAAATTAATTGTGATGTTATGTAAACGAACATTGTTTTATAGAGATAAATTATATAAATGCTATGTGATATGTTCAAAAACAGTATTATGCAGAAAAAATTGATCAAAAGTTTGTAATCCTAAGTATTAATATGAGCGACGATGTTTAGAGGACAATTTGCGACAGTTTGGACTGATCTGTTTGGATAATTTTGTGTATAAATATCCTTAATTTTCATTTCTTTGCGTTTCGTGATGATTGTTACTGATTTTGTATTAATTCTGATTGTTTCAAATGTGATTTTAATTGTTCCAGTATTGTTAAAATTCGAGAAACATCAGGTGGAAGTCTTTGAATTATTCTGGAATTCTCTGTAACACCTGAATAAAAGATTGGCAGAGACGAGTAAGTAGAGTTTTAGTTTTGAAGGTGTTGCAAGTTATAATCGCTGAAGCACTTGTTTACATTTATACGTAGTATCTTTGTATGAAGTCCGATGTCTTTGGAAAAAAAACAACAACTTGAAAGTGATTCTTCTTGGACTAATTGTTTTATCTTAAACGAGATACCTATCAAATTGAGTTATTGAATTGTTATTTGTGTACCGTAGCGAGATGCGCAGCAAACAAAGCTGTAGGTCACAGTTTAGGTGTTATTAGCTCAATTACAGCCTTACAAAATTCTAAACTTAAACCAAAATCTTTTGAAACCGCATTCCATCATAGATTTTTGCCAAAAAATTGAGACTTTGCTCCATTTTCTAGTAACAACTTCCTTTTCTTTCTTTCATTATTTTATTCTGGCTTTATTTCTCGTCATTAGAGGAGGAAAAGGACTGAGGGCAAGGAATGTGAAAGGAATTTTGTGATGCACTTTATGAAGGAACCATCCTGGCATTCGTCTGGAGCAATTTGGGTAAACTGTGGGAAACCCAGATCTGAATGGACGGATGGGGATTCGAAAACACGTCCTTCGGGATGCGAGACCAGAGCGTATGCGAATACCTAGCATGCTCGGTTTTTCTTTCCAACTAATTCTCAACTTATAGTGCACCTAAAATTCTTAGTGCCATGTATTGTTGCCTATTGAACAGTTGTGATAAAGTTCTGCTATACTTGTAAACTTGACATAAATGATCAGAAAAGTTACTTTAAAAATTAATAAGTGTTTCGTTGCTCTCGGATATCACTTGAACAGGAAGTTTTCGTTTACATTTTTGAATGCTTTTCTTATTTCTCATTACATAATACCTCAATATCCATTTTTCTAAAATTTAAAAAAATACTGAAACAAATTACTGATGCACAATACGCCAACCCTAGGAAGTAAATTCTTTAATTGAAAAAAAAAATACCCTGCATTACTTTATACATTTCATGTTGAAGTCGAAACTTTCAGAGTATTGTGACTTTTTACGAAGTATTTCCCGTTGGCTGCTTAACATAATCTAATTCTCAAGACTGTAAAAATTTCATTCTCAGACTGGAGCTTCCAATTGTTAATACATGGTTCATATTTTAAAAAATGCAGAAAGAGCCTGGCATATGAACTTAAAGAGATAATGTTCTTCATAAAACACTTTATTTTATGAAATTATTGTTCTGCTATCCCATTCTGACTACTAATATTTCCTTTACTTGAAGGAATAAGAAACTGAAAAGTGGTACATCAAGGAAATCGTAGGGTGATACTACATTTGATGTTTCCTTTGTTGGAGGAAGTCGGGGCCGTTAACCACTACTCCTGTGGTATCATCAGCCTGATTCCCGTCTGCCATTAATTTCAAAGAATTTCCGATCCCCTCTTTTCTCTAATTTATCTTTGAAGGCGATTCATTTACCTTTAGCAGCTTTGACAAATTTCATTACTGCCCTTATCTCCCCTAATTTTATCTTCTGCCTTGATTCAAAGCAGAGTCGCTTAATTCGAACCAGATTTCAACGGAAATGATTTCTTCAGAAGAACATGGAGCCTGTAACATCGATTATTCGATTTTATTTACAGATAGAACCAAACACGTGATAATTATGTGACATGTGGCGGCGATTTCTTATGTTGCTTTTCCTCATTTTGTATTATTCTCTAGCATGCAATCCATTCATACGAACTGTGTTCATAGTTAGTATCTTTTGATAATTTTCAGATAAAAGCACCAGTTCGTACATTTTTTTTTAATACTATATTGAAATCAGATAAGAAAACTATTACAAAAAATTCTGAATATTTAAAACGACTCATTCTTTTGGAATTTATAAAAATAATTTCAGTTTTATAAGGATCATTATATGTACGAATACAATGTTTATGGTGCAATGAAAACAAAATATAAAAACAAAACATGATTATAAGTTCTGAAAATAAGTTTTAAGGTGAAAATTTATAGCGAAAACGGATACGTGAAACTTTATAGGCAAACGGCGGAAAAAGGGAAAGTTTGGAATACTTCCTTCTCTGTTTGAAAAAGAAATGACATTTTTTTATGTTGAGGTAATTAGAGTCCAAAGAGGTTTGCGGGGAAGTAACAGGAGTAAATAATTCGTAACGTCTGCCATGGAATCATCTGTAACAATTTATGGAAAATTTCTGATCGCAAAATTTGGTTGGCTACACTTGCGTCGAACCCAGGTCTTTCCAATACGTACACAGAAATATCGCTTACGATTTTTCGTATAAGGCTGCGTAGAAGGAAAGGGGCTACAGATTAGCAATGTCACAGCTCCGTACATTAAAAATAAATGCTTGGCGCTTATTTTGCAGATGAGAAAACTACAAATAAAGTTTTAAAAAATTTTGGGCTTGGTTGCTGTACTATCAACCATACCATATATTTGTGGTAAGATCCTAAGGTTCCACCTCTAACGTGTATGTGACTATCAGACTATCAGCCAAAAAAAAATTAACACTTTGAAGCGATATTTCTTTGGCTGCGGTAGGGAGAAAGTTATTAGCGTTACGCGTTCAGTTCTTCACATGCGCACTTAACATTTTACGTTCTTTGCAGCAGAAGGAATAAGCTATTGAAGCATTAAAAAATTATTGAAGTTAGAATCCAAAGATGTGCTTTAAATCTCTTAAATTTTGACTAGCTTAGAAACTTGTTATTATTGGAAACTGATTGTAACACCGGTTACCAGACAATTTTGTATAAGATTTTCTCCTATAAAGCAGCTCAAAACACAAAAAAGGTTAGACGCAACACTTTATAATCTAGAGTGGTGTTCTTTAACTTTTTAATAATTTTCAATTGTTCATGAGAATAACTTGGACAATCGATCTATTTACTTTACAAATCCAATAAAGGTAGTATCGTTCGTAAAACGTAAAATAATATAGAACAAAATACGCAGGTAAAATACGGAGAAAACTACGTATTTATTTTACTTTTTGCGCGTTTACACACTTACACGCACCGGACAACACATACGGTGCCGAGGGGAAAAGGGGGGGGGGGCAGCTCTTCGCGTGCACTTCGCCCACCGCAGCCAGCATCAGTGCAAAGCCGAGCCCACATAATGTGAATTTGCCGTTGGACCATGCCACTGTTGACTACTCCCATTTATGAACGGTAAAGGAAAATAGTTTGTGCCACAACATTTTTTCGCCAGAACACAGTTTTCAAATGTCCAGTAACGCCTTAAAAGGAAACACCTGAGGTGGTGGTGTGGCAGTGAAGATATAGCAATGGAGGCATTAAAAAAGTGATTAGAGGTACGATATAAATGTAAAACGGATAAGAACAAGCATCATTGTCAATTCTAATGTAAAAGAAGGAGAAAAGCGTTATCATGATCTATGTTAGGTAAATGTTGGAAGGAACATGAATAAAAATCCGTGACAACTATTTGTAACATCAATTTGGCAGTATATTAGTTAATTTTTTTTTTTTTTTTTTTTTTTTTTTTTTTTTTTTTACGTTTCATTCCTCCCAGCTGAATTCTGGGAGCCAGGCTGCTGGAGAGTCACGAAGACTCTTTTCAGCCAATCTACTCTACGGTGAGGGAAGGGGGATGGAAGGTCGGCCGTGGCCTTGTAGGGCACCATCCCGGCATTCGCCTAGAGTGGCTGAGGAAAACCACAGAAAACCTCAGCCAAGATGGCCGAACGAGGTTTGACCCTCGTCCTCCCGAGTGATAGGCAGGAGGCCGATTTCGGCCTCCTCCCATCTCGGTGTTAGTTGAAGTACCACTACCTTTGGTAGTATAACTTCTGGGTATCAGTTGGGTGTTGTTTTGGGAACACATTTTTATTTCACTTTTGGGGGGAAAATGGCTATGGACGCCGTAGGCGTCCTTATATTAAAACTCCCTACTGGGTTCGTGTTGTCAGTTGGGGATCATCGCCGTAATAAGCTGCGTTAGCAACTGGACGATTTTCCCCAACTGATTTTCACGTTTTGGTTCATGGATGCAGCATTGATGCACGCGCTGGTCACTTTTGTCGGTCGGCGGATGGTATTTGCCGCGGCTAGACGCCCTTTTCTGTGGGCCGCCCGGTCCTTCGACGGTTCGGGCATGGCTGGGTTGATGTTGACGTCTTCCGATGGCGGCTTGGAACCTTCTCTTCACAGGACATCCCCCGTAGCTGGCGGCGTGGTCAGAACCGCAGTTAGCTCATCTCGGCGTTGCTTCTCTCGGACGTGAGCATACCATGTTGCTGTGGTTCCCGCCGCAGCGGACGCAACACACTTGCTTGTTGCAGTCCGAGGCCTTGTGCCCGAATCCTTGGCAGCGGAAGCAATGTTGTATCGCTGCCATCGGTTTCCTCCTCTTTGGTTGATTTTTGAAGTTCCGTCCGCTCCTGTTCGTGTCTTGGTTGCTGGCCAGGTCGATGTGCTTGGCTTTTGTGGGCACGCTCCTGCCTGGTGCTGGGCGTGTTGTGGAATTTCTGTTTTGAGGTTTTTCGATAGAGTCTTCTAGAGATGATTCTGCGTGATGGTCATTGCTGTGTGCCTAGTATTCTCTTGGGAGTCCATGCTGTATTTTATATTCCTAGTTTCTAGGAATTTCTTGACGTCTTCGAGATCTTCTTGGCTCACACAGGTGACAAACAGTTGAGTTGGCGATGATCATGCATGCCCCATTATTGTCTCTTCCTGATGGGATTCTCTTGATGCGGGACGTTTCTGATCGTCGTGACTGCTGTCCTGTAGCTTGGTTGAGTTTATTTGTTGCTCGATGTTCTCACGGTTAGATGAAGCCAGTGTCTCTTACTCCATCGCTGGTTCTACGTTGCTGCTTGAGTTTCGGTGACGGATGTAGAGCGTTCGATGAAGATGGTCGAAATACTCATCCTCCTTGAAGTTCTTGGAAAAGACGAAAGGTAGTTGAACATAACGGGACCAATCTTCCTTTTCCGAGATAATGGGCTTGGCGTTAGGTGCATTCGCTGGATCCAAGAGTGTTTGCATCAGTTTCCTGAAGTTCTTGCTAGGGATTTCCCATACAAACTGTTTCTTCCCTGTTTTTACTCGGAGTTGCACTTGGAGCGGGATACCCCGGCGTAGTAAAACTTCTCCCACATTTCTGGTGTGAGCAGTCTGAAATTGTACTTGTTGCCTCCGCCCTCACAGTGGAAATAAATGACAGTCTCGATGTTTTTGAAGTGGTCGACATCGACCATTGCGGATGTCGGTGTTGACCATGACATCCAAGATGAGTCTTCCGCTTGAGACATTTCCGACCAGGATTCGTCTTGGTGAATCGAAGCGTGAGTGTCGTACGCTCATTGTCCCTGCCTGACCGTGGAGTATCATGGCGGCTCCGTATGCCAGGTGGTAGCGTGGAGCAGCCTTCCCCCAGTGGGATGCCACTCGAGGCCGTCCGCTCCCCGCGGTTGCGCGATGGTTTCTGGGCGCCGGAGCTGCGTGCTGCTGAAAGCACAGGCTGTTCAGGTGGTGCGCCCTTGCGGCGCGCCGCAGCACCAGGCTTAGGCTCCCCTCCGTTCGGAGAACCAGCCTTACCCGCGGATTGATGCGAAGCGCTGGCTGCAGGCCGTGGCAGGCGAGGCGACAGTGAGTCATCCCGGTGGCGCGCAGGCAAGACTGAATCGGCCTCCTCCCATTTCGGTGTTAGTAAGAACAATTTGTTTTATATAATCGTGACGGTAAAGTCATAGCCTGAGAGATATTTCAGTGGAGGCACTGAGGTAGGCCAAACGTTAATTGAGAGAATCAATTGCTTTAAACAATGGGTAATCTCAATCACGTATGTCATTTGTTTTGTCGGAAGAAATAAAATATATGTGACTTGGTTTTTTAAAAAAGAAAATAAAGATGTCAATATTTGTTTTGAAAATTCGTGGTTTTTCAATCTCTAGAGTGATAAAGGTAACCACCCTTTCCTTATTAAAATAATTTTTATGTACACTTAAAAATCAAGTTATATTTCATTGTTGCCCAACTAATGAAGGATTGCTGACATTAATCATTATATTCCTTTAGCTTCCCAAAAAAAGTAACATCTCACCTAATCCCAGAACGAAATTATTTGCATAATCAATAATTTATCCATTATTATCTACTTAACAAAAGAAGGTTGTTTCATGCTTTACGGAAAGATTGGAGAAAGTAATATATGTCAACATGATGTCTTGGTTGTCCGGGTCGAACAGCATCAATTTATGAAAACCTAACGTATCGGCCATCATTTTGTGGCCATCTTCAGAGGACTGTCAAGGCTGTTGTCGCTGCTGCCTACATATAGATACCAAAGAGCGCACCCACTTGATGTCAACAAGTGTTGGTTGCTAAGATTTAAGAAACTACCATGCAGATTGAGGTAGGAAGAGGTGGTTGTCCAGTTTCTGCCATGAGGTTGTGGAGGTGGCCGCGGCACAGCATACTTCGACGCCCGTCGTGCCGGCCCAGCCGTTGGATTAGGGAACTGGACGGCGAGTTGGTCTGCCGGATTAGCACTGCGGACCGTGGCTGGTGATTAGTAAGGACGACACTAATCTCGTCCGCGTCGCTTCTTGGGGACGCTTTGTTAGTGGCTGCCGTCGACGCTTTTGATTAAATGACGCCGCACTGCAGGAGGAGAGCACTCGGGCTGCCATCCAGGAAAAATAATGGGACGAGAGGGTGAGGGGCCACCTGTCACCGTACATTGTGTACCGCCAGCATGACTGCTGCCTTCTGCCTAAGAACTCTAACCAGAAAATCCACTTTCAATAGCTACTTGCAGCCACCATATTCACAAACAAAAGAAACCTACTTTAAGAACCATAAAATTTAGTGCTAGTCGAATTCGTAACAATATTTTCTTTTTCTGCTTATGGATTTACACCTCGTCGACTTCGAGGTTATTAAACGTGGTAAAGGACAGGTGGCAAGAAACAGGTAGGAATACGGCCATGGCCTTTTGAGGGAAACATCCCTGCATTCTCCCGAAATGATTATGTGTAACCATGCAAAACTCAAATCTGGATGGCCGGACGAGGATTCGGACCCGCGTCCTCCCAGATTAGACGCCAGAACGTTGTGACAATAGGTCCAACGATAACTAACTTTTAGTTTTAAGACATTGAGAGAAAGAGGAAGTATATTATAACAATTTGCAATGCGCCCATCTCTCTATTGTTAAATTACTCAGTAATTATCATTAATGAGGCTTTGCAAATAAAGACTGACTGCAATAAAAGTTATCAATTCCTGTATGAATCACTCAGCGAAATGCAAGTAGTTTTACAATAATAATTCTTTTTTAATAAGCTGCGCAATCTGACCTCTCACATCTACACAGTATACTGTTAATATATAATAAATCGTACGCTTTAGAACGTCCATTAACAAAGTAATTTTCCAAAATAGCAGTTATAAGCACTGACGAATTATTTTATAGAGCATTCAGATTGACCACATTAGTATAATGTCGCAACGGGAGTTACCGTGCAGCGTGACGTTGAAGAGAGGAAGAGAAGTATAGAAAGACGAACTTGGAAAAACATCATTTGAGCATCAATTACTTCTTTCGCGTCACCCGATCTACGACACACGGAATCAGGGAATTACTAGAAACGTCCAATAACAACGATGGTCTAGAGCTCCCATTATATTTGATGTGTTTTAGTTTTTCGGCTACCGGTCTCTTGACTTGAGCTGTAGACGGCACTGCCAACCCAGTCTTCTTGTCCTCAGATTGCACTTTCAAGACATCTGGCTTATGTAAAATACACATGTTCCCAAAGATGCCACATGTCTTACCCGTCCCCACAGTTTAGATTTTTGTTTACACGAGGTAATCTTCTTAATGATTTTTTTGATATGTCATTGTGTTTAGTTGTAAAAAGCCAGTACTTCCTAATACACCAAGATAGTAAAAACGTTTATCTCAACTCTAATTTGATTTGATTATAGCTCTCCTGTTAAGCGTTCCAGATTTGCATTACATGCAGCTTAAGGTTGTGACTGTATCGCTCCAACAAAGATTTGTGAAATAAATTCACATTTGAAATTCATACAATCTGTATATTAGTATTATATTGCGGCGCGTGAAGAGATGGTTTCACGTGTCGGTGGGGAGTAGTAACGTTTCTCAGTAATTAACATCAGTGACGCGATACGAACCAGCGTGAGATTTTTTTAAAATGTCTATTAGATCTCTGAAGATATGTGAACTGTTATTTAAACTCTATATCCATTAATATTCAACTTGTATGTGGAGGAAGCAATAAAGTAGAAGAAACAGACTGACGATACTGAGAAGTTACGGAATGGCATGAATAAAATACTGAAGGGAGACTTTGGCATAAATGTAAATCAAAACAAGACAAAGTGGTGAAATGTAGCAGAAATTATAAGTATAATAGTAAATTAAATATAAAAAAAAGATCGGATGCAATAGGAGAAATAAGTGAATTCTGTTGGTTAGGAAGAAAAATTAAAACTGATGGTTGAAGCAGAAATGATGTTAAAAGCAGAATAGCATTAGCAAAAAGAGCCTTCTTGAAAAAGGAAAATCTTTCAAATACTAATCTACGACTCAGAATAACTTCGTAAAACTCTATATGTGGAACACGGCACTTTGTGGCAGCGACGCATGCACCTTAGACCACCAGAAAGAAGAAAAATTGAAACATTTGAAATGAGGTGCTGTAAATGACGGATAGAGTACGAAATGAACGGGTTTTGGAGAGTTGAGAAGTTTGTGGAACAGTAAGAAGAGACAGAATGGTGGGTCACATTTTAAGACATGCAAGACTAGTTGATTTTTTAGTGAAGGGAACATTCGATGGTAAGAACTGTAGAAGAAGACATAGATTAGAATATATGAAGCTGATAACTGAGGAGGTGGGTTGTAGGAGGTACGATTAGATAAATATGTTAGCGTAAGATATGAAGAGATGAAGGATTCTGTCAAACCTGTCAAGAGAGTAATTATAGCAAGAAAATAAAATAAAGATTTGCACTGTGTACTAATAAATGAAACGATTTAATAGCACGGTGTATGTCGTGATTGTGTAACAACAACGCTATCCTTCAGGTAACTCAAGAACCATTTTAAGTCAGCGGTAGCATAATTCGTATGTAACAAAATGAGGGCCATATCTGTTTTGTCAGCGCGCTACCATAGCTATTATGACGTAAATTCAACGAAAAAGACATTAGCACGGCAGATACAAAATTCTGTCGTTAGAAACCCCACCAATTGGTCACCACTACATTAATACAGTAGTTTGTTCACAAGGTTCAAAATTTATATTGAAGAACAGAGTCTCCAATGCCGCGTTGTGTTTCAGGAATTTTTAATACTATCAAACACGTTTTACAGACTCTCTCAGCTATATTATTACTCTTCTAGGGCAACGTTAGCTCTCATGTTTAAGGCCTCATAAAATTACATTGCCAATTATTTAAGTTATCAATCTGCCGATTCAAAACTTTAATGATGTCGGATGTAGGACAGCCTTTCCCAAACTTTTCCAATGGCGGACCCCTTAAGGCAGGAGTGGCCAACCCGCCAGATATATCGCACTTTTACAAAATATATTTATTTTATAGTTTCCAAAGTATTAAAAAAATACTTTATTTGTGCATCCATTTTTCAAAATTTATTTCATTTATATTTATCCACTTTTTATACATCATTTTTAGTGTTACATATTTCATTACAATGTGCGTTTATTATCATTATTATTATGTTATCTATGTTTGCATATAAGAATAACAATTAACACAATAATAATTACTCATTATATTTCAATTTTTCGTTTTAAAAAAATATGACTATATTGGTTCTAAATCTAATATGGAGGCATATAATTTTATATGTGACACTCGGAGTTACGATGCATTTCCAAAGTGGCTCGCAAGATCATTTGGATTAACCACCCCTGCCTTAGAGCTTAGCTACCGATCCCTCAATAATAGTAGTAATAATAATGGTTTGTAATTGGCTACTCTATAACTGTCGTTTGATAGCTCGATTCGCATCTCACTCATTATAGCCGAAGTTCGCGTGTACTCATGCTTCCATTTATGTTTTTGTAGTTATCAATTTTATTTTCATTTTGTCCGCAGTCCTATCAGGATGGTTTCGGAAGGCCCGTACTCCAGGATCTGGATCTCAACAAGGGACCGCTGCACTTCACCACGACGAACGTGGTCGTGTCTTTAGCGTCCAATCGAAATGGAGGCTAACAACTTAAGTTAACTTTTTCTGTATTAAGTATGTTTAATAATATTTCACTCCTCAAATAAAAATAGATTAAGTAAACTGAAGGGAATGATGTTTGGCCCTCCTATTTTCAGATTCCGCAATTATTAAATTAAATCCGAATCTCTTGAATGGTTAAAATCCAATACAAGTCGATTCGATGGTTAATGTGTAGTACCTTAACAAAGAAATCCCTAGGAAAGGGCTGCTTAAAGATTTAAACACTTTTATGACTATATATCCGTTTGAGTGTATAATTAATTTGCGAGCGGTAAATACGAGCAGATCTTATTAAAGTACGCTGCAACGTTAATGATTCTAGCTAACCATGCCAAAACAACTGACTGGAAGATGGGCAATGGCATCACATATTACTGCGAAGAACTGTAATCAACTCAGACATCGTTTGTGGCAGAGAAGAGAGCTTAGTGAGAATTTGAAGGGTTTTCTTTCTAACTTCGTCGATCAACCTGCGGTTACGGTGGGGCGTTCTTTTACGATGGCCGATCAACTGTGGTAAAGCTTGAAAGTTTACTAGTGCTACTCGCTTTGTGATGATTGCAATAAAGAGTTCATGCTTTGCGAGTGGCAGCCTGTGCGACGTCGTGCTAAGAATATTGTAACAGTAGCTTCGACATGTGTCACGTGAGGAAATTAAAAACTTTATTTCTGCATATGTGATATTAATATTACAAAAAAAATAAAAAATCAACCCTGCCGGCTCTATAACTCAGACGTCAACAAATCATAAATTAATAATTAAAAATTAAAATCTTCACAAACCAGACTATACAAAGTCTAAGAAAACTTGTTGTCGCTGGTGCAACGGTAGATACGGTACAATGATTTCCATTAACTTAGTTAAACGATAGAAGGTCCTATCATTTGCCAGCTGAAGTAGCTTATTGCGCAAGGGGTTTTATTACGAAAACTAAAATTTATCTAATTATTTAAGTAAACATTTGTATTGAATAAAATGATAACTACATGTTCCAGATATTTGTATTTATCGAAATAAAATGTGCGTGAAGGGATTTTTGGAAAAAAATATTCTAGTCAGGAAACGGAGTGAGGTTTCTGCATTCCGACTAGGGGCTAGACGGCTTTTCATATTCATCTTTTACAAGCTATAATTGGCTACTGCCGGACTGTTAGAAGCATAAATTAGAAGAAACAGGATTACAAGACAGTATTTAATACCATCTTGTATAATTCACAGACAACGAGTGAATCCCAATTTCGTTCGATAGCGTCTGCTGACTATTGCATGGGCAGGATGCAAATTCCAAAACATGCACAAGTCATTAAATGCAATTATAATGACACCGGAGTATCTTAAATTTCAGAACTACAACCATTCATTCCAAGCATCTAAAGATTAAAAAAAAAATTGGTTGTAAATTGTAAGTAATAGTTAGAAAGAGCAATATACTAAAATTGACTAACGTTAATCACGAAACGAAACAAGTATCCTTTTAGTACCACATATCGAGGAAGGTGTATTTATTCCGCAGAGTACTTTGGAATAATCGTTAGGTAGGTCAGATGAATAAAAGTAAGTTCAAGCTATTTTCATCCAGAATCCTACGAGCACAAATTTCTTACACAAAAATCTATCAAGAAGAAGAAATCTCACAAAAACAATTCTTGTAAAAAATTGAGGGCATAATAAATACTTACCAGATTCAAAAAAGAGCGAGAGAAATCTTGGCTTTTGCGTATTTATATCAAACACATTTACGGTACTTATACAGGTTAGCTAACACATGGCGTGCATAATGGCCAAGTCTTCAGATTTTTTTAATTAAACGGTCTATGAGACCGAGAGAAACCATTCTGTTTCACAAAGTGAACTGAATACACACTGTAAACTGTAGACTTGACTCTGAAGAAGATCTCACAACTTTTTGTCACTACATGAACACGAGACTTGGTCCATTTTTACAAGAATTGTTTTTGTGAGATCTCATTTCTTTTTGTAAGTTTATCGCTTATAATGAATCGCCGCTCAAATGTAATGATTCCATTTAGAAATGGGCGAATAAGAAAATTTCAGAATTTAAGATTTCAATATACGTTACCAACTATGACCCACTCTCCGAAAACAATGGGTGTGCGCCGTTGCCCAGCAATTGCCGTTAGATTCACCACCACCGAAAACAAAATTATTAGTACCTTCCAAACTAACCATAGGAACAAAGTAAAATTGAAGGCTTTGGTTTAACTTGCTCACCTGCTCACCTCTATGTAGTATAGAGCTATCAGGTTTATAGCTTCATCCGGAGCAAAGCAAATAAGCTGATATATGTGCCAGAATTTTTCATATTTGGGATTGTAATTAAATAAATACGGGGAAAAACTCCAATATTAGATTTTTCTTATGATTTAGTGATGAAACCATTTATGTGTACCAAATTACTTGTTTCTAGGAATACTGGAAGTACAGTGGAATTTTGATGTCGGGGTGTCGTGCCGAAATAAAATTTTCAATTTCAATAACTTCTTAAGACATAAAAGGAAAGAAGTAAAATTTAAGACATTAGTTAAACATAGTAAGCTCACTCCACAATGAAAAACTGAGGTATATAAAGTTAGTTGTGTAGAAAGTGATTTCACGTTAGGGGTAGGTAATGGGTAGGTATATGGGAAAATACGAGTTTCAGACATTTCTTATAACATGTAGGTAAAATTTTATCTGTGTACCAAATTTCAGCTTTCTACCGCTACGGGAAGTGCCTTGTAGTTTTGATGATCATCAGTCAGTCAGTGAGTGACAAAATCGCTGAAGTTTGCATCCGAATAACATTCGAACTAAGAACAGTAACCAAACAAAATTTAGTACGTTTGCTGCAATTGCTGATTTCTATGCATAACAAATATTCTGTTATTACCACGAATTGAATAAAATGGAAAGTACTGTGGTGGGGGAGGGGAAAAAAAGGTTGACCAAGTTAATAACTGAAAATGTTTTTAAAAGTCGTAATGAGACGATAAGTTGGTCCCAAGAAAGAGAATGGGGGACAATTTGTAAGCCAACTGGGTTATCACCGCCTTTGATTTTTGTTGATTATTAGATAATTAATCGGGATATTTTTTGATAATTTTAAATCTGTGAGGCTGCAGAAGGGATGTGGAGATAGCAAGATAGGAAGAATGACTTGTGACCAGTCGATCGTAGCTTAACAGTAAGAGCAGTGAGAGAGAACAGAGAAAGTTGTGGGTGGGTGTAAAAACGGTGCTAAACAGAGTTTTCAAGTGAAGTATATACTAAGAAAGATATTTAAAGTTTTGTGGTGACGTAAAAAAAACACCCACATAACTGATCTGAAAAGTCCGAAAAGAGCCTTTCTCTTGGTTTATCTCCACTCAATGAATCAAGCTTTACTCTGGTCGAAGAATGGGAGAAGCTATGAATGCATGCCAGAGGAATACGTAGATCCGTTGGCGTAACCTGGATCAGTTGGTAAAATCCAATTATGGTGCCTGTGGCTCCAGTGAAAAGTATTGGGATCGGCAAGTAAATTTTCACTAGGCGATTCCTGTCAGGAAAGCCATTAGTGTACTCACGTTTGGTGACACGTTTTCAAATTCAATAAAAAAATTTCCAGTATCTGGAGACTTTTGTGAAACTAACGGAAGAAAAAGTGACTTCTTTTGCTACATATATTTCATAGTGCAGGACCATAGAGAAAAAACTCATTAACATCTTTTCAAACTCCAAGTTCAGGTAAATCATTTACATATATTCCCTCCGGACACCAAGAGTTTAGGATAGAGAAGGGGTTTTAATAACTCCCTGCTAATGTTGTTCGTCTTATGTAGGTAGATGTACATTGTCTCAAATGTATGGATATACTGAAACATTAAAAAACTTAAACTTAATTTTATTTAGACAAAGTTATCCATATGTTTTCTTATTTTTAAAGAAATTTATCTGCCAACTTTAAAATAAATCTTGCCTCATTAGTTGGTATTTACCATCGGTTGGTTAAGCTCTAGGAATCATAACACGTACCCGAAAACTGTAATTTATTTTGCTCTTGACATATAATTGTTTAAAGGATGAAAAAAACATGAAGGAAAATATATAAATTTATATTTATATAAACTGAATTTTACCGTATTATCGCAAATAGATCTTCTGAGAAAATCCGATGTATTCATGTTAGATGGTTATTAGCATCTAACATTGTAACATAAATTTATTTACAGTTAAATCGTTATTTTTTTATTCTAATGTATCGAGGTTTATGTCCATGCCGTATTTTCAAAAGTGGACTCAATTTAAGAAAACCCATTTGATAAACCACGAATTTCTTAACTGTCGGTATACTATCGTCTCAGTGCAAACCTTTAGTAAACAAGCAGAGTGATGAACGCCAACCACTGAATTACATTAAGTTGCGGTTGTAATAAAAACTATTTTTTTAGTGCAATATCGTTGAACAGCGTCTCTCAGTAAAGGAAGGACGTAACAGAGGAAACTGGGGTAATTTAAATCTCTTCACCGCACACATGCTTTATAGTTTGTTTTTGCGGTTTATTTTCCACGCCTTGGAAGACTTAAACGTCTCCTTTTTAAGAATAATATATGTACTTTGTGTTCGCTGCGCAAACTTCTTCTTCCCTTGTTTCCCCGCGTGCTCGGCTTCCCACAAATACAAACTGGGGTCGCAGTAGCCGGGGGCAGAGTTGTTGGCCCTGTGGGGGTGTGCTGTAGGGGAAAAAACGAGGGGTGGGGAGACACGGAGCGGTGACACAGTCGGGTAATCGCGGCCATTTTGTGTCAGTGCGACCCTGATTGATGTCGGGGTCGACCGCCTCAGCACAGCCCACACCACGGGAGAGGGCATTCCATTATTCTGAAGGATGACCTCTGAAAGATTGCGGCTCGATAACAGTCTGCTTGAACATTCAGGGACCGGAGAACAAGTGTCTGCCGCCCTCCCACTTCACTTTATTTATGTGCTTTTTTGTACGTGTGTATAAATTGCGTGTTTGTGCTCAGGAGCGATATCATGGTGACGATCTGGTGGACTGCGAACGGTTCAAGAAGCCAGCCACCCTATGAAATCTACTAGCATCCTGTATCATTTCTCCTATTCCTTGATCTACAGCTAAACGGACATCTCATGGAATGTTTAATTTAGTTCCTTTGCAATGTTGCATATGCCCGATGGCGATTTAGCTAAACATCTGTTTTCCCATTTCGTTAAAATACCTTTTTCTTTAATCTTAAAATTCTTCCAATGTAATACCATCGCTGACTTTTCTTTACCCTAAACGAATTCTGATTAAATTTTTTAGTGTTTCTGTAAAATTGTTCATTCTGTATATTTGTGCTACATAATAAGTCTCTACAAATTTTGTGTCTTACATGACACTTATTTTCAAATTACACTACTGAGTATAGATATCCTAAAACCGTAAAGTTTGGAATTTTCATCTGTCTTTCTGTGTGTCTTCTGTCTGTCATATTTATGTTCGCGCATCACTTAAAATGGAAAGAATTTAACGAAAATGCCCATAGTAGTAACCTATGTCATTGGTTAGATTAGAAGATATTTTCTATTGAGAAACCAACAAAATTCCTTATGAATTAGGGTAAAAAACCGTACATTTTGTAATTTCGTCAGTCTGTTCGTTCATCAAGCATAACGTAATATAGGGGTACGTCATCGGAAAACATATTGGATCATCCAGATTAGTAATATAGGTTCCGAAACACATATATTGAATTTTTTGTTTATCCGTGCACGCAACTCCCATGGACTATTTCAATGAAGTTTTGTATAGTGATAGTTTTTGTTGTCAGTTAAGATATAACATACATTTTAGTTACATAATAAATCTATTTCTCGATGTTACAGAGGTTTGGAATCTTTGGCTGTGTGTGCTATACTCACACAGAAACTTACGAATGGATTTCATGTAATTATGTCATGAATTAACATGTAGGGCACTTTCTACAGCGAACATTTTTTATATTTTGTCTAGAGGCCAAAAACTATAAATTTTGAAGTTTTTCTACATCCGTTTAATATTGTTTGGCGGCAGTCTTTTCGCAGCCTGAATGTTTACCAAGATTACCGCTAGATGCGCGGTGTTGGTGTATCCGACTTCAATTAATTAGGGATTTTGTATCATAGTTTATACTCAAACCAATCAAGGAATCTATTCAAACAAACTTCATGCAGCACTACTTTAAATATTGCTTGCAGAGACGATATATGAACAATACTGAAATGTTCCTCTGGGTCATCAACAAACATTAACATTTCGAATTAGTTTCAAGTAGAGATTGCAACAAGTTATGCCCACAAGCGTGTTAAAACTGTTGCATGTGATCAAAATTTATAGGGAGAGGAAAAGACCGAAGAAAAGGGCTGCTCCTAAGCTTTTCCTACTAGGTCAATATTTCTTTGATAGCATGTGAATTAACAGCGACGCTCATGACCATTATTACGGATCCATCCAGACATTCATCTGCAGTGATTTCGTGAAAACACGGAAAAACCTGGATGCTTGGCCTATATCAATCCCGACTACCAGACTAGGACATTGTCATTCGCACACTATAAACTGGATACTATTTGAGGGGACAGTGGTAAAGTTGCTAAAGTTTAAAGGAAATGAGTCTTCGTCAGTTCTATATGGAGAGGGTGAAAATCGTCTTAATCTATTTCGTTCGTCACTCAAAGGGATATTAAGTATGCCATGTTATATCTGCATATGAAAATTGTGAATTAAGTGAAAGTAAGAACAACGGCACACGGTTCAGTTCCTATCTATAATCACGCTAATGGAAAATTTGCAGGCAAAGTATTATTTACACGCAAAGGACGAATTTAGACCTCCAAGTTTAGGATTTCACAAGTCATTTCGGCTGCCCTGACTGTTAATGTTCCCATGCGATTTGTGACTTGTAACTCAATGACAGACATTACAATGTCATAGAGTAACAGGAAAAAACATGATGAAACTCCTTATAAAATTTTGTAGTTATTCGATTCAGTCTTTTTTCTTACTATATCTTAAGATCCTTAATTGGTTCATTGTTTTTCTAAACCTTCTCCCCGCTAACTGTGAAAATGCACTGTAACGATTACTCTAATGTAGACGTACAAAACTTTAGTGATTTTTCTGTGGTCCTGTGATTTATGCAATAATATAGGAGAAAACATGATGACTACGGCAAACAAGATAGTTGCGATAAGATGCAATGTTTACATCTAGCTGGCAACATTATTGCTTTAGCCTGAGCATGCTATTGGGAAAAAGCTCAGATGTGCGGCTACAAACCCTAATAACACTAATGTAAATAATTCGTCGCTGATGATGCCTCGATGAGAGGCGAATAGCATAGGGTATCAAACCAAATAAAAATGATTGCAATGGCGTACTTTGTTAATATTTAAAGTACTGTAGTGATTGTATCATCCTTAATAGCTCTCGATCGAGTGAGAGTCATAGTTTCTTTTATACTTACTGCCATTTCAAGTAAGACTTCCCAAGCATGATCACTAGTTGTACAACTGTCTTTAGCTCAAATTATTTTTTTATCTTTTGTTTATTTTCAACTTTGTAAACTCCTAATAGTTGTAATGTCATTTAAAGCCTATACCTGTAAAATATAGCTGACATTTTTGATATGAGCTTGGTATCTTTTCAAGTAAAATTTACAGATTATCTTACACCAATAAAAGAGCTTTTACATAGAGCTAGCTGTACGCCTCGTCGACGTCGAGTTTAACAGAGGCAAGAAAGTTTAGGAGGGCATGGAACAGGAAGGAATTCAATCATCGTTTTGAATAAACCATTCCGCCGTTCGCCTGCATGGTTTCGGGAAGCCTTAGACAACCGTAATCTGTATGGCCTGTCGGGGATTCGAACCTGCATCCTCCAGAATGCGAGACCAGAGAGTTATTATTCGCCCAACACGCTCGCAAGAAAAATGTTCTTCGCTTAATAACATCTTACTGAAGAGAAGTACGAATATTTTTCATTTCTCTCACTACTGGTGTGCTACTTATTAACTAAATAAGCAAGTAATGAGTTTTAAGAGGACTTCAAAGATAGTTTACCTGAAACTTATCTAAAAGAATCGTCTCGAATTCAGATGTTCTATTGTGAAATTAAATGAAGCTTCTGTAGCACAGTAAAACAAAGTAGGGCATTGACGTTGTGTTACAGGAGTCTTGGGGGGCATCATTAACATTGCCTTTAAATATTTTTTTAAATATTTTGTGCAAGCGATTCCTGTCGTTTTTTTTAAATGTATCTCAACTTTCTAACAGAATTTTATTTAAGTACTTTAAATTTTATCAGTGCTATTTCAGTCGCACTCACTGATAGTAACAGACCAGATGAACGAAAAGGTTCTATTCTATTCCGTTTTTGTAGTAGCAGAATGTTAGAGATTATTCTCAAGGTAACATTTTTTAAACCAAACATTTACCAAGTCTTTAAAAATATGTCTTTTGTCGCCAGTAGCGGCCGCTTTCCGTGAGTTTTTGCTGCCTAAAAAAAACCTCCTCTAATTACTCTCCTCGAGTTCATAGACCTTTTCCACGTTTCCAGCAACCGGGCCTTTTAATTTCGTTTCTGGAGCCAGCCAGCGAGCAAAAAGAAAAAAAGGTAAAATGTGCTTCCGTGTGCGGTGTGTGCGTAGCTGGCTCAGCACCTCAGGTCACCGAGCCGAACACTCACCGCTCGGTTCCACGTCTCCACCACAAGACGTTGTTAAATTTCTCAAATGAACCATTCGTACCAGTTCAGACTTCATTACAGACTACAATGCAACCCTTACGGACTACGAGAAACGCGCAATGATTACTTAAAAACACATTTGTGATGTTTACTGTTATATTCCGGAAAAAATGCGCTGATTTACACCAACATATGCTTGAGGAAGAAGTGGATGGTTATTTTCGCCGTATCAATCTCTAATTTTCAGTTTTGAACAAATTCGTTAACAAACTTGGATTTACATATTATAACATATTGCAAAAAATTGTAAATATGATTTGCGTTTTGTTTTTGATGTTTCAGTGAAACATAGTTTATACACTGGAGAGCCAAAGAAATTGGTACACCTGCCTAATATCGTGTAGGGCCCCAGCGAGCACACAGAAGGGCCGCAACACGACGTGGCATGGACTCGACTAATGTCTGAAGTAAGGAACTGACACCATGCATCCTGCAGGGCTGTCCATAAATCCGTGAGAGTACGAGGGGATGGAGATCTCGTATGAACGGCACTTTGCAAGGCATCCCAAATATGCTAAAAAATGTTCATGTCTGGGGAGTTTGGTGGCCAGCGGTGGTGTTTAAACACAGAAGAGTGTTCCTGGAACCACTCTGTAGCAGTTCAGGACGTGTGGGGTAATGCATTGTTCTGCTGGAATTGCTCAAATCCGTCGGAATGCACAATGGACTTGAATGGATGCAGGTGATCATCCAGGATGCGTACGAACGTGTCACATATCAGACTCGTATCTAGACGTATCAAGGATCCAATGTCACTCCAGATGCATACGCCCCACATCTTTACAGAGCCTCCACCAGTTTGAACAGTCCCTTGCTATCATGGCGGGTCCATGAATTCATGAGGTTGTATCCAATCCCGTACACGTCCATCCACTCGATACAATTGGAAACGAGACTCGTCAGACCAGGCAACATGTTTTCAATCATCAATAATCCACTGTCGGTGTCGACGAGCCCAGGGGAGGCTTTAAGCTTTGTGTCGTGCACTCAGTAAGGCTATACGAATGGGCCTTCGGCTCCGAAAACCCATATCGATGATGTTTCTTTGAATGGTTCGCACGCTGACACTTGATGACGGCATTGAAATCCGCAGCAATATGCGGAAGGGTTGTACTTCTGCCACGTTGAACGAGTCTCTTCAGTCGTCATTGGTCCCGTTCTTGCAGGATATTTTTGCGCCCGCAGCTATGTCGGAGATTTGATGTTTTACCGGATTCCCGATATTCACGGTGCACTCGTGAAATGGTCGTACGGGAAAATCCCCACCTCATCGCTTCCTCGGAGATGGTGTGTCCCATCTCTCGTGCGCCGACTATAACACCACGTTCAAACTTACTTAAAGCGTGATAACCTGCCATTGTAGTAGCAGTAACCAATGTAACGCCTGCGCCAGACATCTGTTGTCTTAGACAGGCGTGGCCGGCCGCAGCGCCATACTCTGAGTGTTTACATATCTTTGTGTTTGCATTCGCACACCTACAACAGTTTTTTTTTTTTTTTTTTATCTTCAGTGTATATCGAAGAAGTGCCTAAGAAGAAAACATGTTGCGCGTACGACTTGTACCAGTATGTTATCCATTCGCGAATATGTTTAACAACTATGGTAGTTTGTAGTTAAGGTACAAACGATAATAATATAAAATCCTCGGATTTTGTAGCAAATAATCCCAAAAACTATCAACTCTTTTGCTAAATACTGTCCCAGATTATTGCTGAAATAATTTAACTCTCAATCAAGATAGAATAAAATCTGAACTGGACCTAGAGATTACCCAACACTTCAACATATTCTGTGTACTAAGGTTTAACCTTTGACATCTAAATGGCTGAACGATCATGTTTCAACTCTGATTTAAGACTCAACGCGATCCTCTCTATGTACCTAGCTCTTATATAACCTACCCCCATTGCGTTCCCGATGCCAAACTTGAATTTCGTATTTTCTGCAATACCTAAAACTTAGTTCTCCTAAAAACAACAAATGCAATTTTGAACCTGTAGTGTCTCTCTCCTCTTAGATTTTGGCCAGTAAAAATCACTAAAAGTAATACTGTGCATTCATCTTGATGCTTCTTTTCTTGAATTCAAATCTTCATTCTTTCACTTTGGTCTTCCCTCCTTTCTTTAGTCCAGATGTTATTGCCTTTCCTATTCTCGTTCTTCTGGAAACCACTGAAATTTTGTTTCTACCTTATAAAAGTTTATCTGTCTTGTATTATGTCTTCTGTTATTCCGAGCTCTGTCATATCTTTCTTTACCGCTTTAATCCACTGGTTGCCATTCTTACATTTTTAAATGTGGATGAAATTTATTTTTGTAACACTGTTTCTATTTATTTTCATTGTGTGACAAAAAATCTGACTCTCCTCTTCCTCATCGTGTCAGACATCCTATCATTTTTTCTTCCTTATATAGATCTGTATTATTCCGGCACATGATGTCTCCTTTTTACGTTTTCAATGATTCCAGATTTTTATCAAGGTGTTACTTTCCTATTTCTCTATCTCTTCCATTTCTCCAGATTTCATAGAGAACACTCATTTGTAGAGACTCTGTAGTTTTGTTACTGTGTTGTAGTGCTTGATTTTAGTTTTCCTTGTTAGATTCTTCTTATTGTATATATCTTTTGTCATACTTTTGCTAGTTTTCTTGATCTTGATCTGTTTGTTTCCTTATCAAGCCCATTTATCCGAATTACCAGATATGTAAATTTATTGATCTTGTTAATTTTCCCATACTCTGTGTTTAGTACTGTGGATGAATCCCTAATATTGGTCGTGAATTCAATGCTCTCAAAAGATGTCTTAAGTCCGACTTTTCCTGGTATTTCTTTCGGATGGTTGATTTGTTTAAATGCTGTTTCTACAGTGCCTGATCACAGTTTTATACGGTTTTCCACACTTTCTTATGTAGGACTAACAGCGGAATAGTAAACTGTTCGGGTATTATCAAAAGGGTTGCTTAAAAAATTTAAAAAAATACAACCCCGCTTTCATCCACCATCCAGGCTGCTCTACTAAGATGGTATAGCATGTCACGTATATTTATAGACCCTGTCAACCACTTCGTCAGCAAATGGAGAGAAATAACTGACGTCATTCTATTGACCCTAGTAACATCGTATCTGAAGCTTAACTATATTGTTGTGGATGGGAACAAGCCTCTACTCAATAACAGTTCCTTTTTAATTTTACTTACGTTGCGTCTTCAGCGGCGGGAATGGTCATGGGGTAAGAAACTGGAAGGAATTCCACTGTCGCCTATTGAAGGAACCATCCAGTCTTTCACCTGTAGTCATTTGGGGAAACCATGTAAAACCCAAATCTGAATGGTAGGACGGGATTCAATCCCGCCTGCTTGTGAACACTATCAGTAAAAAAACATCCAAAAAATTTCAGTCAGGCAGTGATATGATATGAACAGAATCCGATCTGCACAGGTACAGTGCCACGTCACTTTAGTTGTTTATTGAAGACTGATGTTTGTAGCAATTTGTGTAATCATCCCCACCACCGGTTATTTTTTTATTATTTTTATTTTTTACTTATGGCTTTACGCCTCGTTGATGTCGAGGTCATTAGAGGTGGGATGGGACTGGGGCAAGGAACGGGAAGGAATTTGGCCATGGCCTTTTTGAAGGAAGCATCCCGGCATTCACCTGGAGTTATTTGGGGAAACCATGGGACACTCAAATCTGGATGCCCAGACGGGGATTCGAACCGGCCAGAGTGTTAACCACTCAGCCACCACGATCGGTGCCGGTTAGGTTATCGTATCACTTGATAGAGTATCCGATGGCTGATGATATTAATTGAAAAACAGTAGTGCATACATTAAGAGGTGAACTGCTGTAAAAGGTAACGCCCGAGCGCCGCGGGCGACTGCGTCCATTTGTTACGGCCGCCACCCCGACTCGCCCTAATGAGAACAAGATGAATGGCGCCTCGGCAGCGCGGTCAACGCGAGCGAGGCCTCGGCACATTTGTCGGACAGGGGCGGTGTCCCGGTTACTTCATTTACGTCATTAGCAAGGTCGCCACAGGGCAACAGCGTAAGCAAATATCTCAGCGGTCAATACCGCAGTAGCTCAAGGACATACACTAAAGTACCTTGTCTGTGAAAACTTGTTTCTCATAACAGCGAACCTTCAATTTAACTGTACGAATGATACTAATCTGTTATATATGATTTACACATAAAGACTCCAAGCTGGACGCGAAGCACCACATCCACCAAGTCCACAGCGGCAGTACCTGTCCTTTTTTTGAAGCGATGAGGACCATTTTTTTATTTATTTTTATTTACCCTTCGTTTATACAGTCTAATATCTTAGTGACTAAATTAGGCCCTACATATTAATTTTTACATTGTTGATTACATAGTGTTTGGAGATTTATACAAAATATTTGTATGCAAGGAATTTGGCTTACAGTTCCATTACACTTTGACTTACTGTCTAATTAATTTTATAATATTACATTTGGTCTTGCGTACAGTTAAAACGGTTACAGCTGCTATTGCCACTTTTAATATTATATTGAATCACAAATATCGCTTATTGTTGTTATAGAGCTGGTAGTTTTTATTGAAATATTCCAGTTATTCTTAGACTATCCCATTATTCAGTTAGTTGCAGTTAACTCAGTTTGTACATATCTTTCTGTAATCTATCATGTAGTTATACTGGATTTCTGGATAATAACAATTGCTTATAAGTAACATTCACTTAATTTTATGTTCTCAGCCACTACAATCCTGAGCCAGTTCGCATTTGCAGCATCCCGGCTTACCATTAATATGGGAATCAACTCCCAAATATTGTTATGTTTCATTGTGTATTTGTGCAATAGTCAATGATACATTCCCTCTACATTGCAAACAAGATTGTTTTGGTCGTGGTGGAAGCGCTTCGTTTGCTGTAAGTGGTATGCTGACGTTTGCTCATTCTGCCACGCCATCGTTCTGACTCAGGCCTGTAGTAGGCTCGGTTCCATTTTAACAATGGTAGTATTACTTCATTTAATAGTCATGCATTTTGCAATAATCACCTTTGGTATTATAATCTACTTTTCCACTATAAGACCTTATCCGTTTTTATGTTACAAAAATTTGTCTACAACGTCTATTCTTATCTAACTTTAAACCTATACTACTCTATCAAAACTAATCTACCCACCACTATAATCCCGGGATAGTCTGCGAGCCATGCCCTTCTGGATTTCCAGCAGGACAGGATCGACCGACACATTGGGACAAAACTTCCGGCTCCCGGAAGTTTCTGTAGAATACTGTTTAGTCTTATACGTGAATAATTTCCTATGCCTGTATGTTTGCCGTGCGACTTCCCTAGGCCGGCCCCCATGCCCGACTGCCGCTTGGTCCAGATATCTTTTTTTGTGCAGTTCAGATACTTTGTTCGCCAGATTATCGAGAATAATCCATGATCGCTCATCTAGAATTATGTCTCACGTTGATCTACTCCGTATTATGTTGATTTCCGACGTCCTTACTTCTTCTGTTATCGGACAGGACCACATTACATGTTCGGGGGTTCCTTCTGCTCCGCACTCACATAAGCTCGTTTCTTTCAGCCGTCTTTGACACAGTAGGCTGTTATATGGGCCGTGCCTAGTGACATAATGTATAAGGCCGTGTGTGGGGTGAAATTATTCAAGTGCAGCCGTTGTTGTATGTTCGGAAACACTCTGTATAATCTTCTGCATGTGGCATTTTTGAAGTGGGCGCGGTGGGAAAAAAAGTTGTTGGCGTTACTCATTAAGTGCGTATGCGTCGCAACGTTCTGCGCATGCGCGCTTAACGAAACTTTGATGCAGGCAGGCTATGATAGTTTTCGGCGTCACTTCCCGAGTTAAACAGTCAGTGTTCGCTACATTGAGATAGTACTCCTTAAAATTCCTGTTCATGTGTGTATGAGTGTGAATATTTGTGTTTCATGAGTACATTCAAACTGTTTCAAAAATGTTAAAGCTTAAATTGTCTTAATACTCACTGATATCACGTCGCGAAGTTAGACGGTATTTTTACAACCGGAGAAGTTACCATTACAACACATTGAAACTCGCTCCAATATTTTTAGTGCTTTTTTGTTTATTAGTTGATTTTTGTTTATTTATATTCTCTAAATGTAGGTGTTATTCTCTGGTTGCTGTTATATTAAGGAAAGAAAAATGGAATTATGAGGTTTTCGTATCTTCTTGATTGTAAGATTATCTTACGCAAGTTGTTCTGCGGAGTTCTAAATTTAAAATATAGACTAAGGCTCTATGCGATACCCTAAAATCCAGCGAAGTGTTTTTTTTTACTTTTTAATTATTTTCATTTGCCTACGATAATAATTTGCAAATAGTTCCCGTTTACTGTACAAATGCAATAAAGATTGTATCGTTTATCCAGTCGAGTGCGAAGGAAACTTCAAAAATACACATGGAAAATACACAGAATAGATTATGACCCATAGAATTATTTCTTCTTGCGAGTGTTCGCACGGATACAGGCATCAGTTTTCTTTTATTTTAATAACTTCAACGTGTAAGACGCTACATGTATCAAATTTCTATTAAGGTATAGATAGATGTGTTCCCACGTAGCACGAAAGCATATTATTATTTAGTAATTGCTACCTAGTGTCGAAACTATTGCTAATATCGAGCATGCTTAAATGAGCATGCTGAAAAATCAAACGATGCTCGAATTTTTAGCGTGATACCCGAGGTAGAGGTGGGAGGGGGAATACTCATACGAGGTGAACGTTTTTGCTAATGAGCATGCTAGAATCGATCATTCAACCGAGGAAAGTGAGCGTGTAATGCCTCGCTGGGGAGATGAAATGAACATTAAAATTTGTAACTCTTTATCGAAGCTACGAATGCCTTTGGAATGCGCGTTCAGCATCGTACAAAAATAATACAGCAGGAAAAAAAATGCATATCAAGATTTGACAACAAACACGAACGACCATACGCTGACTGTAAAAAGTATAAAAACTATAATTAAAAACATGAGGTCTGTGTACCACTCTGAAATGAAAAATATTGCAAGTCGAAGTGAATAGCTATTCACTTTAACCTGAATAGCTTTCCGCATATGTGTATTTTGATTCTGTATAGCTTTTTCAACTCATGAAATTGATGAAATAGTAAATGAGTTTTATAACCTTCAATTATTTCATCTCGCATTTTCACTAACAATCGAGAACTTGCTCCTAAGTTTTCTCTTCCAAATATCCAATCACGGACCCAAATCACTATTTTTTTGTTCGTGTTGACAGAAGTTTTTAGATACATTGTATTACAAGAAATAAGATGATTTTGTTCAGTTATGTGCGGTTAGCCACTTGGTTTTCCATGATTTGATTTCCATTACACTGCTAGTGAATGACAGGTGTATTGGAGTGTTTGCTTTGAGCCTGCTTTTTCAGGAGCATGCTTGATACAAGCATGCTTATCTCAAGCAAATATATACAGATAGACAACATGCTCGTATTATGCATACTCATTGGCATGATTTATTAGTAGCATGTCTGTCTGTGTCTTAAAACTAAGTTATCAGCAATCTTAGTACACACATTAAATTATGTTTCATCCCTGTTCTTATTTTGGAAGTTAGTCATATATAAATTTGACCGATTTCCTCTCTCACTCAATCACAGACTGAATGAAGATCGTCAGAACTCTAAAATGTTTCCCGCTGTCGTAGAAATCTGAAATATTTTAAAATTATAGTTTCACCGTCAAATGTTAAGAAAAGTCTAAAATCAGTGAACTTGCGTTCAGCTGGCAATCTTCTGATCTAAAAATGAAGTCGCTATCTGTCATAATATCATTTAATACGTCAGAGTTTTATTATTGGTGGAGCTTATTTTGATTAAATAATTTGTTAACTTTTTCTTTGCTTCTCTTTTTACTTTGGAAGCCAGTGAAATTCAAATTTTTGTTTCAGTCTATGATACTCCGGCACGATCATTTCAGTCCTACAAAAAGTTACTTTGGAACACATTAAGGATTACATCCTCACATCATAAAGAAAGCCCAATGTTGGGTACTTCCCCCGCATTAATCCAATTGTAACCCAAAAGGCGAAACTTTGTTGCTCATATTTGCAGGTTAATTTCTTTGCACCGGCATCGCTATCCCGGGACGCATGGCCCTTGTTTACAAAATACGTGCGAATTGTTGGTATGATACACACATATATTAGTAAGACATGTATTTTGATATGTCTTTAGCCACAATTTTTTTTTAAATGAACAACGATCCAGAATAAACCATCAACTTACAATAATAAATGACATCCCCCAAAAACAATTCATGTGAATATAAGCCATGTTAGGAGATCTTATTCTGAGCCATGTCTAAACTCTAAATTCACTGAAATCCAACTGTTGGACCTAAGTTCTGCCATTTTAAACATTTATGTAAACATATCGTTTAACCTGTTTACAAAGTTTATATGCATTTAACATCTCTTCAATTGAAATATTAGGAAAGAAAGAAAAACCCTTGATTAGCGTCTCCATTTGAACTCCTTTCTTCCATGTAAGAGTTATTCTACCGTGATAGAATGTACTCGCATGCTACAAGCTCTTATAGATATTCTTGTCTAACCTTCTATTTTGTATTAAGTCACTTCCCATATAGCTGAAGTTGTCCAAAGTTTCTAGGGCTTGTTCATAGTCGTTATATTGTCCTTTCCTGTCTTCCTCGCTATCACCATTTTCTTTTTAATTCCCTCATCGGTTTTTATCCATATCACACAAGTTATCATTCAATACCTACAATTGCTCTGTTATTTCATTGCTAACTGCTCCCCTTTACCACAATAGCACTTTAAATGTCACGAGTTTCACGTCTCTGTCACTACATGGTTCCTTTTCCTGACTCATAATTTTTCTGTCCCACTTCAGCTTCATTTCGTCCTACCAACTTAGGTCTAAACGCTCCTGCAACAATTAACATCACTTTTTGTGCCATCTACATCGTGTATTTACGGATTCATCTCATAACTCAAATTTATTTCACATCATAACCTACATACTAGAAATGTTGTGATCTGTCTCTCTAGAACCAAAGCTCTTTTTTCCATCTTTTCTCTCATCGTTATCTCTATTATTCTTTTCATTATATTTGCTGTTTGTAATATCAGTGTTTTTCCTTATTGGTATTTCAGTATGGGGAGCCATAATTTAATCATAATGAATATCTGATATCGACAGATTCAAATTTTGGAAATTATTTTAAATATTTAACGCGCTTTCAATTAATTATGAAATTGTAACTAAATATTTAGTCGGTGACTAATGACGTGTAAGTCACAGTAAATATAATTTACTAATCGAACACTTAATATCTAACATTCGCATAGTCAGAAACGTCTATTGGGATGTATTTTACTCAGTGAAATTTTTCGTATTTCAACAAAATGTCGAGAGTTAATTTTCGTGACATTTTTCCATCTACTGCTTCACCTGATAACGACAGGAAAAGAAGTCACTGAAACGTAGTGTAAATCTTATATATATATAAAAATAGACGTGTTTTTTCCTATATTTCACTTTTGAGCCACCACTACCTAGCAAAGATCACTGATGTTTGTGGGTGGAAGTAGCATGGAGTTTCCTGTCGTGCACAACGTTGGCCGAATGCCGATAGCTGTGGGGATGTGGGAGATATAATGATTAAAGTTGGTCAGTGCAGGGCGTTTTCATATTTCGACCAAAAATTCGTATCTCCGTATACTTCTCTTTCCTGCCACAACTACATAACACAGACTTTTGGTGTTTGTGTGTGGTAGTAGAATCGTCTTTCCTGTCGTGCACTATGGTTGTTAGATGTCGGTAGCTATGGGGGTGTGGGAGATATGGGGGTTGAAAGTAGTCGACCTGTGGCAATTTCATACTTCTGCCAAACACAAAAGTGTCATGGTGTATCACTTTTCAGCGAAAACTATAGATCACAGATAACTGGCGTTTGTGTGTAGTAGTAGCACAGAGTCACCTTTCGATCACAACAGCGGCCGAATTTCAGAAACTGTGGTACTGTGGTAGATATGGTGGTTGTAATTGGCCGACCAAGGATATTTTCGTATTTCGACTGTCTCCGCATATGTCACTTTTCTGCCACAACTATATAGCATAGAGCATTGGTGTTTGTGTTTGGTAGTAGAATCGTATCTCATGTAGTGCACTATGGTTGTTAGATGTCGGTAACTATGGGGGTGTGGGAGATATGGGGGTTGAAAGTGATCGACCTGTGGCAATTTCATACTTCTGCCAAAGACAAAAGTGTCATGGTGTATCACTTTTCAGCGAAAACTACAGATCACAGATAACTGGCGTTTGTGTGTAGTAGTAGCACAGAGTCACCTTTCGATCACAACAGCGGCCGAATATCAGAAACTGTGGTACTGTGGTAGATATGGTGGTTGTTTGAGGCCGACCAAGAATATTTTCGTATTTCGACTGTCTCCGCATATGTCAATTTTCTGCCACAACTACATAGCATAGAGCATTCGTGTTTGTGTTTGGTAGTAGAATCGTATCTCATGTAGTGCACTATGGTTGTTAGATGTCGGTAGCTGTGGGGAAGTGGGAGATATGGGGGTTGAAAGTAGTCGACCTGTGGCAATTTCATACTTCTGCCAAACACAAAAGTGTCATGGTGTATCACTTTTCAGCGAAAACTACAGATCACAGATAACTGGCGTTTGTGTGTAGTAGTAGCACAGAGTCACCTTTCGATCACATCAGCGGCTGAATTTCAGAAACTGTGGTACTGTGGTAGATATGGTGGTTGTTAGTGGCCGACCAAGGATATTTTCGTATTTCGACGAAAGGCATGTGTCTCCGCAGATTTCACTTTTCTACCACGACTATATAGCATAGAGCATTGGTGTGTATGTGTGGTAGTAGAATCGTGTCTGTTGTCGTGCACTATGGTTGTTAGATGTCTGTAGCTATGGGGGTGTGGAAGATATGGGGGATGAAAATGGTCGATCTGCGGCAATTTCATATTTCTGCCAAAGACGCATGTGTCACGGTGTATCACTTTTAAGTGAAAACTATCAATCGCAGATCACTGGCGTTTGTGTGTGGTAGTAACACAGAGTCTCCCATCGATCACAACGTTGGCCGAAATTCGGTAATTGTGGGAGTGTGTGAGATATGGTGTTTGAAATTGGTCGATCATGAATATTTTCGTGTTTCATCCAAAGACTTGTGTGTATCAGTAAATTTTACCTTGCTGCCGGAACTACATAGCGCAGAAGACTGGTACTTGTGTGTGGTAATAGTATCGAGTCTCCCATCGTGCACTAGGGTGGTTAGATGTCTATAGCTGTCAATATGAATTCTTTACAATCACGAACGAAGTCGTGGGTACCAGCTAGTCAGGAATAAAACTGAACTGGACACCAGTAAAAATTATGTACATGACAGCTGACGTTTCTTAGTTCAAAATAAAACTCTTTTTTTCTTAATTCTAGGCTTGCATGTAACTAAAATGTCTTTGTTTAGTAGATTATTAGTCACTCACTAAGTGGACTGAAGGATGGCATGTGCATTGGTACGCAAAGAATTGTGGCTATAACCAGATTTAGAAATCTTTTGGTCTATATTTGCCCTCTCAATGATTTGTTTATAGTATTCAATAACAACTACGTCAATTTAGCCTCACGCTAAGTTCAAAGTGACGAAATAAGAGCACGATAAATATTAATGGCCTTAGTACATTCGGCAGTGAAGATTTGGGTGTCCCTTATAAGAGAAAAAAAAAAAAATTTTTCCAAAGTTCGAACGCAGACCCCCTAATTCTTTTGCCGAGTTGACCCGAAAGTTTACGAAAAATGAAATCCAGACAACAAAAAATAATACTTCATTTTTTAACTAAGCCAAAAGTATTAAAATTATGGTGGATTTTTTTTCTGTATCTCTTTTTTACGGTGCGGGTACAATTTTCGATGTTTTCTCTTCGCGGATATAAATTCACCGTTGTTTTTCCTAAAACAAAATGTAGGCAAGCACTGATGAAGATGCAAAAGATACATAATAATGTACAATTTACTATACATTCAAAACAGCTAATTGTACGTACCATACAAAATAAGCTGGATATTACTAATATCAAAGCAGTGTACTTTTCTACAAAGTCAGATGTACTCTCCCTTTCTAAATTACGTACCATTTTGCGTTTCTCGCTCAATTGAAGTTGAAAATTTAGGAAATGTATCAAGAGTGAATAAATGGCTCTTAACATACACTGCAAGAGGATGCCTTATTTTTAGTTCTTTACCACTATCTCCATCCAAAATATAACTCATAGCGCATTTGGTTAATTGTAGTTGTCTCTCAGGAAGTATTTTTAATTCAGCCAAAAAGAAATATAACTACTAAATTTGTATGTCATTGAAATGATTTTTCGGAGTGCTTATATTAACTCGATGCCGTCCATTAAAAAGTAACACCTTTTTTCTAACATATCCTCCAGAAGTTCCCAGGCACCATTGAGATGTCCTATGTTAGATGCAACTGTGTCGCAGCTCATTACCTATACTTCGTCACCTATTCAGTACATTTAGAACAACTTCACCTTGGTCTTTATCACAACAAGTTGTTCCCTATTACGAAATGTAATTGTGAGAAAGATTGGCAGTCACTCTTCTTTGGAAATTCTTACGCCCAGACCACGCCAAAACTCGCCATTTCACTGAATGGTCACTACTTTGGACACGTCATTTTAAAATCAGTTATTTAGCTTCTGCTCATTCCTTCCTCGATTGTGTCCTCATTCGTTGAATGGAAGACTTGTTTAAAGAAAAATCGTCAATGGTAAGTCTAAGTGCCCCCATGATAACTTGAAGAACGTAAACTGAATCTCTTACACTTAACTGACATTTATCCATCACAGCTACTAATTTAGGAGTAATGAAATCTTTTCTTCTGCTCTTTGCAGCAGTTCGTAATTGTATTATTTCGGGTAGGTTTGTTAAATGCTCTTCCTGATGTTCTCTGTGACTAAAAAATGTGTAGTAGAGTTGATCAGATAACATCAACAAATCATAGGACGTTGAAGAGCTTGACTACTCGCTGGAAAACATCTTTTGAAGTATTTTTATCTTTATTTATTTTCATTTGTTTTACCCTTTCTTCTTTTACAGTTAGTTTTCTACACACACCAAGAAACCTGGATCCCTGGCCCTTTTTGTCGCTGTAAGAAGATTTTCCCCTCCTTTCTTTACATCGTTTCGAGGGCGTAAGTGTGTGAAATGCTATAAACATCATGCAATTCATGTTTGAAATCCTCATCCCTTCTCTTATAAACATCCAGAGATTTGATTGCATTCTTTTTGAACTATCTCCATAATATTACCTAGAATATAATTCAATCCTTCCAACGACTTTGCGGCTTTCACTTATAGTCAATTTGCCTTCGCGTATATTAAAAGTACAACTAATAGCACTCCTGCAAATTGGTTTCTTGCCTCTCCTAATAAAAAATATACCCTTTCTGGCACTTCATAATCCTAAAACCATCTATTAGAACAGAAAAATATGTGATAGCTATTCAAGAACTGTAATGACAGTAACAACAACGTGGGCGCACGCCACCACTCTTGCGTAACTTATATGAAGATGAGTCGGTGCAAGTCGGCACGGGTTACAGTTCTCAGAATGGAGTAAAATTTTATTTGTGAGTGTTTTAGGATAAAACGAAAAAATTAGGACCTATGCGTTACAAAATTTTGACTTTGAAAAATAAGGGACACCCCAGTGAATGTATATCATCAACAATACACATTACGCCACATAAATAGATAAAGTTAACTCCCAATCACACGGAGGGATACAGTTTTATAACGCGAGTTAACCAGTTGCGGGATTGACAAACACAGTCGAAAATGAAACAATTTTCCGTAGTTTTAATTTTAAAATCAATTGTAATTTTTTATTAAATTTTCCCCATCCTCGCAGCGATGTACCAGTTCGCGTTCTTCTCAATAAATTAAAAATACTATTCATTAAACGATTATTAAATTGAGGTTTATTGTCAACTAAATACTATAGACTTACCATTGTTCTGTTTAAACCGTACACTTATTACCGCGTTCTTTATGAACAAGTCATACTCTGCTAACCATACAAAATAAGTTTGCTTCCGATAAAACTATAACCACTAGAAAACTTCATCTTCAATAATGAAAATTTAAGTTCATTCGTAAAATCAGTTTCGCAATAAAATCAGGCATTCTGCTAAATCTGCTGCCACCAGTCGTAACAAACACTGTTTCCTTCTAATTTCTCGCAGATTGTACAAAATATTTAAAAAATTCAGTGAAACTTTGGAGTAATCGCGAAATTTAAGAAGCTAACTAATGATGGCAAAGTAGGTTTCTAAATAACGTTAAATGCACCAATATTCAGTCTAGTTAGAAACGCTAGTGTTGGCTACAGAAGCGAAAACTTCACAAAATTTGGGAATCCCGTTGAATGATTTCGTATATTTATACTGTATGTGCATCGGTACAACACGATGCCTATTATTTCATTCAATAATCCCTTCCATTACACATTAAAGTTTCGATTTTCCTTGAACGTAATTTCCCGTAAATTAGTATTTCCAGCCAGCAATGAGGTTTAAAATTTGATACAGAATAAGGAGTCGTTTCAGGGGTATATTACGTGTTCAAATAGAATAAAAGTGACTTGAACATTAGAATCAATAATGCATGAAGAATCCGATCTGCCGTAACGGATGTTTTTGTCTTGTTTGATAGTTGTTGATATTTTTATATATTAGTAGGATCTTAATGCCATTCTCTGCATTAATAGCTACTTTGCCCATAATGGGGATGAATTTAAGTTAAATTAACTTACTTATTCCACAAACAGAGGGTTGGTTTGACCCTTCAGAAGAAGGAATGTGAAGCATTGTGTCAGAGATAGGACGGCCGGGTTTCCAGGAACCACGGAGCGTCCTGGCGTATCTCATATAATCGAACACAACTGTTAAAAATTCCTTGGCCCGCCTGGATTTTACCACGAACTTATGAAAGCATAAAAACGAAATACAATATTGCCACGTGCAATTATTATCAGCAATTGATAGACAGACTAGTCATCATTAAAATAAGCAATCTAATGGGTAGTAATTGTTATTACGTGGTTCACGTTTGATAGGGTCTTTGTTGCGGATTCTTGGTTCTTTCGGATCTGCTAAAGCATCCTTGAAGAGTGACGACATTGTACCTGTTTTCTCAGGCTATAAAGTTTGTAACGTACAGGTTGCTGCAGTATATCATTCAGGCTAAACAGCACATTTATTTTCCGGATAGTTTTTACTGGCGTGTGCCCTCTTGAGGTTCCCTCACTTGGCAACATTCCAGAAGTTCGCTAATTTCAGGGGAGTGGTCGTAGCGAATTTATCATTCATGAATTCAGTCTGACTCCTTTCCAACCGAACGCTACTCATTATTCCTCACTAAATTCGCAACGGCAGCGTAAGTTCACGTTAGATGGTGACATGCTTCGTCTTTGATGTAGATACCGCTCTTCGTAACTAAAGTTCCTTCGTGTACTGCGCTCCTACATTGATTTCACAAAATGTTAGCATAGTAAAAAAGGAAATATAATAAATCGATTGTTGCATTCAACAGCAAAAGTAACAACGTTTGCTACATTGAAGAAACAATGAAGTTTAACACAAAGATTGTAAAAAATTTCTCGTGGTTTCATCTATTGGATAAAACATACGCCATATAAATTCAAAAAATATTTCAAAATTTAAATAACAATTTTTACCTATTATTACATATCATTGTTTTCTCAATGTTATATAACTCCATTTGCTACACTTGATTTAACTTTGAAGGTTGCTTTGAAGATTTACAATACTGACCGTTTCGTGCAGTGTGACCACCATTATTATCTTTTGAACTTTTGATCATTCCTGAATAAGATCGAAGGATTTTTTCATCAGTGTCCAGCGACAATGGTGGAATGTAATTTATTGTCACCTTAAAGCTCAATTTTGATTGCACGAATCAGCATATAATGCCGACGTAACGATCAATAGTGATTACAGCTGCTCGAATGTCACTATCCTTTCAAAATCAGCAGTGGTGCCTCATACAGTGACCTTTCACAGTGCAAAAAACAGTCCATGACTGAAAATCTGCCACCACATAGACAAAGAGTCAATAAGTAAAAATAAACATCTTTTCACTTCTATCTTGTATTTTTATTATTATCTAAAAAGAAATAGCCGGCTGTTCGTATATATAGATTTTTAATGTCACTCTAACATGGTACTGTAAAGAAATTACATTTAGACCGTCCACTCTCTCAAAAAAAGAACGCCCTTTCGTATTTAAAGCAACCTCATGAATAAAAAGTTATGCAGATTTGAATAGGTCTATAACGGAAAAGTAAACGAGCTTTCTTAACACGAAAGAACGATTTACATGGCATATGTTTTCACGCTTTATGTGAAGTAATTACGGTAAGGATTAATCCACTGAAATAAACAGAATGTTGTACATTCAAAAACTGATAGCGCCAAAAGTCAAACAATCGACATTTGTTGAAATTTAACCAGATCATGGACTTTTATTTTAGGTTTTGTTCCGAATTTCGTGGGTCATTCCTTAACTTCACAAAGCCTGTAACAATGAAAGGAATGTAATATCATGAAACTTATGCTTGCTAATCTAAATGCAGTATTCTGTCCATCCCTTACAGACACTGACTCAATTTATGACAACCAGTCTCACATAGTCAATGCTAATGGTGTTCCACAACTTTGCAGTGAGCATATGAATTTGAATTTAAGATTTTAATCACAGATGATCATAAGCACACTGATATCGTATGACAAGAAGAGCAGGTGCCTTTCAAAAGAAGAGTAATTCGAGATAACGAATTTGTGTTTCAGGCTATCTGGAAACTTCATACTAAATTTAAAAAATGACTCGAAACACCTGCTTCGGAAGCAGCAGCCTGAATGAAAGTTGAAAAGTGATTTCCTTTCCAAGCGTAGTCACAGAGCAATGGGTTCTCGGCTGCAGTGTTGTACAGTATCATGTGGAAACAATAATAACTCAGACATTTCATGCACGTTACTCGTTAGTGCGGCTGAGTTCACTTAGGTGCCGCACACGGGACCACTGGGGTACAGTGCCCAGGCCTCCGCGTGTCGGCCGACCTGATTGCGGAATTCAGGTGGTATACTTATCTCACACAGAACATGGTTACGCATTTCGCTGGCAGTAAATTCAAAGCTCAAGATTTAACCATGCCACTGATGAGTAAAACTTATCAAAACAGCCGTCCACTAAATTACGTTATTACGAAATTTTGTGAATCATAATAAAGCGGATATGGTGTTCCAAGTCTCGGTATTCCACAAGCCGAGGATAAAATAATACGTCAATTACGCTGGGAGCATTAATTTGATATTGTTTCCTCTGCCTTCTCAACAAAAATAAATACACAGACGGAAAAAAAAATCCCAACACCAAGAAAGACTTGTGTTAGATAAACGAAATTTGGTAGGCGTGTTTATACATCTGAAAGATGACATCGATTCAAATTTCGCGCTTCGCGCATAAGTGTGGCGCTAGTAGCGCTACTCAGAGCTTGCAAATCAGGTTTGCTTTAAATACGCGCTGTAAAGTTTGTGAACGTTATTTACCGCTGAGATTTGACATAGTGAGTTGATGTTAGCCAAGAATGCCTTTAAGAAGACGAAGAAGCCATTATCAACAACTCACCGAGTTTGAACGAGGTCGTGTAATAGGGCTACGAGAAGGTGGATTTTCTTTTCGCGATATTGCAGAAAGACTTGGCCGGAATGTATCCACTGTGCATGATTGTTGGGTGCAGTGGTCAAGGGATGGTACTGCCTCAAGAAGACCGGGTTCCGGGAGGCCACGTGGCACTACTGAGAGGGAAGACCGCCGTATTCGGCGAACAGCTGTGGCGCATCGTACTGCGTCTGCGGCAGAAATTCGAGCTGCAGTTGGTACCACAGTGACACAACGAACTGTTAGAAATCGGTTACTTCAAGGACAGCTCCGAGCCAGGCGCCCTGTAGCGTGCATTCCACTGACTACAAGCCATCGCCGTTTGCGACTCCAGTGGTGTCAAGCCAGAGCTCATTGGAGGACGGAGTGGAGATCTGTTGTGTTTTCTGATGAAAGCAGGTTCTGCCTTGGTGCCAGTGATGGCCGAGTGTTGGTCAGAAGGAGGCCAGGGGAACGCCTGCAACCAAACTGTCTGCGGCCTAGACACACTGGACCTACACCTGGAGTCATGGTCTGGGGAGCAATTTCCTATGACAGCAGGAGCACTCTTGTGGTTATACCAAACACACTGACTGCAAATTTGTACGTCAGTCTGGTAATTCAACCTGTAGTGCTGCCATTCATGAACAGCATTCAAGGGGGAGTTTTTCAACAGGATAACGCTCGCCCTCATACCGCTGTTGTCTCGCAACGTGCTCTACAGAGTGTCGACATGTTACCTTGGCCTGCGAGATCACCAGATCTGTCTCCAATTGAACACGTATGGGATATCATTGGACGACAACTCCAGCATCATCCACAGCCAGCACTGACCGTCCCAGTATTGACAGCACAAGTACAACAAGCATGGAACTCCATACCACAAAGTGACATTCGAAACCTGTATGACACAATGCATTCACGTTTGCAGGCTTGCATTCAAAATTCTGGAGGTTACACCGGCTATTAATTTAACAGTATTTCACATTTGAAATGCATTTTCTTGAGCTTAAATTAACCTGTGATCTTGAAAATTTAATCAATTAAACATGTTAACTTGACAAATGCATTGTCCAAATTTCATTACTCTACAATAATTTTTTCTTGGTGTTGGGATTTTTTTTTCCGTCTGTGTACATTAATTTAAGCTGACTTGATCTTTACAATTGTTCTGTGGGACAAGGTGCAAAGAAGGGCTGCTAGATTTGTTTCTGGAAATTATCGCAGAACACAATGAGTAACAGATATAATAAAAGAGCTGGAATGGGACTCATTGGAAGACAGAAGGAGGGTGAAGAGGGTCATGGTAGTGTACAAGGCGTATATTGGTGATGAAGCATGGAAAGATATTGGTGTAAGAATTGAAAATAATGGAATGGAAAAGATGACCATGACCACAAGCTGGCACTCGATTTCAGACACAAAGGTGTAGGAAGATTCTCTTTTTTAGGTAAGGGTGTCAGGGATTGGAATAAGTTACCAAGAGAAATGATGAATAATTTGCCAAAAACATTGAAAGAATTTAAAGTTTAAATTTGTGAAGGGTAAATGTGAGTGGATGCAGAAAAGGGTGAAGATGGGTGTTTAGGGAAATTGCCACCGGAGCATGCGCTCCATTGCAATTTAATTTAATTTAATTTTAAAAAAACTGAAGACACTATTTCATTTGACAGCAAAATTTACATGTTGCTGAGTAGCCTTTAAAAATGTAAAACAGATACTAAAACTACGGCTATTATTTATCGTTATCCGTTAAAGTACAATATATTATTCATATTGTGATTATTATTTAACAAAAAAAGAGAATAGTAGCTAACAGTAAACATTTCCACTAGCGTAAATTTTCACAGATTTTAGACGTAAACGACTGCTACAAACACCGGTTATTGTGATAGCATCATCACACAAATCAATCAGTTCTGACGGCCACATGTCATTCCAGCCGTGGAAAACAGACGGAAGAGAAATGCCGTCATTAGACGGACCCTGATGATGACGTCACTTTCTACTTGCTGGCACGCTCGGACTAGTCGCCGTGACGTATCACCTGGCAGCGACATCACGCCGGAGCGGCCAATCATAAATCGCCGGGCGGGCCGCGGGCCGCGTGCGACAGCCCGCCCGCGACATCTGGCGGCGACGTCATGTTTTGTGCGGGGGAGGCTGCGGCGCGCGTGTCGCAGACACATGACTGACGCCCGACCGGAGCGCCGCGGCGCGGCGGCCGGCGCACCTACTGTGAGCCGCCCGCCCGGCCGCCGCTGATTAACGGCCCTACAGAACACGGCTACCTAGCCTTGAGGGCCGCCAGCCACGCCGGTAATTTTGTTTCGGCGAGTGGCCTAAATTGGAATCGGTTGGTGGTTATTGACGTGCCGACCTGTTTTACACAGTTGATTTGGGTACCAGTAGCTGTTCCTGAAATAACAATACAAACGAAAAAGTAAATCTAGAGGAAAAAACAAATAATTATAACGAGAGTTGTTAATAACAAGTATATTATTTAGTAAAATATGATTAGAGATTAGGAAACTTCATTGCTATGTTAGTAAACCAGCTCAATCGAGTACCGGTCTCTGAGATGGATAAATGGGAAAGATTGGTAACAGGAAAGGCATAGGGCCGTAAAACTCGCAGCCAGAAGGTATAATTCGAGGAATATAAATCATTGGCAGTTTCCTAGATGCCACTTTGACCAGACGCTGTGAAATTTAAGCAAATCAACCGGTTTATTTGTATCAAGTGCTCAGCGTCGACAGTCTGACTCTTGATATGTAATTGGCAAGATAGCCAGGTTGAGGCTGAAATTATTATGATAGAAAAGACAGCAGCTGCAAATGTAAAGAATTAGAAAAGGAGGTAAATGACAACAAGATGAAAGCAGCAAATTTTCATGATTAAGACAAAACAAATTGAGAATATATGACTTTCAGAAGAGAAAACAATGGAAACAAAAATGTAAACTACAAATATATAAAGAGGGGAAGAATGCAATTGTCGCATCGTATCGAGGGAACTGGAATAAATGGTGTGCCAGGCTGTAACGCAGGCCTGGCGTACCGACTATTCTGATTTCGCTTCTTACACGTCATTATCCGACAATCATCTAAGTGAATGTTGGGATGGTCCTCAGCCACCGCCTATTGAACTGTAAATTTCACCATCTAATCCTCATTCAACAATCTGTAAACGACTTATACGCTTCCAAGATACACTGAAATAGTTACGTTCCACTGTTTAACGTCCATCTCCTACGGAGGGAAAATAAAAGATAGGCTTGACTTGCCCAGGAAATGTGAAGCTTCTGGAGGGCGAAAAAGAAACTTCATAAAAAAATTTACCGTACTAAAACAGGCGCACAAGACGTTCCTAAGACCACAATCTTGAACTCATCAGTATCACCAAAGACGATATTACTATAGTGGGACTTCAACTGGAAAGACTGCTTAGTTTCTACTCTATACTAAGAATATCATAATATTATAATATCTTTAATACTTTAATAAGTCCCTTCAAACTCAACAGAAACTATTAAAGTTTATCAATGCGAATATTTAGCATGTAAGGAATCTCAGGTTAGCGTTTCAGCCAGATTAGATAACGCTTTTATTGCATGTAATCCTAAAAAAACTTATTTTTTCCCTCTAAAAACACGTTCTTGGTTACTTTTAGACTTTTTGGGTTAAATCGACCTTAAGAGTTGCATCTATAAATTACTGCTTTCTATGACACTAAACCCGAGACATAGAAGCTATACTTGACCTTCTACCATAAGAAAACCAAAGTCATCGACCTTCACCTAGTATACAAACAAGCATGAGGACATTTACCCAGAGAACAGTACATAACATCTGCAAGATTTCAATCGTTTTATCGGGCAGTGCTGATACAATTTTTTATTTACTGTATGTGACTGTTGATTGCGCTAATGAAGTTAATGTATTCGTAATCATTAGTTTTGACAACAACTGACCCTGTGGAGATGGGTGAAAAAAAGAGATGGTTCCAGTACGTGTGATACAATCTTCCAAGTCGATTTTCGTCCTCGAAAGAGGGATCGGCGTTTCCAATATGTCAGCAATTTATCACTGGTGAAGCTTTTTCAAAAAGTTTGAAGCCTCTGGCTGCTCATCAATCACGCTCTCGAGTTCCGCTTGTTCATCAAAGTCTTCCGACAACAAGCGGCCGCTGGTGTGGGGTCCCCGTTATGGATGCGGCGCCTGTCACTTTGAACTCTCCCCGTTACGATATCGTGTCTGCCGGAATTACGGGAATCGTAGAGACAGATGCAGTTTAGTGGACACCCAAACAGTTTGACCGCCGTTTCCATCCAGGGCACAAGGACGATTCTGACAGCCTAGTCGATCTGCGCACTACAGCCCAATTTCTCCCTTCACTCTGTGTAATGCCAGGTTGCCGCGGCAGTCAAGGTGCAAGCAGCCGCTGGAGGAGCCATCCCGCGGGGCTTGGAGCTGGGACTCTTACTAACTTCACAAGCATCAGCCAAAATTTTCATAAACAGAAAGATCGCTGGATTCCATTGGGTAAGAGTAGATTTAGACGTTTGATATTATGGAGAATTGTAATATTACTATCCCTGATATAATACAGATTCAGAAGGAATCGTTTTCATGTAAAATTTATTCGTATAACTATTAGTTATATAAACAGATACATAAGACGATAATAACTAACATTATTTTTTTCTGGGAAAATACAGAAATAAATAAAAGTTTTAAATTTATTAGTAAATGCTATATAGCATGTGTGAAATAATATTTTGGGCTATATAAATTAGTGAATTAGAGACACTTCTTTTCTAAAATAAAATAATAAATATATAACTTGTGATTATCAACATCCAAAACATTTCCGTATCCTATTTGGTAGACATCCAGATTTTACTACTCCGGATACATGAATAAGTAGTATAGTTCTTTGCTGGGATCCTTCTTTTAGAGCATTTATATCAATAATGATAACATGTAAATATTTTGTATAAATAAATTTTTAACGTAAAAACGTTCTACAACCTACAGGTCAACTAAACAATTAACTGAACCTGTCTATTTTCAGACCATTTTGAGTTAAAAAAAAACCGTAGGCACCACACTTACTGACTGTTACATTTTGTACTGACGTTGATGTACAAGAAGAAATTGCGTCTCCGTGGCATAGGGAGGAAAGAAGACATTGTAGTACTCTAGAAATGAAAAAAACTGGAAAATCGAGAATACCATAAAAATGAACAAGATTTTCTATAAATATAGAAATAAAACATGGTATTTAACGGAGCAATGACTTGTAACAAAACCCTTAGATTTTTGATTGTATAGAAATTTATTCCGGATATTTTTTCTTTTATTCTAAGTGTGTTCCTGTTTTCATTACCTATTTAGACACTTATGAAATAATTTTTGCATGAATTAGTAACTACCGTATTGTTGTTAATTATTTGTTTGTAGATCCATTGTAGTCTGCCATTATAGGTTTACTGATTTAGCAAAAATTTTGAATAATTTGATTGGTTGTTGTTGTAACGTTATTTGCGTGACTCATATTTAAGTATTAATTTATCTGCCTAATACCACTCGGTAAACAAATATTTTGCTGATACTTAATTAAGTCTCATGATAGGAATACGAGTGGAATTAATATATTTTTGTCGCCTACAATGCAGCATTCCAATTTATTTGATTGCTATGTGATATTTCACGTATGTAAGACGCATCTTTTTTTTTTTTTTTTTAGATATATCAGACTTTGACATAGCAGTGAATCTTTCAAACCCACCGAGGCAGTATATACATAAATAAAAATTATTAAAACTAATGGCCCAATAGTAGTAGTTAAACAATCGCAAGAAGTTAAAATAAATTTAAAAGTTTTTTCTTAAATCAACAGATCACAGAAATCACCGAAATTTGTGTTACCGTTTTAGAATACGGCCTTTGACTTCCAACCATGCGCGCTACATTTAATGTGAATAATTCGAAAATTGATGTATCCAACTGCCTAACGCCCACATGATGGCAGAAAAGTCTACAGATAACCAACGCGTGACGGGAAATGTAGAACATTGTGTTGGTATATAAAAGGACCAAAATCGGAGATGACTGTGAACTGCTGCAAGGTGACCTTGATGGAATATCTAAATGGGAAGGTCAACCTTAAATAAACACAAATGTCAAGGAGAGTTAGCTTATTAGGTACACAAAAAAAAAAAAAAAAAAAAAAAAAAAAAAATATAGGATAGGGTCAGAATTGATTCCTGAAGGTTTTCATTGTAAATGTTTTGGCATAAAGTTTGACAATAAACTCAGCTGGGCAGAGCAGATTGGGCAGGTAGTAGGAAAACGTTACAAAATCCTACATTTACTAGTGGCCGACTACAGGAAGTACCAGAGAACTTAGGAAATTGAGTTACAAAACTTTGGTCAGACCATTGCTAGAAAATCTAGGTGCAGATTGGGACCGAAATTTTCTCTATCAATCACACGAGTTTGAGGGTGTGCAAAAAAGAGCACCTATTCTTGTTTGTCAAATTATCGCAGATTATCGTAGGATCCAGTCAGTAAGTGATATGATAAAGGAGCTTGATTGGGAGTCACTGAAAGACAGGAGGAGGCTGAAGAGTGTGCTGTGAGTGTACAAGGAAAATGTTGGTGATGGGGCTTGGAAGGATATTGGTCGAAGAGTTAGGAACAGTGAATGGAAGGGAAAAGATGACCATGACCACAAGCTGGAACTCAATTTTATATATAAGGAGGTGGTAAAATTTTCTTTTGTGGGTAAGACTGTCAAAGATTTGTGCAGTTTACAAATTGATGTGATGAATAATTAATTTATCAAAAACGCTGATGGAATTTAAATTAAAATTACTTAATCGCAAATGTAGATGGGAGAGGAATTTAATACTCAAAGTTTATAAAATAATTTTAAAAAATAATAAAAAAAGAAGTAATTAGATGACTATAGGGAAAAATTAATTATTTAAAAATGTTCATGATTACCATTACAGCTACTAAGTAGTCGGAAGAGTATTATTGTTCAGAGAAGAATAGGAAATCGGTTAGGGCTCTTGTGAAGGATCCATTCGAGCTCACTCGAAGCATTCCTTTCGTCATCGTACCAGAAGTTTCTGGCACTCTCCACATATAAATTAGCAAGATTACATAGAAAGAACAAAAACTGGATTCTGAAAAATATCTACAGTCAACAACTTACTATCCATTTACAGATCAACGATTCTTAATTTGCCTGATGTTTTCACTAGAACGGTACCTAATTCTACTTATGACTTCTACGATTGTATAAAAAAATTCGGATGCTAGAGATAATATTTCTAGACTGATTAATACCAAACCAACACCAATTTTTAGAGGTAATGGAAAACATTACATCAAATACACGACTGTATTAAGAAATGGAGGGTAAAACTTGAATAACCAAAACAGGAACAAGCTGCTTCCACATTGATCATAAGCTGCCTTACATCAAAACTAAAGCCAGTTTCCAAAACAATTTCCTTAATCACAATAGGCACCGAGATATCTCGGTTAAACCATAACCTAAGAATTTTTTTGGCAGACAGTAAGAAGCAATGAAGTTTATTAAAAACTGCGAGAAACGTAATGCGAAATATATTAGTCGAATGAATAACAGTTATCCGTTTTAGAAATTATAATCTCCTTCATCTAAAATAAAATGCATTTATTTATGTAAAATCCTAACCAAATACTCTGATAATCTAACAAGAGTAACGTAATCATAGAACGAAGGATATCAATAAAAATGACTTATTCGTTTATCCTTATAAGCTTTTCCATAATAAATTCCTACTACCATTATATAGGAAACCCTTAGTTATTGATACATGTGTTAGCTATTAAATGAGATTTAAGATAACTTTTTTATTAGATTTAAATCATCAAGGATATGAGTAATTACTGTATAAGCGATGTGACACTCGCAGTTCAACAACGATATTACTGCCGCAAAATAACAGTGAGCAGAGATATTAGAAATACGGAGAGCAGGGAAAACAAATTAATGCGAGGCAATTATACGTCACAAAGTTACAATTAGTACGTTCGTTTAAATTTACATATTGCTTTTATTCATCTACGACAATCAGATGCAAAAATTCATGTAACGAGAAGGGTATTCTATGTTTACGTTATATTACCTGTATCAGTTTTAAGTACTAGGTTAAAAAAAAAAACATAAGAATTTTTTTGGTGGAAGATAAGAAACAATGAAGTTTATTAAAAACCCAGAGAAAGTGTACACGAAATTTACGAATCGCGAAATATATCATTAAAATAAATGACAGTTACCAGTTTTTGATATTATACTTATCGTAATTTAAAGTAAAATAAATAAATAAATCGGGATTACTGGAGATCCCGATTGCGCCAGGAATTTCCGTGGTAAAACGCAAGAATCCTCTAGAAATATTTTCCGAAGTACATTTAACTGTTTTATGCCGGTCCAGGATGTATTACAATCTAATTTCCGCTTGAAAATAATGGTAGTCTACAGGCTGTATTACAACGGAATTACTGCTTGAAAATAATGTCTTGCAATCGACTACAGCAGTATAATGACGTCATTACTGAGTGTTATTTTGGCGGAATCGCGATCTCCAGTAGACCCGATCGTTATTCATTTTTCCTTACAATCTTTTGCTGAATAAATTCCTACTACCACCACAGGTGATGCCCGTCATTATTCATACGAGGGTATACAAACTATGATTTTCGAAAGGAATATTAGTGGAGGTTGTGATTAAGTTGATCAGAATCCCCACTGACACATTTTGTTACAGCATAATTCACTCTGAAATGAGTTTTACAAACCAACTAAACTGCTTTCAAAAGCGCCATGTTACTGAATGTATTAATTAATGTGGGTGAAAGGAGTTCCATATGCATCGTGCTGTATTGTGTCTGGAGCAAGAATAAAACTGATATTACATGGATAGCAAAAGTTTTCGGGGTTCCTAATTTGTTTTTAATTTGATTGGTTCTATACTTCCGTCGTCATTAATTCAGTAGAAATTACAACTGTATTGCTATGTCAACTGCAAATGAAATACGTAGAGCATTACAAAACCAATGCCATTAGCATTATGTAATAACAATTCCGTATCATTAACCAACTAAAAAAAAATGAACTTCCAGAATATTGCACAGGGCTCATTATATCAAGCACAATAAAGCCGAAAGTCATTTACTGCCTTCCTATTCTGAACTACACGTTACCTCACAAATCCAAATGAAAATACTCTAGTTAAGGAATACTAAAAAAATCATTGAAACCCAAATAGTGCCGCATCACTTTGCAATATCTAAGAGAGCCCTCTCTTCCAAGAATCATTGTACGAGAAGAGCAATAACTTAAATATGTTTCAGAGTGTAAGTGACGTCCACAGAATCGCGACATGTCCTGTACTACAGCAGTGCTACTGGGCTTCGACCTTTCCCGAACGTAGTGGACAGGCTTGAGCAGAATCAAAGTAGTTAATGGGAAACGTTCCGATTCTCTTTATCGCTTGGGGAAAAATAGATTGCCAAAGAGTGACTTTGTTGCAAAGAGCAGTTTAGCTTGCCACATTATAGAGGAATGCTAGATGAGGTACTAGGACTTCCTGAAGAGAAACAACTAATCGAATTAGAACATCAAAAATTTAGATATATCTTTATAAATTAGATTTCTGTATTAGATATGAATTTAATTCTTCATTAGTAATATAATGTATAATTTTACCGTGCCATATATATATAAATAAATAAGAACATAAAAGGGGGGGTGTACATGTACATGTTACATAGCAGTGAGTGATGAATCAAAGTTTTATTGTGAGGAATACTGAAATAGTTATTTAAATTTTCTATAAAACAAAATACTTCAATCTGAAGCTATAGGTAAAAATTTGTGAGTTTTTTTTACGATTTTGGTATCTTTTCTCTGAATTAATAATATTGATTTCCACGGTAATTAACACAAATATGAGATTGAAGAATAGAAATCTATTAACGTAGTGATCAACTTGTAGATAGAACAGGTGCTATTACAGAGACAAGGATGGAAAAGTAATAAACTTCCTGAAATCCTAGCTAGAAATGATCTTGCATATTTTGTGATGTGTAGTCGAACTATTTTTGGAATGTTATTTATTCTCTACCATCCTGCTGTATGATAAATACCTGAAAAATAATGTTTTCGAATGCGCGAGTCATATTGCAATGGATAGGTAAGTTGACTAACAATCAGTACCAGAAAAATAACCAAACACTTACTCATAAGTATTCTTAATTGTTCAATGTAATTTTACACATTATTTTACAAACAGTTTGACATTTCACGTAACGATATCCGTTCTACATTATCATTGTTCTTATCAGTTTCATATAACACAAGTTCGGAATCATATGCATTATCACACAGAAATGAAAACGATGTAATGAAAAAATTCATCCCGCTCTTTACCATTGATCTTTATTTTAAATTCAGAGTACGAAGATCCACGTAGTTCCCGCAGCCGCCACAACGAGCGCCAAGCATCGAGAGAAACTTGAACTCCCATCTACCGGGAAAAGGTTTAACTCTCGTAACGACACACACGAGTGAAGCGAAAACAAAAACGGGAAGAAACTATAATTGTAAGTCATTGTAATACTGCTTTCTACGTTCCTTTACCTCTTAAATTATAAACTGTGAGAAACCAGTAATAAGAAAAAAGAACATTTCTCACTGATATACTAAAATATTACTGTTGAAATTCCTAATGCAGATATATGAGATATTTTCCAGTTTTTAATACCATACCACTATTAGCTACCACATACATTCATAGAAAAATATATTTTCAATATATTTGTTCTCGATCAACGTTCACTCTTCTTGGAACTAGAATCTAAACAGTAAAGTTGTTCTTTAACTGAATTTCAATCAGGATCAATGATGTGGTTCCTTTTGACTTTATTATCTTTGATGCATAGTGTATTGCCCACAGCAATCCCGCAATATTTTCGCAACGATTGTGACTACGAACGCGGCTTCTGTGGAAAAACTGAATAATCCACTGATATTTGATAACGCAATGAAAATTTAGTCGCTAGTACGTAAACCAAATTTCAATTTCGAATAACTAATATCCATTTCAGCTTTCCACTTATCTTGCTAACCTTTTTTGATTGGTGATGTTTTAAAGGTGACCCTCATTCTAGCCTAAAACAATCAAAATCTATTCAACGTAATCTTAAAATTAATGATTCTAAGGTGCTTAGTTTCATTAGCAGCTACAATTGTTCCTACATTTGCAAGACCCTTAAGTTCGGAGACATTATACTGTAAACATACTGAAAATCGGATTATTTTTCAGTTCTGCTCTCCTGAAATGCACTCTTTTTTTAAAAAAAATCTTTATTAAGATGTAAAAGTGGCAATATATAATCTGCCAGATCGCTTTGCCTACCATTCTGTAAAAGGACGAATTGGCTCTGGATGAGTATGAATTCAGGTCCAAAATTCAAATAACTTTATGAACTTTTAAATTGTCTGAAGCTCAATATCGGATCTGGAAAGGAAATTTAACTCATGTAGGACATATTAGATGTTCAAAGCGACTTAAGAAGAAAATATTGCGGGAGGAAGTCAGTCGTAGTAATGAAATATTAGATCAAAGAAGAAATGTATGGTCAATGTATTCAAATTTATGCGAAAGATGAAACCGATTTGGCCTGCACACATTCTAACACATTAATTCCAGCAGCGAAAAATGAGGTAATAACTCACCTCTTCGCTTCTACAGAAACCTTCTCAGTTTCTTTCACATAACTTCAGAGGAAAGAATTTAATTTTGAGCGCATAGTGGAAATATTCAAGTAGTCTCGACTTGTGAATTCTGTTCTCCATTACTGCCACCACGGTTAGGGAGGACTTTTCCGCTCCCAAGACTCTCCACAGCAACTTCATGCTGAAGCAATAAATAGTCCAGTGCGTATTGTAGACACAAGTTGCTACTCTCCTGAGAATAATCTACACAATATTGCAACTTCCTGAAATAACAAACATCCAGCTTTGCATAAACAGTGACTGACAATGTCAAAAGTTGATTTTACTTAGCAGCCTACTATTAATTTTATTAAAATTACAGTTATGACGGTTTCGTATGCTGACAAAAATATGTCTAATGACGATCACTTTGAACAACTGAAAACAATTTCTAAGATGATATCCCAGTCTACTTAATCTTTTTTAAATACTTAGAGATCATGTGTGAATAGATTTCACGTGTGAATACCACCTACATGGCTGGTGAAAGAAACAGGTTAAAATTAACAGTAAAAACTTTAAGTAACATTGAAATTCTTTAGTCTAACGTTAAAATTTCAGACAAGTAGCTTCGCTGTTAAAATTTTGAAGCATTTACATCAATTGCGTTACACTAATAAAATAGCGCCGTTAATGATAGTATTAATGCTACGAACGTTTCATATATGTGGCTATACTAACAATCAGTTCCAGCCTTAGTTAATAACCACTGTTCAAGCCCATTTAAAAATAAATATCTCGTAGTGACTGACACTAACAAAATAATCAGTTAACATAGAAAATTTCGTTGTTTTCACACACGTTTGAACTGAATTTACAAACGATTCATGTGTAAAATGATCTAATGGGGTTTTGATAAAAAATAAAAGTTTATCAACTTACCGCACGTAGAAAAGGACCTTCATTGCAAAATGTAAAAAATTATTTGTGTGAAAAAACGAGGTTAAATCTGTATAGAATCATCCAAAAAAACTGAACTATGCTGAACCTTTATTAAATTTAGATTTTTGGTTGAATTATGCCATCGAACTATAGATTGGATATATTGGAAAGCAGTTACCTTAGAAGCTGTATTTTTTCTATCACTTCTATTTCTTTCCGTACCTTTAATAAGCAAAATGTTGAAGTTATGGTACTGACAAGTGTAAAGTAACATTTCTTTCAATGTAAAATCTATATCCTATTTGTAGGATAAAACGTGGAGCTGATTCCACCTGTTTACTTGGGCCTGAAATGCAAACGGATGAACAGTTTTATTCACACAGGGAGATTCGTCCCGGTTCATGGCTATAATCAGTTATACAAATTGTGCTACTCAAGTGCATGGCGAATGTGTAACGTCACTTTGCCTAGGTAGACGTCTGGGATATGACATCTTGCCAAAGGCTCACCTTTAGTACCAGCTTTTCCGAGAAGTGGGCTTTCCTCCCATCCGCTTCCAATCTATCGGAAAGCCGGGGAATGGAAAAAGGAGTCCCTCATCTTGCAGGAAGCCAACACGCCGCCATCTAAATCAGCCAATCGCCAAGTAAGGCTGTAAAACGTCCTGGCAGTTAAAACGCCTCCGCAAGGGATTCTCGCTGAGAGGAAGTTGATAAATGGAATCCTCCGCCCGGAGTAAGTTTTTAAACTTTTTGCGCGCAGCTTAAAATATTCCTCTTTTTAATTCCGATTGGATAGTATTTCAGACACCCGGGGAGCCTTAAATCCCGGCTGACGTATTACTTATTTTCTAACCACTATATTAGGTTTCAAGAATGAAAACGACTTTTGTGGGTGAAATATAGCGATTGCCTCTGGCAATTCACTAGCAACATCTTATACCATCGTGCAGCTGCTAACAAAGTTTCTTCCTATTAATTTCAGTATTATGAACTGGGTGCATGTGTGTTAAAGAAATAAAAACATTGATTAATTATAGATTTATATATTTTTTGTATGAATGAGTACTGTTTCAATGGATGTGAATTTATGAAATTTTTGAAATGATAATTGAAATACTGAAATTATGAATGTTGTTAAGCCATAGTGTTTTAAGTGTGGTTTTCGGCTACTTTATGTTTATATTCCGGTAAATATTCTCTATGTTCATTTAATTTTATATTGATATCAAGTATTAAGTAATTTCTCATCCAAAACAAAAACAGCACTATACAGTGAACTCAATACTATCACAGTCATACATACTTACAATAATACTTACGAATACTGTCACAATGGGTGACGCAGCGCGAAACTTCCCCAGTTCTTTCCAAACGTTGTCATGGAGGGTTAACAACCCCCATGGTAACCGCCTTCGTTCGGATGCTGGCAATGCCTTCATAATGAGAAGAATAAAACGTAGTGCAGTAGAGGCACATTCGATATCATGTAAGTTTGGAAAACAATATTACACTATGAGCGTTTAGTCAAATTCAAAAAAGAGCGAATGAAATCTTGGCTTTTACCTATTTATAAGTTTGATAAAGCAACATATTTAAGGTATTTGTATAGGTTAACTAAAACATGGCGCGCATAGTGGTATTGTATAATGAAATCAAACAATGACTATAATAATCACTCGTACACACACTACTGACTGTTTTAAAGCATATCAACAATATATGCTGATATAATAATAATGTAAGACTCCACATACTTCAGTGAATAAATCATTATGCCTGTTTACATGAAATTAATTAATTAAGTCAAGGATAATCAGAAGGAAAAAAGTCATGTTGATGTTAAAATTTAACTATAACCACAAGTTACAGAGAATATAGTCTAAGTGATCATCTTTGAATCGTGAGATCAAAGCCGTCTACCTTCTATCTTTAAATATCTTAATGTATCGTTGGACACACAGTGGAATTATATACTTCAGCAACGTCACCTCATAATATTATTAATGTGTGGCTAATATTGAGAAGTACTATCCTTTTATATAATGCGTATGTTTTCCAACAGTTATAATAAATACTCATTTGTTGATATGTACTCTGAATGATATCACTTGGTCGAAATACCGACAGAAAATTATCAAATCGTAAAAGGAAAGGAATTTTGGTAAACGATATAGAGTTACAGCAAAAAGTTTCTCACTATAGCCCTTTACAATTAACTTTCTCCGCGAAACCTTGGTAGAGAAGCCATATTCCATCATGGTAACATTCCCACCTTACTTAAATCAAATTCGGCTTAGAGAAAGTCCCCAATGCGACCGCTTAAACCCAGCAGTGGGCGATTTAAATCGCATTCTTTTTTTCTGCCCAGAGTATAGATCGACGCAAAAAAAAATGCTGATGTGATTAGAAAACCACTTTCCTACAAAGGCGACTATTTTTCCATCGTCTATCGACAAAAACATTTACAGGATCTTAATGTACTATTTAAAGATTTAAATATTGTAACGAGCCGCGCTGTCGCCACGTTACAAGGTGCATTTTTATTATATATGTAATAATATAACAGTAATTTACATAAATCTTGGGCGACCACCTAAATAGATTTTTTGTTGTGAATTTTATAAAGTACGCAAGATTCCAAGTGAGGACAGTAATGAAATGGTGAACTTATACAGTGTATCTTGGTAAAGCGAATATTCAAGAATTATTGAGCTGTGTAGGCTTGAAGCTAATCTTGGTCTTCCCGTACCTTGGCGACAAGACGTCGCGGATTTGGGGTTTTGCCAGACCACACACTCTGCTCCCTGGGGATGGGTCACTCACCTGGCGGGAAAAGCCTGCCGTCCGAAACCCGAATGTTCCTCGCCCCGGCGAACTTAGCCGAATATATCCGACCTCTGTTAGATACTTTGCCCAAATCACATATCGAGGATATCACGTGACATTAGGTGCCGACCTGAAGATCCAATCAAAATGAGCGTATAACTCAAAATCCTGGGAATTTGTTATATGTGAGCTTCGAGACTACGAATGGGCGGAGCGAGAAGTTTCCTCGTGGACCGAAGAGCGAGGAGCTGGAGATTCTGACTTCGATCTTCGAGTTCAAGCTATGCGAGTCTAGTCTGAGGTGGACTTGGAAAGTTGGCTTCTCTCGCCAACTGCCGCTGTACGATTTCTGGCTGGCAGCTTGCCTTGCTGGAGCAAGCTTATCGCAGCAACACAGCCGGTAATGCGATGATGCGCATTGTCAGACCAGAGATGCCTATAGCCGACTTGTGAGATAATCTCACATATCGTGGGTCCGCTACAGTCACCGCAGACATCAGACGCAGGACTACAATGGTAATTTATTACGACCAAGCCATCTGATTGTGCATTCCGTGAAACAGAACCCGTAAGCGACTTTGAGAGGATAGGTCCATGTTCTCACTTTATAATTGTAAAAAACCCCTGAGCTAGCGGCATAATTTGCCAGAACTAGTTATTTTCGAATGATATATTGTTCATTCTGGCGCCCATGATTTTCTTTTTTAACTGTAAAGTCACAGTATTATGATGCCTTTGTATGAGGTCGTCATAACTTGTATTTTTCATTGTTTCCAATTGTCATTATTTCTTGCATTTTGATTCTGAGATATTTAAAAGTAAATATACAATTGTTTGCTTGCCCATGACGGCTAATTGTAACTCTGAGCGTTGCTTTTATGATTTTGCCAATTTGTGTTAATGTTAACGATAAATTCGCTCAGACTTGTAATCGCCAGTGATAAGAAAATAAATGTCATATTGTGACAATTTTTCCTAAATTCCAACTAACGTCGAGATTCTTGCAAAATTAAATAATTTTCCACTCCTTCATAAATAAACTTAAGATTAAAATCCACAATTATTCATCATAAAGGTATGAAAGATAGTTATAACGTAGTTTGCCCACCAAGGCACCCACCACAAATATACTGATCTGAATTTTCCTTGAACATATTGTAGTACTGATACATTCAAGTAGCTTAAACCCTTCTATTTTAACGCATACGGATTCTATTGGGTTGTGTACTTGCACGATAGTATCTATCAGTATGCGTATTTATTTTCAGTTGTATAAAGATTAATTTCAAGGCATGACTGCTTGTATGTCAGTCCATAAGTGTTTTTCATATGCTATTATAATACATATTGTTCAGCTAACAATTAGCTGAAACACTATTGTACACAACAATGGAATCTGTATAGCTCATAGAACTAAAAGCATTTTTTATAAAAATTCTAAGAAAACCGTATTAGCTGCTTGATGTTTCATATTCCAGTAGTAGACAAAGTGTAAAGATTTAACAGGCGACTTACCCCAAAACTCTCTGGCTATAGACTTAAAGTTGCAGAGAAACTGATCCGTAATTTATGAGGCTCACATCTACAGGAAGACAAGTAGCGAAGGTATTGGTTGTACTTTCAAGAACTAGGTAGAGAATGGCGTGAGGAAGTCTTCCTCTGGGTAAAGCATGGATCTGTGGTACAATCCGGATTAACATTGAATGTTTTAATGGCGGTAAAATGTCGAGTATGTTGATTACTTTGAGAGTCTGTGTACTGTTTTGCAGAGAACCCGCGGGTGCGAGAGCGGTTCCCGGTCCTGGTGTTCATCCACGGAGAGTCCTACGAGTGGAACTCCGGCAACCCCTACGACGGCACCACCCTCGCCAGCTTCGGACGCATCATCGTCATCACCCTCAACTACCGGCTCGGCATCCTCGGTGAGTGAGACCGGTATTACGTCAACTAAACTGCTTTACTGAAATCAATCAGCAGTAGCAAATAACTTCTCTCGAGTGTCGATTCTACTTGGTAGATGTTTCTGTGTTATTAATGTATTATTCTGTCAGTAATGTCTAACAGAAATCGTACAAAATAGTATGTCTAAAACGGAATGTCTTTTGAATGTAAAGACAGAACACAGGTATTTTGTACTGAGTAACGTTTGCCGTGGAACTTGGATGTATTTTCGACTAAAGTCCATTTTTCATAATTAAATATTTTAATGTCACTTTTCTAGGTACTATTTCAAGCTTTCTATCTTCTTCATTATCTTAGGGATCTTTACTGAGATATACAGGGTGATTCAAAATAACGTGGACAAAATGATATGGTAGGTCTGTCATACAATAAGGATCAAAAATCGCATAGGAACAGAGGGTCGCAAACGCCAGTAGAGGGCGCTAGAGCAACAAGAGGGCGTTGCGATACAAATACCAGCCACCACGATCACCAGTCCTGTCTCCTTTGGATTTTTTCTTGAGGGGATTTTTAAAAGGACTTGTTTATGAAACGCCTGTTGAAACGCCGGAAGACTTGGTAGGAAGAATCGTTGCGGCAGCCGGATGTGTTCGAGATACACCTGTTATCTTTGAGAAGGTGCGCCGTTCCAGGCAACGGAGTTGCCGGGCTTGCCTCGATGCATCTGGCAAAAAAATTGAGCATCTGCTGTAGGATCAACATTCTGCTTGCATTAGGCGCATGTGAGTGAGTAATTATCAATAAAATGATCTGTAATGGTTTTGTTTCTTCTATTTGTGACAGTATTATTTTAGACGCCCTGTAGCGGTTACGGATTGCAGTTGCGACCCTCTGTTCCCATGCGATTTTTGATTATTATTGTATGACTGATCTACCATGTCATTTTGTCCCCGTTATTTTGAATCACTCTGTATAATGACAGAAAGTTTCAATTCACGTATTTTTTTAGTATTATTATGGACCTATGCGAATGGAAACTTAACACTATTGCTGTAGGTAGGAAATCTCTCTGTTCGTTTGTTCATCTGTCACACCGTTTTACGTCGTAAAAGGAAAAGATTTCAAAATTCATATAAGAGTCAAACCAAATATCGCATTTAAAATCTTGAAATATTTTATTCTTGTCAGGTTCCAAGAAACTAAATGCGATCGGAAAATACTACATCTCTCTGTCCGTTCGTCCATCTGTCACATATATTTAGGACATAAAAGGATTAGGTTTCAAACTTCATATAAGGCACAAACCTAATATCGTTTTAAAAATCTTGAAATATTTTACTCCGTGAAACTAATTGCGATCGGAAAATACAATCATGTCCATAAGTTAAGGGATCTTCGACATCCACGTAAAAAAAAAAAAAAAAATAGGGCACGGTGATATCAAGTGCACTGAAAGGAACTCTGGGAACAATATTACACATGGCCTCTGATGCAAAGTATACTGGAAAACGAGACATGGACTGGGCGGCACTGACCGGGTGCGGTGTCCCCACGCCGGTGGCAGTCAGAACGTCAATACTGGTTGTGTTGACCATGCATGGCAATACAGGATGCTCTCCGCACTACGGATCAGGCCGGCCAGAATGTCCTGCAGTAACGCATCCCGTTGATGGACAAGCGCTCGTTGATGGTCAAGTATGGTACTTGGTGTCAGAGTTCGGACTGCAGGCCTTCGGCCCTCAGCGTAACCATGCTTGATCATTCGCATTTAGGTCTGGGGAGGGTATTTGGACACTCTAGACGTGTGATGTCCTAATGTTGCAGGTACTCATCCATTAGGCCAACCCAGTATGCACGGAAATTATTATACATCTGGTGAAACCCGGTCCATATGAACCACGAAAAACCCACACATACTATCGCAGGGTGTCATCCCTAACAAAACAGCAGGCGCCACCGTACTCCTAGAAATCCCATCGTTACCCCATACAAGCACACTGATGATACCATATCGGTCTTTTCCACAACATTGTCAGAATTGTATAGAATTGTAGCAAACCGTATGTATTCGTTACTGAAAAATGGGTTCGTCAACTGATTCGAAGTACCGAATCGTTACTCACAAATTCATTTCGTTTCTCGCATATTTCGTTACTCGCAAGTTTCGTTACTCGCATGTTTCGTTGCACGCATTTATCGTATAGATGTCAGTTTGATTCGCTAATCAAAGGAACACGACGTATCATGCGTCATGGGGAAGCTTGAACGGTCCGCCTAGCGATTGAATGAGCAGTTGTTTGTTTTGAAATTAGTTGATTTAAGTGTGCTACTATTGTGGTATTAGGTATTATTCTGAAGTATGTAATATTCATTGCAGTGAATTAAATGTACAAACAAATTACCTAAAATTACTGTACTCAGTGAACAATTTACTTCAACTTTGCTAAGTACTAACATCTACATCTACATCTACATTTATACTCTGCAATTCACAAAATTGTGGGTGGCAGAGGGTGCTCAGCACCAAAGCTAATCTCTTTGCTGTGCATTCCAATCCCTAATGGTACGAGGGAAAAAAGAATTCATATAAGAATCAGTCCGGCACCTTATTTCTCTAATTTTATCTTTCCTGTCCTTCCGACTGAAATAGGTTGGTGGAAGAAGTATTTCACTACACTCATGAGTGAAAGTTGGAGTACGCATGTTTTCCAATAAGTTTAAACGAAACGTGTGTCGTCTATCTACCAGAGACTCCCAACCTAATCTACTAATCAGTTCTGTGACGCTTTCATAAGGACTGTAGCAAGCGGTCACGAATCGAGCGGCTCTTCTCTGTACTTTCTCTATACTTTCGATCAATCCCTTACGAAACGGGTCCCAAATGGCACAACAATAATCCAAATGTGGACGCACAAGAGATTTGTACGCTATCTCCTTTGTTTGTTCATTACAATTTTTCAAGATTCTACCTATGAATCGCAGCCTAGAATTTGCTCTACCTACTAAAGAATTAATGTGTATGTCCCATTTCATGTTCCTTTGTACTGTTACTCCCAAATATTTAATAGAATCGACCATATCAATAACTGTATTGTTTAACTCGTATTTCTGAACAATCGGATTCTTTTTGTTAGTTATGCTCATTGTCTTGCACTTTTTACAGTTTAGAGTAAGTTGCCACTCAGTGCACCAAGCCAAAATAACATCCAGATCGCGCTGAATTTCTAAGCAATCGGCCAAAGTTCTTACTTCCCTATAAATAACCGCATCATCAGCAAACAATCTAAAAAGGCTTTTCACTTTGTCTCCGAGATCGTTTATAAAAATTAAGAAAAGAAGTGGTCCTATTACTCTTCCTTGAGGTACACCCGATGTAACAACTAGATTAGAAGAACTCTCTCCTTCAACGACAATATACTGCGACCGACCAGTTAGAAAATCCTTTATCCATTCACAAAGCTGATCCGATATACCGTAAGCTCGAAGCTTCGCTAAAAGGCGGTTGTGTGGCACAGAGTCAAAGGCTTTCTGGAAATCTAAAAAAATTGCATCTACTTGTGAACCTGTATCGATAACTTTCATTACGTCGTGTGTAAATAGGGCCAGCTGTGTTTCACATGATCTTTTCTTCCGAAATCCATGTTGATTTGTTGTAAGCAAATTATTATAATCTAGAAAATTCATAATGTTCGAGCATATAATATGCTCCATAACTCTACTACAAACAGATGTTATAGATATGGGACGATAGTTCCCAGGATCACTTCGATCACCTTTTTTGAAAATCGGAGTTACTTGCGCGATTTTCCAGTCTGAAGGTACTTTTCGCTCTTCTAATGATTTACTGAATATATCAGACGGAAATGGCCCCATTTCTGCAGCATACTCTGAAAATACTCTTACTGGAATTCCATCCGGGCCCGATGCTTTCCCCCACTTCAGGAACTCTAATTGCTTAACGATACCTGCAGTATCTATTCTAATGATTCCATCACCGACTCGCCACGGCGTGGGAAAACGGGAATACTATCCTTATGTTCATTTGTAAATGAATTTTTGAATACAGTATTTAGTACGTTAGCTTTATCGCGGCTTTCATTAACCTCGGAACCTTGACGAATTAGTGCTGGAATATTGCTGTTGGTACAATTAACTTTTCGTACATACGACCAAAATTTCTTTTGGTTTTCTGTGAGACTCTTAGAGAGAGAGTTGGAGTGAAAATCGTTAAAGGCCTCGCGCATTACATTCTTAATACGTCCTCTTAAATCAGTTAAGGTTTCTAAATCGCTGCGACACACCTTCCTTCTTGAGCGTGCGTGTATTTTCCTTTGTTTTTTGAGTAATCTTTTGACTTCGCATTTATACCACGGTGGATCATCCTCTCCCTTTATTGTCCGCTTTGGTATATGTATTTCCATGCCTTCCCTGACTATATGTATAAAACGATGCCACATCTCTTCAACGGTGTCCTTTGTTGACTTGAAGTTATGGTATTTATTCCTCAGGTAGGTTTTAAAACACTCCTTTGAGGCCTTACTGAATTTGTATACAATCCGCCCTTTTTCCCTTTTTCGCTCGGTCATTAATTTGATAGTCGCAATTACCGCTTTGTGATCGCTTATTCCTGTGGTCGTTGAAATGTCGGTGAATAATTCTGGCCTGTTGGTGACCAGCAACTCTAAAATGTTTTCGCTACCGTTATGACACCGCGTAGGTTCATTAACTAGCTGCTCGAGATGATTATCTGACAACAAATCGAGAATTACTTCAGAAGCTGCCTTATCCCTGCTACCTGTGATGTGAACGTAATTACGCCAGTCAATATAAGGCAGATTGAAGTCGCCTCCTAGAATCATAGCATGATCTTTAAAACGGCTAGCTATACTATTTACATTATTTCTTAACTCCTCGACGATAGCTATATCCGAATCAGGTGGACGGTAGAAGGCACCTATGATGAGTTTTGACCCAGCAACGTTGAGTTTAATCCATATGATTTCACAGTTCGTATCGACGTCTATTTCATTACATGGGAGAAATTTACTCACAGCTATAAATACCCCACCTCCATGAGAATGTAATCTGTCTTTACGAAAAACGTTCATGCTATCTTTAAAAGTTTCGGCGGAACTTATTTCCGCTTCTATACTACAAATAACGCTTTCAAGTTCCGTTTGTTTGTTACAAACGCTTCTACAGTTAATTACGAGAACTTTTAACTGACGAGATTCTTTTACGTTGCTGCTACATTCCGGTGTTGTATCTGATTGGGTTGCCCGTAACTGAATTTCGTGTTTCGGGTCTTCCTCCCTCAGCCTAAAAAACCACCCAGTGCATTCCACACGGCCCCTGCCACCCGTGTAGCCGATTCACGTGTGTAGTGCACACCTGACCTATTAAGGGGAACCCTACAAGACTCGTCCCTATGGCGAAGATCGAGAAATCTGCAGCCAATGTCATCACAGAAACGTCGTAGTCTCTGGTTCAGCCCCTCAATACGGCTCTGAACCAGCGGTCCACAATCAACTCTGTCTACGATGCTACAGATGGTTAGCTCTGCCGATATCTTGCGGTCACTGGCCACAGAGTTCACCCTTTCAGCCAGCCGCCGGAAGGAAGAGAGGATAACCTCCGACCCAAGGCGACAGGCATCATTGGTGCCGACATGAGCCACAATCTGTAGTTGGCTACACCCCGTCCCCTCTATGGCATCCGGGATGGCCTGTTCCACATCTCGGATCAGGCCACCCGGAATACACACTGAATGGACGTTGGATTTCTTCCCCGAGGAATCCGCCATTTCCCTAAGGGGCTCTAATAACCGCCTAACATTAGAGCTCCCAACTACCAGAATGCCCTTCTGCGTTTGCTCAGACCTGGCGGGCTGGGGGGCCGTCAACTCGCAGGATGACAATTGTGGGACTGAGTCAGCCTCCGACAATACATCAAACCGGTTGGACAGACGATCAAGTTTAGCGTCTTGGGCTTTAAGCCTGTTCGTCTGCCCCCGTGTACGGCTTCGAAGTCTAGAAGCCATACGCCAGTCACCAACAGGCGACTGCGGCACAGCATCCAACACTTCAGCCTGGGTTGCATGTACGACAGTCGATATGGAGGAATCTGTGATAGGCTTGGCTATATCAGTTTCCCCAACATCACATCTGCTGCAGCCTTTTACGGCAGCTTCCAGCTGCGTAACTTTCGCTAACACAGCAACAAGCTGAGCGCGCAGATCAGCCACCTCAGCTCGCGTCTGCACACAGCAATCACAGTCCCTAGACATACTGCTTTTGAAAAACGCAAAAAGAAAGAAAACAAAAAAGTTACAGAAAAAAGGAACAAAAACTCGAAATACCTGTACTTCCTACAAAATATATACACTCGGAGTTTGCACTAATCAAATCCCCACACCACTACAGCTAAAATATAACAATAAAATACGCAACTGCACTCGGCAACTGTTCAAACGCCACTAGTACTGTCTACAAAATGTAAACACTCAGAGATTACACTATTCAAATACCCACACCACTACAGATAAAATACAACAACCAAATACGTTTCTGCACTCGCTGACTGTTCAAACGCTACTAACGACCACTGTTTACAAAATGTAAACACTCAGAGATTACACTATTCAAATACCCACACCACTACAGATATAAAAACAACAACAAAATACGCTACTGCACTCGCTGACTGTTCAAACGCTACTAACGACCACTGTTTACAAAATGTAAATACTCAGAGATTACACTATTCAAATACCCACACCACTACAGATATAAAAACAACAACAAAATACGCTACTGCACTCGCCGACTGTTCAAACGCTACTAACGACCTCTGTTTACAAAATGTAAACACTCAGAGATTACACTATTCAAATACCCACACCACTACAGATATAAAAACAACAACAGAATACGCTACTGCACTCGCTGACTGTTCAAACGCTACTAACGTCCACTGTTTACAAAATGTAAACACTCAGAGATTACACTATTCAAATACCCACACCACTACAGATGTAAAAACAACAACAAAATACGCTACTGCACTCGCTGACTGTTCAAACGAAGTCATTCATGCGATGCTTCATGCTAGTGCTCAATTATATCAGAAGTAATGTGACATAGCAATCAATGAAGTTTAATTACCACAGGATTCATGTGATCAATGCGGCTTTGATGTTGAATATTTGTTGTAACCGGGAAGAAACAACATTTACGTATCTAATCACAAAAAGATGAAGAATTTAGAAACATTAATGATACAGTGAAGGAAGACAGTGATGAAACCTCCTATTTAAAAACGAAACACTTTGATGAGATTATAATGTTATAATATTTGTTAAATACATGTCCCATTATCATATCAAGCTTGTACGCAGGGTTTTGAGTAGGCTACTTTAAAAAATAACCATCATTAGTTATTGTCACTAGATATGTCACAGTCAGGTGAAAGGTCAAGGTTTTTTTATGTGTTTGTTTTGCAATTAGATTATTCTTTCGTATGTAATAATCATTACAGTAAATCAAGAGTACATTCAGAGGTTTTCCGTAAGATTTACGTGCTAATTACTTTAAGTTTTATCCAAACTAACAACTTATTATACTAATAGATAAACAATTTAATTTAAATTTACCAAGTACGTACAAAGTGGTCCCATATGCGACGCGACTCGATGCAATGCTTCATGCTAGTGTTCTAGTGTATCAAAAGTAACGAGTAACGATTCGAAAGTAACGGGTACTGGCTGGTTTAGTAATGAATACATACGGGTACATAATTTCTCGTTACTTTTACAGCTCTGGAATTGTAACATGTCGCAGGGACGTACCAGATTAACAGACGATGAGAGCCATTTTCCATGGTAAACCGCTTCTAATCCGTGAACAGGACACTATCGCACTGTTTCTGAGGCTTAGCGCAGTCAGCAAGCCAGCACACACAATGAGCCACACGCAACTTTTGTGTGAACGGAATGCATTTAGCGGTTCGTCAAGCATGCAGAGCAGCTTCTCGAAGCTTACGATGCACTGTCAGATGGAAGATGTGGGAGAGGCCGCTGCGAGGTCTCAAGGCAGTTAAGTGCTGTACTGGTTAATGCAAGATAATGATTCCGACGCTGTGTTGTAGCACGTCGTCGACTTTGCCCGTAATTTCGTCGAATGTTTTGTCACTTCTGGATTCTTCTTCACAGCCGTGTAATGATGCTAGCAGTGATTTGCATCTCCTGGCCTACACTGCTCTTGATCCATCCACGCGAAATAGAAGTCCAAAAGTTTTCTGTGTGCCATCCTGCCATTCTGCCCACACAACACGCATTCTGAATCGCTGCACCCAACATCTGTGTCCCACTCGGACTGTTTCCGGCACACTAAGCAGTCTCGTACTGATTTCCAGATTTATTTGTGTGTTGTGAAGCCGCAGGTTAGTCCACTCATTATAGCCGTGAAGCAATGATTCTCATGGAACTCAAATATGTCTTAAATTATCGATTATAGAGCGTCCATAAACTGCGTAGCTCCATTTTTGTCTCACTTTGAACCCTACACCCCTCTTTCCCCCCACGTCACCTGACGTGGCTTTTGCCTCGACACCCTCCATCCACTCCGCGTGTGGCACGTAGCCTTGTTGCCCTATTAATTCCAGAGTACATTTTGTACCACTTTATCTTATCAGACTATCGTTAATAAAGTGTATAATGAACACAACTGGTATTTGCGTTATGTATTTTTCTATAACTATAAATATTCAGAATGATATTTTGACACTAGGCACTCTTCCATATGATAAATTATTGGGAAAATCTCTTTCACAGTTACAGTTTGGGACCGTTTTCTTCTTGAAGTGTTACTAAAAACATTCTCCTTGTCTCATTCATCATTGTTCATTAATTGATAAAATAAAAAAAACTATACCTGTCGCGTAAATAAACAAATAGGAGCTGCATTTCTTGTTTTATTTTACTGCAATTCTGTCACCTTTCTTTCTACATTCCAGGTAATGGTTCTTTAATCTGCTTAAACGATTTCTGTAACTCACTGGCTACTGAAAACTATGAGAAAAGCCTCCTAACGTTCATTGCACTGCGCTACTTCATACCATGCTTTGAACTTGAAATAACACTTCAGCGAGCACTATGATTAAAGTTGCCCTGAAATCCACTTGATAGAACAAAATTAGAATCATTTTATCAACGAGCGGAATGGTCACACCCTGGCGATGCTAATCAAAACAGCTTTATTTCTAACCATACAAACAGTAAGAACTGTCACTGCCTTGTAAAACCCTGTGTGCCATCTGTAAGCTCTTTTGAGTCTAGATACGGCATGTCTAATTTTTTTCGAATCCTAATGTCGGTTAGTTTAAGACAAACGCATGTGCAACAATGTTAATATATTGGATATCTAAAGTATATACGGAGATAATACATAGCACAGATCACTGGTGTTTGTATGTGGTAGTGGCATGGAGTTTCTTATCGTGCGCAACGTTGGCGGAATTCCGATAGCTGTGGGTGTGTGGGAGATATGGTGGTAAAATTTGGTCGATGTAGGGCATTTTCATATTTCGACCATATAGTTGTGTCTCCCTATACTTCTCTTTTCTGCCACTACGAAGTACAGACCATTGGTGTTTGTGTGTGGTATTAGCATCAATTCTCCCATTGTGCACTATGGTGATTGCATGTCGGTAGTTATGGGGGAGTTGGAGATATGGTGATTGAAAGTGGTCGACCTGGGGAACTTTCGCATTTCGACCAAAAACGTGTGTCCGTCCCTGTGTATCACTTTTTAGGCAAAAATATCTAGCGCAGATAACTGGTGTTTGTGCGTGGTAGTAGCATACATTCACCGATCGTGCACAACGTTGGCCAAATTCCAGTAACTGTGGAGGTGTGGGAGATATGGTGGTTGAAAGTGGTCGACGTAGGGAATTATCCTATTTCTACCAAAGACGTGTGCGTCCCTACATTTTACATTGCATCTAGAACTATCAAGCGCAGACCACTGGCGTTTGTGTTTGGTAGTAGCCTGGAGTATCACATCGTGCACAATGGTGATTGCATGTGGGTAGCCTGTGAATGTGGTATACATGTTGGTTGAAAATTGTGGGCCTGATTGTAAAAATATACGTGGGTGTCGCTATATTTCACTCCACAGCCAAAACTACCTAGCGCAGACCACTAGTGATTGTGTGTGGTATTAACCTCAGGTCTCCCAGCGTGCACCAATGTAGTTTCATATCGGTAGCTGTGGAGGTGTAGGAGATATTGGGCTTGAATCTGGTCGATCAAGGATATTTTTATATTTCAATGAAAGATATGTGTGCCCGTATATTTCACTTTGATGCTACAACTACATAGCGCCAATTAATGATGTTTGTGTGTGGTATTAGCCTCGAATTTTCCATCGTTCACTATGATGGTTACGTACCGTTAGCTGTCAATCAAAATTCTTAACAATCACGAATGAAGTCGCGGTCACCAGCTAGTAAATTGACTAAATGTTACATGCCTTCGCTCGGAATACTCCCCTATCGTAGCATTCTACCAAAGCATTCACCCTCCTTCCCCCAGACCAAGCGACGTATTTTATGGACGCTCCCACATGAGCCTATACAGCATTTCTCTTCCTAATTCAGTGAGTAGGGTATCGTTCTGCAGAGTTTTAAATTAGATTTTTTGATTAGGTTTTAATTTATTTTTTTTACATTGGAAAATAGATATGAAAAGTCGTCAGTGTGGTCTGTTTTATGCCATTTTTGCTACCAGCTGTTTCCTGTCTCGAAAATGCTATTCTCTAAATATATGAAAGTATGCCGCTGGCATTTCTGCAATTCGCTGTACGTGCTGTAAAGGCTAAAAGAGACGATCAACATTCTTAAATCATAAGCCAAATACCAAAATAACACTGAATGATTTCAATACACCGTCGGCAGCTAATCAATACAAACTGAAAATGAGAAACGATGCAACTAGTCCTCATGTTATTTGGAGAGTAACTGATTGATAGATCTTAAATTATGAATAAGCGGTGTACATATGCTTTTACGTCAGTAGAACTAAAATGACGGAACATGTTTAATGTTTGGTGATTTGGTTTTCGTTTTTGTGTTTACCACTTGTATGTTTATGTTTTCTTGTAATTGCTCTGCATTTACACGTAATGGGAATGATAATTAAAGCTTAATTAAAACAACCAGCTTCATAACCCACAGTCAAAGGAGTAGGTCAGCAAAGAGGAAATTTAATGAATGATTTAATGTAGCTGCGCTCTTCGTTAATTAGAATTCCAGTTTTGTGGAGTACGATATGGATTTCATGTGTCCGTAAAAAACGTGATACGACATCGGAAAAGGTGACCTACACAGAATCTGATAGCGCGCTTAAGCTTCTAATTTATGAGGTTCTTGACACAGATAAAAATTATGTTATCGTATCGAAATGTTTCATTCTTATATTTAACACATTTACGCATGGTTTGCTGTTAGTTCAGTTGTGCCTCAACAGATATTGCTCTTGTGTTCATACCAATACATACCAATACGACAGATTATGAAAATAGGTACCCTATTATCATTGCTTCACCTTGGTAGGTATCTCGCTAATTATTCTTTGTTGCTTTTCAGTCCTGTCCTGATAGGTATCTAGTTTTTAAAATTAAATAACTAGTCCAAGATACACATTCAACTTTGTTTATTTTCTTTTAAGACATCGAACTCCAAAAACACTAGGTGCAAACGTAAACACATGCTCCAGAGATTATACCTTTTAGCACCAAAACTCAACTAACTTTAAAAGACTGCTACTCACAAATAGGGTTGTAACGGAAGTCATCATTGCGGATGCGGATATTCAATTCTTGAAATCCGCGGATGCGGATGTTTTGCGGATCCGGAAGTGGAAAAACAAATTTATATTTATTTATATTTTAATATTTTATTAAAAATAAACTTAAAATCAACATAAGTATATTTTTTATGTCAAATTCTACATTTTTCAGCAGTAACGTCTATTTCTATAAGATACTGCCACGTTGATTTATTTTTTGCCTCATGTTTCAATAACAAAAAACAGGGGATGATTTCACAAGTTAATTAAATTATTTACATAAAGACGCACGAGTCTAAAAAATAACAATCTTTGTCATGTGAACTTTGCGGAGTTCGCGGCTCAACTAATTCAAGCGTCAAGCACAATGCCACGCCACCACACATCTCCGTGCCCGCCACCGCACTACCGGCCCATTCACAGTTCAACTTGTAGGACCTACATTCATCCGAAGAACCTTGATGTACCGTGAAAAGGGCTAGACAATTACAAGCAGGACTTGTTGGATGTTGGGAGTCACAAATAACCAACACGAGTCGTTGCTGTCAACAAGCTATGGTATTAAATCATGATCGGAGGAAATATCTTGCAAGTGTGCGTCAAGGACACAGGGTGTGCCGCGAGTATGTACGAGTGAATAGGGTTGCTTGGAACATTTTGTTGAACTCCTTTTACTAGCGCGAATGGGTGAGCGCATTCTATTGTAGTTCTAGACGGAAGTCCTGTAAGCTGGACCGTGAAGAAGGTGCTTTACTGTACAAGCAAGTTTAAACTTGTAAATTCGTCGCTTAGATAATAACACCATTTAGTTCGTAGTTATTTTTATTGTAAGATCGTCAGAAAAATACAGCCACATTTTTGCTAGCTAAGAGACGATGGACAGAATCTCATATAAAGAGAAAATAATAATACTCGTATGTATTGCAATGTAAACAAAACATCCGCTATGCATCCGCAATAAATATTGCTGATGCGATAACGGATGTAGGATTTCACGCGAAAGTTCCGCACTTGCGGATGCGGATGCGGAGAACCGTTACATCCCTACTCACAATACAATACTCCTACTGTGAATACCAAGAACTTAAAACTCTTCTCTGCCGATCGCTTATATAAGATTTCACAGAAAGTTCCAAAATAATTCAAAGACTTCCGCCCGACGTTTCTGGAATTCTAAAAATACTTAAACAATTAAAATCACATTAAAAACAATCCAAATATTCACAATCATTACTAAATGCACAGAAATGACAGTGAAACATATTTACACACACAATTATCCATATAAATCAGTGCAAACTGTCGCAAATTGTCCTCTAAACATCGTAGCTCGCCTTATACTTAGCATTGCAAACTATTAATCAATGTTTCATGCATAGTATCGTCCTTGAACATATTAAATAGTATTTACATAGTTTCTTTCCATAAAAAAGCCCATTTACAGAAATTGATAATTAATTTAAGTAAAAATATACAAAACTATATTCACTCAACTCCCAGCTTGCTACAAATAATTATTAAAATACAATTTCATTAAAGGTCTGGGTCTGAGGGCCGTAATAACCTTCTATACGAAATTTTTGGTTTATCAACAAATATTGTAGTTGATTATATTGTTAGTATAGTTTTATAGCTAATATATAAATCAAAAGTAATTTATATGTGAACGAAGATTGTTATTAAACAGTGGGATCCAGCAAGAGTCAAATATTCCTCGTATTAACATCTGCTAATTTCCTTCATTATGTATGTTTCATCCACTGAAAGTTTGCCCTTTCGAATGTAACTGTAATTAAAACAAATCACTAACGGGTGACTGAAGAAATAAATGAAGTGCTGCAAAATAAACTTTCGTTCCAATCAAGATAACTATCGTCAAAATAAAATCAATTAAAATAAAAAATAAGTCATCAATCGGTAATTTCAAAGAAAGGATGAGAACAAATTTTTTTCTTTAACTAATGTTTGTACATGTGCATGTATGCTATTTTGTGTTGATGACATGCAAACGAAAGAAGCGAGAGGTAGAAACACAGTTCCGGGCCTTTAAGGCCTACTGTGACGAAAAATACCTTACGACCTTACTCCCCCATCGGACGGACAAATCTTCATCAAGCGTGCAGTATATCCTAACGGCGTAGATATTTGTGGTTTCAACGAAGCGTTTGGTACCCAATCTAGTAATTAGGAACTGTTCACCATCAACTCTCTTTCCCCGCTCACCAAGGCGAGAAGTCTAAAATGCCTTCCTTCGTCGGTTCTTGAACCAGCTAACCCTATGCAACTGTCGGACAGTATAGTAGTTTCCCAGCGACTAGGCAGGCGTACTAGGCCCGTTGTGTATCAGCAGACTAAATATTGCCATGTCTGACAAATGTTTTAGATGTTGAGAAAAGTCTGTCTCCAAGGCGCTAATAACCCAGATATAACGCTCCCTAAAGCGCTAACAACAACAACACCAACAACAAATGCCAGTCTCTAAAACTGCCAGACATGCATTGAGAGAATATGATTATCAATAAAAGAATTTCCATTTAACAGGAGTGATCTGGTGGATTAGTGGATAAAGAGTTTGCAGATCGAAAGATCCCGGTTGGAATCCCAGTATCGGCTGTAGTTTTCTAATACCCTTAGCCCAAGCTCCCCCTCTGGCACAGCATTTACATCTATCCATAGTCTGCAATTCAGAAATATTGTAGGTGGGAGAGGGTGGTAAGCACCAATCCTAATTCGGGGCATTCCAATTCCGAATAAAAGCATCAGTACAGCATATTATTTCTCTAATCTTATCCCGCCTGTCATTGCGACCTGTATAGGTTAGTGAAAGAAGTATTACATTGCACTCGTAAATCAAAGGATTTCGCATATTCCCCAATAAATTCAAACGAGAACGACGTCATCTGTCTACCAAACAATCCCAGCCAAACGTTTGAATCAATTCTGTGGCACTTTCGCAAGTGCTGTAGCAAGCAGTGACGAATCGAACGGCTCTCCTCTGTACTAGCTCAAACGCGTCAATCAATCCCTTGCGATGCGGATCCCAAACTGCGCAATAGTATTCCAAATGTGGACGTAAGACAGTTTTGTGCGCTATTTCCTTTGTATGAGCGCTATAAATTTTCAGAATATCATATATGAATTGTAATCTAGAATCAGCTTTGTGAGCAAGTCCCATTTCATGTTGCTCCGTACTATTACGCCCAAAAACTTCAGGGAATGTTTACTTTTTACTCGTGAACAAACGTATTCTTTTTGTTAGTTATTCGCATTGCCTTGCACTTTTTTTAGTTAATTATAATTTGCCACCTATGACACCATTCCGAAATAACATCCAAATGGCGGTGAATTTCTATGCAATGGGTAGAACACCTTACTTCCGTATACATAACTTCATCGTCGGCAAACAATCGCAACCTGCTATCATCGTTGTTACCGAGATCGTTTTTTGTGTAATGTGAAGTACGCCAGAACGCTTCCGTGATTCGGATTCCACGTTAAAAAGTAGGTCCCCTATAACCGGTATGGTCACCGCGTAAGGTCAGATAACTAGGGATAAAACGATACCACTGACGTATCGATACTTTTACTCGATACAATATCGTTCGTAAAGCATCGATTCGTCTCCATTGAAAAGTATCGATACCTACTCGTATCGACTCATTTTTAACCGACTTCAAAAAAGGAGGAGGTTTTCAATTCGTCTGAATTTTTTTTTATGTATGTTCAGCGATATCTTCGCCAATTTTGAACCGATTAAATAAATTTTTATAGTGGATAGAGTATACCTCCAAAGTGGTCCATATGAATTTCATTGAGAAACCCCTTCTACCACTTTACACCCCTTAATTGTACAAACCACACTTTTTATCCGATTTTGATGGAACTTTGGAAATGTACGTATAGTAAAAAAAAACAGAAAACTTTGGAAATGTACGTATAGTAAAAAATAAACAGAAAAATACTGTCAACTTTTGGTTTGAAAAAACCGAACCCCTCTCCCCTATCCACCCTTAATTTTTGCCAATGTTCTTTATACAAAGCTAAAGTCGACACCATTTAACTGATCTCCATTAAAGTTGGCATATACATGTAATTTTTCATGGAAAAGGTTTCTGACCCAAAAAATAAAAAAAACACCCCTCTCTCCCTTTACACCCCTTAATTTTATACAAACCCACATTTTTTATCCGATTTCAATGGAACTTTGGACATGTATAGTCAAAAATAAAGAGAAAAATGCTGTCAACATTTGGTTTGAAAAAACTGAACCCCTCTCACCCTATCCACCCTTAATGTTCTTTATACAAAACTATAGTCGACATCATTTAACTGATCTCCATTAAAGTTGTCATATACATGTAATATTTCATGGAGAAGGTTTCTGACCAAAAAATAAAAAAAGCCCCCCATCTCCCCCTTTACACCCTTAATTTTATAGAAACCTATATTTCATATCTGATTTTGATTGAACTTTGCCAATGTATACTTTCAAACAAACAGAAAAATCTTGTCAACATTTGGTCTGCCAAAGCTCAACCCCTCCCTCCTACCAACCCCTTAATTTTTGTCAATTTTTTTTTATATATAAAAAGCTACAGTCGCCACCATTTGACCTATTACCATGAAAGTTGGCGCTTATATGTTTTTTCACGAGGAAGGTTTCTGACCAAAAAATAAAAAACCACCCCCACTCCCATTAAACCGTTTAATTTTTATACAAACCCACAGTTTTTATCCAGTTTAGATAGAACTTAGCAAACTTTTACTGTAAAACAAAGAGAAAAATAATGTCAGCTTTTGGTTTGCAAAAACTGAACCCCTTTCCCCATTTCCGCCCCTTGACTTTTGTCAATTTTCTTTTTGAAAAGCTACAGTTGACACCATTTGACCGATCTTTATGAAAGTTGGCACATATATGTATTTTTTTATGGAGAAGATTTCTGACCAAAAAATAAAAAAACTACCCTAGCTCCCCTTTTACATCCCTTAATGTTTGTACAAACCCACATTTTAATCCGATTTCGGTGGAACTTCGCATGTGTATACTTTAAAGCAAATAGAAAAAGAAACATACTACTCACATTACTTTGACAAAAACACAAACCCTATTCCCCTTTCTACCCCTTTAATTACTGTAATGTTCATTATATAAAGCTACCGTTTCTATCTGATTTTGAAGGAAGTATGCACATGTATACTTCAAAACAAACAGAAAAATACTGTCTGCATTTGGTTTAGAGAAGCCAAACCTCTCTCCCCTTTCCACCCCTTTAATCTACACAAAGCACAGTTTCTATCTGATTCTGAAGAAAATTTGCACATATACTTTAAAAAATACATAACAATTGTGTTTAAATTAGGTTGCAGAAGCCCAACCCCTCTTCCCTTCTACCCCCACCCCTCCTAATTTCCAATGTTCTTTATAGATACCTACCGTTTTTATCAGATTTCGATGGAACACTGCAAATGTATACTTAAGAACAAAGAGAAACATTCTGTTTACAAAACCCAACCGCTCACTCCCTTACCCATTTAATTTTTGTAAATGTTCTTTACACAAAGCTACAGTTTTTATCTGGTTTCGATGGAACTTTGCACATGTATACTTTAAAACAAAGAGAAAAATGCTGTCCACACTACCTTAACAAAAACCAAACTACTCTTCACCTCCACACCCCTTAATTATTTTTTTATACACACCAAAAATTTTTATATGGATATCAATAGAAATTTACAAATGTATACTTTAAATCAATCAGAAAAGACAGTCTACATTTGGTATACAAAAGCCCAATCCCTCTTCTCCTTTACCCCCATCGTTTATAATTTCCAATGTTCTTTACAAAATCCGTCAAAATCAATTAAGCTATTTTTAAGTCATTGCAGAATATTTATAAAATGTATGTGTCCTAATGTCTCAACATGTACTTCAGATTTCAACTTGGACCCGCTTTTACGTGAAAACCAATTAAATATCTATATTTTCTGTGTGATGCCGGAACGAACAGATATATTCCAGAGACAGATTTGTGTATGTGTATGTATTAATGTCCAGATGTTACATGTTTCGATTATCGAGCAGCAGCTTTAGATGTTATGATTAGATCGAAACACAGCCTGGACCAAAATTAAACTGACATTCCTTAACACAGCATCCAATTCCCCATTCTGAAAGTTGTTGTAAAGACAGATTTTTTTAAAAGCATTCGCTTTAACCACTGAGCTACCAGGAAGTTCGCAAAATGAGAACTGCTGCGGCATATTTAAATACAAATTAACTATAATACCACTAAAAATTTAAAAATAAAATAATTGTTTAAAAAACATAAAAACCGCCTTCAAAAAAGGTCACTAAAAATTTTAAAATAACTTTATACCTTGCTTAGAAGAAAGTAAATCTAAATGGACAATATTTTACATTACTGTTATTGAAATTTTTACATTAATTAGTTATTTTTGGAGTCGGTGCCAGCCAAAACAAGAAAAAAAAGATAAAAACAATAATAAATAACAATAATACATAAAAAATCATGTTACTACTTACCTACAATTAATTCTAGAAACATTTTTCAACAAAACTGAAACATATTAGATGATACACCGATATTATACTAACTATAAAGTATTTACTGCATGATGCAGCCTACCAACTGACACTATAGCGCCAGAGATATGCCTGGATGACCAACGAGGCCGAGCCACAGATAACATACCGTTAATTTGTTTCCCTAAGCTGTCTCCCGCAATAAAACTATCTTCCTCACGACATGCTGTAAAATATTTGGAATTTTTGTTCGTACTCTCGGTTCGCCTCGAACACCAAATAAAGTTCAGTAATTCGATCTGCGCGATCTGACAGCTGGCACCGACTCCAAAAATAACTAATTAATGTAAAAATTTCAATAACAGTAATGTAAAATATTGTCCATTTAGATTTACTTTCTTCTAAGCAAGGTATAAAGTTATTTTAAAATTTTTAGTGCCCTTTTTTGAAGGCGGTTTTTATGTTTCTTTAAACAATTATTTTATTGTAGTGAAATTTGGAATAGATTAAAAAAAAACCGTATGTAATAAGTATTGATAGTCTTTATTAATATGAAAACATATATTTATTTGATGAAAGATATTTATTACATTTTCACCTTACCGATCGTAACAGGACTAATACCGACTAGGACAAAATAAAATTAATTTTATAAAAAAAGTCAGTTTTTGTAGTGCTCTCCAAAAATATTTGTTTTTCTAAGTGTTTGCCTGTTAGACGATTTCTGTATGTAGTCATTGTTACTGCAGCTTTGGAAAAAAGCCTTTCGTAGGGTACAGAGGTACCGACAATATTTAAATAAATTCGCATTTATTTGTGTAAGCACGGAAATACGGGTTTTAATTCCTCCCATTCCTCTAATGGGCTGGCTTTTAAAGCGCAGACTGGATTAGCCAAATAAATTAAAACTTCATCGGCTTTTGAGTTAGCACGGCGCCGCTTTTGGCCAACTGCAAGTTGTGGGTTGCTTTTTCTTCAGATCCACTGGTTGACATTGTCGGATCTTCTTCAATAATATTATTGAATTTTTGAATCGCCCTCCCACATTCACTTGCATCTTGAAAATATAGGTTTTTGAAACGTACTGTAGGTCTAAAATTGTTCCCAAAGTTGTAAGGGTGTTAAATTCAATGAGACCAAATCTTTTTTTACATTCAGCCAGTAGTTTTGTTTACAAGTGAGTGACACATTCTATTGATGATGAAAATTTTGTTAGTTGCGACGTCAGACAATTAATCATGGGTATGATCTTGGATAAGGTAACATACTTCTGGCCTGATGATTCTCTTGTGACAAAGTCGAATGGTTGTAACAAGGGGACTACCTGTTTCAATATTTCAATTTCTTGTTCAGTCACTAATTCAGGACTATCTGTAGCATCGAGTAAAAGCTGCGTAGCAATTTTCGACAAATCTAAAAATCTATCAATCATTTAATATAGTGAATTCCAACGTGTCTTAACGTCAAGAATAATTTTTTAACACTTCCCTAAGGAACTCAACTATCGATCTGTATTTTTCTTAATTTGTCAGAATGTATAACACTGTTCTTGGCCCATTTAACAATTTCTCTAACTTTATTTATAATGCTCATAATTGCAGGTGTAACATTTTTCAAAGAGGAATCTACTATCAAATTAACAATATGTGCAAAGCACAGTAAATGTTTCAATTCGCCAAGAGTTTTTTTATCACGGCAACCATATTAGCACCATTTTCTGTAACAGCGTAAGTAACTTTTAGATAGTGGTATAGTCCAATCTTTTGGAATATCGCCAAATACATTAGATATGTTTGGTTTGACTGAAGTTCCCTGGTAGCAATACTCGAACTGATAAGGACTCTAAAAAATGTACTGTGACACCCAAAAAATTCTTTTAGTTCATGGTTTCCGTACATATGTCGAGCGTCACACATAACTCACTTGCATTAGATATTTTTGAAACATACTCCATCTTCACAATGCCATATTTGTCACAAAGTAACTTTTTAAAGTATGTGGACGAAGGTACTTTGTAATAAGGAGCCAGTTCCTTCATTAATTTTAAAAAACCTTCCCCTTCAACAACATTGAATGGTCGCATATCCTTGAATATAAAATACAAAATACACATATTGATATTATTATGTTTGACGCCACCCCCTGAAACAAAGCAAAATTCGTAAATGTATTGAAATATTAACCTTCCAGATTATATATTTCACTATGATCACTTCAAATTAAAATGTTATCAAGACTAATATTCATTTAAATTAAAATACCATAATAACTGTAACTGTTTACAATATACAATAAATTGTCACTTACTTTTTTGTGAAGCATTATTTTCGAACATAGTTTTGAATGTGTTACCATCATCACTGGTTGGATTGAGATTAGTGTCTGACTGTGTTTTATTGAACATAGTCTTTGCGGATGTCGATGTCGAGGGTTCAGGGGACTATTTCTGTATTTCGACTTCTGACGTCTGCGATATAATCAGTTTCTTCCTTCTCCTGAAAATAATTGAAATACGCTTTACCTTCCATAAAGTCAGTACACGTTTTGTACCTTGAAAATAAACGTTATATCTATTTGATGTGTGAGTGGAGACTTTCCCTGCGTATCGATACAACAAAATCTTCTCGTTCGACAGCTGACTCTGTTGTCTTCATCAGGTATATATAGCTGTCGAACTGTCGTGTTTTTACACCACCATCCGGCTGGACAGCCGAGAAGATTTTGTTATATCTATTTACTTAACCACCTCGTTACCACAAAGCAGATAAAATTATGATAAGTCAGATTAAAGTTTTTTTACTTAATCGATACCATTCAATACTTACAATATGATTATATCAAATAATATGGATTAACGTATCCACACAACACTGCTCACAATCAACATCCAAACATATCAAATAATAATTTTGTAGATTAATAAATGTCGTACTTACATTGAAATCTTGTCGTTTCTATTAATAGGTGCAATATCGGGGTGGCTTTTTAAATGCTTATACAAATTAGAAGTATTTCCACAAAACCGCTCAGTTTTAAAGCATTTTTTGCAGCTTGCATTTTTGTCACAATTTTTCTTGAAATATTGCAACACATTACTTAGACTTTGGAGGTCCCATTTTCAATCAGCAAAAACTAAACGCAAAACAACGACGACAGCCCTAGATTAGAATTACGAACGCAGAACGAAAACAAAAAATGCAATAATGACAACCAAAAAATATTCTTTACAGTGTAGATGAGCGTTTAATGTATCAACTATCGTGTTAAATGAAATCATGATATTCGTGATATTGGTGTACACACCGATACGAGTACTTCTGACCGATAGCTACTTGATACTTGTTTTTAAAGTATCGATACAAAAAGTACTTTGTAACGGAAGGAATGTATCGCGTAAGTACTTGTCTTTACGCGTATCGTTATATCCTGTAGATAACCACTACAAACGGTGCATTGCGCGGCGAATCGAAAACTATGTCAATCGGGGGCTTAACAATCCTTCGGGAACTATCAACCAATAATGCCATACTATAATTTTAATTAAAATATAAAGATGTCGTAAATTCCTTCGAAGTTTATCCGGGGACAGATGGCCAACAAAATAAAAATGAATGGAAAATTTCCTGTCGTATAGTTACAATGAAATCTTTATATCAGTTATTTTCACTACGTCACTTTTTATTTGATAAATAGCTTCTGCTTCGTACTCAAAAACAAAGTTTCATTTCATTTAGTTTGGCACAAGCTTAGTCTTCATGTCTAGACCAGGATGAGCTGCTGATAGTATATGTGTTGATGTTCTCATTGTAACCAACTCTACTTCCGACCTGATCCTGTAAGGCTTCCTTCCACTTATTTTCAGAAGTTAGGCATTTTTGTGTGTGGCGCACAGCAAATGAAACGGTGAAGTCATGTGTGCTGTCAGTTTACTTTTTCAAATCTTTGAGAATCACTTTTACGCAATTTGAACAAAAACTATATTGTTGCAAGAAGTATGTGAAGCTCAAATGGGAGCACAAATTTCCTTTCAACTGAAGCACATCAAGTCAAGCTACTCGCTTATGGGAAGGGCTTTGTTCATCTCTTTAATGCTCAGCCTCTTTTATACATTCATTTTTCTATTTATTATACAACAAAATAGTTCTATGGCAGTGATTGTATTTTGAGAATGAAGTGTGTTAAGAATTCTGTTATTTTCCTGGACACCAGAATGTCATTTACTCGTTCCAGTTTAATCATACAAAAAGAAATAACACTTACATGAAACTATCAGTGGCACTCAATAAATCCATGAATTTGATAACTTTTAATATTTATTTTGATTTATGTGACTCAAGAATAATTGCACTGCTCGAAATTCAAGTATGTATATTCATGATCGTACTCACGCACCACTTAGGTCACTATCTGTTGCTAACGAACTATTCGCCAAGATTAATACAGGAGTAAAATCAATTCGTAACAGATACATAAATTCCCTTAGTACTAAGAGTTTTTGGGACCAATACGGAATTTATATTTAATTTGAAGATTTCCTTTGGCATGTTGGTTTTTCTTAAATTTTTATACCTTAAATGAATCTTTTTTATGTAGTTCATCACATATATTCTATAATTTGAATTTATATAAAATATTTTAGAAAACAAATAATAAGTAAATATGCAATTATTAGTTTTTTGAGTTGTTTAATTATTTTAGAGACTATTTTGTATGTCTATACTATTGATATTCCTCCATTTATTTTCAAACTTTGTTAAAGACTTGAAAGGGTGAAGGGATTTGAAAGAACGTAAAATGCTTACACACATCTCCAGATACAACAATAATGTGTCTTTGATTATTAACTTTCTGGTGTTTTTTTTTCATATATCAGTTAGTTGCTACATTTCAGTTTAATCATAAAAACGAAGTAGCACTTACAATAAACTATTCATGTCTCCCAATCAACCTATTAACTTGATAACTTTTACAAGAATCATTCAACATTTAATTAAATTTGATTAGAGTACATGTATACTGTAGTTATATAATTACGTGGATACTTGCTAACCTATCAAAGATATTTTAAGAAGTCTAAGAAATTAGATGAAAGTTCGTTTTTAATTATGAACTTGACATTATAGGTGTATAAACATTAGTATTCCCGAGTACTTCGTAGAAACGTTTATCTTCTTTTAATGTTATAAAAGAGCGTGGTGGGTGAGCGGTAACTTTCTGGTCTCTCATTCGGAAGTACAGAGGTTCGAATCCTTGACCGGCGATCCAGATTTCGGTTCTGCATGGTTTCCCGAAAACACTCTCCAATCTTATAATCATTATCTACGAGGCATACAGCAATAAAAATTTACAAAAAAACAGACTTCTCTCTCCTAGATGATTTGCTATTCTGTAATTAACTCTGCTTTGATTGGGATCATGACTGCGAGTCCCAATAATCTAGACAGCTCTTATTGCTTGTGAAGGCCTTTTATCTTCACGTTGAACGAACGGGGACAAAGAATTCAGCAAGTGAAGGCGTGAAACTCGAGACCAGAACTCGACTCGCTCCATTAGCGGTCAAGTCGATAAATATCGTTGAACGGCAGGAGCTGGACTCCAAGAGAACGTGCCAGCCATGGTCTAGTGTCCAGCGCTGACCCACACTTACAACAAACACATCACATACATGAACACAAGAGACCCACATAACCCTCTCTCTCTCTCTCTCTCTCTCTCTCTCTCTCTCTCTCACACACACACACACACACACACACACACACACACACACACACACACACATGACCTTTCACGGACACAATCACTCATGCACGCGCACACAAAATACCCACAAAACTCACTCTATTTCTATATTTGACGCTCATGTACCTATTTAGTCAGGTTCGGCTCTCCGTCGTCTGAAAATAAAAGTCTCACTTTTCAAACCGTATTAACTATACTTTACTAACTATCAAAGAGGTAATAATGCAGGTAGCCAATCAGGAGGTGTTTACTGAAGCATTGCAGATCGTTGTTTTAATAGACTGCGATAATGGAAATCTTCGAAGAAACTATTGGCTCTATGTGAGCTTTCTACTGATTTGAAATGTGTTTTAATGGAAGTATGTTGAAAATTAAGCTGATACATAAGTACGAAATGATGTCTGTAAAATGCTGCTGAATAAATAAGTCTCATAGAAATAAGAGAAAAGATGAAAGTTAGAGCAGCAACTTTAGTAGATGTCTAACCCCTACAATGGCTAATCATTAAGTCATGACGCATTGGATGCTATACCTCAAACTACAAAAAATTTGTAAAAGATATTATTCCATATTACTCCATAATTAACGAAATGCAAAGGACCTTTCAATATCTCTGACAAAGTTCCGTGCGTTATGGAGATAACCTCTAATTTGTAGTATACATGCAGCTAAGTTTGAAGTCGCGGCAAGATGTGCAAACAAATGACTGGAGGAAATATAAACTACCATCCACTTAGAGCATTCTAATAGTTCAGTCCGTATGGTTCTTTTAAAAGGCCATGGGTGAATTCCTTCTTGTTTTTACTCCAGTTCTTTCCCTCTTCTAATTGCCCTGACATCGACGGGGCATAAAGCTACAAAAAAACTGACAGTAGAAACGACTGTGACATTAGTAACTCTGATCGAAACTTCAATTTCAATGTTAGAAATGTAGCTTCTAAAGCATCATAAAACTTACTGGCTCTTAGCATTATACGTTTTATATCCATTCTAAAAAACATTGGTCAGTCAGTTACTATGGCTTGGATAAAAGCACTCTGTGGTTAGCGGGTAAAGGAAGTTGAAGCAGTAGCGAAGTAAGCGGTGTATGAGGGAGATAACTCTCATTGTATTGTACGCTACACTGTTATTTCAAAAACTGGGAGCAAGTACTTACATCAACGCGAATTTCTTTAGTCAAATAACCAGTGAAGCAACATGATTTGTTTAAAACTTATTGCGTCGGGTGTGTTAAGTTGGCGAAAATGGATTCGTAAGACCCTACACCATCCCGCCTCTTTGGCTTCAACCTGGAGGAATAAAATATTTAATAAAAACTGCAACCACCTATTTAACTTCCAAAAATATTTTTTAGGGTCATAAAGAGAAACGAATAAGCAGTACTCAACTGTTAAAACATGTGTTTCGAGGTAGGTTGCAGAGATAAAAATATCCAGCTGATTCTGTGGTATCATAATGCTCCTCTAAGCAGTCTACGTCCATAAAGGGAAGTTCTGTTGCCGTAAAACCCTGATCCACACCGGTTTCCCGCCAAGAGAGCATGGCTTTCTTTCAGCTTCCTTACTCAATCAGTAAAAACCATGCCACTCTGCATTTTCAAGGAAATTTGCTTCAAATCTACCTGCGGTCCGCTGGTTCCTCTTCCTCATTACTAGTTTTTACTTCGACATTTTCACTTTCAAGGTTTCAAAATTTAAGTAATATTCTGTTATAGATCGAAAATGGTCGCAAATTGTCTCCAGTAGTGTGTTTAATATGAAAGAATATTATTTGCGCTCAAGTCATGCGACAAAGGAGGATGCTTTACTCTTCAAAATTTATGTTAGTATGTCTCTCTTTAAAAAAAGAATTTAATCTTGACACCTTCCATCTTTATTGCGTAGTTTATATTCTTCTGCTAGCTGCTTTGTCAGCAGTCCGTGTTTGTTTTATATGATTCACCGTTCGTTATTTTTACAATATCAATAGATGCTTGCTATACTAGAGTTTCTCCTAAAGTGTGTGACGTTTTTACATTTCACAATTCTGTTAGAAATTTTTTACGATGAAAAAGAAGCTATTTTTTGAACCAAATTTTGTTTGTTTGTTTGCAAAACTCGTCTAATTTTCTTTGAAAACTTCTTTTGACTTACCAACGTATTCAGGTTACATAGTTTCAAGATGCCAATTCAGTTGGCATGGTCTCATACTATCTACAGTCAAACATTTATTTCAAAACAAACTTATTGGTTTTTCTAGCCATCCATAACACTTGTGAATTCTGATGGCAAATATGAATCTATTTTCTTGTCTTGAGATTTTCCTCCTTATTCCCTATTGCTTGTATTTCCACTACTTTCACTACGTCAATATCTTCATTATTATCGAGTTTACTCTTACAACTGGTCAAAAATGTATCCTTTGGTCAAAACATTCAAAATATTGCGAACAGGAAATACAACTCTTTTGTGTGAGTGGAGACTTTCCCGGCGTATCGATGCAACAAAATCCTCTCGGGTGTCCAGCCAGATGGTGGTGTAAAAACACGACGTTTCGACAGCTGGCTCTGCTGTCTTCATCAGGTATCTCGTGGTTGTTCTTAGCTGACTATCTCTGCCTCGACAGTCGAGGCAGAGACAGTCAGCTAAGAACAACCACCAGATACCTGATGAAGACAGCAGAGTCTCTGTCGAAACGTCGTGTTTTTACACCACCATCCGGCTGGACACCCGAGAGGATTTTGTTACAACTTTTTTGATTACTAGCGATTATTATCGGTAAGAAATCACGATGAAAATTATAATCAACTTTAATTTCGTAAGCTCATTCACTCACCTGATAGCTATTGGCTGGAGAACTGTGTCACCGCTCAGCCTTCGCTCACAAAACAGCGACCAGAGATACCATTATTAGAAATTAATGGTTATGTTCACAATTTAAGAGCTAAGGAACTCCTACCAAATTAATTACCATAATACATTCATTAAGTTTGCTTTATGTAACGTTTCATAGTTAAAAAAATCTATAAACTTTATTGTTAAAAAATCGTAGAACTTATTTTCAGTAACATGTCGTCTTTAAGAAATTTAATTTACTCATGTGTTCTGCTGTTACAGCAAATGTCAGTTGTCATCGGTACCTAGGATAATTTTTACGAACAAAGTTTATCCCGTGTTAAATATTAAATGAGGTTTATGCTTACCTTTTTACTTGATGTTTGACTTTAGTATTTACAACGCATAAAAAAAATATTTTATTCCTCTTCTTATTTCAGAGAAATACAACACTTAATTTAGCTACCCAATTTAAAACACAACAAACAGCTTTTATTTACTAAACTTAATTCAACAACGATATTATTGCTACTAATTAACAGCAGTCAGAGATATTAGAAATGAAAGATTATGCGCACAGTTTGATACATAAGCACCTACTATTAAATTAATTGTCATGACACAGTCATTAATTTTGCTTTTTGTAACATTTATAGTTTAAAAAAAATAGATAAACTTTACTGTTTTTTTTTTTTTTTTTTTTTTTTTTTTAAGTGGAACTACTTTTAAGTAATATGCCGACATTAAGAAGCTTGAATTACTTATGTTCCCTGTTGTAACAGCTTATACCAATTATCATTCCAGCCAATTCAAAACTCCAATTTAAATAAAACTTTCGCTAATGTTGCTATACGAATAAAGTTTACACATCACGTTTTTTTTAACTTCTTTTACTGACCACTTTCGTTGACGGTCTTTGTACATGTTTGGTGTAGTTGATTTAGGTTATGTAAAGTGGTTAGTAGACCAAATATGTTACCGAATCGAGCAAAGTGGCTAATCATTTCTACAGTTTTGCTTAACTATTTAATAATCTATGTTAAGTTCTCTGGCCGTTACGGACACTATGACCAGGATTAACTTACGAATATTTGCCAAGTATCAATCAAAAACAGCGTAATACTTTTGAAGCGATTGCGCACTCCCCTTAAACAGAAATTCTTCAAATTTTGCAAAGTAGACTTTTAGGGTCAAGTATGTATTTCAGCAAGTTTGCGTCTAGCAACCACGTCCATTGAAACAATCATATGATAGCGCAGTCGTCTCCGTCTATGTTTAATACGTCTACTATATACGACTATTAATATACTTCAGGCACAAGACATTTTATTCACCCTTAGGGTGAAACACAGGTAAATTTCGTATTTGGCTAGATCAGGTCAACCTATCACAATCTTTGACCCTAAAAATTGGTACTATTCTAGACCCGTGACTATACGCAAAAAATGGTCACGGTTTTACACATAATCGTACACCGCTGAAACGCTTCTATTAACTTTTCAGTAACGAGTGACGTTTGAACTGGAGGTTTCTGCGACACGTACTTGGCCGTTTCTGAACAATACAGTTGCAAGCTTCGAGATATTCAAACTGATGTCATGCAGCTTCCGATAGGTGGTGATGAAGTGTTTAAAACATAAAATTATAGGTTATGAAATTTGAGGTTATGTTGTGAGAGTTAACTTTTATATTTATACTAGCTGATACCCGCGACTTCGTACGCGTGGATTAAGAATTTATTTGCCAGAATTGAATATAGAAAGTTGTTGGTAACGAAGGATTGGTCCCCAACAACACCGAGTCGACATAATATGACAGGTAAGCCATCATTATATCGAACCTGTCTCATGAAGAGAAACAATTTCCAACAGATTTAAAAACAGAAAAACAAACGAAGGTGCGGGAAGGTGAGGGGTGGGGGGGGGAGGGGTGTTAACTAAGGGCAGCTTTATTTCAGCTTGGTATTTTCTTCTTTCTTTAGCATGAGCATCCGATTATTGGGTTCTAATAACTTTTGCTACTCGTGCTCTGTTAGAGCTACAACTTAGGCCAGTTTACGCTAGCAAGGCTTGTCAAAAAGAAGGCAAAATAAACTGGTGCCAGAAACATTTAAGCAGACACAAAGTAATAGAACAGAGAAAATCGACATCTATACTAAATCATACGTTTTTCTCTAAACGAAACTTATTAAGAAATTATACACTAACATAATACGCGAGAAGCACATCTTGTGCAACCGACGTAACATTACAGACTATCACACACAACTCTGTCACCATTCGAAAAGTTCTCAAAATTTCGTGACTACAACTGTTAATGATTCCGAAAAATTGTCCTGTGCCCTTCCTACAGATACAAAGTATTTCCTTGACAAATTCCATCAATATCGGTATAGCCATTTAGTCGTCAAAACTTAACAAAAAGACAGAGACTTACTTTCGCATTTATGGTATTATTAGTGCAGATCACACACCCCTAAATTTTTTATTTCTACAGTTTAACATTCAATCCGAACAACCGACGGTATAGGCGTGACTCTTACGATCAAAAAAGAATTTTTTTAATCTTTGTCTCCATGGAGATTTGAACTAGAGACCACACTCCAACACATCAGTAAGCGGGCGCTTTAACCACTACTAAGCTACCAGACCGCTGCATGGAAAGGTAGTACAGAGATCTACATATCCTACGCGTCTGTCTATCGCCGTTAAGTAATTTTTCAAAATTATATGTCAACATGTACTATTTATACAACCAAATGTAGACAGTATTTTTCTTCTTGTTTCAAAGGATAAGTGTGCAAAGTTTCATCGAGACAGAATGAAAACTGTGGATTTGTATGAAGAACAGACAAACTAACGAACAAACAAACAAACATACATACTTTCATATTTATATATATAGATAGATAGATAGATAGATAGATAGATTTATTGTTTATATATGTTACGTTGCGAAAATTACATTTCTCTTAAACTATTTGTGCGTCCCTTTTCACTATTCCACGCCTCCCAGTTTCGATACCGCTGCTCTAAGGAAATTCGGCGTGTACACATCCGACGTTCATCAACATCTGGGCGAGCTTGGTGGCTCTGTATGGCTTTCTAACGCTTACTTTAATTATTAAACGTTATCCTTATGCATTTCAAAGACTGTCTGCTTTATTCTATCAGCGATTCCCTTGTCCTACCTTCCTTCTTTTATTTTTTGACATTTTGATTTTTAAACTATCACAATTTTTAGTAATATTTCAAGGTTATAATGTGGGGCTCCAGCAATTGTCCGAAACAGAATATTTGAACTATCGTTGTTTGCGACTTGCTGAGGCAAGTATTGTGAGAAAAACGTTGGATTTCTTCGAAGGATGGTCAGATATTTACATCATAATCGGAAACGACTGGCCAACTGACAATTTTGCTACTCGTTGGCAAGATAAGCCAACTGATACCTACAACTTCCCTGCACACCCAAGAACTCCTGTATTTGATAACCAGAATGTGGGTCCCTTAACATACCACTAAATTCAAGTAACAGTCTGCCCCATGTTTTGTATTCCAGCTCCCTTATTTCTCGCCTCACCATCCTCTCCCTTTCACATGCTCCATGTGTCTTGTCGAATTGAGTTTACTGTCAAAGCCTAAGATATTTACACTTAATGCATACCGTGTCCATAGTAAACCTTTTTTCTTTCAACTGTGTACCTATTATTCTGGCAACTTTTGGCATTTAGATTCTCTTCTTGTTGATCCAGCTGGATATCCTGTCCAGACCTGAGCGAAAACTTTCTGCACCCGCATTTGGGAAGACGTAGATTCGAATCCCCATCCGGTTATCCAGATTTCAGTTTTCCGAAATCATTCCAAGCGAAAGCCGGAATAGTAACTTCCAACAGTTCCCCCTCCTTGTGTCCCCAACCACATTTTCGCCTGTAATGACCTCGACGTCGACGAGGCGTAAAGCCATAGGCAGGATATACATGTCCAAGTGTCCATAAGCTGATCATTATCTTCTCCCTTTTTGCTAGATTGTATAACATAATATCATCATCATACAAACCAACGTCGGACCTGAACCACCAAACAACCAGTCATTAGTATAATCAATAGCAATTGTCTCATTACACTACCCTGCGGCTTTCTCATTTTCATTTCCATCTCTCTTTAGGCTTTCTGCCTTTTAAGAAGTCCTCTATTCAAAGTAGCAGCTCACGTTAAAATAATTAATGTAGTATTAATATTACGCAGTAAACAATTATAAATTCAAGAACGGTAGCCTACCAGAGTCCAGGGTAGACCGATGACCCAGAGCCCACTCTCGTGGAGATTACAATTCATGTTTCCTACGAAATAAACAGAGGATCATATTCGTTTTTTTCCCTAATAGACTGTTTCGTTGCAGAGTGCAGTTTAAATTAAACTGATTGTACCTTTTTCCACAGGTATTATAATTAATACAGTGTAGAAAATACAGTGATTGTGAAATAGAGTAAATGTATGAGTGCAACGTCATCAAATAAAATATCAAACATATTAAAATATTTTTTCTTGTTTTGTCATTTCTACCATTAGTGACAGTGATGATGTAAAATCAAATACCATCTACCTTTCTTGAAGGAGTAATAGAGAAACAAAAAAATTTCTTATTGCCTTGATATTACATTAAAAATGAATTGTTTAATATACTGTAATTATCTATGAACTATTGCGTTTAATTTTTTTTTTAATTTCACTTTAGAAAATCAGTACAGCTGTTCGCTTTCTAATAAAGGGTAATGCTGTGATCAAAGAAGATAGTTCATTTTGGATAACAGAACCCCTTTTGGAAAATAAGGTCAGATAGTATTACTTCAGTTGTACGCTAATATAAATTAAACATCAACCCAGGTCCAGAAAATTAGTCGCACTTCTTAAAACCGTCCGAACTTACAACAACTGATTTGATCTCTTTTAAGTGCATCTCCTTCTCCAAATAGAGATAAATAAAACGCAGCATTATTTTAATACTTTTTAAGGTTTTATTAGTAGTGGGTTCTGTTTCAAACATACAAAAAAATCAGTCAAGTATTTATATAATCAGAAGAGATTTGTACGCATAGTTTAGCTACAGTAAATAAACAAAGAGATATAAGTTTCAATTTGAAGCTAGATGCTTGAAACGCTGTCACTTCAATAAACAATTTGTAGGTATAGTTTATTATATTCTCGGATACATACGGAATTTTGTGAGAATTTTATGCAGACATCTACAAATCATTCAACTTGATTAGTCACAAAGCAACAGCAGCAAATCATAATTTGTCTTTTATAGATAATTGGAAATTTTCCCTGAGTGTTCAAGTACGAACTAACTCCAGTTCAAGTTTTTTTTTTTTTTGTCATTCGCCTGGAGTGATTTGGGGAGACCATGGAAAACCTAAATCTGGATGGCTAGACGCAGATTCGAACACGCGTCTTCCCTAATGTGAGGCCAGAGCGTTAGTGCTCACCCGCCACGCCTGAAAAATTTTATGTGCTACTCCCAGACTTATAACCTCTACTCACACCCCCACCCCCACCCCCAAAAACATACCGAAACACCAAAATTAAACATAACCGAACGATCGTACGAATAACTAGAGGGAAATGTTGACAGCATTGAAATAAAACGTAACGCAGTGTTCCCTGTGAAGAGGAAGGCGAGTGAGACTGGAGCAGAGGGTGACCCAGCTGTCCGCACTGGGGCCGGCAAATGCAGGCATCGCTGCCAAGCTGTCATCACGGGGAACCGAGCCGTAACGAGTATTTCCCAGCAGTGATGGATTGAATTATCCGCAACTCGACTATTTCTGAGCGGTGATCAAAGGCTCAAAAGACTTTTAACACGACGACAGCTTCATTCGCGAGTGAATATCCTAAAATTTACAACAGAAAAGAGGAGCTACAACAGACGATAAAGTTTACAGAACGTGTATTTGAAGAAGATTAATAAAAGCGTAAGTCTTCATGCGTATTTCTAGATTAACAGATTAGCATATGATAGCAGGTATCGATTTAGTTATTGAAATATTTGTATTCATCATCATCCTCCACAGCATCCAACAACAGACCTGGTCTGCCTTGTTCACAAGTCTCTCCATTTTCTTCTTTCTTCCCATCACCTCTCTGTCACCACCTTGTTCCAGTCCTCTCTTCTCTTCCGTACACCCTCCTCCAATCCTCTCTGCCATCCATCCCTTGGGCTGCCTCTGGATCGTTTACCATCCATTTTAATTTCGTGGATTTTTATTGGAATTCTCTGCTTTAACATTCTCTTTAAGTGGCCATACTATCTTCTGTCATTTTCTGCAGGTGTTTCTCTTTTATGCTGTGTCTAATCGTTTCATTCTTAATTCTGTACATTTTAATATCACCCATTCTACCTATTCAAAATTTAATTTCGCTTGCTTGTATCCTGCCGATGACCCGCTTTATCATTGTCCAGATTTCAGCATCATATGTCTAGATAGGCATTTTGGTTTTATGGGTTCAAAAATTCACGTGTTGTAATGAAGATTTTGCTCCAGAATTTTGTTTTCCTACATTCGACAGAATCTAGATGAAATAGTTTGCTAGTCAGAATATTGTTGGGAAGCGTATTTCTCATTAAGATACTTCAAAAATCGTTGAGTGTTATATGCCAAATGGATTGCTACTGAGTTCAGTAACAGCTTCGAGTCGTTTTATTTATTCCGACAGCGCAATATGACTCGGTCGTACCAGTCTACACACCCTACAGTGGAATCCGAACACCCAGAGCGTTACATTAACAAAGCTGCCAGAGGTGAAGGCCAACTTTAAGAATCATCCGAGACCAGGATTCAAAAAATATCATCGTTCAGCCACAATAAACGTGATTCATTATGTTTATACGGTGTTACCCATACTCATGCCCATTCTGGGCCGTCTTACGATCTGGCAGTGAGAAACTACATTGCTTTTTCATGTCTATTCGTTTGTAAATGGATAGCGCAAATGTGTTTCACTCTACGGGCGTTAATATTATACATTTGTTAGATTGGAGGGGGTTGAGACTGGATACAATACTATAGAAGGTTACGTAGCGATTTGTTATAGATCATGCTAACTGTGGACTGCAGTAAGATGTTAACTGTCGGGAATAATCCGTCAACTAGGACTATCTTCATTTAAGCAGAGATCCTGGAAATGCTTTTAACAAAGACATTGAGCAGATCTTAATCTAACCTTTCCTTCTCGATATGTCACCAAAATACTCCGCACAGTCATTACCTGAAATAACACGGATTCTATCTTAATGGACACTGTGAATAGATATAACAAATATTTAATTACAAAAACCTAACTTACATGATCCGCAAAGAGCGGCGACTTTACGATTGAAGGAAACGACATGTAGAACACTCTCGCCACAATGGCTCAGTGCTACCAACTGGATGTTACTAAATGACTTGAACGACTTCTTCATACGCATAACTAGGAATCAACACAACAACTGAAATATAAATTTATATGTTTATTGCACTGAACAAGTAAATGTCTACCATGATTACAATCCATCAAAAAATATAAAGTATGATTTCCAAGAGGCATAGTCGATAAGTGAATGTTACAAAGAATGGCAAACAACATTAAGATTAACGGGCTACTAATTTATCTGGCGTACAAAAAAAAATAAAAAAAAAATAAAAAAAAAAAAAAATAAAATAAAATAAAAAATAAAAAAAAACTTTATCTAACCGAACTACAAGAGACAATGGAAATCAAGGGGCAAGTATAAATTTTGCCCCGTTGCCCGAATGCAACAGATACACCCTTACGCTACCAGCAGATTTTATCGAATCCACATGACGACTGAATAAAATATTAAAACTATCTGTTTCAAACTGTAATGAATATTATGTCCGTTATATCGTATTCTGATACTCCAATGCAATAAATCTATACTTATAATTCAACTATAACCGGTAATACTTCTGTACATATGAGATATTCTTTTAAAAAATGAATTTGGTGTATTATTAAAAAGCTACAGAAGATGAATGAACCTTGTTTTTTTTTTTTTTTTTTTTTTTTAATTGTATTTGTATGTTTGTCTGTCCGCGTTCCAGATAAGGGGATTCACGAATAAACTAGTTATTTTTATGGGATTTGATTTAATAGACAGTCCGCAGTCCCGTGGGTAAAGGTTTGTTTCATTTGTATGTGACGTCAGAAAAATTAAAAAGTATGTTTATTTTTTGCGAAAATACTGATCGGAGATTGATGAGTTCCGTTTAATGTATTGCCCATGGTCTCGTCGGAAAAAATAGAATATGTTCCAGTTTGATGTAATAGAGAAAATCTGGGAAATTGTAGATCATTCTGTTAGTTTTCCGTTTCTTATCTTTTATCTTTTTTTCTTTTTTTTACCAAAATACAATATCTTTACAGACAAACAATAAACAAAATAATCGTGCATGAAACAATAAATACATCATAGGGTAAGTGAATAGCACTTCCTCTGAAGTCAACACACACTTTTTCATAGATTAGGTAGTGTCAGACTCTTATCTAGTTGTCCTTGCTCAAACAGGACATTTCAGTTTAAATGAAATAATAAAATCTTAATTTTCAGTGAAAATCTTCTACTAATATTTATTCCTCATTGCAGGTCCTGCACGACTGGACCCCTTCTTCCGTTTAAGACGATCATTTAGACCCTCAGGCGCGAGTCATCTCTAGTTACATGTCCTCCGACAAGGTATCCAGCCAGCTCTTCATGTGTCTCTCTCGTGGTCTGCGCACTCAGGACTTTTATCGAGTGCAATGAACATTTGAAGTGTCGTTAATTTACAGATTCTAAACTATTGGTCCGTTTCTGTTGGCGTTTCGAGTAATGTACAGGGTGTGGTCCCGCAGGCAAAACAGAGTTCGAAAAATATAAGAAATTTATAATAATGTTTGTTTAACGCATTTCTCGGAAAAACTAATTGTCGGGTTTCCAAGGAGTATCGATTAATGAATAGCTTTTGATCCCATGAGTAAATTATGGTATGTTTCATTCTTATGCTATGCCGAAAAAAATGAGAAATTTAGGATAGTTTTCCGTTATATATTGATGCGGTTTCAATTAATGCATAATACCACGGTGCTCGGGAACATAAAAGTATGTTTAAATGTGATGTAACACTGTAAAGTGATAAATTTAAAACACTGCTCTTTAGATCTTAAGGGAGTTTTGTTTAATGTAAAGACAGTTGTCCTGCAGATAACATAGGATATGTTTCATTTGAATTGAAGCAGACAAATGAAATATTTAGGATGATTTTTCGTTGAATGGGAGTCACGCAAAAATTAATGGAGTTTCGAATAATATTATAGCATGTGATACCTCGACTAATTTTTAATTTTAATGGGGTGTCTTAAAGCTGATAAGTTGATTGCAAGTTACGAAAAAAACTACTGGTTGTATTTTGTTTGTGAATTCATTTAAAGGTAGTTTACCTCTAGCAGTCGAAATGTTTATTGTGTTTTCATCGTGCGAGTGGCGTCATATTATTCGGAGGAACGAGGTTACAGTTTGTACTTTATGGAGTCCGTTAATGCAAAAAGATTTTAGGTTCACTGAGCGACTGGGGCCGCGGATCATGTATTTGTTGACCATGTTGGTTTAATGTATGTATACAATAACAGTCCACGCGAACGTGGTTTCAGGCAACTGCTAGTTGCAGACTTAGTCTCTAACAACTTTCGAAGGTAAATTGATGTATTAGTGTGTCAATATTTCCACAAATGTTACATCTACCTGATGATTTTAAATGGATACGAAATTTGTGTGTTTTTCGCTGGTTATTTTTAAGAGACTGTCAAATGGAGGCACTCAACGTCGATAACCAATGCACAGATTATTCAAAAAATATACAGTTATTGGATTTTTTGTCCAGTTTGACTAAATAAGAAAAGATAACAGTTTCACAGTTGTTTAAAACAAGCTGAGTGAGCGACCTCAAAAACTGCAACACCGGTCTGATAGCAGTGTAGCTGTGTTGCGACGTACAGGCCGCCGGGCTGTCGCTCCAAATTCACAGCGATTTAACGATCTTTGGCGTCGGCTTCCGACAGCTGCCGACAATGGCGTACAGCGTGTAGTGCGTGTAGGCCGCCGTATCGCGTAAATCATTTGGCGAAAAACAGGCCGGCAGCAGTGCCGCCGCCAACACCGGGCGCAATTATGCAAGAGCTGTTTCGAATAGCCGTCCGTGACCACGCCACTCCGCGCGGAACACTACCTGAGTGATGTCCGTTTCCCCGCCACACAACACCTAACAAGCAGTTTCATACCAAACAGCTACTTCACAATGCCTGACCTTTATAAATTAGGGGCCAATCGTATATTATGTCAGACGTTAAGGGAATTGGAACGGGGCTTGATCCACAAAGTGTGTCATGACGTTTTGTGTAGGGGAGAGAGGATGTAGCTTCGTGACGTGACATCTATAATAATAATAATAGTAAAAAACAGTAGGCCTAAAATAACTGTGCCTATACACTTTTAGAGGAAAAAGAGTTTTCGGATCACAAATAATCAGCTCTATAAACTTTTATATTGGCTTCGCTACTATTTATAGAACTTGAGATAGTAAAGGTGCATAATGCGAGTGGAATTCTAATAATCCCCTTTAATCAAATTCGTTACGCCTAGAGGCTGCCTGTGACCTGAGCGAGTCCGATGATACCAAAAATGTGAAGCTAACTTTCCACATGGAGGAAAGAAATATAAGGAGACGTAATACCGCTTATTCTGTGACGCCGCCTATAACTCTCGGCTGACTCTGCGCATGCGCAGCGGTGGCGGCGGCCATATTACCTATCCATACATATCAATTTGAAGACAGTATATCGCGAAAACTAAGCAAGAAATCGAAAAAAAATTATTCTTTATTTTCGATTTTTTTCTTCGTGATACATATAAATCCTCCATCAAATTTGACTTTTGGGATAGTTTTCTTCTGCATTTCAACTCAAGAGACATCACTTTTGAGACAGTATATCTCGAGAACTAGGTGAGATACCGAAATTTTTTATTGTTTATTTTTTATTTGTTTCGTCTTTTTAAATACGAATCCATCATCAAATTTGACTTTAACCAATTTTTTCTTCTGAATTTCAACCAAAAACATATCACATTTGAGACAGAATATCTCGAAAACTAAGCAGGATATCAAAAAATTTTATTCTAAATTTTTTATTTCTCTCATCGAGTTCAATAATAATCCATCATCAGATTGCGACGTCACATTTATCCTAGAGTCCCCTTGAGGTTTTTGTACATATTCCCCGTGTCTGTATGGATAGGTAATATGGCGGCCACGCCTCCCCACTCCTCTCCGCCCGGCGTCACTTCAATGCGTGGTGAATGTCCCTTGCGTCGTCTGCACATATTTCTTCCCTCCATGACTTTCCACGGCCCGTTGTTTTGTAGGTCACGCCATGCAGCCGAACTATACGGATCAGCACGCACCACCGGCTAGCCTTCGCCACATCGCAGCTACCTCCCTACCACGTTACCAACTGTTGCGTCAGCTAGCCGGGTGTTTGATGTTTACCGATTGAGCGACGGATAGAGGCGCGCCATCCCTTCCCACGGCCCGCTGTTGACTGCTGGATCGGCCTGGCCGGCAAATGCACGCGTCGTCGGAAGCCGCCTTTAGTTCTACTGGCCGCCACCTCAGCGCTGCTTGACTAACCAGGAATTAAAAACAAATAACTGCGATCGATATTGTTTGCACCCGTAATGTTAAAATAAAGAGTAAATTTCAAATAAACGGCCATATTTGATTTGATTTTTCGCATATAACCTTAAAAGGAAATGTAACTGCGATGCGAGCTAAAAGGCTAGTCTGTTGTGGAAGTAATTGCGAAAAAAATGTACAAAGGGCGGAGTATAATGCATTTAAATTTAGAAGTTTTTCTGTTTATTTGCGACGAATAGATGCAAACCGAGGATGGTGGTGGAACGGTAGGCGTTCTCGCCTCGCAATCGGGAGGAAACCGGTTCGAATCCTCGTCCGGGCATCCAGATTTGGGTTTTCCATGGTTTCCCAAATCACTCCAGGCAAATGCCGGGATGCTTCCTTCAAAAGGCCATGGCGATTTCCTTCCCATTCCTTGCCCCCCATCCTTTCCCGTCTCTAAAGACCTCGCTGTTAAGAGACGTTAAGCATTAAAAAAAAAAAAAAAAAAAAAAATAGATGCAAAAATCCAACTAAGAAGAGGCGCATTTGATGTTTACGCTGTATTCTCTGCTTAAAATCCTAGACCTATGTTACCAAATAACGTAAAGATTTTTGACACAGGATAAGAAACAGGTGGGTTTATTAAGAAGCCGGAGAAATTTTACACGAAACGTTGGTAATCAGAAAACATATCAATCAAATAAATAATAGCTGTTAGGAATGAATTCGTTAAAAAAAATATATAAATTACTCTTTACTTAAAAATTGTTTCATCACAGTGAAAATATCCGTCATTTAAAATCATATGCAGTTGTTTAAAAACATCCCAGCCAAATAATCCGAGAATCTCGAGAGAGAAAGCTTATTCACATCTTCAAAAATATCAACAAATGATATGGTAATTAACCATTACTCATTTTTTCTTAGAAACTACATCACAACGAATTCCTGCTATCATTGTATGGTATACCCGTCATTTTCGACTGGCGTTTAAACTAGTCTAAAATAATAAAACAATTAAATGGGGTGAAATTTGCTCGGGAAACTGGCGTACTCACTCAGCTAGTTTCCCGATACAATTTCATCTATATACAAAGCCGCAAAAGCATCCACTCTTATATATTTTAATAGGGGCAATTAAGATGACCAGAACATTTTAAAATTGAGTGATGTTACAACACAGGGGGAGGGAGCACTCGAATGTGACTACCAGTGGTAGGGACGAGGGCAGTGAGGCATGCATGAAATTAGCGTGATGTATTTTATCATTTGTGTAGCGTAATTTACCATGTTCACTGTATTATAAAAATGCAGCTTAGAACAACGCATTTATTTACACCTGAAACGTTTGTGTATTTAAATCTAACGACTGATAAATGACTCGAGAACAGCACTGGAGTAGATTCGGAAAGAATTTATTCATGAGAACCTAACCATATATACGTATAACTGCTTTATGAGGGAGGAATAACAAGTGCAGTGTGCTCGCACGCTTACCAACATGATACTGAATATTAAATGAACTACGTATTCTTCAGCTGTATGATATAAAGTTAGTTATCCAACTGGAACATGAAACTATATCAATGATATACTGCACGAATGTGACTCTAACTCGATTATAACCGAACAAGAGTATTATAAAGACCGACACAGTGGCTTGAAACTTCAAATTAAAACATAAGAAAGTATGGGAATCCTGGAACTTAATTTAAGACGATGTAATTTAACTGAATGAAACTAAAGAATAGAAACATGCGGCAGTAGACCGACTCACAACACTTACCTCGCTGCATAACGTCGTAGTCACATCCAAAAGGCAGTTGGAAGATGGTGTGATGCCCTTAAGTAGCGTAAAGACACTTACTCTAGCTAGATCATTGCCCCGCTCGGTCAGTGCACTGAACTATCACACGCCTATCAAGTAATAACTGCAACTCAACGTTTGACGCAACTTCGGTTATGCGATCATTTAGAGACAACTCTCAGCTCGATTTATTCATTGGATAAATTGTAAGGAATTACCCAAACTCTTACTAATGTTCAGACCTTTATTATTCTGAGAGTGATGGTGTAACGGTTAGCGTTCTGGCCACGCATTCGGTAGGACGGCGATTCAACTCCCAGTCCGGGCATCCAGATTTGGGTTTTCCATGATTTCCCAAATCACACCAGGCAAATGCCGGGATGCTTCCTTCAAAAGGCCATGGCCAAATTCCTTCCAATTCCTTGACCTTCATCCTTTCCCGTCTCTAAAGACCTAGCTGTTGAGAGACGTTAAGCTGTTAAAAAAAATTAGACCTTCATATTGTAAAAAATAAATTTTATATCGAGCAATGAGATTATTTAAAATGAGTTCGGTTTTGGATTAGTGACAGCTTTGTGGATCATTGAGATTAATTTTTGCACACTATATTTATCACAATCACTGATCGACATATGGAGGTGTAGCGATAGTCGAAACGCGTCCCGGTAAACAGCATGATGTCTGCACCAAGATGCGAGGACTTTTTTTTTACTTATGGCTTTACGCTTCGTCAACGTCGAGGTCATTAGAGGCGGGATGGGACTGAGGACAAGGAACGGGGAGGAATTCGGTCATGGCGTTTTGAAGGAAGCATCCCAGCATCACCTGGAGTGATTTGGGGAAACCATAGAAAACCTAAATCTGGATGCTCGGACGGGGATTCGAACCCGCGTCCTCCCGAATGTGAGGTGATGCGAGGAGAGACGGCGGAGAAAGCTGAGTCCTCGGTATTATGTGTCTCGCAGGCACTTGGTAGCCATGGGCACCTACCTTCCGTAGTTCTGTCTGTAATGGTCGATACCTGTCAGGCTGGCCCTAAGTTGCAGTACACTTTATCGTGTCCTCTATCTCCTTGTTAGCTGCATAAATAGCTATTGCTTCCGACACGGGATGCTTCTCCCACTATCCAATCAGCAAAGATTCAACTAAGAAACAAATATTCCATTTGTGCACATTATCTGGTAGATTGTTCACTCCGCACATTATACACAATGCGATTTTCCGCGATTTTTCAATTGTAAGTAACGACTTCCAGTTGACATATCTGCTAGTCACTGGGCAGCGTGTTGGCCTATCAATATGAGCATATCCTCCAATTTAGTACGTGGCACAAGTATCTCCGTTTGTCACATGCTGAAAGTGCAACCAATCAGAAATTTTACAGAATGTAGCCGGCATCAGCTTGCTAGCAGCCTTCTAAATAAATACATCTTGACTTTAATTTCCAACAGAAATCATACCGTACTTTACTGACAGTGAAAACCGGTTGTCTGGTTAGCCTAGTGCATGTACTAATTTATCGGTTAGCAAATTATAAGACCAAGATTCTTGCACTGAATTAGGCTATTGAGCCTTTCGCCGTGTATATACTGGATAAAACGTTCACGGGCCCCCCACAGATGGAGCGCGTCAAGCAGATGCAGCGAATATTTTTTTTTTTCTAATTAGAGTCGTATGGGATTATATCCGAGAGGGATCTGGGGGCAAGGAACGGGGTAGATTCCACCTTGTGGCAGAGGTCGCTGACGCACTGTAATAGCACCTGGCTGCTACACGAGACTACTTGATTCTTGCGAATTATTTCAATTCATAAACATGTCACAAGAATATAAAGAGATATGTTTCATCTTTCCTGCTGCAGTCCTTCAAGATGGTTAACGTATCTGCTGCAATTTTTGTTGTAGGGATGTAAAGTTATTTTAAAATTATTGTTTTAGACTTTCTACACATACACTAGAACTGAAAGAAAAGTGAGAATTGACATAAACCATGTTAAATGGGTATACTTAAAAGCAAAGCGTTTCTGTTTTATTTATTTTATGAAGAAAGCAAAATATAATGTAATATAATTTCAGATCTCACATTTCAAGTGCTTATGAAACTCAGAAGTGTTGGTAATGATGTGTACAGTTTCCTGCGTGTAATGTAGCATTTACTGTGTGGCAGGTTTCCTCCGACCCGAGTTTGCGCCGGACGCCGTCAGCAACCTGGGTCTGCTCGACCAGATCGCGGCTCTGCAGTGGATCAAGGACAACATCGAAGCCTTCGACGGCGACCCCAACAACGTGACGCTCATGGGGCACGATACGGGCGCCGCCTGCGTCAACCTGCTGCTGGTCTCCCCCATCACCGAGCAGGGTGAGAGTTCTTCCTCAACCAAGTCACTCTCAGAAATAATCCAGTCTTTAACTTCTCGCCAAGTAGAAAACCGGCGTATAACTGCAATGAAGTCTTTTCTGGTGTACCGCCGGATTGTGTTGTGAAAACATGATACTTCGACGACTAGTTCCGTCGTCTTCCTATACTGGTCGGCTGACCTGTATCTTTCTGTCAGATGTTTTCGCACCTGAGGAGGACTACGGAGCTAGTCGTCGAAATATCGTGTCCTCACAACACACTCCGGCGGTGCATCCGTGAAGACTTCACTGATGATTGGAACATTCATCCAAAGAATTTTGCAGTCAATGCTTCCAGTGTGAATGAAATAAGAAATTTCATTTTTCACTTGGTCTCAAGTGCCTGGGTGTATGTGAGAAACGTACCGGCAACATAGGCATCCTTTAGTGATTATTAGATCAATGATTTGATAATTGTAGATTTGGTGCACCGTATTTCCATACTGGATCGTCACCACTGGGAATATTTGAGGAAATCAGTGACATGTTCGGACCGATCTTTATTAATCGGCGGTGTTTTCGCCTTGGTATTCACTGTATAATCAACTGGAGGGATCTTCCATTTTGTTATGGCTTAACATTTTGTCGACTTCGAGCTCATCAGAGGAGGGAGGGTAATCGGGATAAGTAACAGGGAGTATTACGGCCATAGCTTTCATGGAGGAACCATCCCGGCATTAGCCTGAAGTAATTTCGCGAAACCATGGAAAATTAAAAACTGCAAGGCCGGACAGGGATTCAAGCCAATGTCCTCCAAAATGCCAAGCCAGAGCGTTACCGCGAGATCTTTCAGACGTTCGGTTTTACAGAAAGAAAGACTCAGCTACATGGGGGATCGGAACATCGTCGTCCCGTTACTGTAAGCAGATCTAATAAGAGAATTACTTTTCGCTTTTTTAAATTTTTATTATAATTATTATTATTAAACTCTACAGTTAGTGTCAATAATTCTCGACCTTGAAAACACGTGCACCTCTCTTTATGATACCGAGTGCAAACATATTTAGTAAATAGACGGCCATAGTAACAGGTCGGTATCAATCGCCTTATTTATATTCCCTCATTAATATAAGTCAGGAACTAATAACTTCACCGTACACATTTATCAGTATAATGATTTAATAACATTTTTTAAATATTTACGGAAATTTCGGCACAGTGTTCCATTGATGACAATAAACTAATTAGTACTCATTTTTATTATGATGTTCTGATAACAAATTTGAAACCAAATTCATTTCCACATCGAAGAATGTGAAAATATTTTGGCAGTACAATTTTTAATTTATTTAATTGCGATGGCGCGCACGCTCCGGAGGCAATTTCCCTACACACTCATTTTCCCCATTTCCTGTGCACACCTACTTTTGCTCTCTACAAAATTTAACTTTAAATTGTTTCATAGTTTTTTTTATAAATTATTCATCAATTCTACTGGTAACTTATTCCAATCAACGATCACTTACCAACGAAAAAAATTCTTACCCTTGTGTTTGAAATCGGGTGCCTCCTTGTGGTCACGGTCATCTTTTCCCATCCATGAATTACTTTTAATAGTTACAACAATATCTTCAACGCCTTAACACCAATACACGCCTTGTACACCCTCATGACTCTCTTCACCCTCCTCCTGTCTTCCATTCAAGCCCATTCCAGTTCTTTTATCATTTCTGTTACTGATTGCATTATGCAGTAATTTCCAGAAACAAATCTAGCAGCCCTTCTTTGAAATCCAGCTCCTATATTTGATAGCAAAATGTGGGTCATACACTACACTACCACATTCAAGCAATGGTCTGACCAAAGTTTGGTACATCCGCTCATCACTTTCTCCAACAAATGAAGGATTTTGAAACCTTTTCCTACTAATTGTCCAAAGTGTGTTGCCCAGTTGAGCTTGTTATCAAATGTTATGCCGAGATATTTACATTTCGAGTCTTCAACAATCAATTCTTTCCCCACTTTATAATCATAATCATAATCATTTTTTTTAAATCTGTGTTCCTAATAAGTTGGCTCTTCTTTGAATTTATCTTCATCCCATGTTAACCAACCCAGCTAGATATCCTGTTCAGATCCCCCTGCAGCTGTTCACAGTCCTCTACTATTTTGATCCTTTTATAAGGCAATATGTAATCGGCAAAAAAACTAATTTCTGATACTAATCCATCAACTCAATCATTCATTAGAATAATGAATAGCAATGGTCCCAATAAGCTACCCTGTGGCGCTCCCATCTTTAATTACACTTCTTTTAATACTGAATTTCCTACTGTAACTTTTAAAGATTCCTCGACCCAGCAAATCACTTTCTACCCACTCCAATAGTTTGTACCTTATTCACCACCACATTATGGCTCACTCTGTCAAAGGCCTTAGAAAGGTCTAGAGCAACAATATCAATTTGGCCTGCCTTGGCTATTTCATTCGAAATATTTTCCATATATCTCACCAACTGAGAGTCGCATGAATATCCTTGCCTAAAGTCATGTTGCCGAGTTGAAAACCACTTACGCTTTTCACATATATATCTCAAGTGGTTTAGTATCAATCTTTCAATTAATTTACCTACCACTGAAGTCAAACTTACTGGCCCATAATTTTTTACTCTATTTTTCACCCCTTCTTTATGTACCGGCTCTACTATCGCTCTTTTCCAGTCCTGTGGTAAGCAGCAATTATCCAAACTCAATTTAAATAAAATTTCAAGATAAGTTCGATGTCACATTCTGCTACTTTTAACACGCCCGTATTAATATTATCTACACCAGCCCCTTTACGTTTTAACAGCTTTCTTAATTCGTTCATGATATTCGCACGATGAATTTCAAATTTTTTGGTCTCCTCATTTCTAATTGTGTTGTTAAGCTCATTCTCCGATTTAGACACTCCCGTTTCTGATTCATTGTCCCTAATGGTCTCACCAAACAGTTACTTTAAATCTTTGACTTTTTCAAATCTTCAGTAACTTCTTTTCCATCCTCATCTATAATTGTTTTAATACCCTCCCTTCCCCTCAGTTTTCTAACACAGTCATAGAAATTTCTAGATGCGTCAGTCAATGGTTCCCATGCACCGACAATACTCTTCATAAACCCATCTTTAGCTACCGGCTTTGCTATTATTAATTCCTTGTTCCCTACTACCCCACTGTCTCTTTAAATATTTTATGTTCTTTTCTTACCAACCTCCTCACCTAGTTTCTGTAGTTATCTTTATTTTCTGTTTTGGAATAAATATTTCTTTCCCCTTTCTTGTTATCCCCTTGATTTCTTCCCACCTTGACTCTACTTTACTTCTGCCATCCTTCCGTTTGCTGATACTTTCCCCCAAATATCTCTTACAATTCCAAATCTGTGCCTTTTTATAATTGAACCTATTTCACCCTTCAATTTTGGCTTCTGGTTTACTGAATCCTCTAATATCCATCAGAACTGCTTCGTGATCACTTATCACCACAAGGTTATCATCCGGTTTTATTAGGAAGATATCAAACTTGTATTGCCCCATAGTGTTCTGCACTAGGACTTGTTTAAACCCACCTTCCCATATTAATATATTTGCAAATTTCGGTTCCTTGTGTTATTTATCTAATTTCCAATCTAGTTTGCAACTGATAAATTTAAATCCTCACCAATAATGACAATTTTATTCTGACCTCTGAAATCTGAGAATGAATTCAATTTCTCCCCAAGAGCGTTATCTTGATCAGTCATTCTTGCACTGCAGTAAGCAGCCGACATCCTGATATTTTTTCATTTTTATTACCTCAGGAATCTACTCCAAGTAATTCATGGTCATGATCTATAAACACCAATGAACTGTTGTAGTTCCTGTTAACTAGTACGAATACCCCTCTACAAATTGCTGCTCTATCTCTGCGGTACACTCTGTAACCGTCGGGAAAAACCTCATTGTTTAGATCTTCTTCTTTTAACCGAGACTCTACACCTATAATTACTTGTGGTTCGTGAATCTGTAATATGTTTGCAAATTCTGTTACTTTGTTTATTATCGTTCTACAGTTCACCAGCAACACCCTTATTACTAGCTTTGTGATCTCTTCAGCATTAACCTCCTCCTTCCCAGTTCTGCCCCAGTCAGTTATTGTTTCAGCAGCTTCATCGATTTCTTCAACATTTTCTTAATTTTCCCATCCGGGATCTACAATCAGTTTCATTTTGATCACCTATTTCCATCCCCAAACAAGCAGCCCGTAACCTAAAAAAGGCACAGTCCCGACCCCATCATCACTGGAAATGGGCTCCCTTAAAGTCTTAGCTAACAAATCAGAAAGTACCCCCAAGCCCATTCTATTTAGGTGTAGCCCATGTTATTGAAACCCCACCTACCAATGATTTTCACAGGCACAACCCCCAAGACAGAACTAATGCTATTCCCAAGAAGAACCTCCGTTTCTACATTTACACGCCTCAAAGCGTGGTTCAACTGTGGCCGATCGTGACGACTTAGGAGCTGCATGAGCTCAATCCTGGTATGCTGCGCGTCCTTCACCACCTTCCTCTGGTCATTCTCTACACCATCTCTGCACAGTAAGCTCTGAACTCTTTCCTAAGATCTCTAAAGAGATTCTATTACTGTTGATCAGCCAGTTATATGCGGCGTTTCAGATGTTATTATTTGGAAACAAGAAAGAGTGGCACAATAAAACCTATCTGACGATTGTTTCGTATGTTTTAGTAACAATGGTGGCATCAGTCGAGATCACTCAAGCAACTTTCTATCATGCCAGTTCTCAACATGAAAATATCATAGAACATTTTACAATTTAAATAACACAACGCATGAGGAAATTGCGTTAATGCAGGCGCGACACGTAGCCGAGGTCCATCAATACAAACTGGCGTTTTTTATTGCAAATCACAAGTCAGTAAGCCATGCTCAGCAAATGACCGTGTATGCGGTGCTGTCGCAAAGCTGCAAAGTTTATGCTCGCCATTGCTGCACGTCCATCCATCAAGTTTCGAATAACAAGTGAACGTATAAACGAATGCCCGCACGTCCGTAAACATACATCAGCGCGTGAATTCAATAGTGCGCAATGAACTGACCGTCGTAAATATGCTCTGGACATGAAACAAGCGTAGACTTGCTTCCCGCCTCATAAGGCTGTCCAATTTTTTTTACTATCGATCACGAAAAAACGACAGTTATTTATTTAACAATTTATTCATGAGCATTAATATCAACATTTGGTCTGAGGCTAGTTTCTTTCTGTGGATGATAATGAAGCATAAAACTGAAGCTTAAGATTAGTATTATGTTCCCTTGATTTTACTACTTTCATGTTACTAATATTCAGACTATATTGTTTCAATAATAATAATAAACTAAATATATAAAAATCATCGAAATAGTAGAAAAACTAGACCATAGTTCAGAAAGCAAAATTTCAAAGTGTTGGAAGGATCAAAATGAGGCTTCTGCAGAAATAGATATAGTTTTGAAAATTTATCACTCGGATAGAGCTTTCTAGTATAATATCTATAGAACATGACATTTTATGGAAGAAATGCTTGGTCTTACGAATACGGAAAAGAATGGCAAATAAATGGTTACCCCTCACCAACGGCCTTCTGAAAATAGCGTGGATGAGCGGAGAATGGTTTAGGGCATCCTCTTTCTCTTGGGGTTGGAAACGGCTCCTGCAGGCAGGTGAATTAGAGATAATTAACGGCTTGTAATGCCACTAAATTAAAGATTCTAAGGGACCCCGGAAACCATGTAATCGTCTAAAATTACATATTTAATGACGACGTATACTTGATTAAAATATTCCGGACTCTAAATATTCCAGTAGTCGGATTTCAGAGTGTAAACTGCTCACGTCTTAGTAATAAAAATTGATAGAAACATCCTATAAGTCGGAAGGTAAAATGTTTTTTCCCCCTCATAACTTCACGTCTGTTTAATTTGGGCAAAGGGGCTTTTTGGATCAAAATAAGTAAATTGTTATTTTCGCATCCTTTGCGCGCATCCTAGATGTCATTTGCAGTGTTGTAGCTTGTGTGTGTGTGGTGTTGTAGAAGAAATCACAAGAAGAGTTGAGTAAATATCTTCAACGAGTATGACACGAAGTATATTTCAAATAGCTGCGGTAAGTGCTACCTGTGTAGAAATCACGCTGATCCAATGCTTGAAATGTAACATGTGATGTGAAAAATTACAGCTGATTTGTGCATATTTTCTATGTGTTATGGTCTACAAGGACTGCTTGGCAGTTCTGTATAACTACTAGGTACATTTATTGATTTTTCACCGAACTGTGGGGGAAAACCTGCCACACTTAATCTGTTAGAATCTTGTTTGTAGGTTAAAAGTCTGGGAACATCTTATGTTAACACCGTTTTGTACACAAAAAAAATAAATTGTTTTACTGTCCTCTGGTAAGACATACAGCTTTTGCGGGCTGGAAACACGTGGGATGGCTGCATATAACGCGTCTTTGACAAAATGTGTTGATGCCAAAAACTTTAATGTAAACACAAAATAATAGTCCGATGTATCACAAATCCACATCCATGACATATAATTTCTATACATTAAATTTATGATCAGATAAAACACAAACTGAATGAGAGAGAAACAAAGCCTGAGCGACCGATATAACATCATAGAGACTTACACACGCTGTCCGTCTGCCTGTCATTGATCGGTTTGAATTCAAAATTTCATTACAAAATATCCTACTTTTTCAGAAAAAAGTATCGTATGTAATAATAGATAGTATTTCCTCTTCAAATTTCATCAAGATCGAATTAACTATTAAGCTGAGAAAACATAACAAACAAAGAGAAAGAGAGAGATTTATAATATTAGTATATATTGTAAACAACTGATTGCAGTGGTTAGGAACATTAAGGTCAGACGTACAGTGGTGGTGTTAGGACTGAGGTCGGTCAGTGGCCCGGCGCTGTTTTCCAAGCCCGCCCCCACACTTGTTTGGAGTCGTGCCCGCCAGAGCGCGCCGCGCGCCTCTGTAGGCCGCGCCCAGAGAGAGCTAATGTCAATAATGGCTGCCGGATTGGTTCTCTGCGCACTACCGTATTTTTGCGGCAAAAAGCAGCCTCTGCCGCTTGCAAATAGACGTGAAATGAAAAAAATCTCTGCCGTGGGCTGTTCCATTAGTTGAGGAGAGCCGGAAGCCCAGGCGTTTTTCTGCGCTCGAGTCAACGTTCTCTGGGCAGGGTCCGGCGAGTGAGCTAGCCACTGAGGGCAATAGATATCAACTTTATCCATTAGCTCCTCCAGTCTGAGAGTCATTATTGAAATGAGAATCGTCCGACGACGCGGATAGAGTATAAATATATGGTGAGTACCTGCCGGTAATTCTGGGTTGGCCTCTCCGTTCAAGCCACAGTGCTGCCCTGACAATAACAGAGGCCATCTAGAATTCAACCAACGTTCTTGGTAAAATACTTCCCAATCTAAACGCAATTATCCGAAAGGTACTTCGTTCAATTCTACATTGTAAGACTAAGGTGATGAGTGTATTTGCTTAAAAATAATTGAACTGAATTCAATTTAATTGCGATGGAGCGTTTACTCCGGTGGCAATTTATCTAATCATTTGTTTACCCCTTTTATTATTATTATTACCGTACGTATTTTGAGAGCAATTTCCCCCACCTGTCTTCTTTTCCATTTACAAATTATATTCGATTAACGCTCTGCCCTCGCATACGGGAGGACGCGGGTTTGAATCCCCGTCCGGGGTATCCAGATTTGGGTTTTCCATGGTTTCCCCAAATCACTTCAGGCGAATGCCGGGATGCTTCCTACAAAAGGACCATGGCCGAATTCCTTTCAGTTCCTTGTCCTCCAGTCCCATCCCGCGTCTAATGACCTCGACGTCGACGAGGCGTAAAGCTATATATATATATATATTTGTCAATTCCTGCAGCATTTTTGTAATATTATTCATCATTTCCTTTGGTAATTTATTCCGAACACTGACACCCTATACCACAAAAGAAAATTTTCTTACTCCCTCATGCATAGCATCGAGTACCAGATTGAGTTCATGTTCAGCTTTTCCTTTCCATGCATTACTCCAAATTTTCCAACCAATAACTTGCCAAGGCACATCGCCAACTATTGCCTTGTGCACTCCCAGCAATTTCTTCACTTTCCTCGTGTCTTACAGTCACTTTAATGAGTCTTGATCTTAGAGAGATACATATAGAAAAGACGTTCACGTTTATTTGACATTCTAGAGTCTTTTTTTTTAATTATACATGACGTATTTCAACTAAACAAACAGTAATTAATGTACTCTTACAAGCAACTCAATTTCTAATACAGAATTTAATTCCGTAGCTATATCACAATTTATTTATTTTTACCTAAAAATCAACTTTTTTATTTATAACGTTGCAGCTTTTTATTCGAGTAATATTTAAGTATATTCCCAATTACAATCGTTTCACTCAATATGTTGCCAACAAATATTTAAAAATAAATTTCCTACATTTAATCAACGCAGAATGTTTTCTTGCTTGTATGCACTGCCATTATCACCAATGGATAACAGACAGCAAGCCAATCGATAAGGAAAGAGATATATCATAAGGTTGATGGATTTGTCCACATACCCACCAGCGATCCTATGGACGATGTTCTATCAATACATTTAAGTATATAAGCAACATTGCTCATAGAGAAAGGAATGATTTAAATGTAATTGATGTTAACGCTCTGGCGCTATTTGTATCAATACCAAACAAGAAAGTATCTAGTTCTTTTTGTGTGTGTTTGTGACGCTATGTGTCAAGTAAAGGTGCATTTAAAATGATATAACTTAAACTACAGAGATAATGTCTATGTTAGCCCTGAGCTAATGGCATATAAAAATTATAAAATACCTTATAGATCAAAAAACTAAAATACGCGCATTTGTAGAAATGTGAACCAAAAGGTTAATAATAATCTTTAAATATAAAACATTCATTCAACAGTACTAAGAAAAAAAAAGTATGGGCTGCTAGGTATTAGTAATCTTAAATTTTTTATCGGTAGGTGTTCGTAATGGAAGAGTCATTTTATACAAGTAGAGAGCCCGCTACGCTTTACACATTAAAGTTGACTGTTTAATTAGTGACTTTATTCTTATTTTAAGCTCACACATAAAAGTTATTCTACATTGTGGGACATCCTAGCGCTGTTGAAAAAAAAATTATATCTAAAGATTATTTTTAATCTTTTGGTCCACGCTTTTTAAGCTGTATTTTTTTAACTTTTTAGTTCACAATGGGAATTTCAGGACATAGATATGAAATCATTGTATCATGTTAATACATGTGCGTAATCTCAAACAATTCGGATGTCAGGAGGTGGGTGAACATTGAAATGAAATATTTCATTGTATTCAATCCCTTTTCTAATGTTTCTGTATAAGTAATGACAATATCATTTTTATACGTGTGCAGATTTTCAAACAATTCGATCGTCAGGAAATGGGTGATCATTAAAATGAAATATTCCATTGCATTTAAAAGTTTTTCTATTGTTACTGCCACAGTATTGAGAATATCAGGACATTGCTATGAAATTATTGTATTGTCGTCGGTTCTTAACATGTGTGCAAAACTTCAAACAATTAAGAAATTTGGAAGTGGGTAAAAAATGAATTGAAATATTCCGTAACTTTTCTATAGTTACTATCAAAGTAATGAGAATAGCAAAATGTTGCTATGAAAATATTGTTTTTCACAGGTTCTTAATATGTGTGCAAATTTTCAGACAAATCGGACAGCTGGAAGTGGGTGAAAACTTTATTTAAAGATTCCGTTACATTCATACATACTACATACATTCAGGTCAAGATAATATAAAGCGTGTAAAATAGGATGAACTAGGCGCGTCTGTACGAAGATAAAATAACCGTATACATCTTTCTATGCTTCCAGTGATTGTATCATGATTATCAAGTGAACTTATTAGTGTGTATGATTATAGATAAACTATCAGTCTGCTACATTTCATCAAAATCTAAACATGTTTTGATGTAGTTGGATTTTTTAACGTGTTCTTAGGCATTTAAGTAACTTAATTGGATAAAAATTTACCTATATGTCAACTTATGACACAATTTATTACTAGTCACATATTTAATTGAAATCCATTAATTATTTTCTGCTTGAAACGTGCACAAATTTGCAAAGTAAAAAAAAGGGGAATAATTATATTGGGAATTGCAGGATCGGTAAATGTGGAAATAATTAGAATAAAAAGTATTCTGTATGTTAACCGATGACATAAGCTATAAAAATGTGCAGCTTTCTTAAAATCAGTTTCTTAGTTTTGCGTGGTCCGTGCACACTACACAGTCAGGCAAAGATATACTTCTATGGCACCTATATTATCAGGAAAGATTGGTCTAATACGGATAAAAAGTATCCAATGCGATAACCGATGACTATGTGTAATTTCATTGAAATCCGTCAGTATGTTTTTGCCAGTTACAAGCACTGACAATATATAATAATAATATATATATATAAAAATTACGGTATCGCATCTTTATTATTCGCAACTTTGAAGCTTATGAGGATTTTTTTCAATGTTAAATGTCGACATATCCTATCAATACGTAAAGTAGTGATGCTCGATATTCATCGATGTATCGAAAACATCGATATTTACTATTCGTTCTATCGAATCAATTCAATGCATCGCTTACTCTCGATGTTTAACGATGCATCGATGTATTTCATTGGATACATCGAATTAACGCACACGTTTTTTTCGACGCGATAGGATTAGGTTTGAAACAAGAAAAAAACTGGTAATTCTATCACTATACGTTATTATTGTCACCAACAAAACAACATTACATTTTTCATTTCGACGTGGATAAAACAAAAACAAAAAAACTACAATTTACTTAAAATGTCACGCCACTGTAGTGTCTACCTCAATTATTCACATAGATTTGTCTGTATAGTATATGGCCTTTGCCTGCTCTATGAGCTCATAAACAGTAAACAAAATAATGGGCGACAGTTTAATTGGAGTTGAAGCTGCAACTAAATAAATATCTGGGGATACATACTGTATTAAACCAGCAGTAAAATAAAATATTTAGTGCAATGCATGCTTTCAAAACGCAGAGAAATTGTGAGTAATAAAACCTTAGTGATGGAAGTACATTAGCTCACCCTGAAAGAAATCGATAATGGATGGATACTATCGAACAAGTTTCGTCTTTAGCTATCGTGACCTTATTGGGCCCATGGCTCAAATAACTACATTTTGAAGACCTGATGGCTTTTTTTTTTTTTTTTTTTTTTTTTTTTTTTTTTTTTTAATGGCATTCGGCAACGGAGGCCATACAGCCAGCTCAATGTGTATTTTTTTCCAATGTATGGACGCCACAGGACGGACAAGACATTCACACAGACACACAACACTTAACATCCATGCCCGCGGCCGGATTCGAACCGGCGGCCTTCGGTACGTGGAGCTAGCACTGTAGCCCCCACGCTACCGAGGCCGGCGACCTGATGGCTTGTGAAAATATTATTCAAAAGATCAAAGACATGATGAAGAGGGAGCTGGAAGGAACGCGAACAGAATCTGATTCAGATAGTTCGGACAAAACATTGGAAGATTTCAGTCTTTGGGCCGATCATAAGAAACTAGTTCATCAAAACTGGATATCAAACAGGACCGAAGAAAGTGTTTCTGATGAGCTGTCTGTCTACATGAGGATCCCGGCTGGTCGGCTTGATAAAAATCCGTTAGATTTATAGTCCGATTTAAACAACAGATTCCAAAATTGTACAAAATGGTTTATTAATATTAAAGTTTGATAGCCAGCTCAGGACCATCAGTAAGACTTCTTTCTAAAGCTGCACAAGCAATAAATGAACAATGTAACAGAATACAGCGAAAGTGGGTTAATAAAATATTATTTATGCAAATTTTAGAAAAGTAATATTGATATTTCTAAATTCGAATTAGATTAGAATCCTCAATACTGACTCCCTTTCAGTGTTTCCTCGCTTTCCTTGTATTCTATCTGTCTATTCGGATTTATTATTTAAAAACTGGCTTTGTAAAAGACAAATTGAAAGTGTGATTTAAATAAATGACTCATTTTCCTACTTTCCTAACGTTTTTTCTACTTTCTTAACCTTTATTAACTGATAAATATATATTTCGATATTTTTATTCGATGCATCGAAAAAATCGATGTTTTTATTCGATATATCGTGAAACATCGATGCAAAGTTTCGATGCATTACATCGAAAAAAAACATCGATGTATTTACTCCATGAACATCTCTAACGTAAAGTATGTTTTTTTTTTTTTTTTTTTTTTTTTTTGTTTTTTTGTTTTTTTGTTTTTTTGTTTGATACGCATACAGACACAGAATTTTTGAACTCTACATTTTTGGCTCCTGTATCTTCGGGAACGAAGTTACTAATAATAATAATAAAGCATGCTGTATATTAACAAACGATATAAGCTAACATCATGTAAAATTTCGTTAAAATTCGTCAATTTGTTTTATGTGATGCCACACAAATTGACCGACAGAAAGGAATACGGGCCGATAGACAGTCAAAAATTTAAGATCGGGTAAACCTTTATAACATCACTATAATTACTAGTGTACAGTACATTGGAATAACTGTTTTTGAAATACATTACACTGAAGAGCCAAGGCTGTGCTTAGTTTTGAAAACATTGCTTCATCCACTACCGGCTTCCTAGCCCTGTCGTAGCTTCACCACAGCCCCAATGGCCACCATTTTCCAGGGTTTCTGCAGGGCCTTCACAGCTACCGTATCAGTCACGGGGCACACTAGGTCTCCACTGTACATCGCCCCCAGACTTGGAAGAGGACTACCCGAAAAAGCGGAAACGTCTAATGATTATGATGATGAATTGCCAAAAGACATGGGATACCTGGTAATATCGTGTCGGAATTATTTTTTCCCAGTAAAAATGGGGCAATATGATGTAGCATTGAGTCAACATATCGACGGAATTCTATTGAAGAAACATTCAGCCATACTTCCTCTATAGCCATCCACAAATGCGTAAATGTTGCCGGTGTAGGACGTTACGCGAACTGAATAGTCGCTCACGCCCGGAGACCAAGGAGGCCAAAACATTCGCTGGAATTTTTCAGAATGTTGCTCAAACTATCGTGAACAATTTTGGACCGGTAACATGGCGAATTGTTGTCCCCGAAAGGCCTATCATTGTTGATTAAAATGAAGGTAATGGATGGCTGCAATGGCCTCCAGATATCTGAAGATAACCATTTCCAGTAAGTGGTCTATTCCGTTTGTTCAGAGATCCTAGCCCAGACCTTGCCACGCAAACGCATCCCGTACTAGGGTGGAGCCACCACCATTTTGCACAGTACATTGCTGACAACCTGGGCCCATGATCCTGAACTACGATGGAACTTAACCAACAGGTCTTAACAACCGCAATGGTGATTCATCTGACCACGAAATCTTTTTCCGTCCTCTAGAATCTAACCGATATGCTAACGAGCCAAGGAATGGCGCTACAGCCGACGTTGTTTTATTACAAAGGCACTCGCTTCTATGTTCTGTTGCCACATCCCATCAACGCAAAATTCGTTCTGCCTCCCAGCGCCACCCAGGTTGTCAGAAAACTTTCGCTTCAGATGAACCCATTTCTTTCCCTTTTACGTAGCACGATAGACGGTTCATGGAGTTTCCTTAAGGAACAGTCTGATTCCAGCTTTACTTATTCACAGTTGGAACTTCTTTGAGATAAATCCTCCTGTTGGCCCTTTCATTTAGGCCTATCTAGAAAGTATCTCTACTTCTGTTCACTCACTTGACTTATTTGATTCCTGGCAAACCCGCAAAAGACCCATTTTGCAGTTTCTCAGAAAATTGTCAGCAACTTGGGATACTACAAGCCAAAAGCGTTCACTATTTTTTGATACTTAAACAACAATTTTAGCTCAATATTCTACTACAAAACATTTTACATATTTAGCTATGGGACGTCCATAAATTACGTGAGGTGAAAAGGGGGAGGGGGGTCCTGCGAAATCTCACCAAGTGGGAGTGGGTAGGGTCAACAGATATCTCACGTCAGGTTTTTGAAATTTTGTTGGACTGTAGAACTAAAATTAAAAAAAGAATACAACAAAAAAATTACAAAAATACAAAACACGCGAAGGCCGATTTTTGGAGGGTATTTCGGCGAAACGTTGCCACGGCGATTTCTAGGGGGGGTCTCACGGGACCTGATCTCATCAGAGGGGGTGGGGGGGTCGGACCAAATCTCACGAAGTCTCACCAGAGGGGAGAGGTAACTCACGTAATTTATGGATGCCCCCCTACGACCGTTTCTCAACATTCAGCAACTTATAAAAGGCACGGTAGTCGAGAAGTCTGGTACAGTAGTTACGTCCCGTGAACTCCAAACTGGCGACTCAAGGTCATGTTCCTCACCTTACCATCCCATACAGTTCCTTTATCTCCATGATGACTGCTGTGTCCCGACAAACGGGTGGCAAATTCCCCCCTATCGTGTCAGGGAGAGTGCAGCGGGGTGGGGGTCGACTGTAGCGAGCTGAGCCCGCCCTGACGTGGCCCCGTGCTGCAGGCCTGTTCCAGCGCGCCATCCTGATGAGCGGCTCGGCGCTGTCCGACTGGGCGCTGACGGCCAACCCGCAGACGTTCACCATCCAGGTGGGCGAGGGCCTCAACTGCGGCGCCAAGAGCGAGCTGCTCACCTGCCTGCGGCGCCGCAGGCTCGACGACCTCATGGCGGTGCCCGTCGACGCGCCGCCCTTCGTCACGCCCTTCGGCCCCGTCGTCGACGGCACCTCGGTGCCCAACGAGCCCGAGCAGACCATGGGAGTCTACAACAGCCTCTTCAGTAGGTGCGTACAACGTCTTTCTATATCTATTACTTCTCTCTAATCACAGTCTGGAGGCTTCAAACTCACACAGTTTCTAGATATCAGTTATCTTGAAGCACGAGTAAAAGGCAATTTTTTAATGGCTCATCGTATTTTAACAACTGTTCTATTAAAGTTTTGAGAAGACGCGTTTCGACCTTTTGGTATGGGGTATTGTCATTCAGAAGATTAGCTGTCACCTTTCAGTCCGGAACAATACTTTCTGCACTTCTCTGGATTAATATTCGATTCAGAATTTCAGCAATTCAACTGTAACCTTTATACATACTTTACTAGTACTTCCTTTTTTCGTCGAAACTTCACTTTTCATAACAGCAGCCAACTGGTTTTAGTGCATTAACGAAAAAGAAGAAACGCATCTATTTAAAACCAAAATAATACAGTTGTTAAAAGATATTGTAATAAAGTTTCTAGAAGTCGATTACCTACAATGAGACCAGCCAATTTCCTTCAAATTATCGATCTTAGCTTTAAAATGCATCTACAAAACCACAGCATAATTTTGTTACAGTGAAAATTCACTGTATAAATAATGAATGAATAGCATCAATATTCGATTGTTTCACTGATTTCGCGGTTACGTTGATGTATTTTTAATTAGGCTATCTGATTTCGAATCTCCATACAGGTTATTATTCTTATTATTTTTCGTTGAGATGTTTTATTTCATATAGCGAGTCTTTAATATATAGAATGAAATTAAATCATCGTATGGCACTGCTGGCGGGGATATCCTGAAACATTGTTCGGCCATCATGTAACTATTTCCGATTCATCGCACAATGCGCCTCTTAACTAGCGTATCCCGGTAACCCTACCGGGTATAGGAGACTTACAGTTAAATGTGGAACCGAGCTACGTAAGCGTTCTAGCGTGCTTCACATTATACAGTTAGCTGTGCCAGAGGTAAAGGATTGGTTAAGGGCCTTTGACAATCCAAGCTGAGACTGCGATCCGAGCGTGGACCTATGGATCTTCAGCAGACGCCCTAAACAACTGAGCTTTCTGACCGCTCTCTAGTATATAGAAAGAATGCATTCTTGCCTCGTGTTTATAATTTCTTCTCAAATTTTCTTTCTCAATAGAGACCGTATTTACGTTATAGAAATAATAATATTAAAGGTTGGAAACTAAAAACGAGTATTTTCCAACATACGGGGAAAAAAGAAAGCGTTTAAATATAGAAAGGAGTTTTACTACATTATAATATTTCTAGCTTTGCCTGTAGAACAGTTTACTTCGTTTATTATTTTACAAATGGTTATGAAATTAAGTTACTCCCAAGGGCTGATATATCCTTCTTGTAGTCAATACATTGTTAAGAATGTCGCCTACACAGTAAGAAATTCGCTGTGCTCACGACTATCAAAATGAGTTAAATGCCTGATAATGTTTTGTCGTTGTGACGTTGTCTAGCGTATACGTATAAAGGTCGCTGGAAAGGGATGGTAAATCATCCTTTTTCTAACTGCAACCTTTAACCACACTTCCGCTCGTGGCGGCTGATAGCATTTTATGGTAGTAATAGTTTAGTGTCTTCTTAATTTCCTAGAGGCAGAGTTTCTTACCAGCTAATCAATCCACCAATCACAAAACTCAACAAAGAAGATAGCTGAAGGAACCCGACCTCGAGCAGGACTCAGCAGTGTACGGCCTGTCCAGCCACGCCCAAGGCGACTTCTCTAGCGCTCTTTCGGTACACTATACGGACGTCGAACAGCTGAGCTTCGCCCTCAGTTGTGACAGCACCACCGCGGGCAACATTCCCGGTGGCTAAATGTGCTTCTCCAACAAGAGAGTCCGACCTCCCCCTTAAAGATTAGGGATGGGGGATTCTTCCAACCCAATCCCGCGGTGGGGGCGTAGTGAAGTGGTCAGATACTCCTGGTGAGGTTTCTGAGGTTTGTTTGAGCTCCACTCCGGTGATTCCGATGACGCATCTTCCGCCCCTAAGGTAGCCAATGGAATGCGATTGTGCCGTTCATAGGAGGAAACGAGAGACGAGACGCCTTGGTTCACGCCTGCATCATCCTTGCAAGCACGGTGGGAACAGAGTAAGACAGGGAGACTTAGGTACCAGTGGATCGAGTTACAGCTGAATGCAGCAGCAACTAGAGACAAAGCATGCAAGAGTGTTGTCCCGTGACGCGCCTTACTACAGCAGACGGTCTGGTAAACTTATTGTATCAGAGGGGGTGGAACCGAACCCTCCGATCGTTAGATTAGATTTTTATTAATCTAACCAGAGTAAAGCCCATTAAACAGGCAGCGTTCGTGGCTAGTGACACATGCATAGTGATAACCGCATCGTTAATTGTGATAAAAAGTACCTTCCTACATAGTAAAATCCCAATTTACACCTCCTTTTTTTGCTGCTTCTTCCACAACAGGTAATGGTAGCAAAACAAAATACACATTGACTCCGACTCACAGCAAGAAAATGAACAACACATCTCCTCCTGGCGGTTTAAAGTTTTTTTTTTAATCACTGCCCTAAAGCATCACGTTGTTATTTATTGATTTAGTAAAACATTCATAATGTAATTTTGGTCATAGTTTCTGTAACGGCCCGAGAAATTATGCAGATTCCAGATTATTTAATAGCAGTTCACGTAGCAATACAGTAGTAACTTCTACCAAATTAATGACGACGGAAGTATAGAACTAATGAAATTAAAAACAAATTAGGAATCCCAAAAGCTTTCGCTATCCATGTAATATAAGTTTTATTCCTGGTCCAGGCACAATTCAGCATGATAAATTTGGAACTACTTCCACCCGCATTTCAGTAACATGGAGCTTTTGAAATCAGTTTGAATGTTTTGTAAAACTGATTTCAGAGTGAATTATGCTGTAACAAAATGTATGTCTGGTCAACTTAACCACAACCTCCACTAATATTGTGTTCGAAAATCATAGCTTCTATTACTCTCATATGAATAACAACGGGCTCACCTATGGTGGTAGTAGGAATTTATTCAAGAAAAGCTTTAAAGAAAAATCGAATACGATAGGGTCTACTGGGAATCGAGATTCCACCAAAATAAAATTCAGTAATGACGTCATAATACTGCTGTAGTCAATCGCGAGACATATTATTTTCAAACAGTATTCAATCAACTTTGGTTGTACCATTATTTTCAAGCAGAAATTAGGTTTTAGTATAGCCTGGTCCGGCATAACACAGTTAAATGTATTTCGGAAAGTATTTCTAGAGGAGTCTTGCGTTTGACCACGGCAGTATGATGATGGAAAAGCTTATAAGGAAAAACGAATAAGAATCATTATTAATGATAGCTTTCGTTATATGAGTACATTACTGTGGTTAGATTGTCAGAGTATTTGGTTAGGATTTTACATAAATAAATGCATTTTACTTTAAATGACAGAGATTATAATTTCGAAAACGAATAACTGTTATTTATTTGTCTTGTACATTTCGCGATTACGTACGTTTCTCTGAGTTTTTAATAAACTTCGTTGTTCTTATCGTCTGCCCAAAAAAAAAAAAAAAAAAAAAAAAAAAAAAATCGTAGAAAATGGTTTAACCTACCTTTTTTTATAAATGATACAGATAAAATAGCATAAACATTGAATATCCTTCTCCTTACATGAATTCCTGCATCTAGTCGTAAATAAACAAAAAGTAACATGAAGGAGCGATTGTAATATGGTGACTGTTGATTCTCGAGTGACGGCTGGCACGTGATCGTTCTCTAGCCAATAGCTATAGACGACGACGTGCGCAGACTTGATGAGCATTTTATACGAGTATAAGAGGATTCGTCAATTTATAGTACAGGGGCTCATTTGAAATTGGATAAGTCATTTTAATGATTTGATGTTATATACAAATATAAGATGATGTCAGATGATAAAATAATACAATGAGAAAACAGTACAATGACAAAATAATACACTGACAAAATAATACAATGACAAAATAAGTATTCATGAAGAAAATTTAATTACAATACAATAGTGTATAAAAACAATAATTCAGATATCTTAAAGCATATTCTTTTATGAGTCCATATAGTCACTGATAGAGTAAAAACTGTGCCTCATTAGAAATGCCCATACTTTTGTTTTAAATAAGCTACATGAAGAGTTTTTTGCTTCCTCAGGTATTTTATTGTAAAGTGTTATTTCTGAATTTAAAATACTTTTCTGATATGTTGAAGTCCTGCAAAAAGTTTTATGGATGTCTGAATGTCCTCCAGTGAAGTAATTGTGTACCATATCATTTTTTATTACATTGTTGTGTTTCAGGAGATAATCTCTCATAAAAGAACTATTTCATAGCTCTATAGGCACATTTAGAATGGTAAAGTTAATGAAATGTGATCTATATTATTCTAATCTTTTTAGTCGACATATGGTTTTCACTACTCTTTTCTGCATCCTAAATATATCAATGCTTTGTGGTGAGGTACCCCAGAAAATAATTCCATACCTTATCAGCGAGTGGATATGAGCATAGTACGATTGCATTACTGTACCAATACTTGGGGCATCTCTAATGACACACTGTAGACAGTTTTCTGCCAATTTTCTTATATGTACATCCCATTTCATGATCTGTTGTGCCTGTAATCCCAGGAATTTGGTCTCGTTTAAATTTTTTAATCGAGACGCGATACACGTCATCAAGGAGTGCCGTCATTACAAGAACGCAAGAAGGGAGCTCCAGGCAAAGGTAGACCTCGCGGCTGATAACTAGAGGAGAATACTCCTCAAGGACGAAGACCCATTCCATGCCATGTCATAGTTTGCACATGCTGCCTTCCAGGCCAGGGAAGCGGAAAGAAGTAGAGGACTTAACGGGGATTAAGGTCAAGCAGTGTAAAAGAAGAATCCACATGAAGACCTAAGGGTGCCAGAAGAGAAGACTTCCTACAATTCACCCCGTGATAGGAGCAAAGAGTCAGCACCAAGACAAGTAGGGGAAACAAAGAAGCTCAGCTCTCGCAACTGCACCGAGCGCACAAGACGTCAAGAGAGACAGAGAGGAAATCAGGGACCGTGAAACAGTACCTCACAACACTGACAAACAAAAGAATTGCAGACAGACGGACGAAGCACAGAAGACTACCTGAGGAAGAATCAGCACACATCGCCAAATCCAAGAACAGAAGTAACGCAGGTGTAAGTCAAGAAGGCAGTTTCGGCTGACATAAACCCCACTCCAGATGGTCCAGGGAGCACTAGGCTACCTGTGTCTTTCACTAAAATGGATGCCCGAGTCACGGCAGCGTTGCTGCCACGAGGTTCCCCATGGGCGCCTGCGAGTCCAATATGGCGGAAAAGGGAGGGTGATTCTGAGTTCCAATTAACAGGCGGGGGTGGCTGCTGGTTTGGTTTTCGAGGTTATGAGTTCTCTCCGGTACCCCAATGACGGATCCAGTGCTGGATTTCCCATTAGGCTGTATAGGTTCCAGCCTAGGGGCGGCAGCGTTTTAGGGGCGGCACATTTCCTAGGGTGCCGGCTTTAAGAAGCCGTCAAATTTGTGTGTGATTAAAAACATAATAGAAAAGCGTCTACTATAAATTTTCGTGACATCTAGTGGTGACATCTAGTAGTGAAATGACAAACTCGGAACAATTAATAGGAAAGAAAAATACGTTTACTATCAATTTTCATTTAGGTAAGTGGTGACAGAGAACAATTAGCTAAATTATTAATTTAATTCTTCCTTAGTTTCCTGACTTTCCATCTTGTTCAACGCAGTCTGTAGTCGATCGTATATTTCCGAAGGAAGTCTCTATAGACAGAGGTAAGTTTCTGTTGACAGACTTACATTTAATGATTTATAATAATAATAAAAATACTTAAGTAAGATCTAAGATTTCATTAATTGAGTATCTGGATGTTGAAAGTCCCCGAGTGCTCAAAAGTCCTAATTTAATTGAAAAATCATTGAAAAGTCAATGATTTTTTAAACTTAACTCGTCATTTCTCTGCTAAAAATGAATTAAATTCTTTGAAATTTTTAAGTAACTTGCCTTAATCTATGCCGAAACCCGTATTCTGATTGAAATTAATATAAATTATAATCGTTTAATAATAATTGATAACAAATCAGAGTGTACGTTCCATCTAATAAGATTGCAGAGAAACCACAGTCAAATTCGTTACTTGATCCTCCAGATTTTTGAGGAAGCAATCTCAATGTAACATTTACCCGAACTAGGATATAGCTCTCCGCATAGCACTTTGCACTCCAGCCACAAATTGTTCTGGAGAAAGGAGTTTTCTGCTTAAAACGAGTGAAGAATTACCATAGGTCTTCATTATCTCAAAAAAACTAAACTCTTTGGCTCTTCTACATATAGAAGCAGAGATAATGAACACCATAAATATGATGATCTTATAGATGACTTCGCCAATCAAAAATCCCGTAGAAAACTATAATTATGTATTACATTTTTTATTTTCTTGTGTGTATTCTTGTTTCATAATAAAACTTCATTTTTATTGTTTCTATTTTATGACTAAATCTGAATACTTTCAAGTAATGAAGTCACTTTTAATCTACATCCATTCACATATACATATAATCGTTTGCTACCTAATAAAGGGAATACAAATTAGTGATTAGTATAAGTATGAAGGAGAAAAGGGCGGCACAAAATGAAGAGCCCACACTAAAAAAAGTTTAAATCCGGCCCTGGACGGATCCCGTCACCGACGAGGCGACCAGTAGTGAGGCGCAAGCCGATCCGACGGACTCCAATGTGGAGTAGTCATCTGAACTAATCCTGTAATCCAACCACATCACGGAGACCCAGTTCAACGTGGAATCCGAATCATGGATACCTGTCTCAACCCCAAATAAGTTAATTTCGATTCCAAATAATACGATACAATTGTAGGAAATCCAGTAAAGTAACTTTCTTTTAAAAGGGTACTAATTTTCGGACAATTATCTCAATTTCTCAGTTTAAGTCGTTACCAAATAAAACATATTTCTTTTAAAAAACCATTGGCTGTCCATTAATAAATACCCCATCAAAATGAAGTAGTTCTTGCAATAATAGTGTTGAACAATGAGGACATTTTTTTCTTAATTTCTTGACTTTTCACAACCTATTTTATTTCTGGGCCCATTGGCTATTCAGCGATTGGAACAGCAACAAAATTCGATCTACAGTGTTTGCGTGAATCACGTTCTCTGTGGACAATGAAACATAATTTATTTTCTCACAGTCGAAATATTTACGGCATAGAATATAAAAAAGTTCTTTTGCTCGTTAATATATCAATGGTTTTCAGATTATTTTTGACTGAATATTTTTTTTTTAATCCCAACGATGAATGACGTTTGCGATTTAAGCGGAATTTCGTTACGCGTAGCGGAGTTTTATCCCTCGAAAGACAGAGCGGCGATAAACGCAATTTGACGAAGTCGACGTTTTGCTATTTTCATTGCTAAAACTTACGAAAATTATCAACATTCATTTTGTTAATAGTCTGTTCCCGGGCACCTAAACCAGCCAAAACAAATCATTAACCACTCTTAAAGCAGCTACAAACGACCAAATACGGTACCAATCTGGCAGGAACCCTTCAGATTACCACGTAAGCAGGCAAGTTTGGTATGCTACTCTTGACATCGGGAGATTGGCAGAACCCGACAAATAATTTACAGAATGTCCCTGAAGACTGGGAAGATATTGAGACGTGCGTAGTGCGATTGTAACGATTGAGATAATTTCTGTTCAGTCAGTTTGAAGCAGGGAGCGAGTATGTTTCTGCCATTAGTCGTGTTTGTCGCTAAAAATGTCCAAAGAGACAGAGGTGTGGGTGAATATTTTCGAAATTTATAAGAATATGCCTCAGTTGTGGGTTAAACATAACAAAAACTACATAAGCCGCTAAATGCGGAAGAAGGATTTCCAGTTTTGCTCGAAATTTACGAGGAATTGGACCAGTAAGTAACAGTTGCAGTATTTTTTTTCCGTTAATATAGATAGCTCAACATGTTTCAGGAATGATGTCTAAAACCATTCGTGGTTAAATCGGCCAACTAAATTTCATAACTTCATAGCTTTTTTGCCAAAAATTGCAAAGTAACGACTAATCTCTTATACTTTCACACACTAGGTTATTTATATATATATGGGGTCACTAAGCGAAGTATCTCCGCAAAGCTTTCAGAATCTATTCTCAGAAAATTTCTAAAATCGTACGCTCTGGCCTCGCATTCGGGAGGACGGTGGTTCGAATCCCCGTCCAGGCATTCAGATTTGGAGTTTCCATGGTTTCCCGAAATCACTCCAGGCGAATTCCAGGATGCTTCCTACTAAAGGCAATGGCAGATTCCCTTCCCGTTCCTTGTTCTCAGTCCTTTCCCGCCTCTAATCACCACAACGTCGACTAGGCGTAAAACCATAAGTAATAAAATAAAATAAAATCTTCTGGCTCTATGTTTCTCAAAATGTTCATATGAGATAACTTTTTTCTTAATAAAATTGATTTCCTCTCCCAATATTTTCCTTTTCTTTCTGTACAAATAACAGTACAGGTTATTGTTAAAACTATGTCGACTTTTTGTTGCTTTGACAGAATAGGAGCGGTTGTTGAGCGCTTGCAACTAGTAGTCATGCGATCACAATGTAAACGAAAATTGGGAGCACTATTGTGATGTGAGGAGGGAAGCCCAATATGATTGTCCAATAGATTGTCCCTTCAGATTGGGACAGAAATTGGGTCCTCTGTAGCCGCCTTTACGCAACATAGCAGGCAGAATGGTTATGAATCCCCGGAAATGAATTTCCTGCTCTTCATGTAACGCCTATATGCTTGCTCATCGGTTACTCTAAGCACAAGTTTGCCTCAGCCCTCAGTACGAGTTTGCTATTAATTGTTGCAAGTGATATGTGATGCATGTTCTATACCCAAGGAAACGAGAGAATACCGGCGAGAATTACCAAAAGGTCAAATAAAGTCAAGAAAACAGTTATTTCAGAAAAGTGGTTGAATAAAGATATGTTTTCAAAGTGGATACTACCATTGTGAGAGGACAATTAAAAATCAAGGTGTAAGGCTTGCAAAGTAGTTTTATGTGCGAAAAGAAGTGATTTGGTAAAGCACAGTGTAAGTCAGACACTTGAAGAACGTAAAAGCCATCGACAACGCAAACCAGATTTCTCATGTAATTAAACAAAGATTTTTATTTCTACCACGTGTGAGTAAACGATCGTAGAGCTTAGGGATTAATGACTTAGCCAGGGCCCTCTCACTCGGACGGCCGTGGTTTTAATCCCGGTGTCTTTTGATGTATAATTTCAAATAATAACGTGATATCGAAAGGGGGATTGGAACTAGTACACCAGAACTTCTCATAATTTGCCCCGATTATGGTTTGATACTATTTCAGTTATTTGAACGATATATATAAATCTAGTGCTTTTCTTACCTTTTTTCTTTCAGATTGTCAAACCAAAGACAGAAGTAACCGAAGCATCGATAGCAGAGATAGTATTTAGTTTATTAGTTGCTTCTCACGATATCAGTTCAATGTGATAATTTGTATTGTGAAAGTTGCAAAGATAAATTTTGAGGACTCAGCTATTGCGAAAACATTTCAACAGAGTCGCACAAAGTGTACAGGTATTAATCGAAATGTTCTATCATCAAAGATAAAGGACGATGTAACTAAAAAACTTAAAGACAATGCTTTTTCTGTCCTCATAGATGAGAGAACTGATATCAGTAATAATACGTTGTTGTGTATTTTAGCAATATACATATACCATGACGAAGTTAAGACCCATCTTCTTGACTTAATCAAAATTCGTAGTGATGACGGTATAGCTAAAGGGCTTTACAAACTTTTCAGCAGTTGCCTCTCTAATTTTGAATTAAATGTTCACAATTTAGTAGGGTTCTGCTCATAACGCCAGTGTTATGCATGGTAAAAATGAATCATTCAAAATCCACCTTGTAATTGACAATCCAGAAGTTCTTGTAAACCGCTGTGCAGTACAAGTCATTCAGCACATCTTGTAGCCGCAGCAGCATCAAATGAAATTCCTGCTTATGTTAAAGCCTTGTTATCCAATATTTATAACTATTTTTCCCGTTCTCCAAAACGAAATGCATTTTGGTGGAATTTCAAACATTTATTCATGATTCTGAATTAAAGGTCTTAAGTCCAAGTAACACTAGATGGCTAGCGTTGTCAAAATGTGTTGTTCGTATTACACAACAGTGCAACATACTCGTTGAAATCTTCATTTGAAGACAAAAATCCAGTGGGCAACAGAATTTTTTTTCAGATCATTAAAATCCTTATATCAAAGCGTGTCTTCACTTAATGAATCATGTCATAAGTATATTCAATCAGTTCAATGCCATGTTTCAGTCACGTAGGTTTTCCATCCAAGTTCTATATCCTGAAAGCAGATTTGCCACAGTATTGTCTGAGAACATTGTGAAACACTTCATTTTAGTAGTGAGGACAACTTAGATAAACTGAACGTGTTTGATCATCATGAGTTACTCCCTGTAAATGTTGGGGAACAAACTATGAAAGTGTGATCAGAGTGTAATGAAAGGAAGGGACAAGGCGCAAATCAGACTAGTCGGTGTCAAGTTTTATCAAAATGTGTCGGTGAATCTTTCGAAAGATTTTAGGTGACCGAGCGTGGTGGGTGAATGGTTAACGTTCTGGCCTCGCATTCAGGAAGACGCGGATTCGAATCACCGTCCGGGCATCCAGATTTGGGTTTTCCAAGGTTTCCCCAAAATGACTCCAGGCGAATGCCGGGATGCTTCCTTCAAAAAGACCATGGCCGATTTCCTTCCCGTTCCTTGCCCTCAGTCCCATCCCGCATCTAATGACCTTAGCCGTCGACGAGAAGTCAAACGGTGTTGTTAGTTGGTGTGCATTCAGAAAAACTAAAACTTTTGAAGGAGAGTATGTTTTTTACAAACATTTACACGTTAGCAAAATTGTTGTCAGTGTTACCGCATCGAAATGATTACGTAGAAAGAGTTTTCTCTATGTTGGGTGATATAAACACACAAAAAAGGAAATGCTTGAAACCACAAACACACAGTGATCTGCTAATTATATTTGAAAACTAATAGCGTTTGTTGTTTCACCTATCCAATTACCAACGATCATCTCAAGACATTTGGTAATTATATGTATCATTTTAAAGAAAGGGAAACTGAAACATTTGCGTCGTCTGATGAAGACTGACTGTGAACTGCAGTTACACTGTTATTTTGTTTTTTACCTGAAACGATTAGTAAATAATGGATATATACAATGTCAAAAAGTGAAATCATTTAAACCTGCAGTTACGAGTGGGTACCCAAAAATAATCGGAATAGCATTAACTTGGGCGGAGCTTGTGTAGTACACGTTTCTGCCGCTGGGCGTTTATAGCGCCACTCATTGTCAGTTCAGTGCCGCCTGTGTTGTCGACCTGGCTTTTTCTGGTAATCTGCAGTGATTGTTTTTGCTAGCACTATTTTGTTATTGTTTAGTTTCTGATGATGGAAAATTTAAGTGAACAACGTGCAACTGTGAAAATTTATTTTCTACTCAGTAAAAATGTTGCTGAAAGTGTTTTAATGTTGAAAACAGCATACAGAGATGACACGAAGCGAAAAACCGGTGTACGAGTGGTTCGCTAGGTTTAAAAATGGCGACACATGTCGATTGATGACAAACCTCGTTCTGGACGTCCATCAACTGCCCGAATCTACGAAAATGTTGAAAAAATTCTAGAGCTTGTGCTCTCACACCGTCGACACACAACTGAACAAACTGTCAGAGAATAGTGGTTTATCTTGGAGCTCGGTTTAGCGAGTTTTTACCTACGATTTTGGAATGAAAAAGGTTGCTGCCATGTTTGTTCCTCGGGCTCTGACTGACAACCAAAATGAACGTCGAGTTGAAACATTTCGTACATTGAAACAACTTGAAACTGATCCAGATTTTCTGTCAAAGGTAATTACTGGTGATGAGTCATAGTGCTATGGTTACAACCCAGAAACAAAGCAACAGTCAAGCCAATGGAAGAGGTCATTGTCACCCCATCCAAAATATATATCGTCAAATCAAACATGAAAACAATGCTCATTTGATTTTTTGGTGACAAGGGCGTAGTTCATTCAGGGTTTGTTCCCCCACACCAGACCGCCAATCAAACCTTTTATTTGGAAGTTTTAAGAAGATTACGCAATAGTGTTCGCCATATAAGTCCTGATTTGTTCCAGACAGGAGACTGGTTCTTCCACCACGACAATGCAGCTGCACACAGCAGTCTCTTTAGAGAGTTTTTTTACTAAAAATGGCTTGGTTCCGCTGCCCCACGCACATTACTCGCCTGTCCTGGTTCCGTGCAACTTTTTCTTATTTCCGCGCATGAAAAGGGGCATGAACATTGAAGAGGTCAAGAAAAAAAAAAAAAAAAAAAAAAAAACGAGTGTAGGAGCTGTCAGCTATTTCTGAAGATGACTATAGAAAATGTTTCAAACAGTGGAAGCTTCGGTGTGACAAATGAATTAGTTATAATGGAGAGTATTTTGAAGGGGATAAGTTTTTTTTTGTACAAAATGTGAAAATATATATCTTTTAAAAATAATTCCGATTTTTTGTGTGTGATTTAATCAATTAATGAATTCCGCCTTATTTTGTGAAATATTTGTTGGTATGATAATAATATTATCGTTAACGATAACAACTGGCGCTGTTACTACTAATACGACAGCAAGAGCGTAAAACTTCAATCATCCTGTATTTAATATCCACACTGGCAGTAATTTAACATCTCTATTCCTAATTCACGTCTTATATTTAATAAGAGATTTCTTCATGACAGGTAGGTTTTATTGATACTCTTTGCAGTAATTATGTACTTTCGACAGCCTGTAGTGGAATTAGTCTTGCCCGTAGCAACTTTCCTTCTTTTTGCGTTGGCAGTATAGCTTGAGAGTAATCTAACTGGATTCTTCTGTAACCGAAGTTAATTACAGTACAATTGAGTTTTATTACGATGTCACGTTTAACATACAGTATCACTGGCAACATTTACAACATATATGAATAGAGAATCAAAATCTTGCTAATCTATATTTAATAGTGAGACGCCGTTGGTCAAGTTCTTGTAGTTTCCTGGGCGGCGGAGAGTAAAAATCTTTGCCCCACATTCCCACACATTGATCTTGATGCACCATTTCCTCAGCCAGCCAGAAAATCAATTGTTTTTTTTTTTTTTTTTTTTTTTGCTTAACAGCGAGGTCTTTAGAGACGGAAAGGATGGGGGGCAAGGAATAGGAAGGAATTCGGCCATGGCCTTTTGAAGGAAGCATCCCGGCATTTGCCTGGAGTGATTTGGGAAACCATGGAAAACCCAAATCTGGATGCCCGGAAGGGGATTCGAACCACCGTCCTCCCGAATGTGAGGCCAGAACTCTAACCGTTACACCACCAGTCTCGGTGAAAGTCAATTGAATGCTGAAGGTCCTTGGTAGGCTTTCAGAGGTATCTGACACCAGACTTCTACGCACAGGTCACGAAATTCTCTTAAATTACGAGCCAGCGGTTTGTGCGCCAGCGAAACCTGGGAACGAGAGGCTGGTCGGATGTTTACGTTTTATTGAAGTGAGCATCTATGGAAAGTGTTTAAAGGACGATGGAACCATGAGTAGGCGACAATGTGGTGGACACCCACGACACATCACAGATCGTGGAGGTCGAAGGCTTGCCCTCTCTGTAAAACAGGATATGGGGTGATCTGTGGCAGAAACGCAATTCTTGTGGTCTGAAGCACTAGAATTGTACTCCTCCATCAGATCTGTGTGTAGAAATCTGCCGTCAGATGCCTCTGGAAGCCTACCAAAGACTTTTAGAATCCATGCTATCCCCGTATCGCTGTTGAATTGCGTTCGAAAGGTGAACCAATAATATTTTGGCTGATCAGTGTATGTTTGTTGAGATTATCGAATCGAACGACTGCTTTTCTCTTAGTATGCCGTACTGAATCGATTTCTGTGCAAATCCTGGAAGGAGTAAGTAAAATGCATTCTCTTCACCATAGGGTTGCATAAAGTTCTTAAAAGTTCTTAAGAAGCAGATGAGGGAGAGGAATCCAATTCGGGAGAGAACGCTCTGCCGCTAAGCGAAGGGATTAGACAGTATAATTCGACAGCCGCCTTTAATCCTGAGGACTTCGTTTCTGTAGACGAAGAACTGGCCACAACCGTGGGGCTGGCTGACGAATACTTCAGACAGGAGTTAAAGGAGAGGAGGCGCATCAGGACAGCGAGGAGGAGGAACAGTCCGAGGAGCAGGAACCATTCAACGACCAACAGTTCCCGGACGTTGCCAATTCACTGGAGAAACTCTTTTGGTTTTACGTGGACGATCCTAGGACGTTTGAACATGCGTCAAAGATGAAAAGTATAGTAAGAAAGGTCAAACAAATATTCAATAAAAATTATAGGTGCATGTTAAAATGCAAGAATTCAACGCTTTCATCCAGTACTATGTATTTTTTTTTTATTTTTTATTTCACTTAATAGGCATAGTGAAAATATTATATCGAAATAGATTTTGTTTACTTTAGTCTTTTCACCATAAATATATATATTCCTAAATTGCAATAAATAGTAAACAATACTCACTTTTAACTGAAGATACATACAGACAGAGTGATAGAAAATTAGTGAATTTTCGACTATGCCATACGTTGAAAAATGTTTCAGTCATATTTTGTGGAGCAAGATCACTTGTAGTAGCGTATGAAGAATAAATTCCCAAAACAAGAATAAGCAAATACTTGTATTTCTGCATGTCCATTCTTTATTTTGTTGGTGATTATTCTATTTAATGTTAACAAAATAACAATACACAACAAGTCAGTCGATTCTATCAAGGCAGACTTAATATCCAGCTTTTTAACTTAAAAATATCTCTATCATAGGATACCAGTAGTTGATTAAGTACAGGGCGTTCGCCGGAAAACGCTACCCTCCCAGTCTGTTGCCGTCGGCAACTTGCTCGGTCAGTGTAGCCAGCAGTTTCCGCCACACGCCACCGTGAATCACCGCACTGTTTAACACCTCCGCTGCCCCAACAGTGCAGTGCAGTGACCCTTACATTGTTAAGAACGGTTTCTTTGCATTGTAGATAGTTTGTGACTTCAGTCTCTTATTAATCAGTGTTGTGAATAAACGTTTCTTTGCGGTTTGGCTGGTTTGGGGCTTCATACTCTTACTAATCTGTACCGTGTTTCAGTGTGAGTAAAATTATGTTACGTTACAGTTTGCAACAAAGAATATTTCTCTACGATACATATGTGAAGAAGAAGTCGTTTAAAAAGTGTCGCAGTAAATTTCGTCGCGAATTTCCTGGCGCTTTACTGCCAGCTAAATCAACAATTCTGCGTCTGGTTAAAAAAGTAAGAGAAACGGATCATTTTTTAACAAAAAGAGACTGTCGGTCAACCGTATTCTCACAGAGGAGAAAATTGACGATATCACTTTTCGACTAGAACAGTCACCCAAAAAATCATTAAGTCAGTTAGGGCAGCGTGTGTCTCGAAATATGTTCAGAAGATGTGAAATGTGAATTACACAAGAGGGTCAACACTTCCAGCATCTTTTATAAGGTAAGCTAATGAATTACGTCACATTTAAATGCTTAGCACACAAGTTTATGAAGTTTATGAAGCGTAATTATTATGAAATAGTCCGCGGCCGACGGTCGAACAATGCCGGAAACTGAGCGCTCGCTCGCCGGGAGCAGTTTCTTTCTTGTAGCGCTAACAGTGGGTTGCGTTTCCCGGCGAACGCCCTGTATAAAGTCAGACAGTCTAATGGCACAGAAATATTTTCTGAATTTAGTTAATTACCTTTTTTGCATTTCTTTACTTCGTGTGTGGGACAGATTTTACAACACATGTATGTTCTGATATTTTATTAGTAATGATTAGTAATTGTTTCCTCTGTTTGATGCTTTATTAGAAATTTGAGGGTGGTGGTGTAGCGGTTAGCGTTCTCGCCTCGCATTCAGGAGGACGCTGGTTCGAATCCCCGTCCGGGCATCCAGATTTGGGTTTTCCATGGTTTCCCAAATAACTCCAGCCAATTGCCGGGATGCTTCCTTCAAAAGGCTATGGCCGAATTTCTTCCCATTCCTTGCCCCCCATCCTTTCCCGTCTCTAAAGACCTCGCTGTTAAGAGTCGTTAAGCAATTAAAAATAATTGAATGCTTAGTCATGGCGCGGTTACATGCTTCGGTTAGCTTTGTAGACCTGGTAAAAAATTTAAGTATACTAAAAGCCAACGCTGCAGTCAGAAAGTCAGTTTTCAAACATGATCAAAAACACAAACTAAAATTGGTTTAAAAACAAAATCAGCCAACAAATATATTAGAAATCGTCAGATATTTGCATAAAGTGTAAAAGTATTACGGATTTTAATAGTTGGTCTATACATTGTTAGCCTTAACGTAAAATAAACAAAACGATAAACCAGTGTACCTATTAAACATTAGTCGCATGACATTCAGGTCGTTTTATTAGCGTGATTAGTAAAGTTTGTTTGTTATCAGTTAAGGATAATTGAAACGGTTTGGCGGTTTTTTTCATCAAACCAGTTCTCGAATCTCTTCGCGGAAATCCGGCCAGTGAATGCATGTGTCGTTTCGAATTACATGCTTCTGACGCAAATTGCTCGTTATACGAGCACGTTATGGCTAACGCAATAGAACGCCCATTAATAATGGCTCATCCCGATTACAACGGTTCCGCGATATTCCTAGGGCCTGCAGGATTCCAGTGGCGACCAAATCAATTGACACACAGTGGTAAATTACTTGGTTTTATCGTCTGTCTGGGAACACAACATTAATTAAACGGGAACAACTAAAAAATATACAATTCTGGTTTATGTATGTGATGATGGCCCACGATAATTTTTATTTCAATTGCGAATTTCCGGATTATGGAGTTATGCATGCATTGAAATGCTCTGAAATATATATATATACTAGCTTCGAGCCCGTCAAAAATGACGGTTTTCATTTTGAATGCAATATTCTGGCAGTTTATTTTTTGCAGTTGGTTGGTTATACAGAATTTTTACTACGTAATTCTAAATCCCTTGACTTTAAAATGTTCTTCGTGTTTCATTTGCAGTTAACATGGCAATACAGTAGTAACTTCTACTGAATTAATGACGACGGAAATATAGAACCAGTGCAATTTAAAAAAAATATATGGAATCCCAAAAACATTTGCTATCCATGTAATATAAATTTTATTCCTGGTCCAAGCACAATTCAGCACGTTAAATATGGAACTACTTCCATCCGCATTAATTAATACCTTTAATAACATGGCGCTTATGAAAGCATTTAAATGATTTGTAAAACTGATTTCAGAATGTATTATGCTGTAACAAAATGTGTTAGTTGTGATTCTGGTCAACTTAACCGCAACCTCCACTAGTATTGCATTCGAAAGTCATAGCTTCTATTACCCTCATATGAATAACGACGGGCATCACCTATGATTGTAGTAGGAATTTATTCTGGAAAAGCTTGTAAGGTAAAACGAATAAGGATCGGATCTACTGGAGATCGCGATTCCGCCAAAATAACATTGAGTAATAACGTCATAATACTGCTGTAGTCAATCGCAAGACATTATTTTCAAGCAGTAATTCCGTTGTAATACAGCCTGAACCATTATTTTCAAGCAGGAATTTGGTTGTAATACAGCCTGGACCAGCATAACACAGTTAAATGTACTTCGGAAAGTATTTCTATAGGATTCTTGTGTTTGACCACGGCAGTGTTATGACGCCAATTCCTGGCGGAATCGCGATCTCCGGTAATCCCGATTTATTTAAATAAATGGATTTTACTTTAAATGACGGAAAGTATAATATAAATAACGGATGTCATTTATTTGAGTTAATTATACGGAATTGTTAATACATATTGCTCATAACCTTAATTTTATGACGTTCTATATATTTTGTTAGCAGTTCACATAGCAATAGAGTAATAACTTCAACTGAATTACTGGTGACGGAAGTATAGAGACAAAAATAAATTCGGAATCCTAAAAACGTTTTCTATACAATTATTCCTGGTCCAGGCACAATTCAGCACAATAAATATGGAACTACTTCCATTCGCATGAAATAACACTTTCAGTAACATAGATAACACTTATGAAAGCAGTTTAAATTGTTTAAAAACTGATTTCAGAGTCAATTATGCAGTACAAAAATGTGTCAGTTGCGATTCTAGTCAACTTAATCACAACCTCCATTAATATCGCCGTTGTAAAATCATAGTTTCTATTATCCTGATATCATCTATAGTGGTAGAAAGATTTTATTCTGGAAAAGCTTGTAAATAAAAACGAATAACAATCATTTTTAATAATATTTTTCGTGATATGAGTACCATACTGTGGTTAGATTAATTATCGGAGTATTTGGCTATGATTTATTTAAATAAATGCATTATACTTTAAATGACGGAAAGTATAATATCAAAAACCTATAGCTTTCATTTATTTGACTGATATATTTCGTGATTACGTAACTTTCCTGTAAACTTTGTCTGAAATTTTAATAAACTTCATTGTTTCTTATCTTCTGCCAAAAAAAATTCTTAGGTTATGTTTTAACCTAATTCTTATAACTGATACAGGTAATATAACATAAACATCGAACACCATTCTCCTTACATGTGTTTCTGGATCTATTTATCGTAAATAAACAAAAAGCAACGATAAAGGAACAATTGTAATATGGTGGCTGTTGATTCGCCAGTGACGGAAGGCACGTGACCATTCTGTAGCGAATAGCAATATACGACGTATGCAGTCTCCGGATTAGCATTTTATATAAGTGCATTCACGTCAGCGACTATATGATTCCACTAACTATGCATATTTTTCATATTTTAAAGGAACATCTTACTCAGTGTAATTTTAAGCTGATAATCTTGTCGTGTTATAGAGCGAATTTACTCTGAGATACGTTTAAAATGCTTTTCCATGATGCGCTAACTTGTTATTTTATCAATACATAAACGTTGTGCTACGTTATTTTTTTGTGTCAAGAAACTTTCATTCAAAAATTAATCTCATTTTTAAGACTTCATCAATTGAGAGAATTATAAAAATTAAAAACTTGAAATTCATTCTTCAATTACGATTCATTAACTTATAAGAAGACTATGTTAACTACTGATAAACAATAATTTTTTTATTTAGTGTTTCTATTTTATATTAACTTGCAGCCACAAAATTTCATTTACAACCAATGTGTTTTATTTTATATCATAATCATGTGTTAGAATTTAAAAAGTCTTAAATAAAATACTAAAACGATTTTCGCCGAATCTAGTTAGCTTTATATAAAAGCACAATAGTTTCGAATCAATATTAACATACACTGGTGATCTATAATACCAGCTTCATAGTGTGTTGGTCCAATTTGGAACGCAGTACAGCAGCGATTTGGCGTGGCATGGATTCGGCAAGTCCGGAGGTGTATGGCACAAGGTTACGCAGATACCTTAAGTTACATGCATGTTGCTTGTGAGCGCGGAGTTGGCTCCGGTTAGTGTGCCAGGAGTGTTCTATCGGGATGAGATCAGGCGGATGTGGTGGCAATCAACATGAGTTCAAGATCATGTTCCTCAAATCACGGACAGCTATCCTGCTGGTAGATCCCATCGGCGTCCTGGAAAACATAAATCACTAAGTGATGCATGTGGTCTACAATCATTTTCACGTAGTTCACAGTTGTCATGACGCCTTCGATCACTACCACAGGACCATGGAAACCGAGGTGATTATTGGTTTTAGCAAAATACCGCCCCCACCAGGCTGCGTTCGTCAGGCGATGCATGTTTTGAGCAGCCGTTACAGACACGTCCAGCGAATTGTTGTAAAAAGAAAACGTTATTCATCCAACCAGGCGACACGTTTCAATTGTTCTACGGTTCAACCTCAATTATCTCGTGTCCAGTTCAATTGTAATTGATGATGTCGTTGGGTTAACATGGAAATACTTATAGACCAGCTATTGTTTAGCCCCATGTTAAAAGAAAAGAAATGGGAGCTAAACGGTGAGCTCCAAAAAAATTATACATGCACTTTGGCGTCAGACCTGCCACAGAACGCTCCCTATCTTGCTACATAGCGGGCAGTTGTCCGACCCCCACGTTCTGTGATGAGGCGTGGAAATAAACCAATTTATCGCCTACTCCTGATTTTTTCGTACTATTCAATCACATTAAATAGTTACAGTAGCACGGGAACATCCAAACAGCCTCTCCGTTTCTGAGATGCTCGTTCTGTCGTTTGTTAAAGTAAATTAAATCAGTGAATTTTCTCATTTGCCACACGTTATCGTCTCTTGAATGAATTCCCCTGTGTATCTGCTCCACTTATACACTGATCAGCCAAAACATTATGACCACCTACTTAGTAGCATATTGGTCCACCTTTCTAACGCAATACAGCAGCGGTTCGGAATAGCATGGATTCTACAAGTCCTTGGTGGCTTCCAGAGGCTTATGACACCAGATTTCTACGCACAGGTCACGAAATTTTTTTTTTTTTTTAAATAATTGACTTCTATATGCGCGCTAGGCGGGGGTAAATCTATGAGTTCGCGAGCTCCCGTCACCGACATACAGACGTGTTGGGCGTAAGATATGCGCGTTGGAATGGATCGGTAAAATCGCGTCACCAACATGCTAATGTTAACAGTATATCTGTAGCTATACTTATGACGTGTTGCAGTTGAAAAACAGTGAAAGTATAGATTATACTTATATCTAATATATAAAAATAACACTTTGTGCCAATGTTCTTCATACAAACACACAGTTTTATCCGATTTTGATGGAACTTTGCATAAGTATACTTTAAACAAATAGAAAAATATTGTTTATATTTGATGTAATGAACCGAAACCCTCTCCTACTTCTTAATTTCTGTAAACGTTGTTCATACAAATCCACAGTTTTTAACTGATTTTGATACTATTTGGCACGCGTAAACTGCAAAACAAGGTGGTCTCATAGCTCAGCGGTTAAGGCGTTTACTTCTGTAAGTTTCTCTCTCCTGTCGTGGCTTCAAATCATGTGGTGAGGAGGTTTAAGAGTTGTATTTGATTATATGAACTACGCCGCGACATTCCGTGGTTCTGACTCCACGTTAAACTGTAGGCACACTGTAGCTGGTAGCACTACCGGGTTAGGTTAAGGCGGGTAAGACAGGGGCGGAATGCGCAGCCAATAGAAAACCCATCACAAGGTCATTAGGACCACACAGAATTATTATTATTCAGTATATCCGTAGCTATAAGTATGACATATTGCGCGTATGATATTCATAGTTTTAAGTTTTCACTTCTGTTGACAGTCCCCAATGACTACCAATTTTTTTAAAAAAGAAAGAAGAAGATACGCCATACAGCCAGCTCAATGTGATTATCGTGACTCTTTCGGTGTATCGGTTTATCCAATACATTGTTGCTACTAAGTATTAAGGTCGGCGGCTTTCGAAGTTAGCTCTCATTGTACCCACTGTCTTATCTGAAATAAACGTGATTTTTTTTCTTTCTTTTTTACGATTTCATTCCTCCCAGCTTCAGGCTGGGAGGCGGGCTGCTGGAGAGTAACGGAGACTCCTTTCAGCCAACTACTCTACGGGGAGGGAAGGGGGAGGGAAGGTCGGCCGTGGCCTTGTAGGGTACCATCCCGGCATTTGCCTAAAGTAGCTGAGGAAAACCACGGAAAACCTCAACCAGGATGGCCGAACGAGGTTTGAACCTCGTCCTCCCGAATGATAGGTAGGAGACCGAAAACGGCCTTCTCCCATTGAGTTCGCTGCCGAATGATATTGTTGAAAGACAAGATTTCGACTGCGTTTTCTGGCGTCACCGTCAGTCACTATGCGGATACTGCGACAGCAAGAACTGTAGCCTAATGTTGTTTTCAGGTGACGACGCAGCACTTTCATGCCTCTTCCCTCCACCTCGCTCTGTCGTTCTCGCTTGCTCAAGCTTAATGTTACGTTCGTCACGTGGGCCACGTTGGATACGGCTGACTACCGCGTTCGCTGCATGCCAGCGGTTAGCTAGGTGGCTTAAAATTCAAACATGAACAGATTATTGCGTTTTCTTTTTCGACGGTCCCTCACTATCCTTTCTTTTGTTATGTTGCTGTCTATACTATATAGCTGGCCCGTGAAAACTGCACACAGTTCTGACTATCGCAGCACCTTCGTAGGAACTGAAGACGGCAACAGAGAACAGCGTTTATAGCTTGTCTTTGAAAACAGCACAGCGCAGAACCGGCGGAGATTGTATTTCAGTGACATGCCGAGAAAACATTCGTTCCTGCTGTTTTATCAACTCACCCTTAACTGAATAGTAATAAGCTAATTCCCTATAGAATCTGTGAAGACAAATCTTCCAAGAAACAAACTGTGAATGGTAGTCACATATAGAACCTAAATTATCACTTATCCTCCTAACCATTTTTATTATTAATTTACTGTTATAAATAATAATAATATTGAATTATCTATCATTTATTAATTATAAATATCCCGAATAGTTGTATTGATGATTGTAATCTGAAATGTATTGGATTTCTACATACTGTAGTTTGTTTAGAAAATGGGGTAGCATAGGGTTGTTATATTTAAGCAATTATCTTTGACGCAGGCCGGCACAGATGTGCGGGCAGCGATTGTTGATTGGGCGACTACATTAAAGCATGGCAGGCCACGGGCAGTGTGTGTGACGCACCGCTTGGAGAAGGTTGTACTTGGCGAGTGCATGCTCTCTGTACACAAGTTACGAAAATGGCTTGTGAAATCTATCCGAAATTTGTTTCAATATAAGACAAGTGTTTTTAAAAGTTGTTTCAATGAACGGTTTTGATTGAATTCAGAATTATTTTGACAACAACAGTGAGGTTTTTTTATTATTATTATTTCTAGAAGTTGTAATAATTCCCCATTGCTCGGAGTTTAAAAAAAATCGGAATTAAAACTGAGTTAACGGCTTGCATGTGTTGAGAGGAGAATTGGGCCGTTCTCGTCTAAATTACACGCCGTCGTCCACTAACAGAGTAGTGGTTAGCTAACCATTTGCTTAACATTTCCAGGATAATTGGTAGCGTATATGTGGCGACCAATGTCAGGATAGGTTACATTGGGCGAAGTTGACGGGATGACTCACAAGCCCTGCAATTTACTGCCGTTTTACGTAGCTCTGACAGACCCCAGATTCAGCGGAGCATTTAGATTAGTCTTCCAGTGTTTCCGCTGATCTCGTGATTATACTAGTAGATTTGGTTATCACTGGCAGTCCCGACAGCTGTCAGCGGGGGCCTTTATTTATGCGTGTGTCTGGCCGGCCGCTGCGACGGAGTTTCCGATGAAGCAGCAGAAGGCGCCATCTGCAGACTAACTCGCTACACGTATCTAATATAGCGAGCGGCGGCAGACGTACCGATTTATGTCTGCGCCGACGACAGCTTTCCTGACGACGGAATCCTTGAGTGGTCGGTCGCTACCTCGCGTATCGGCGATGTCGCCCAGGAAAGTTAGATAACTTAAAGATGCGACACAAAAAGCTGGAGGCTGACTCACCCAACCACAGTTACGTTGGAATAATTATTAAATATCATTTGTATTCTTTAATTAGCCTAAGTCGTGGGTAGTTAAATGAGATATCAGTATAGCAATAAATTTTATCGATATCAACTCAACATAATGTCTTTTAGGCTATGGTTACAATGGACGTGAGTTATGGCGAACTGTTGTTCCGACAAATACTTCTGAACTGTTGTTTATAAAATTGTAGTTACAGTGCATGTGTATTCTGACAAAATATTTATCTCAAATGTGTTGGAGCTAGACAAGATAATGACACTGATAATTCTGATGATTTATATTCTCACATAGCCTTACATAAAAAATGTTTAAAAGTCAAATGTAAATCATTTACTTTATTGTAATCAATTATATGATAGTAAACTAAAAAGGAAGTGATAATTAGGTTCATTTTTTTTGTTTTTAGGCTTTATGCACTTCCGTTTATCGTAAAAAAATTCTAACTTTTTGTGCTCAGTACCAACAAGATATTTCGCAGCATTTGATTTTTATGTTTTTAGCATGTTTCGGATGAGTTGTATCAAAATTTGGAGCACCAGTATTATTTTTCTTTTGCAGAAGATTCTCTAGCTTCTATCTGGATGAAATTTGATTCATGAGGTTCGTCTGCAGATTCTCAGTAATGCTAATTTTTGTATTCTTGTTGAAAACTACTGTGTGATAATGTGGTTCTCTGATAATATGATCATGTTGATTCTTTAATAACACCGTCTGTTTGAGTATCCCATATTTTCCACCGCCTTATTTAAATCTGGTGGGACTGGTCAGGCAAGCAACGCCACTTTTTAATGGATTCAGCTGAAAATAAAAATAAAAGATTGCATAAAGTAATTAAAAATAATCAAAATTGAAAGCCAGTCAAAACTGCCCACACACAGACTGATGAACATTTAGTATTTTTAATATTATGCAGATCTGTTTTAGATTTCTTTTAACTTAACTTATAGGTTTTTTTGTATTCCATTTCACTCAGTTATTATGAAGCAAAATAGTTTGAACGAACAAAAACTTCTGACGAATTCGTAGGAGCTCTGAGTAGTTAAACGCATTGGGTGTAACAACTAAAACAGATTTATATTTGTTTGCTATTTTCTTGTGAGTTTCGCCATGTTTATCTGAACGAAAATGAACTGTAACCGTAGCCTTAGGTAGATTTCCGTAATCGCTTACGTATAAAACACTTAGATGGACCTTACCCTGCACCATGAATATCACAAAAACCACAGTCGCACAAAGCTTACGCGAAGAAAATAGTTCCTTAGGCTACCCTCAACATCACGTAATCAGACGAAAGAGTTTTGTGTTTTTGTAATAGATTGTTTTTCACAGTGAAACTTAAGAATATCTCATAAAAATCTGCAATATATAATTACATCGGACCAGTTTTTATGCAAATGGAACCCTTTAAGGTCTTCAATTTTGAGTTTATCTGGAATTAATTAATGTTTTAACACCTAACTTTATAAAAGGTGTCGTGTCGTACAGAGCGAGGCTGTTAATAAGAGTCATGGGTTATTCTACTTATTACTCGTACGTTATTTCTGAAACACAAGTAATAAATTGGACAGAATGCGTAAGTCAATAGCTAGAAAGATAAGGTCACATATAGTGATAGCGCTAAAAATATAGAAAATCTATAAAATAAGTTGTTTAAGAATCAGCAAAGAAGAAGAAATCTTTTCTGCTGTACAACCGAATTTGATTGCCAAATGGTTCCGATTGCGTGCACAGTGGTCCATTCATTTACTTGCGATGCGAAGAAGCCCACAGAGAGCCCGATGCTCAGAGAAGTGTTGAGCTTCGTTGAATTTATACTTCTAAAATAAACAAAAATGGTTCTCTTCACCTTGCACTTGAACTTTAAATTACTAATATTTAATGGGAATTAAATATTTTGATCTTAATATTTTCAATGAAAAAAATCACCATTGTAAAGGCCGGACTGAACCCCCCTGTGCCGAACTTTACGTTGTCAACAGGCCTGAGTGGATGGGGGGTTAATTTGTGGGCTTGTGGTGGAGGCAGACTTTAGGGTGGAAGTTTACTGACCTTCGGGACATTTACTAATTCTTCTATTCCTCTTGCGCTGTCTTCTGTCTTCTGATGATCTAAGCAAAGACTTGTGGGCTATAGTAAGATGTTAATTGATGTTAATTGTCAGGAATCATGACACCACTCCATTAGTTACGGTTGGAGAACCGATTAAGCAGGGAAAGGCCAGGGCAAAACTATAACCTAGCTGAGAATCTACCTAGTAAATAATGTAGGCGACTATCGTATTTAGAGTCCCCTTTATTGACCACTAAAGACTGTATAATACAGTTGAGAGCGCGATCTGTAAGGATAACTCCCGAAAGCCTCTACAATAATAATTATTGACTGAGCCGCATTTCGGCTGCGCAAACTGACTGATTGAGAATGTTAACTTCTTGACTGAATGGCGAATTGACACGATGGGTGCATGGTGGCGAGGCAAGCTAACGAGACACGGCCTAGCTAAGAATTAGCCCATATTGACTGGTTGGTGATGATCGACAAAGTGAGAGCGAGTTTGGCTCGCTGTGGTCGCTCGCAAGTTCGGTTTTGCGTCACCGAACAGAGCGATGCCCTCTTAGTCAGCCGTCAGCGTTTTACCAACAAATAGCACCTGCTGACACTCGCGCTTGCATTCTGTTCTGACTTGAGGCTCCACTAACTTTGCGAAATATTTCATATACCTAAAATTCTCATTCTTTCGAATAAATATATATGTCGAAAACGACCATCACACCATGCTTAATTGACTTAAGACTTAACAATCAACGCGATTTACGAAATGCCAGTATATTTCAATACTTATCAGGTGTTTATATAATGAGTAATAATTTTAGATGTGAAAAAAGGATTTCATGGAAGATACTTACGGTTCCATTTTACAAATTTACTAATCTAATTAAAAACGAAACGATAATAACTAGAAGTATGTACATTCATTTGGGATTGAATTATGGAAATGCTATCAGCTATTCGCTACTTCGTCTGTTTAGAAGTGTGTTACAGTATGAAAGTTTTCATCTAATTAGAAACATTTGTACTAAGTTTCATCGAAGTCGCACCAGCCTTCAAAGGAAAATGAATAAAAATTTAGGTCTATATTTGTTAAAAAAAATTTTAGCTTTCATTTTTTATAGATTATGATTCATATGTTGCAAACAGAATTACAGCGAATTACCTTAAACGTAGTACATTTTCCATCTCCGCAACTGAAGACGTCTCCTTGAGGTTTACAAAAACTAAGTTAACGCATCTTTAACAAATTTTATGACTGAGAACAGATTTTATGGTTAGGAACAAATTTATATTTCCTGCTCCTGAACTACTAGTTTACGAAGTACAACAACCTTTTCACTACCAAATGGAACACAAAAATGAATACGTCATAGCGTTGTCGCTTTGATCCCTGAATAACAGTGAATGCGATATTCAGAAGAAGCAAGGGGTGAAGGTGTCTGAACCGAGTAGGAGGCTACTATTGCCATTATGAGAATTGTAAATGACAATTCCCCAAAGGCACTGTCCGTTTTTGAAGATGAAAAGTATCCTGTGTTGCAATCCAGACTATATACCAACTTTCAAATAAATTAGTTATGCAATAAAGGCATGATGGAGTAATTTAAACCATACACCCATTCATAGAGACTTTCGCATTTATAGTACAAGGTATAGTTAACAAGTTCCCGGAATTCTCGCGTACAGTCAACCAGTTGTTTTTCCGGAAGTGAAATTTTTGTTTGAGAGTTTTTTTTTTTTTTTTTTTTAATGGCATTCGGCAACGGAGGCCATACAGCCAGCTCAATGTGTATTTTTTTCCAATGTATGGACGCCACAGGACGGACAGGACATTCACACAGACACACAACACTTAACATCCATGCCCGCGGCCGGATTCGAACCGGCGGCCTTCGGCACGTGGAGCTAGCACTCTAGCCCCTACGCTACCGAGGCTGGCTTTGTTTGAGAGGTTGGCAACACTACTGAGGAAAATGCTGTGCCGTGAAGCAAGCAGTTGTTGGTTGCGTGCGTGCGCTGCATGTTATTTTAGTCGTAGTATTTTTCTTTCGTCGGTTTGTGAAATGTCAACCTTAGAGCAGCGTGGCAATATCAAATTCTATGGGTTGCTGGAGAAATCATCCTCGGGGACACTTTAGATGCTTAAGAAAGCATATGGAAACTATGAAATGAAGAAAACGGCAGCTTACGAATGGTACAAGCGTTTACGCGACCGTCGCACAACAATTGAAGATGACTTTCGGAGTAAGCGGCCTTCAACATCCACGACAGACCAGAATGTAGAGTGCGTCGATAACTTGTGCTTGCGAACAAGCGAACAACCATCGATATTATTGCCTCCGAAGTGGGTATTTCACATGGGAATGTTCACAGTTCACAATGATTTGAACATGCATCGTGTTTGCTTACACATAGTTCCGAAAATGTTATCCACTAAGCAAAAACAAATGAGAGTTTCCAGGTGCAGGACTTGATTGAAATGGCTGAAGCATACGACAGCTTCATGCGCTAAATTGTAACTGGTGATGAGACTTTGGTGCTCTCTTTACGGCCCTCAGACGAAACGGCAGTCTGCTGAATGGAAGTCAAAAACATCACCAAGAAAACAGAAATTTCGCTTGAACAGAAGCAGGGGTAAAGTAATGGAGTTGTTTTTTGGTTACCGGGTTACGAATTTATTCCTGAAGGGAAAACAGTCAACAAAGGATTGTGCACAGAGATCTTAAAACGGTTACGAGATGCAATTCGACGAAAACGACCTGAACAATGGGTTTGTGTTGCATGACATACCCTGTCACATAGATCCCTAATGGTGGAACCTTGCCAAAAACAATGTCACCAGTCTGGAACACCCACGATATTCTCCCGATCTTGCATCACCGGATTTTTACCTGTTTCTACGGCTGAAAATGACATTAAAGGCACTACGTTTTGCTGATTCGTCAGTAGTGATTGAAAATGCGACGAAGCGGCTGAAAGAATCTTGGAAAATGGCTTTCAGAAGTGTTTCCAACAATTATATGAACACTGGAATAAACGTGTAGGAGCAAGAGGAGGGTATTTGGAAGGAAAATAAGGTAAAACTCTTATACAAACTTTCAATAAATGTTTATTAACCAATTCCGTGATCGTTTTGACCTTACCTCGTATTACAAGCACTACATGATCCGTGCGAAAATTTCGTGAATGAATAGTGAGGTTGATGGTTTGCAATAGCATAAAAGAAGAACCAACTAATTTGTAACAATTTTTTTAGCATAACAATATACTTTTTTTATTACTTTACGAGATATTGGATACCGAATTTGAAGGTGCATGGTACTAGGTACAAAATACGAGATGGGAGATACAAGATACAATACGCAAAAAGCAAGTTGTAAGATAAAAGATAAAAAAAGCAGGATGTAAGATGCAAGATACAGGCTTCTTTGATGTGAGATACAATATAGGCCTACTGGGTACAGGCTTCTTACAGTCTAGCAAAGTAATCATTCACAGTACAGGCTTGTTGTAGACTTGCAGCGCAGCGTGATCATTCGGTGAGTAGTGTTTACATCGGAAGATATGGTGAAAGATTTCGCCTCCTACGGTCCTCTTCCGGATCGGTCTCCCTGCGTGTGTTGTCACGGATGCATGGATATCCGCCCGTTAACGAGAAACTGCAGTACGTTACCGTATGAGCTGAAATAACCGGGGGGGGGGGGGGGGGGTGAGTGGTCGCCTTGATGAACTCTCTCTCAGCCAGCCTTGGTATCGTAGGGCTAGAGTGCTGGCTCCACGTGCCGATGGTCGCCGGTTCGAGTGCCGCAACGGGCATGGGTGTTTAAGTGTTGTGTTTGTGAATGTCATGTCCATCCTGTGGTGTGTCTAATTAGCTGGAAAAAATTCACTAAGCAGGCTGCATGGCCTAAGATGCCGAAAGCCATTAGAAAGAAAACTCTCTCTCAATTAAGGAAATGTAATCGGTGTATCCTTTATCATGTTGCTTACAAACGTATAGTACTGAATGGCCTACCAGCCATGTTGCGGAGTTTAGTTTCCAAGCAGTTTTGTATATCTTATTCGGCCTGAGGGTTTCCTGTATTGAAATTCTGGGTATTATGTTTTTTATTATTATTATTGCTTTACGCCTCGTCGACGGCTAAAGTCATTAGAGGCGGGATGGGACTGGGGACAAGGAACGGGAAGGAATTCGGCCATTACTTTTTTGAAGGAAGCATCCCGGCATTCGCCTGGAGTGATTTTGGGAAACAATGGAAGACCCAAATCTGGATGCCCGGACGGGGATTCGAACTTCCGTCCAGTTGTGCCAATTTGGATTTGAGCCAAACCAAGATGCGTTGTGTTTCGCCGCATGAGAAGTGATGTTGAAGGTTGACTGTGTTGCCGCATTTGTGGCATCTGTCAGTTGCGGAGATATGTATCCGGAATAGTTTCTCGTTTGCCGGTATTAGTTCGTTAGTTGTTTTGTACCATGTAGACATTACCTCAGATAGGAGATTTTTATTAAAAGTAGTTCGCCACACTTGGGGCCAGTTAGTGCTCGGATATTTTGATTCAATTTTGTATCTTCCTACCTTTAATGAAAGTCTCTTGTAAATGTCCTTTGTTGTCTTGGGTGGAGGTAGATCTGAGCTTGTTTGGAAATAACTTTTTTCTAAAAAATAGACTCTGAGTTGATGCATGTTCTTCCCTATGATTCCTATATATACTGAGGCTTTCGTGCACTGTGGTTTGTAGTGCCTTATGACGGAAGTTGTGAAACTGAAGTCGTTGCTATCTTTTAGCTTGTCTATTGCCAGTACTAGTAAAGCTTTGTATCTGGCCTTCACATTGATGACATCCAGACCTCCCTTCAGCTTTGGTCGGGTTAGAGTTTAGAATGTTACCTTGAATATATCGTTGTGGCATACGAACCGACATAAGGCTTTTTACAGGTTTTACGCAATGGGATCAGGCGCTGGTAGCACCTGAGTTAGATGGCTCATTTTGCCTAGGACCTCCATTTTTTCGTTTTCATTGAGGCTTCTGAAACTGTGTGCTCCCAGGAGTACTCTTACTTTATTTAAGGTGTTCCTCTAGTTTTTTGTGGACATTTCTTGCGGGATTCCCGCTAGTAATATTCCTAGGGATGTATGTTTCGTTACTTCGTGACATACTACGATCCAACTAGGAAAAACCTCTGACCGCATAAAACATATGTATGATAAACTGTCACTCATCTAAACGGAATACAACTAATCTGAAAAAACATACACAGAATATCCGTATCTCTATGATGCGTTTTGCTGTGATCGTAGCCCCTGAGAAAATTTCGCAAATAAAATGTTACATAGGAATTGTTTAGATAAACAGCGATGTTTCTACAACAGGAGAAAAGTCAGAAAAGCAACTTATTGTACAAAAAATCATACAGTTTATTGATATCTCTGTGATATTTGGTACTGTTATCTATCGCTAATGCAATCAATCCTTGTCGACGAAAGTGAAGCAGTTTATTAAAGCTTCTGTGATATGTGCTGCTGCTACGTAGTATCTTTGCTCTGACCTGTCTCATACGTGCGACCTTTATAGTTACTGCTTTTGTCAAATTCCTAAAAACTTCTTTCTTAATTTACGTTGTTACGTTAGTGGTGGCCTTAATCTTTAAAATGATACACCATTTATCGATTTCGGTTAGGCATCGAGAGCGATAAATGGTTCGTGACAAAAAAACACGATATAGGAATATTAATGATATTTTTGCCTTTTAAGGGTAAAAGTCTGTAAAATTCCTTTCTTAATTTATAATGTTAGCTAAGTGGAGATTTCAATCTTCAAAATTATACCTCATTTATCGATTTCGTTTAGGTATCAAGGGAGATAAGAAAAACATGATATGGCAATAATAGTAGTTTTGCCCATCAATGGTCAAATTTCGTAAATTACTTTCTTAAATTATCATATGATCAAAGCGGAGACCTTAATCTCTAAAATAATATCTCACATCTCGATTTCGGTTGTGTATCAAGGGAGATAAATGACACGTGACAAAAAAAACTCGTATATCAGAAATATTGACATTTTTGCCTTTTATGGGTCTATTTTAGAAAAATTACTTTCTTAAAATATGATTGGACCTAAGCTGATACCTTAATATTTAAAATGATATCTCGTTGGTCGATTTCGGTTAAGTATGAACGGAATGGCTTCTGACAAAAAAATAACTTTCAGAATTAATGTATATGATATTGTTCAATTTCATCTGCCAGGTATGAATTGCTTACCCAGCGAATTTATTTTGCAGGTACGACTTAATGTACGGTGTGACGCAGATCGAGAGCTACCATCTCTTCGGCAAAGAGGCGCTCGTGTACGGCATACTGGAAAAGGTGCGCCTCGAAACGCTCAAGGACTACATGCAGGCCAGGTTCCAGGTCAGTTGAGAGGCTTAACGTGTCGCTGCTAGCCGGAGACGGCTATTTGTGTTGTTGATGTTTTTTTATTTTTTATGCTTCACAATTTATTTATACAACGTCGCTTGCACTTTACACTGCAATACATAGGCCTCTAAATCCTGATATCTGAATGATAAATGAACAACGCTCTGTTGGTATTTGTGTTGCTTTTTAGCAATCTGTGTTAAATTGAATCCTGTCTCCTTTATGTTGTAGTCTCCAGAATATTTTACGTATGTGGGAATAGCCTATTTTGAAATGAGACCTATAGCGGCGCCCACTGATTGGGCAATGAAATTGTTACGACATAATACACCTTCATGCAATGGTTTTGTAACTGCATCTCGAGAATTATTAGGCAAAGTTTGATGCTGTTTCCAATGTAATGTAATGCCTTTCCCTGGAAAGGTTTATTGTGTATTGAACTTAACTAATTACGCGAAGAAGCTGGGAAGTAGCAAATTTCGTAAATAAAGTCAGTGAAAAGTTGAGTATCAGGTAAAATCGTTGAGTATATAACTACATAATGCGTCGAAGAATTGTAGAGGACAACCAGTTCTGCAAAAAATTACGTGACAGCATATATTTTCTATTTACTACATATAACATGCGATAAGCATTTTGCGATTTATATTACCAACGAAGATGGGAATGCACCGTATGTCGGACGGACGTCTCACGAACACTATACATACGGCAACAGCTCTTTCTACTTCTACAGTTATACTCTGCAATTCACAAAGGTGTTGTTGGCAGAGGGTGCTTTGCACCAAAACAAAAAAGTCGCCAATAGCATGAGAGAATAAAGAATTCAGATAAGCATCAGTATGGCACATAATATCTCAGATCTTATCTCCCCTATCATTGCGACTCAAATAGGTTGCTGGAAGCAGTATTTTATCGCACTCATAAATTAAAGGAAGTGCTCGCATGTTTCAAAATAAATTAAAATACGATCTACGTCCACTATCTACAAAACAATGCCATACCAATCTACACAACAATTCTGTGACGCTCTCACAAGTATTGTGGCAAGCAGTCGCAATTCTGGAACCCTTTCTCTGTAATTTCTCTACACTGTCTGTCAATCCCTTGATATACGGATTCCAAAGGGCACAACAGTGGTCAAAATGTGGAAACACAAGAGATTTTCACGCTATTTCCTTAGTATTTGCATTGCATTTCTTCAAAATTCGATCTATGAATCGCAGCCTAGAACTAGCTCTACCTACTGATGAAGTTATAAGTTATATGTTGGTTCCATTTCATGTTGCTTTACACTCTTAAACTCAAACACTTCAGGGTATCAACCATGTCGATAACCAAGCGGTTTACTTTATACTCCTGAACACCGATTCTTTTTGCATCAAAGTAAATCAGTTAAAGCTTCTGTCGTGCGTCGCACGCTTGCACATTATTATTATTATTATTATTTTCCGTTTATTGAGTAGGAAAAAAGCTTCGCTAATCTATGATATCTCCATATAGGCAATTTACGTATATTGTAGGTTGTGTTTTCAATATACGTATTTTGTAAATTAGCTGCCTCGTTTACCGCACACGTTAAAATACAATTCTAGCTGGTTCGGGTCCCTGTAGTAATAGAAATTTTCACCTTCGGAACTTGGCCAGCAGATTACGGGAGATAGAGTTGCACAATTCAGAAACACCAGGTTGTGTATCAGACTCCTTGATTATTACCACACCACTCCGCAGAGTGTATTGAATGAGGACATACAATACTGTTGATTCGTTCATCAGATAGACACGTAAAACTACATGTCTTTCTATAGCGTAGACCTCAACTTACCGACATCTAGTTTCACAAAATTGCATACTTTATCACTATATGTAGTATAAAAAAAACCACGCTTAACACTTAACAATATTCATTCCAGTCATACATGCACTAACAACACGGTTATCACGGGAATCCATATGTCGCTGTTGGTAATTTCGGTATTTTAATTACTAGACGACCCGTGCGAAAATTTCGCGAATAAAATGCGATGATTAGTGAGGTTGAATATAATGTCACCAAGTTCAGTCATTACTCTTCATACTCCTACTTCATTTATTGATTTTGGTTAGAAATCCAGGGAGATAAATGGCTCGAAACACATAAAACGTATTTTAGAAATATTGACATTTTTGCGCTTTATGGGTCGAATTACGAAAAATTCCTTTCATACAATATAATGTTACCACGTCGGAAACCTTAGTCTTTAATACGATATGTCATTTATCTATATCGATTAGATATCAAGGGAAATATAAGGCTCGTGACACAAAAATACGTTGTGGAACAATTCATACTTTTTCCCTTTAATAGTTGAATTAGAAACACTTCTTTCTTAAAATATGATTTCACAAAGCTGATACATTAATCCTTATATTCCTACTTCATTTATCGATTTTGGTTAGATATCCAGGGAGATAAATAGCTCGAGATACAAAAAACGCATTTTAGAAAAAGTGACATTTTTGCCCTATAAGGATCGAATTACGAAAAATCCCTTTCTTAAAATATAATGTTACCATGGCGGAGACCGTATTCTTTAATATGATACCTCATTTATCTATATCGGTTAGATATTAAGGGAGATAAATCGCTCGTGACACAAAAATCCGTTGTAGAAAAATTTATACTTTTTCCCTTTAACGGTTGAATTCCAAACACATTCTTTCTTAAAATATGATGTGACAAAGCTGAGACATTACTCCTCATAATTCCACCTCATTTATCGATTTTGGTTAGATATCCAGGGAGATAAATGGCTCGAGATACAAAAAACGCATTTTAGAAAAAGTGACATTTTTGCCCTATAAGGGTCGAATTACGAAAAATTCCTTTCTTAAAATATAATGTTACCATGGCGGTGACCGTATTCTTTAATATGATACCTCATTTATCTATATCCGTTAGATATTAAGGGAGATTAATCGCTCGTGACACAAAAATCCGTTGTAGAAAAATTTATACTTTTTCCCTTTAAGGGTTTGAACTCCAAACACATTCTTTCTAAAAATATGATGTCACAAAGCTGAGACATTACTCCTCATAATTCTACCTCATTTATCGATTTTGGTTAGATATCCAGGGAGATAAATGGCTCGAGATACAAAAAACGCATTTTAGAAAAAGTGACATTTTTGCCCTATAAGGGTCGAATTACGAAAAATTCCTTTCTTAAAATATAATGTTACCATGGCGGAGACCTTATTCTTTAATATGATACCTCATTTATCTATATCGGTTAGATATTAAGGGAGATAAATCGCTCGTGACACAAAAACGCATTGCAAAAATATTGATACTTTTGCCCTTTAAGGGTCGAATTCCGAATACTTTCTGGCTTAATATATGGACGTCACTAAAGCGGAGATTTTAATCTTTAAAACGATACTTCACTAAACGATTTCAGTTAGGTATCCAGGGAGATAACTGACTCGTAACACAGAAAACTGCATTTTAGAAAAATTTACATTTTTGCCCTTTAAGGGTCGAATTACGAAAACTTTCTTCCTTAAAATACGATTTAACCAAAGTGGAGACCATAAGCTTTAAAATGACACCTCATTCATTGATTTCGGTTAAGTATGAAGGAAGATATAGGCTTGTGACAAAAAAATACCTTATAGAAATAATATATACTAGAAGACCCGTGCGAAAATTTCGCGAATAAAATGCGACGAATAGTGAGGTTGAATGCTTGTAATATAATGAATAGTAGAACCGTAGTTTTGTAGCAAATATTTTTTTTAGTGTAATAGGTACACAGCAAAATACTCACAACATATTAAGAAACAGTTAGGAAAATTTAAAACACACTTTATTTATGACAAACTGTCACTGACCTTGGTAGAATAAAACCAACCTTAACAAACTGCACACAACATATCAACATCTCTGTCATATTTGTTGCTGAGCGAATAAAATGATTACATTGGAATTGTAAAGCAAAACGACAGTGTTTCCGTAAAAGAAAAAAATATATACGAAAAACTACTTATTGAATAAAAAAAAAGTTTATTGACTTCTCTGTGATATCCGCTGCTGAAATCTGGGGACTCGGCTCTGAACAGTCTCATACGCGCTACTACTTTTAGCACCAAATTCTGAACATTTTTTTTCTTAATTTATGATTTTACCTAGCTGGAGACCTTAATTTTTAAAACGATATGTCATTTATCGATTTCAGCTAGGTATCGAAGAAGATAAAAGGCATATAATAAAAACAAAAATTTAAAAATCAACACGTTCTATAACTAATATTGATACTTTTGCCCTTTAAAGGTCGAATTACAAAAACTTTCTTTTATAAAATATGGTGAGACCAAAGCAGCCACCTTGGTCTTTAAAATGATACCTCATTTATCGATTTCGGTTAGTTATCAAGCAAGGTAAAAAGAAAAGTTTTGAGAAATGATATTATTTTTGCCCCTTAAGGGTGTAATTTGGAGAAAGTTTTTTTCTTAAAATATGATGTGACGATAGTGGATAATTTAATATTTAAATCGATACGTCATTTATTGATTTCGATTAGATATCAAGGGAAATAAATAGCTCATGACAGAAAAATACGTTGTAAAAATATTAATACTTTTGCCCTCTAAGGTTAGATTTAAAAAAAAAATTTCTTAAAATGTGGTATCAGAACCGAAGACATTACGAAGACCTTAATCTTTTAAATCATACCTCGTTTATCAATTTTGTTTAATTGTCAACGGAGGTAAATGACTTGAGACACAAAAAATGCATTTTAGAAATACTGATATTTATGCCCTTTAAGGGTCAAATAACGAAAAATTCTTTCTTAAAATATAATGTGACTATGGCGGAGACCTTAATCTTCACAATGATACCTCTTTTATCTATATCGGTTATACATCAAGGGAGATAAATGGCTCGTGACACAAAAATGCATTATAGAAAAATTTATATTTTCCCTTTAATGGTTGAATTCCAAAAACATTCTTTCTTAAAATATGATGTCACAAAGCTGAGACATTAATCCTCATACTCCTACTTGATTCATGGATTTTGGTTAGATATCCAGGGAGATAAATAGCTCAAGACATAAAAAACGAATTTTAGAAAAATTGAAATTTTTGCCCTTTAAGGGCCCAATTACGAACAATTCCTTTCTTAAAATATAATGTTATCACGGCGGAAACCTTATTCGTTAATATGATACCTCATTTATCTATATCGGTTAGAAATCAAGGGAGATAAATGGCTCGTGACACAAAAATGCGTTATTGAAAAATTTAAACTTTTTCCCTTTAAGGGTTGAATTCCAAAAACATTCTTTCTCAAAATATTATGTCACAAAGCTGAAACATTACTCCTCATAATCCTACTTCATTTATCGTTTTTGGTTAGATATCCAGGGAGATAAATGGCTCGAGATACAAAAAACGCATTTTAGAAAAATCGCCATTTTTGCCCTTTAATGGTCGAAAAACGAAAAATTCCTTTCTTAGAAAAAATGTTACCACGGCGGAGACCTTAGTCTTTAATATGATATCTCATTTATCTATATCGGTTAGAAATCAAGGGAGACAAATGGCTCGTGACACAAAAATGCATTATAGAAAAATTTATACTTTTTCCCTTTAATGGTTGAATTTCAAAAAAATTATTTCTTAAAATATCATGTCACAAAGCTGAGACATTAATCCTCATAATCGTACTTCATTAATCGATTTTGGTTAGATATCCAGGGAGATAAATAGATCAAGACATAAAAAACGAATTTTAGAAAAGTTGACATTTTTGCCCTTTAAGGGTCCAATTACGAACAATTCCTTTCTTAAAATATAATGTTACCACAGCGAAAACCTTATTCTTCAATATGATACCTCATTTATCTATATCGGTTAGATATTAAGGGAGATGAATCACTCGTGACACAAAAATGCGTTATTGAAAAATTTATACTTTTTTCCCTTTAAGGGTTGAATTCCAAAAACATTCTTTCTTAATATATCATGTCACAAAGCTGAGACATTACTCTTCATATTCCTACTTCATTTATTGATTTTGGTTAGATATACAGGGAGATAAATGGCTCGAGATACAAAAAACAAATTTTAGAAAAATTGACATTTTTGCCCTTTAAGGGTCGAAAACTGAAAAATTCCTTTCTGAGAATATAATGTTACCACGGCGGAGACCTTATTCTTTAATATGATATCTCATTTATCTATATCGGTTAGAAATCAAGGGAGATAAATGGCTCGTGACACAAAAATGCATTATAGAAAAATTTATACTTTTTCCCTTTAATGGTTGAATTTCAAAAAAATTATTACTTAAAATATCATGTCACAAATCTGAGACATTAATCCTCATAATCCTACTTCATTAATCGATTTTGGTTAGATATCCAGGGAGACAAATTGCTCAAGACATAAAAAACGAATTTTAGAAAAGTTGACATTTTTGCCCTTTAAGGGTCCAATTACGAACAATTCCTTTCTTAAAATATAATGTTACCACGGCGAAAACCTTATTCTTCAATATGATACCTCATTTATCTATATCGGTTAGATATTAAGGGAGATAAATCACTCGTGACACAAAATGCGTTATTGAAAAATTTATACTTTTTCCTTTTAAGGGTTGAATTCCAAAAACATTCTTTCTTAAATATCATGTCACAAAGCTGAGACATTACTCCTCATAATCTTACTTCATTTATCGATTTTGGTTAGATATCCAGGGAGATAAATGGCTTGAGATACAAAAAACGCATTTTAGAAAAATCGACATTTTTGCCCTTTTAGGGTCGAAAAAACGAAAATTTCTTTTCTTGAACTATAATGTTACCACGGCGGAGACCTCGATCTTTAATATGATACCTCATTTATCTATATCGGTTAGATTGTAAGAGAGATAAATCGCTCGTGACATAATTACGCATTCCAAAAATATTAATACTTTTGCCCTTTAAGGGTCGAATTCCGAAAAATATCTGTCTTAGTATATGATGTCACTAAAGCGGAGATCTTAATCTTTAAAATGATACTACATTAATCGATTTCGTATACGTATCCAGGGAGATAAATGACTCGTAACACAGAAAACAGCATTTTAGAAATATTTACATTTTTGCCCTTTAAGGGTCGAATTCCGAAAACTTCATTTCTTAAAATATGATGTGACCAAAGTGGAGACCATAAGCTTTAAAATGACACCTCATTCATTGATTTCGGTTAAGTATGAAGGAAGATATAGGCTTGTGACAAAAAAATACCTTATAGAAATAATATATATGATGATGATGATTTGGGCGCCTGTACACTCATTGCTTCTCTTGCTACGTTGAAACATATTCCGACACTGCTGCTTCACTCTGCTGTTGATTTGCACATATTGTTTTTAGGTTTTGCAAATTTATTTTAATATGAACTTTGTTTATTGATGTTATTATAGTGCTTAACTTATGTATGTTAGAGTTTAACCGAATCACCTTTTAAGATGTAAATTCGTCCTTCGCCTGGCATAAAATTATCTGAAATTGTTTATAAAACTTTTCGAGGATTTAATTTTTTTTTTGTAATATACCTTTAGATACAGTATTATTACTCTTATATCTGACAGAAAAATGTAATTCTCACTTAAAAATTTCCGATGTATTTGTTACATTTCATTTACTTCTTTTATAAAAAAAACGCGTTTTTATACAAAGATTTTCCAAAAGTGTGCTTCAGTTCAGTTCGCTTCTTGCTACTTAACAGACATAAATATTGTATTAATCTCTCCTTGAAGTACATTCTGACATCATACATACACGAGAGCAGCTACCCTGCTTACGGATTCCTTGAGTTAATGTGTATATTTTCTCTTCACCCGCAATATCCTTTTTTTTAGCTTCACCAGAAAGAGTGTTAATGTCAAAGGTTAGCCTTATTTACCCACTGGTCTAAGTGTGGTTTATTTCCCTTCAAAAAATGATCCATTTCTTCGCAGCCAAGGGAAGGGGAGAGGAAAAAATGTTTACTTAATACTTAAATTAATAACACTAAGCTACCCACAGTATGAAAATTACCATTTATTCATCGTCCTATGAGAAAGAATGAAACGAAGAAGTGGAACTCTTTGGATGTCCGTAGTGAATTTATAAGTCTTATAATCATTTTAAAATGTGTTAGAAACATTTTTTATTTTATTATTTGTTTAGAGAATGAGCATTATTTATAGACTAGTTTAAGGAGGAAACGAAATACACATATCATTCATCTCCACAATATTTCTGTCAGGGATGATCGCGATACGAACAAATTTTTAATCCTCGAGAAAGATTGAGTGAAAATCTGAGTATCAAGTGTTCTGCTTTTAGCATCGAAAACTGGATGTATCGAGAGCTTTATAAATCCAGGAATATTTATCAAACTCTCTGATCCAGTTTAATTCCACAAACAGTTTGCAAGAGAATCCGCTACCTACATCGCCTATACATTTTTCATCCAAACCTGAATTTTACTTTAATTTGAAGGAATATGTACACTCAAAATATCTGTGTGTTGTTCTATTGAAGGATGTAGCATGTTGTGAAGTTTGGGTAACGTTCTCTGACCGTGAACACTATGAAATTATTATATTAATTGTCGTCTTATTTAGTGGGATTACGTATGGCCTAAACGCCACACTTCACTAAACCACTTATGTGGATACATGTCTCAAATGCAGAACTGTAATTGAAAAATATGCAAAACCATTTTAAAAACCGTTTCATGAAACTCAACAAAAATGATTTTTTCCCCTCATTGCAGAAGATTGTATTATAATATTACGTTAAATAAGTCACGATCCATGTTAGAGTCACCCTCTTTCTGTACACTGCGGGGGTGAACATATCTTACAAAGTTTTGTAACTTTATTTTACACAGTACACTCTAATGTAATGTTAAGTATCATAATGCTGTTGAATTATTATTGAAATTAGCATTGGTTTTAATTTCATTACTATAACCAGAGGAGGTTTTTTTTAATTATGATACTATCGCATTCACTAATTTTCAAAGATACGGCTGATAAAATTCGACATTAAATATGCCTCTAAATATAAAAATATATTCAGCTAGGATGTACGTGCCTAAAGGCTGGTTATGAAATTCCATTACAATCAGGTCATTACTATCGGCGTTTAGACTAGATAATTATCGGCAGCCATTAAACCAGTAGCACAGCGTTATTTGTGTTTGTTAGAGTGTTATCATCATTGTTCCTGTTATTCAGCTCTATTTTCTGCAAATTTTGATGCACGTTTTCCTAATTTCTACTGTATATCAATTATGGGAGCTAAGTGCCCATAGTGATCCTGTATGTCGCGTAGAGTAGGAGGCGCTGGTACCGTTGACTTCGTTTTGTGTTAGTGGAAGAAGTCTTTTCTTCTTCAAACTCCTCCATACTTCACTAAAAACCATCCACATGTCAGAGAGCAAAAAGAATGACGTGTTTTGGCCATTTGCAAACAGCGAGTACTGAATCTCTAACTTTGTAAATTAGTTATGCACAGCAACAGTAAAACTTATATTGCCTAATGTCATTAAGTACAGTGTGAAACACGTGTCTGTCACGAATTATTGTAACTTAGTTTTTCTTCCAATATTTCCATTCTAAATGTAAGATTTTAGTTGTGGATGCGGTGAGGAAATTCACAGAGAAACGTTCGTCACAACAATATATGAAAGAACAGCATAACATGATAATTACTTTTGTAATTGTTTATTCTGCAATAAAAATGTTTCTGATAGATGGGGAAAAACTGAAAACAGGTGACATTACTTGATGGTGAGCATTTAACAAGCTTGCATTCGTAGGTTAAATCATAAAAACGAAAATGGATTTACTTTTCAGTTCACAGTAGGCGGCAAATACATCATTAATGATCAAGGGAATACGGATAGTACCGTTCGCAAACTCCTGCTGAGAGGCAGCGCCATAAGATGAATTTCACAAACTAAATTCATAAAATGAAAGTAAGATATATTTGCTAAAGCGTCTCTAACTCCTCACCTAGCACAGTGCATCAGAAGTGTTTATAGAGAATAATTAATTGGATATGAATAGTAAAAGCAATAAAAGGTAGATGTCGCCAGGTACAGAGCTCTTATAGAGCAAAAGATAGGTTAAATTCAAAATACAGTATGTTTCTTTCAAGAAGGTAATACCTCACAATAAGGGAATATTAGCTTCCATTCCAAAAATCTATATTCACTAGAGTTAAGTACAATAAGGACAAGAAAAAGTTAAAAATGACCATTTGATGGATCTGTATCTTATGAAAGGTTATCCTCTTTTCGTAAATACTTAATATTTTACATTGCTTAGCCATTATAACCTCCTGCTTGGAAGCTACAATGCTATGCAACTTTTAATCTAACTAATAATCATTTGCTTGTGTTGACCGCGTCTTAAGCTGTTCAGAATTAAACAAATTTTAACATTTCATATGTTCATTAATAACTTCCTCTCAGGATGAAAATAATGCTTTGCCATTTTTTAGACATAAATGGTTTTTAAGTCTAGCTTTCTGTTTGTAATTATAATATCGTCGATTACTCCTCCATTTTTCTTTCTTTATTTGAAGTATAACGCATAATTTGCTTTGCTTTATTTCATGTTACTTTTGTTTCAAGAGTACCATGAGTTATTTGACTGCAACCAAACTTTCCAATGTAACAGCTTCTCAGATATTCCAAATTACTCAACACAAAACAACTTTTACACTGCCGTAACTTTTACACAAATAACATTTGAACTTAAGGTTCAACTATTTTCATAATTTTTGCAGCATACTTGTAGATGTTTATCGCTTTTTCCTTTGTCTCGGGTGTACTGCTGCCAGTTCATTCTTTGCTATCAATGATGTTCCCAAGAGGCAAATAGTATGTAATGTTAATAAAAATACGACATAAGAAAGAACTTTCTTTCGACGTTGGGAATTAACATAATGTTTTCGGGTGACCAGCCGAGTTAACGAGGTATTTACACACAATGCAGTGCTACAATGAATTCTGATCGCCAAAAAATCATGTGCAAACAGATCGTTTTATTATATTAATAATGATACTATCCTTATTTTTCTATATGACTAGCTGACCTGGCAATCCTTCACTATTGCTGGTCTTGAGTAGACACACACATTAAATGAACAAATTTAAAAGTTTGTAATTAAAATTAGACATTTAAATATACATTATTACTTCAATGTTTTGAAACACAGATATTTTAATTACTGTTTCATTCAATTTCAAGTTCAATGCAATGGTCTTGGACATACAATGTTTTTGTTGATTCCATTCAGCTTGCAGACAAAAAAAAAAAAAAAATCCATTGGTTTTTCTACACAGGAGCGCACAACGTATAATTGTCCATGAGGTAATTTTCCCTTTTTCAGTATCCAATAATATTATTGGAAAATGTTCTGAAGAAAGATCGTTTTGCAATTAACACACGTTTGTCGTCATTGAAAAGAAAAGTAAAGAAAAAAGAAAAAAAAAGGATTGTTGTCAGTAATTGGGGACTACCGACAGAAGTGAAAACTTAAACTATTAACACACTTACAGCTACAGATATACTAAACAATAAAAAATAATTCCGTGTGGTTGTAATGAACTAGTGACCGGGTTTCTAGTTGCTGCGCATTCCGCCCCTGTCCCACGAGGTACAGAGCACCTACAGTTTAACGTGGAATCCAAACCACGGAAGCATTCTTGCGTACTTCACATTACACAGAAAGCTATGCTAGATGTGAAGGTCGAGTTAATGGTCTATGAAAATCCCCGACGAGAGAGAGATTTGAACCGGGGACTTTCCGTTTGCCAGTCAACACCACAACAGGTATACTATTAACATTGGTATGTCGGCAATGCAAACTCATGAGAATTTACCCATCCAAAAATCACCCAATACGCCGAAGAAGTTTTCACTTCAAAAAGTAAAAATCTAACTTAGTTTACAACCAAAATGTTAGTCGAATCTTCCCGAAGGAGATGCACCAAGCAAATGTGTCAGAATCAAAAAGGTTAATTCTTTTTTTTTCAGGGGGCTACCACGGATCGTCCCTGCATAGCTCATATAATCAAATACAACTCATAAAAACTGTGGTTTGTATGTACAATGGTGACAGAATTGTGGTGAGGGGGGAGAGGAGGAGAGGGAGTAGGTATCTGTAAATCAAACCTCAACAGTCTTTTATATTTGTTTTAAAGTATAATTTATGCAAAATTCCATCAAAATCGGATAAAAATTGTGTGTTTGTATAAAGATTTTGCGAAAAGCATCCTGCGCGCATATCACACGCGCAACAGGTGGCCATGATCTGACGCGCGTAACAGGTAGTTCCTAGGGAACTCACAGATTTCCCTCCTCCCCTTCTAAACACCGCATAACACGCCTAAAGAAGTTTTTACTTCAAAAATTTATTAACATATTTCCCCTAATGTGATACTTTTAAACACGCATTTAGTTGATCAGCTGATGTTGAACATTAAAAAACCGGTAATGTCTGTAGAAAATCACCTGCTAATAATATTAAAGCACCCCAAAATGGCAGTTTAATTCCGCGTAAATGATACATATCCTTTACAGAGTGATTCTATTTGTTTCATATTTATTGTTCTGAATATTTACTTTCTTTATGTATACCTGCGTTGCTCTTTTCTTAATTATATTTTAGTATGCTCCAGGCGACAGGTTCCAGTACCTGTTGATGTCGGAAGAGCTACCATCTAATCATGAACTGAGTTAGATTTTTTTATGTGACACGTGAGGCAGAGATTGAATATTCATGTAACTGATTACAGAAAAGCGTAATCAGAACCGTTGAAGATATGCCCCATGTATGTATAGCGGGCAGACCTGTTTGAGTGTGGTGTTTGGCAGATCCGGCCGGACTTGGCGGTGGCGGAGGCGCAGGCGATGTACAGCGGCGGGTCGTGGGACGCGTCGTCGAGCGCCGAGGACCACCGCGACACGCTGCTGCAGATGCTGACGGACGCGCGGGTCGTCGCGCCCGTCGTCCGCACCGCAGACTACCACTCCGCCGTCAACCCCCGCTCCTACTTCTACGTCTTCTCGCACAGGACCGTCTTCGGCGACTACGCCAACGTAAGCATCTAGCCTCTAAAATGACGCGTTCAACGATGTTTCCTGGCAAGCCATTTGTTCGGACTTGCTAGAAAATAAAGTTCAATGCAGTTCTTCGAGCCTTAGGCTACTGTTACACTGCAAGTGAACTCGCGCTAACTATCCATCGCGCGAAGTCGCGTGATTTCGCGCGAAGAAGTAGTAGTTACAGTGCAAGCGTATTCGCGCGAACGAAGTTACCGGAAGAAGTGGTTTAATTAATTTTTCCCGCGATTCAAAGCTATTGTATTTAGCTGTCTAGTAAAATTTATCAGATGATCAGACTCGACTGGTGAAAATTTAGGAATATGGATATTGAAGGAGTTTATTTTTCTGAAAACCCGTTTTCGAAACTCTTTCCATTTGAAAAGAGAAAGAGGCAATTCTGAGTTAGTGAAATATTTTTGAATCACCATTTGAGTGAATATTTTCAAATTTTGAAGAATTAAAGAACCAACCACTGAAGTTTTATGAATATTATCGTATGCCACATACTCATAGACGTATACTGAATGCAATCGCTCCATTCGCGTTACGTAAACAAACCAGTTTGAACTTCTAGCGACAATAAGCTATTCGCTTTTACTGTAACCACCTGACTTTGCTTGTATGGGTTTGTTTGTTTGGGCGAATTCGCTTTCAGTGTAACCGTAGCCTTACGCTGTAGCAAAAAGTTTCAGTTGTTGCAGCTGATGCATTTGAACCTAACCACAAACTGAAATAATGACCCCAGTAATATGACGTAAATGACAGAAAGGAAATTAAAAATAAATCTTAACAGAATTTTACGCATAATTCAGTGTGTTTACGTGACGGTATTGATCAGACAAAAGGTAAAATGAAAAACAGCTTTCAGTCACTAGAATGCAAATGCATTTCGAACCCTGTGAATCCATCTTCAGGTGTCTATTGTATTTACATTGGTTTTAAAATTTTCACTAAGCGAGATTCGTGCCTAGCAAAGTTTATTCCTGTGCTGAAAAACGATTTGACGTAAGTGTCGTGAACACGTTTTATCATGAGAGAAAGGAGAAAATATGAGAACATTGTAGAAAACTTACCACAATTGACGAGATGCTGAGTAATCATTTTCATATACATATTTATGCGGAGCTCTGTTCTAGACACAATGTCGTTTAAGGTGCACATGTTTTTATAAACAGAACAATTAGAAGAAAAACAGTTTAAAGATGATATGTTTTACAAGTTATTCAAAGATGAAAATTTTTATTGGTCGGAGTATATCATGTTGGTGATCTTTTCTTGTCTCTATTATATTTAACACTAAACTGGAAATAAATCTTTAAAAATATTAAAGTAATAGTGGTTGGTAAAGTCTGCTTATTCATTTAACATGTGCTAAGGGTTTTTTATCTTGTGGAGGAATACTTCTAACTGTTCTAGAAAATCAATTTTCTTTGCATTGGACTGCATATGTACTACTGTTAAATTGGTTTTAATGTCGTTAATAACACGTTTTGTGTCATAGATGTATCTGCAATGGCTGATTTTTCAAAGTTGTTTAATTTAAAAGCGTTCATGTGTTCTTGGAAATGGGTTTGGATACTTCTGCCAGTTTTGCTGACGTAATATGCTGGACAGTTTAGGCATGATATTTTGCATACTTCACTGTTCTTGATTTTCTGTTTGTCTCTTTTTATGTCATGTTCTAATAGGTGACCTAGCTTATTATTAGTGTAGAATGCTATAGCTACCTTTCTTTTCTTAAATAAGTTAACATTTTTTTAATATATATGGGACCAAAATATGGAATTCTGATATACATTTTCTTCTCTTTATCTGTATTATACTGTGTTATTGTTTTGTTATTTTTCTGTATTTTAGTGGATAATTTGTCAATTAATTTGGGTGTGTAGCCATTGTTCACTGCTATTGTTATTACTGTCTCTATTTCTTGTTTATTACTGTAACGCCAAATGTTGGTTGTCATCCTGACCCAGGCTAAATTTCAGTCTAATTAAAAACTTCCAATTTCTTGTTTTACATATCAATGGCAAACAATTTAACTCTTATACATCGACCGATAGTAAATAACTTAATTTAAATGCAATACATTCTTTTAGGTAATTGGTTTGGAAATTTATTATTTCGCTGATGCTTAACTAAATAGAGCTGTTAATGAATAACGCGCATAACCACTATTACGTAACAGTTAGGACATGTTCTCTGTCGGTCGCTTTGAATGTACGCGATGCACACAAAACTTACTGGTCGTATTTTGATGGCGTTTCGAACAACGCCCAGCCTACGGTGACAGGAATAAATTAGGGAATTTTTCATTTTAAAGTGACGTCAAAAAATGAGAAAGTATTTTAAAAGTTTCGTTAAAGTAGTAAGTTATTTCTCGCTGTAGAAATCTTTAACAGCATTCGTACCAAAAGCATCATATTATACCCAATCGCAATTGCAAATGAAACTGGTATCCCCCTTAGGCATGCAACGTTAAGATACGCGCTCACTAGGGCGGGCCGCGTCGCGTCGCGTCGCATCGCATCACAGAAATGTGTCTGCAATCGCTTACACTGATTCTAATGGGGTATCGCACACCTAGGCGGGTCGAGTCGGGGCGGGGCGGGCCGCGTCGCGTCGCACTGCCGGATCGCTTCGCCAGGAGTATTTTTCTGCCTGTGCGCATCGATGCGCTCAGTCGCGACCATGTTTGCGATAGGAGCTCCAACAGTACTGACTGATTTTTGTAACTTGTATGCTCCTATTTTTGTGAGTTAACTTCATTACTTCAACAAAGTTGGCTGCAAATTTGCACGCAGGATGGTGGATGATTTTTTTTTTTTAAAGTATAAGTAATTACAATCTGAAAATTCAATTTCTTTATGAACTTTAACAAAGATTAAAAAAGCAAGGGCTATTAAACCCATGAAAAAAATTCATTTTTCTGCATTAAAAATAAAGAGAACTTCAATTCTGTAGAACTGTCATAACATGTTTTCCATCTAATGTGCCTAAGAAATGCGGAAAATTCCTTTTTAAATTAAACCCATTGCCTTTTCTGCCTAATTTTCTTCTTTTTCAATGATTATATAAAAATAAGAGCCCTTTGTCTGATGTGTCCATTTGCAGTGCAGAAGCGGCTGTATAATCGTCGAGAAACGAAGGCGGTGACAATAAAAGAAATGCGACTCGCTGCGTCCAGATGTGCGTTGCAGCATTTTCGCTCAATGCGATGCGACCCGATGCGATGCAATGCGGCCTGATGTAGTGTGCGCGTACCTTTAAACTGCAGTTCCCCGTTAGGGACCATCCATAAATTACGCTCCACGTTAAGGGGGAGGGAGGGGGAGGGAAGGTGTCAACAAAGTGTGACACCGAGTGACAAGTGAGGGGGTGGGGGATAAGAGTCATAAGCTTCGTGACGTCACACGTATAACTTGTATCATATCACTTTTTGGCATGTGGTGGCGAGCGGATTCACGCTCACTGTTCCTACGGTATCACACTTCAGCCACCTTTGATATACGGCCAAAGGTTTGACAAAATATGACTTCCGCATACTTATTTAAACGATCATGTAGCATCTGTGGTTTATATCTTTCATTACACTAGTCACTAACTAACACAAGCTATCACATAGGAGGAAACACGAGGTTTTGCCAATCACGAAGATTCGTCCTCAAAGAATTGCAGCTAGTCTTGACTGGGAAGTTCTTTGTTTGATAAACAAAGGTTGGTTCGATGAAGAAGAAGTTGACACATCGAATGTTCCTAACATTATCCAAATCTAGAACTAACTGTCTGTTATGCCATCCATAATAGTACAAAAGAATGGGATTTTATAAGTATAATTTATTTGATTTTTTATGTTTTGTCAACTTTCTAAAATATTTAAATTATTGTTGACTTTATGAAAAATATATCTTAAATAGAAACATATGAATAATTTTGGGAGTATTGTTTTAATTTAATAATTTATAAATAAAAATTGGCAAAATATGTAGCGTCACACCAGGGGATGGAAGTGGGGTCTCAGAAATGTGACTACCTGTGACAAGCATTCAATTAAAGTGGTACTAAAAAAAACTATCACACCCCGTCATTACGGTCAACAGATATTTAAACCATAGTAAATCATGTTCCTGGTAAGAATCATAGTTATTTCAACAAATATTTCATTTTTAGGACTTAATTCCTAAAATTGTGCTTGTTTTTAGAACTTAATTCGTAAAATTGTGCTTATCTGCGTGAGAGACTGGCGGTATAGAAAAGTAACAGATACTTAATTACGTTTCTAAACTGCTACTGGAAAATTAATAGTGGAATAAGTTTATATAACGTTGTAATATTAATTTAGTATAAACATATATTTCCGTTGCGATTGTTTTATGCGTATACAGGGTGTCCCATGTAAGGTAACCGACGCCGATATCTAGAAAACTAAGCATTTGATCAAAGAATTGATAATGATTTGAACTGAATGATCACAATTTCTAACATCTATTGAATAAACTAACTAACTAACTTTTGTTAATAATTGTGACGATGGGGGCAGGCGAATGGACTCACCGAAAAACGACGCATTCGTTTAAAATGATACATGTGTCTCCGCCCTATACCACCAGCGGTGGAAGGAAAAGGGGACATTTTCAGAAAATGATAATTCATACAAAAGTTATTAATTTTATTTTTCTTACAATCTGATACAAAAAAAAAGATTTTGTATTTGAAGTTGTAAAGTTTCTCAAACCCTGTATCGTTAGGGTGATGAATTAGGTCTGACTTGGTATCATTGGATTTCTGACTCATTCATTTTCAATTTTTTTTATTCTATGCGTAATTTTCGATTTGTTAGACCTTAACCGGATATCCGCTATAAATATTCTTTAATTTGGCTATGAACTTCAGACACTCAGACGATTGTTTTCTCTCGTTTTCTTTCGCGGGGGATACAGCACGAAATAGTGTCTATTTTTAAAGGAGATAAAAGAAAACAAAAACTGTGTATAAAAGAAGTATCATCATAATAAAACTTCATGTTCACAATCAATTTTGCTTTTAAATTTCTACAGTAATAAATTATTTCGTCAAATGTTACATACTTAATTTATATTGGAGAAGTTGTTGTTAGTTAATGCAGATACCTACTTAGGTGAGTGAAGGATCACAAACATTGCAATCTAGTAATCTTGTGTATTGTTTGTTTATATCTGCGAGACTGTTATTTAGCATTATCATTTGCTTCATTGATTGATAAAAATTAACCGCTAAATTACTAAGTGTAATGGTAATTGTCGCTACACTCGATCATTGCGTAGCTAAGATTTCTTAAAATGGGCTAAAATATGCCTCATACATCATAGCTGCTTAAATCACAGCCGTTTCAGTTAGGAGAGGAGGCTCAAGTTAGGTCTGCTCTATCTCCACTCCTACTGGCGAAGGTGAAATTTGCCACTCGCCTAAATGAGTACCGTGGTCAGCTTGGAGATGTAAGTAACATGTGAGAGGGAGCAGTGAAGTGAGGATCGAGGCCAGGGCAACATGACATTGAACCGCCTGTTCACAGTGAACAGGGTATAATAAAATGTCCAGTTTATAGGCAGCGGGTGACGGCACTGCGTTGTGTTGCAGTCTAAGCCGCAGGGGAGCATCAGCGGCGAGGAGCTGGCCTACGTGTTCGGCGTCCCGGTTGAGGGCGGACGACATCAGCACTCCTACTCCTTCACGCATTTCGAGAAGCAACTGTCCAGGAATGTGATGACGCTCTGGACCAACTTCGCCAAGACGGGGTACGTCTCTATAGCTACTACAGACTAGTGAAAGATTATTTACTGTGGTTTCAACCTGACTCGAATGAACGTTCTCTTCAGTGCAAGGCTAACTCCATCATTACCTCATTTAAAAGAATTTACACCCACGTCACATGTTTACAAATCTCAGAGATCTTCATTGCCGATATTAACTCAACGGAAACAGATTTTCTGTTTAATAAATTACCGGGAGAGTATTTAAACTGTTTTCTTTATTTAAGTGAAGATTGTTTGGGCACAGTAGGGAAAAAAAAATTGTTAACGTTACGCGTTAAGAGCGCATCCGCTACAACGTTCTGCGCATGCGCACTTAACGTTATACGCATGCGCAGTTAACGATACTTTGATGTTTGCAGCTTCACTTAACCTCTCGTTAAGCGGTGAGTATTCGATACACTGTTTTGAGCTAAGTCGCGTTACGTTTCCTGTGCGCGCATGCATAATCGAGAACACATCTGTTTCATCACTATACCTAAACAGTATCAAAAATATTAAATCGCATTAATACTCGCTGTAAATCACATGACAACGTCAGACGGTATATTTACGTCCGGAGCAGTGAGCAGTATTACACACTGACACACGCACCAATAATTTATTTGCTTTTTTCGTTTATTAGTTACTTTTGTTTGTTTATATTCGTTCGATGTAGAAGGATCAGTTATAATCTCCGACAGACTAAGGCTCAATGTATTAATCAATTATCTGGCGAAACGTGCATTAACCATTTAATAATTTTCTTTTTTGTACGAGAGTAGCTTGGACAAAGTTCCTATTTACTGTACAGTTCAATAAAGATAGTATCGATCGTCCATTGGAATGCGATAGAAACATGAAAGAAACAAATAGTCACGAAAACTAGACCGAAAAATGTGTACGATCCATAGATGTTTCACTTCTTGCAGGAGTACACATTGTTACATACACCAGTTTTTTTATTTTAATTTGTTTCCGCAAGCAAAGAATATTATTATTCATACATTATGAACTTCCATTAACGGTAAATAGAGAAACTAATTCTTTAATGGGAACTAGCGTGAAAATTTTTTGAATGTATTGTATAAACTGAAATCAAGAGACGGCTGTTTTGACAGGGATATAAGTGAAAACAAACAATATTCTTCCTCAAAGCTACATCTTCCTTACTTTGTTAAAAGGTATCGATAGCCATGGAAGCATGTTATTATATATCTATATATATAAAGATGAATGTATGTATGTTTGTTAGTTTGTTTGTTCTTCATACAAATCCACAGTTTTCATCCTATCTCGATAAAACATTGCACACCTATCCTTTGAAACAAGGAGAAAAATACTGTCTACATGTTGTTGAAAATTATCTGTATAAATAATACATGTTGTCTCATACTTTCTAAATACTACTGACTGGCGATAGACAGACGCGTTGGATATCGACGTCTGTATACTATGTTTCCGTGTATCGGTCAGACAGCTAAGTGGTTAAAGCGCTTGCTTACAAATGTTTGGATCGTGGTCTCCGGCTCAAATCTCCGTGGAGGCTAAGATTTTTAAAAATTGTTTTTAATCGTAAGAGTCATGCCTGGGACGTCAGTTATTCGGATTGAATATCACAAAGTTAGGGGTGCAATGTGAGGCAAATCGTAGGTAGTCTTGCAGTGCTGTAGGTGTACACTTTTTTACGTCATAATGATTCCTCAGGGGTGTTTCGCAGTCAGAGAGAGAGAGAGAGAGAGAGAGAGAGAGAGAGAGAGAGAGAGAGAGAGAGTGAACCGCAGTAATAATACTATAAATACGGAAGTAAGTCTCTGTCTTTTTGTTACGTTTTGACGACTAAATGGCTATATCGTTGTGATGGAATTTTATAAGGAAATCGGTATGAAGGGCACAGGATATTTTTTCCAGTATGATTAACAGTTGTAGTCATGAAATTTTGAGACCTTATCGAATGGTGACAGAACTATGTTGGAAACTGATACTCTTCAAGAGACTGGTTCGACGGTAGAATGGTATAGTGATAGCTTTCCTGTCATATTATGCCGACTGGGTGTTGTCTGGGTCCGATCCTTCGTTTTCCACAACTTTCTGTATTCAATTCTGGCAAAAAATTCTTAATCCACGCGTACGATGTCGCGGGTACGAGGCTAGTACAAAATATTTTGTGGCAAGTTCTTTCGTGGCTTCCTATGGCTCGTCCAGGTCTAGTTTTTAGATACGAGACTTTTATGGGGAAGGCACTGGGAGAAATTTGGCAGTGGCCTCATGAACGAATCACCACCGCATTTGTCTGCTTATCGAGATAATTCCAGCTCTTTATGGAGCGTCCATAAACTACGTGGATCGGTCTAGAGGAGGGAGTGGTTGGCTGGAAAGCTACGCTGGGAAACGTGGAAAAAGGGGGGGGGGAGGGTTTCCGAGCCAGGCCACGTAGCTTTTCATTCATATTATTTGTCACAGTTAACATGAGGCACAGAATGCATAACAGCATGAGAATATTTATTTCCGTTATTTAATTATATCTGCATGTAATTTACGATAGTCTGATAAGAGAAAACAGTACAAAATGTCTTCTGGAATCAGTAGGGGGAAAAAAGCTACGTGCTAGGTGGTGGTGGGGGGGTTGAGTCAAAAGCCACGTCAGGTTACGTGTTGTGGGGGGTGGGGGATGGGGGTTCAGAGGAGGCCAAAATGGATCTACGTGGTTTATGGACGCTCCCTTATGAATGAGAGTCAGTTCCGAAAATTAGAATTGCGTTATTTAACCCGGCATCGCAGAAAACAAACGGCGCCTTATTAAGGCCACGGGACACTCCCCTCACGATCCTGCCGACGCCATTTGGCGTCCGTACCGCAGGGCATCGTTCAGTCAGGCGCATCCCCGTAACACGATAATTCAGTCGCCTCGTCGTATTTCAGGTGACAGAAACTGAACACCTGAGGCGTTCTGGCGTCGATATCGTTTCTGCGATATAGAAACAAATAAAGTTTTCACTCACATGCCAAGCCGACATTTTATTAAACGTTTCGCCCAGATATCGTATTATTCCTGCCCTGGGTATCTCTTGTAGTGAGGGACAGAAAATAGAAGCTTTGGTCAAAATAGTCTTCGAGAGGCATCTTTCTTCAAGTATTTCAGTTGCTACCAGACTTAATTTAGTCACCGTTCATTGAAGAAAGTAAGGTAAGAAAATTAAAATCAAACTTGTATCGCAGTTTAATTTTTTTCACCTTCCTATAAATATAAAATCGTTGGAATAGTTATACGGTAAATAATTGCAAGAAACAACATTTTATTAATACCCCGCATTTTTAGACTTTCATAAATTTCGGATGATATTGTATTTTAGTCTTTTGAAATAATAATGCAGTGGACCATATTTGATGCACATTTGATTCGCTCTTAGGTATCACGTACAATACGCCACGTATCTTGCCTCCAGTACTTCAGGTCAATATTTTGAATACAACAGGTAGCAGGGTCCCGGCCCTAGGATCCACTTTAATATAACAATAGTCTTGACCTTCAGCTTTAGGAACATAACTACTAAACGTTCGGAAATTATCTACACGTATAATGAAACAGTAAAGGCAATTACTTTCAACATCATCTTTCTGTTGAAATGACTTTGGCGATCTTTTTACAAGCTGCAGATAAAAATTGATTTTTCTTTGATTTTTTTTTTTTTGTCAGTCTATTTCGTTGACCGAGATTCACGTGAATATTGCTTCGCACTTTATAAATTGCAGGTTCCCGTAGTAAACTAATGTACAGTCCATCTCGATGTAATGTCGAGAAGCTGATAAATGTTGATGCAGCAACTAGAGCTGTAGCAAACCGTATGAAATCGTTAGACCTACTGAATAACGGGTTCGTCGCCTGACTTCAAGTACCAATCGTTACTCACAAATTCATGTCGTTAGTCGCATTTGTCGTATAAACGTTAGTTTGATTCCATAACCAACGAACACGACGTATCATGCTTCATGCGGGAGCTGGCATGGTTCGCCCAGCGATTAAATGAGCAGATGTTTGTTTTGAAATTAGTTGATTTAAGTGTACTCAGATTATGCTTTTAGGTACTATAATGAAGTATGTAATATTCAGTGCAGTAAATCAAATGTACGAACAATTTACCTAAATGTACTCAATGAATAATTTACCTGTTCTCTAAAAAGTACTAAGGAAGTAATCCATGCAATGTTTCATGGTAGTGCTCAGTTGTATCAGAAATAATGTGACATAGGAATGAATTAATTTTAATTACCTCAGGATCCATGCGATCAATGCGGTTCTGCTTTGTTGTTGAATGTTTGTTGTAACCACGACGCAAGCACAAAAAGATGAAGAATTTACAAAAATTAATGAAAACAGTAAAGGAAGACACTGGTGAAACCTTCTATTTAAAAACGAAATACTTTGACGAGATTATAATATTTGTGGAATACATGTCCCATTATCATATCAGGCTTGTATGCAGGGTTTTGAGCAGGCTACTTTAAAAAATAACCGTCATTAGTTATTGTGAGGTGAAAGGTCAGATCTTTTTTTTTTTGGTATGAAAATAGGTGTTTGCTTTGAAATTATATTATTATTTCGTATATAACATTAATTACAGTAGATCAAGTGTACATTCAGACGTTTTCCGTAAGCTCCATGTGCTAATTACTTTAAGTTTTATCCAAACTAACAACTTACCTAAACTTATTTTACTAAGTAAACAACCAAGTACGAACGAAGTCGTCCCTTATGCGACACGACTCGATGCGATGCTTCGTGCTAGTGTTCTATTGTATCAAAAGTAACGAGTAACGATTCGAAAGTAACGGGTACTGATTGGTTTAGTAACGAACACACACGGGTACAGAATTTCTCGTTACTTTTACAGCTCTAGCTATAACATGAAAATTGCCTACGATAGCCACACCTGTAGATTGCTCGCAGTCGAAAGTATTTTTTGTTGCTACATAATAAGAAGCCATAAACATGATGTGGGAGGGGGATGAATGAAATGACAATAAATATATATATATATATACATGATGTGGTTGAGTCTTGTATTTAATTCGTTGAAATTTAATTAATGGCGATATACGTATTTTAATAATATTCGTCTATGATATAACATTCATCTACGGTGTGCATGTACTATTAAACCGCTTCACTGATCCTATTTTGTTACACACTGAAAGTCATAAATTTTCCAAATTTATTTTACGGTTGATTACTGAATCAAACCATTGCTGGAAACTACACCACTCAAACTTTGATTTTGAGAAACTCATTCTTCTAAGCACGAAGCCATAACATATTAACAGTTTTAACGCTGCCTTCTTGTCTGTCCTAACAAATATTGGAATAATTACAAATTGGTCATCAACCTCCATTGGAAATTGAACACTATCGACCAAAGTCAGTACTATGATCCCCCTTCTTACGATATGTACATCCTGTCAGTAGACCAGGAGAGTCGTTAATAATGTCTTTCACATCCGCTACAATAGTGAAACTTATTGCACCTACTGTTCCAAGAGTATGCTCTAACGCAGTACAGTATTACTCAAACTTTGGTACGCGGACTACCAAAGGTCAACGAACATGGTTTAGGAATAATATTATAAATTTAGACACGGTATTCGTACTGTAAATGGCTGAAAGCGTGTTTAAATTGTAAGCCCCTCTATTTAAAAGCCTCCATTATTTCAATGACGAGATAAAAATATGGCTTTTGCGGCAAGATGATAGGATATCTTTGTTCCTAAAATAGTGTATTCACATCCAGTTGGTATCAGAAAGAGGGCCTTTCGTCTAAGGATTAAGCAAATGACCGTATTCTGAGGGACTTGTAGTAGGTGTACCTGGTACGATCGGTTACATAAGTTACAAAAGGTATAAAGTCTAGAGTCTTTTATTTTGTTTTGGACCAGTAGGTCCAACCAACAGTAAGATTATTATTAATTTGGTTACTAAATATTAGATGTGGTCAATATGTAAATAATATTTAATAGTTCACTTCTAGTTTTATAATTATGTTTCCACAAGAATTCGAAACATGCCTTCAGATTTATTGTTTTGTAATGGTACAGTAAAATATGTCCCACGTGTTAATAATATACACATATGTATAAAATTAGGTCCATACAAGTCAGTGGTCCACTGCATTATCTTTGACAGTTTACTGGTCATCTGGTTGAAAAAGGTTGATAAACACTGCTCTAATGTATTTTCATCTCGCTTTGTATAATGAAGATCCTCAAACGCTCTAAACTCTAAGAAAGAGACATTTGGCTCTACATTTTTATGGTCACTGCACGTGTATACTCATTTTAATCGCATTCCTTCATTCTTCAACGGGTTTTTTTTTTAATTAGATGAATTGAAACTAAATGTTTAGTATTCTTCACAACCAATCGAAGAAAATTGAAAACAATTTCCAATTGAGAACTTTGGGGTAAGACTCTAGTACTGACTAGAGCATTTAGAATATCAATCTATCGAATGTACGTTGTCCCATATACCCGTTGTACAATCGTTCCTTCATGTGGACCAAACTAAGTGAGACATTATCGTGAAAAAAATTATATACTTGTTACACAATGGTAACCTTTACAACTCGGCAAAACAGAAGAGTAGTCACTAGCGGCTAATACTCTATGGGAAACAAGTTAGAGTCAAGTTATCGTCAATTTTTTTAACAAATACTAAAGTTTCCTCTTTTAATAAATAAAAGTTTGAATTTGATTTGAAAATAGAGATTTTTTCATTTTTATTTGTTTTCATTTTCATACTTGTGTTTTATGAGATAATATTTCTAATGAAAGACATTACATATAGTAGATGGAAGATGGAATTTAATCAGTTCCATTGTACAGTCATGATGTGCAGCCGGAAGAAAGTATCTCGTATGATGAAAAAGTTGGGAATAAGAAAAAGAAGAAAGGGTAGAAGAAGCAATCGACGCTTTTAAGCGCTTGAAATACTACTGTCAGATTGGAATTTGTTAGTGAATTAATCTATCATTTAAGATACTTCAACGTTTGGGGAAGACGGATATTACGTACCAAAACATAATGATGTTTCTGAAACTTTGACGGTAGCGATTCGACCACAAGTCTACAGAATATCAGCCGTCAGTCTTTCCCACTAAACAATCCTGAGATTTCTCATTGGTAATCAACCCCTCTAACATTAAATGTGTGTGTAATATTTGAAGGAACGACTGTATCACGGGCACATGGAGAAAACCCTTCAACATGTATTCGGTAGACTGGAATTCGGGAATTCGTTTGCGCAAACACTGATGGGACGGAGCGCGGTGGGTGAGCGGTTACGCTCTGATTTCGCAATAGGCAGGACGTGGGTTGAATCCCCTTCTGGCCATTCAGATTTTGGTTTTCAATGGTTTCGCCAAATCATTCCAGGCGAATGCCGAGATGGTTCCTTCATATGGTCACGGTACTTTCCCACTCTATTTACCCTCGACTATGAAAATTCGTTAAGCCATAAGCAAAAAAAAAAACTTATGGTGCTCCTTTCATAGTTTGGTTAGATGGCGCTTTTTAAACTTCTTGGTTCATGGGAACTCGGTATTGTTTGCACCAACGTATAAAGTATGCTGTTTCTTCTGTGAAAAAAATGAGTTAACCGAACCTATTTGGTACCATCACCTTGATTCTTAAATGGCTCGCAGGGCATGTGGGTGGTTGCACCACCCATATATTCACAAGTCCCAGTGTAATCAACTAAGTTATAAGTGCTACATAGCAGGACTCCAAAATATACCATCCTCTCCACAATATCATCAACAGTCACATATGGTCATCAGAGGCTGCAAAGGGCTGGAGACAAGGAACGGGAAGGAATTCGGCGATGGCATTTTGAAGGACGTATCCCGGCATTCACCTGGAGTGATCTGGGGAAATCATAGAAAACCAAAATCTGGGTGCTTGGATTGAGATTCGAACCCGTGTCCTCCCGAATGAGAGAACAGAGCGTTACCGCTCACCCAACGCGCACGGTTTCTTCGAAAGGTTTGGTCATACGGACGGCAACTGAGGCGAATATGCCTGGCCAGAATAGATTTAACGTGATTTATGACGGGGCTGATCAGACTATTATAGATCGCTGGGTTTCTTCTCTTCAAGAAATTCTCACCGAGCGTGGTGTGTGAGCGGCAACGACTTGGCCCCATATTCGCGATGGCGCGGGTTACAATCTTCGTCCGGCCATCATGATTTGAGTTTTCCATAATTTCCCCAAATCAATGCAGAGATGGTTCGCTCAAAAGGCCAAGACCTAAATTCTTAGATTTCTTTTCCTAGTCCCTTCCCACCTCTAATGACCTTGACGATGACAAAGCATAACGTCATAAGTGAAGAAAAGAAAGTAGTTCGATCATGAATTCGATACCATCCTCCATTCGTTATGAGTATGTCGTCGTGACTAACTGCAGTACGTTCGTGATTGTTAGCGTCATTAATGGCACAGAACTAAACCTAACAAACGGAGATTCTTAAAAGCATCATGCTAATCGTCAACTTTAACCCTCTACGGCTACGTTGGACATTACCGTTATTTCATGAGTATTACTGTTATCAATCAATGTAACATAACTATCACAAATCAACCGATCAATGTAGTATGTGACAAAAATACGGATGGATATTGTGAGTGATTTCCTAGTTTGCAGGAAAGTCAATATGAATGTTTCACCAAATGCGTTCCACTTAAGTCGCAGAACTACTTCTTACTATCAACCATTACACAAGTGCTACAGAAAAAATAATATTTAACATTTTTTTAAAATAATGTCAACAATATAGTACAGTTCAGTGCATTTATAGAGAAATAATTTACAGAAAAATACTGATGCCGGAAATACCGTACAGAAACAAACAAATTTGAAACAATGGGTAGTGTAAATAAGTCAATATTTATACCATACTTTTCCATTCCGTGTATGTATGTTCGTTCGCGCCATCTACGACCACATTAAGGCTTCGTTTGGCTGGAATTTGTTTTCGATGTGCACACGTCCTTGTAAGCTTGTTAGCTCTAGAGTGGAGCTACAGTTTATCGTTGAATCAGAACCACGGAGCCGTTCTGGCTTACTTCACATTACGGAGCAAGCTGTGTCATAGCTGAAGGTCGGCATAAGTGCTGACGAAAATTTCCGCCAGGACAGGGATTCGAACCGCGAACTTTTCGATCTTTTGTCGGACCCCTTAACCACTGAGCCACCAGGCCACTCACTTTTCGTATTGTATTATATCTGGTAGTGAAACAAAGTAATATCATGTATATAGATTCAACAAATAAAAACAGATGGAAATGGTTCTGAGAATGAAGTGAAACGCGTTGGTAAAACGACAAAAGATACAAAAATTCAGTTGCATTGGCCTGATATAAATTAATAACACAAACTGGCCAGTTGATTAAATTAATTAGACCAACTCACGTTGTGGAGAGAAACTCGTCTTGAAAGTTAATACAATATGATACTTTCATAAAAATATGCTCTACTCAAATATCGGTATTATTTTTTGTGTTTTATCACTCGAGGTACAAAGGGTTAATAATGTTATTTCATTTAACGTTCCGGATGGAACAGGAAAAATCATTTCTCATCACAATAATAGTGGCTGAAATCAGAACGGTTGGACCAAGCGTGGCGGGTGAGGGGTAACTCCCTGGCCTCGCATTCGTTAGAACCCCGGTTCGAATCCCCGTCCGGGCATTCAGGTTTGGTTTCTCCATGGTTTCCCCAAATCACTCCAAGCGAATACCGGGATGCTTCTTTCACAAGGCCATGGCGAAATTTCTTCCCGTTCCTAGTCCCTACTCCCCTCCCGCTTCTAATGACTTAGATGTCGATGAGGCGTAAAGCCATAAGCAAAAAAAAAGAAGGTTTGGAAATGTTGCACTGACCGTAGAGTCTTCCCGAATCGCTGCTAATTTTCTTTCCGGAGGTAAAGCTATGAACACAAATTTCAATTTTCTGTTTATTTAGAATAGAGTTTCCCAGCTACAGTTTTATTTTTAATGAAGTAAATGCCTACTTCTTAGTACTATCAATGACATCCCAGATGAAATTCTCTAAGTAGGTAACTGATATTAGAATAAAGCGTCCAACGGTGCCAAGCTAGAGTAACTTCAACTACGGCGGCTAAGCTACCTTGTACCTAACCCACTACTCCTCCCCTCCCATGAAATGTATTCACGCCTCCAAGGAGAGGGGGGGGGAGGGGGAAGGGTGGTCAACATCCATTTTGCGAACCTATGATTTAGACAGAAATGTGGTATATACTGTGTCATGAAAACCTAAAAACCTGAAAACCAAAAATACAACCAAGATTGTTGTCTAATAGTACATGAAGTATGTGGAACGCCAAGAAGCAAGCTGTGAAAATAGTTGAAAGAACACAGGAAGACATACGCAAAAATAATATAACATTGGGCAGTGTTAAAGTCCTCTTTGGTGGCTATTTCAGGCAAGCCGTAGACTTGGTGACGTGAGAAACCACGGTTGAAGATGTGATTGCCTCTGCGGGTTACACTATATGTAATGCGTTTTATGAGAATCTGAGAGCTCTGATGGGCTGTAAGTCGCTCTTTGAAGACGTCTCTGAAGTATAGTTGTGAGTTTGAGAAGGAACAGCCCCAGAATAGAAAGTTTCAGCCCGGTGGTTTAGTAGTAACGCCAGAGTCTGACATTCAAATCTCCATCTGGCCACCTAGATGTCCGTTTTCCATGGTTTCCCGAAATCATTCCATGTCAAAATTCCTTCCAGTCCCCTGTAATCATTCCTCTATCCGCCGCTAATGACGTCAATAAGGCGTAAAGCGCAAATAAATAAAATTGGAGAAATCTTGGAGAATCTGTCGGCGTAGCGAGTGGTGACCCTGTGCAGAGTTGTGCCTCTGTAAATGATCTAATTCGATTTGTGTAAAAAGTAAACCTCGTGATAAATCTAATGCTAACGTACCAGTCAGTTTAATGCCATAATCATGAGTAAAAAGCTGCTATTAATGAGGATATTTCATCCGAAATTGAAAAAAGTGGGAATATCTCAAAATTTAAGAAACCTCTCTCCAATACGAAAAATAAAGCCTATTGACATAAACTCAGGACTGCAACTGACTACCTAAGAACAAACTGCAAACAGTGTTTGAAGTTTCTTGTTTTCTACTCGTCCTAGAATTTATACAAACTTAATTAAATTACAGGTTTCTTAGCAAATTGTTTTGCTGTTGGGTCTAGTTTGATGAATCGGTTTTACTATACCTTTTTTTTTTAAATTGATTTGTATGTTGATAATTCACGGCAACGAAGTCTCTTAGTTACTGCACAAAACAAAAAAAAACTAATTCAGTCAAAGAGGTTAATGAATATTATATAAATAAAATCAAGTAAAATTATCTTCGTTTTAAATTTCAATGAATATACCCATTATTTGTTCTAGTTATATAACTTTAATGTTAAAACATTGTTGAAATGATCTATTGAAACCTTTTTTGTAACTAATAATCGTTAAATTGTTCAGCGACTGCAGTCATTGCTACATCAAGATTTATAGCACACGTGTGTATATTCGGGAGGATGGGGGTTAAATCCCGTGCGATTATCCTTACTGGTTTCCCGCACTCCCTCCAGCCAAATTCCAGGATGGTTTCTTTCAAATACCACGGCCGACTGCCTTCCCAATCCTAGGTTAGCTGGGCTGAAAATTGTTCCCGAGACACTACAACAGTTGGGCTCCAAGACTTCACCTGGGAGGAATGAAAAAAAAAAAAAAAAATGAAGCACATTGGTGTTTTGTTGAAAGTTTATTGTATTTAACTAATCGTAGCGAAAAACTGGGAGTTAAACTTGAGTGATCAAAATATTGTGTGATTTCATGCTTCCTTAGTCGCTAATACTTGTGTTGCCATGTGATATCTATTACTTGAATATACTGAAGCCATAATTTTACATGCATTGTCGCACTACTTGTAATATGATAAGGCATATCATTGCCTGACAATGTATTTCACAATGGATCGTCATAGACATTCAATACACAAAACAGATGGTACTATAAGCCTAGCTATACAGAGATTCTGATTTTATAAGTTGACAGGGAAATGAGATGCTGTTAACAATTTTTGCCATCGTACGAAACCAGGTCTTTGACCATAATTTATGTGCAAAGATCTCAGCAGACATCATTTCCGGTTAAGTCGAACTCTCATCCCTTCGTATTCAAAATCCAGAGTATCAGAGCTCTGTAACCAATATCTATGCACACATCATTATCCTGTAAGCTGTTGTCAGTAGCAGAAATTAATTTCAGAAAATCACGAGTACATAAACGCATCAATACAATACCAAAGACATTTTTCCATATTTGTATCATTGTCATATTTACGATCCAAACAATCTGTCAGGAAAAAAAAGGTTTTCTTTGATTCCTAACTCAGTATTGCATGTAAAATGTTATGCTGTAGGTTGATAGTGTCGGGCCTTGACAAGAGAAGTGAGCTCTCTGGTCCTGCTGAATTTAACAAGAATCACTGCCCACGCTTCACCAAGGGCTGAGACATACAAACACCAACGGCGCCTCAGGAAAGGCGGACGGTCCAATGAGAAACTTTTTATCATGTTTCTGTGTGGTAATAATTAGCATTTTAAACTGAATCATAACAATATTTTTTATTTATGGTCATATTTATTAAGTTGAATATGAATAGATGGCTCCCATAAAATTTCGAATCGGTAACGGAAGGTTCGGAGTTTTATTAAGATTATGGAGCAATTTTCATCAAAACATTAGTCTGCAGCTTACAATTTTGAAATTACCATTCAGCGGAATGCTCTTACACTTTTCTGTTTGGTTGATGGTTCTCATAATTATTATTATTCTCGACTCAGAAACATCAAATACATAGGTATTTTTTTTTTTAGAAATTAACCATTTTAAACGCATTTCGCCTTGTACTACAGAACATGAAATGCATTCAGTGTTGCTCGAAACAGATCACCTTGTTGCAAGATGTGACACTGGAGAATATGTTTCAAGGTTTCGTTCTCACTACAATCACATTTAATGTTGATAGCATCAATATAACTCCATTTCGGCAGATTCCCCTTGGACCTGACCACTCCTGTCCCCAATTGATTTAAGGACCCACAGACATTCCAGTCCTCAGCATAACCAGGCGGCAAGATTCTGGGGAACTTTGTATTCCACAACTGCGCTTTTAACTTTTCAGGTGACCTAATTAGTTCCCCAGATGTTCTGAAGAACGATTTTTTGGGCTTAAGCTTTTGGGCTGGTTACATTGTTTGCATTATTACTCATTATTCCACGGTTCTTATAAATTTTATCTACGCTTTTATTGTTTATTCCCAATTTATTTAGCTGGTTCTTATCCTCATGTATCTTTAAATCCCTGCACCAGACCGTTATTAACAAGTAGTGAAAGAGTCAGTAGAATACCTTTTCTTTGGTCGTTTTAATGGTTATCACTTATGACTCAATAAATCATATCCGAACTATTAATAAGGATGAGCAGTGCAAGTAGGTTTCGGTAAGTCTCGAGGTACAGAATATGTCGGTATCGACTAGCATCTCTCGCAATTTAGTCGACCTTTACCAGTGATTCAGGGTACAAAATGATAACAAAACTAAACCAGAATTCAGTGTAACCAGTTAATATGTCTTCAGTCAAACACATATTGCGTCAGGTAAACACGGTAAATTTTTTGTTATGTTTTTTTTCGGTACCTGTTTGTAGACTACGTATTCTGTATGAGCTATATTTACATTGTTATCGGCAGACATTTTTTTTCTTTCAGAAATCCCAACGACCCACATCCGGTGACTAACAGCGAACCAGTAACGTGGCCGAAATATGACAGAGTATCGCAGAGGTACCTCCAGATAGGTAAGTATATATATATGTCTCCTCAATTTGCGCAAAGTATAATCGTAGTGCTACGTTAACATACACTCGCGGTCACGCTGGTACCTTTCAATGTGTCGGTTTATATGCACACAATTTGAAGACGGTACCTTCATTTAGCATTTCGTCTAACGTTGTTTTGGTTTAATTGCTTATGCTTTTACAATTTTTATTTATTTTTTTCTAAAAGTATTGTTACATCGTTCAGAAGATTGGAGCTTTTCCTGCCATCTGCCTCTTACAGAAATATAAATTTTCGGCAAAGCATTCCATTTGAAATATTTTCCACATTTCTTTTCTACTGTCTGGTCGCGGTTGTATGAACGTTGTTCTCCGGTAATCAGTATGTAACAAAGGCACGTGTAAGAAACTAAACTCGATAATGACATTCATTTGAAAAAGTTCCAACGTAATGTAATATTCCAGTTTAGCATGGAATAATTTTGTAGTACTTGCAGTAGCATATGCTTCTTCTTAATATAAACTGGAAGTCAGTATTATATTTACGGTTATCTCTTCAATCAAGAATTTTTTTTTGATGATTTCAATTGCATGACTATGGTTTCTTTTCTGTAGAGCAAAGGATGTTTTATCTTCACAATTCCGATTTTCGAGTCCAGTATAATATTCCGATCTAATCAGGTTATGCAATAGTCACCTACAATTCGGAAATCAAGCTACAAATAAGCAAAGAATTTAATTGCGAATGTTACAATTATAAATTATTTTTTAAATGTGATCTTCACATACAAGAAGACTACAATCGGGCGAAAGTCTATACATATCCCAATAAAGTTTTTGAAATGAGTTTTGGGCATTGTTAATTCCCTGTGGAAATCGAATCCACTGTTTCTTGTTTTTGTTTTTTTAATGTGTCTGTCTGTTTCGATTAACGGGATTCATGCAAGAACCACTGATAGGTTTTTGATGAGAAATTTCGTATAAAATGTGATCAAATGGAACAATTTTTTTGTTTGACGGGATTCAGGCGAAACACACTGTTTGGATTTCATAGTGTTTCGAATAACGTGCAGTGCAATAGTTTATGTATGATTTTTATGCGAAGCCGAAAAGCTGGAAAATTTATGATACGTGTATACAAATATTTTTGCGTTGAACGGGAGTCACCCATAAACTACTGGCCGGCTTTTAGTTAATTATGACAGTCTAAACGCGTATCGTGATTTCACCGTATGAACGGCATCGTATTATATGCTTTTTTTTAACATGTGGCTTTACGCCTCGTCGAAATCGAGGACACTGGAGGCGGGAAAGGAATGGGGACTAGAAACGGGAAGGAATTCGGCTATGGCCTTTTGAAGGTAGCAACCCTACATTTGCCTGAAGTAATTTGGGGAAGCCTTGGAAATCCGAAATCTGGATGCTCGGACGGGGATTCGAACCCGCGTCGTCTCGAATGCAAGACCAGAACGTTACGGCTCACCTACCACGCTCGTTCGTATTATACGATATCATCTGTTTAATACGAGCATTAACAGTCCACGCTTACGAAGTTGCCAGCAAAAGCTAGTAATGAATAAAGCGTTAACGCATAGATGATACTTTCAAATTTAACGGTTAATTTATACTCTTACAGTGTTACAAATATTTTAACAAGAAGAGAAATAGTTTTTAGTATTTAAAAGTTATCGTTAATTAAATTCTAAATGTTGAAAAATACGCTATGTCAAACTGAAATAGCAAATACGGATTAAATATAATAAATGTTATAACCATTTTTACGACATTTATTACGGAATTTTCTATCGTTCCTCTGATTTACTCCAAACGAATTTGTAATATGACTTGTACAAGACTGGTCAGCTTCAGTTGATGCAGCCCACCTGTTGCAGACGAGCGGCTGAGCGTGGACAAGCAATACCGCCGCCGGTACATGGAGTTCTGGAACCACGTGCTGCCCGAGAAGCTGAAGAAGTCGAAGGAGCCCCTGTTTCCGAACACGATGTCTCCGTACGGACCGTACCGGCCGGAAGAGGACTCCGGCGTGCAGGTGTCCCCGCCGTGGAGCCCGCCTCCAGTGTACCGCCCGCCGCCTCAGCCACCCTACTACCCGCCCACTGGCCCCGAGTACTACGAGAACTTCAACAAGACGCTGCACGGCAAGCAGTCCACCGTCGTCAACGACCGGCCGGACCACAAGACGACCAACGTCAGCGCAGCCGACAAGCCTCACGCCCACGGTACGTACAGGCTGAGCAGTAGCCAGTAGCATGTTGGGACTGCTGTTGAATCGGGGAGGTACGCCAGACCGAGCTAGAGCCCAGGACCCCGCATACCGGCCTTCCTGACTGCGGTTTGTAGGCGGGTTTTTAGGCGGTTTTCCACAGCCCTCAGGACGAATATCGGTACGGACCCCCGTATCTTTCTATAAACAGTTCAACAAAAAAAAAAAAAAAAAAAAAAATCGTTTTACACGCCGAACAAAGTTCCACATTTCACAGACAGATGGAAACACTTCACGTCCCCCATTACCACATTGAGCTGCGTGGCGCAGTAGGGGCAGCGCAGAGCAGATCAGAGCAGAGCAGGGCAGGGCAGGGCAGGGCAGGGCAACACAGACAATGAAACTCGTGTCGGGCAGTTACCCGCGCATATTAGACCGCAGTTTCGTGCGGCAGTATACAAAGCATTGTTGTGTTGTGCGAGAAACCGACAAAAAAGCGTAACCAAAAACATGTCGATGCAAAAACTCGTTTTTTGATTTCTGAATCAGATTTGGATGCCGAGCGTGGAAAATTGTTATTACTTTAACAGAAGCTGAGTTAGATAAAATCTACGCAAAAGTGAGTATATGAAAAGAACAAACTCTCATCTGGCTTTTGCAGTGACAAGTGAATTCTCAAAAGATTATTTTTGTATGACGCGAGCGGAGATTCACGGCATAAACTAACCCGTTATTTTCTCGACAACGCGCAAATACCATTTAGAACTGAAGAAAATCTCGCAGTATTGGCAGCAGTGGTTATTTATTTAATTATTTAGCGTTTGACGGTAGCCTACATGACGTTTATAAGAATGTATTTCTCTTTTATTTCATATTATATTTTTAAGAAAACTACATAACAGAACGTAAGAAATACTTGAAACTAAAAAAACAGTGTTCAACAAATTATTCGGGAAATTGTCTTCACATTGTTTTCGGGGCACTATTGAAAGATGTAGTACAAATAAAGTAATAATAGCCCATATATCAATCTTTTTTAAAAAAAAAATTTAAAATGAATGCAAAAGGAGAAAATAAAAGTGAAAATTGGAAGTGGACAGTTATATGATAAATAAATGCTGAATTTACTCGCCACTTGTTGGGCTCATTGTCCAAATTTCTTGTTTAAATTTAATTTTTATGCATTAATTTCGACTGATATTGTGAATCGCAGGTTGGTTACGCACCAGTTTAATCAATTTTTCTTATTCCACAGTTGAAAATGATTATAAGTAAATCAAGATTATAAATAACGCAAGAAGTGTTACGGCAAAAAACTGGCACGAGTGAGCTGCGTGGCACAGTTTCTGTGTCGTGATCACAACGTGGCGCAGGCCACGTGCGGCGCAATACTGCGCTGCCCTGCCCTGCGTCTCAATACGCGCTGTTCCACCCCAAAAGATAGAGACACAGAAACTGTGCTGCGCCGCCTGCGTCCAGGCCCGCCGTAAGCGGGCGTGCAACGCGTGCGCCGCACGCGGGCGGCACATCGAGGGGGGGTGGCAAAACGAGCGATCGACATTCGCCACCCCGCGATAGTTGCCACTCCATTGTCGCCGCGACAAAATTTGCAGCGTATTATGTAAGGGGTGACTTTTTTTTTTTTTTTTTTTTTTTTTTTTTTTTTTTTTTTTTTTTTTTTTTTTTTTTTTTTTTTTTTTTTTTTAGCTCAACAGCTGCTTCGGGCGGCCGGCGACACTCGGAATGGCAACAATGGGGGCGGCAAATAATGTTTGAAGGGGCGGCAATCTCACAGTTTTCTGACCCAGTTCGGAAATTTCCTAAATCCACCACTGGCTACTTAGACAGGGGGCGGCATAATCGGTATTGCACGCGGGCGCTCAAACAGCTAGCGGCGGGCCTGCCTGCGTCAACTGCGCGTCAATGTGCGCCCGGCCTTAGTACTTATATAGACTCGGCAATAGGTAGTAGTTGGCAAGCGCATGCAATTGAAAAACCATAGCTCCAAATTTCACTATGTCAACAATCAATAAAAACTCACCGAAGGAAGCCGATCCCAAAATGTTAGGAAAATGTGGTGAAGGAAAAGATTTTTTTTAACTATGTGCCACAGGGATGTAAACCGTTTATTACATTTTGACGGCGACAGAGACGGTACTTGTCATTTCCATATCCGACAAAGGATTCAAGTTTCGCAACAGTGTTCTTGCACAAGGTGAACAATTAATAATTTGTCGGCTTTTGAACTGAATGCACCTACAGTGCTTTGTCCTCAGGCCATTTCTGTTTACTGAGACACAAAATGTTGACTTACTTGATTATTATCCCAGATCTACAAATGATTTATTTAAACTATTGACTTTTAAGTTCCAAATAGATAATTAGTTAGACTGAAGACGTCTTTCCATTACAGATTTCTTTTCTTTTTTCTTTTATAAAGAAATAGCTTGTGTTTACAACAAAATAGAGCCACAATTTCAAGTCATTATGATTTTCAAATCTGAGGATTCATGCTGCTTTCTAAACATTTAGTTTATACGCGTTTCAATACAGAAATATACCAGACAGCTTCATCACCTTCATGAAGTACTAGGTCCAGTTCCATTAAGCATTACAGTCAAGAAAATGGAAGGAGTTAAAAAACAAAACTGATTTAAAACTCTGAAGCTATATATATATATATATATATATAAATTTACCTTTTGTTTATACGATTACAGAATTCCTTATCCCTTTTTTAACTCAGTAAGAAAATTATAACTAACTCTCATTTCGCTCCAAAATTGATCAATGTAATAATAACAATAGAAACTTGATTATATTATTCTTAACTACCTATCTTTTTTGAAACTGGCAAACGATGCACTTAATAACATCAAACAAGCACATTGCAACCAAGAAAACTATTAGCGTTTGCATTTGTTTTCATGCTCTTTGTGATGCTTAGGCATGACTAGCATTAGAAATGAATGTTTATATTTGCACTAATAATTTTCAATTTAGTTTATCTGTGACTCTGACACGTTAGATAGCATTTTTTTCTTTTTGCACTAAATAAAAATAATACAGTGCTAACAAATACAGTAGGTCTATCTCCCACTGGGAAAAATAAGGCTCCAAACACGGTTTACAGCTGAGAATCCTTCTTGCTACAATTATGCTACGCTGAGTTATTCAGGTCGTAAAATATTTAGCCCGTATTAAAACATTTGCAGATATTAAATTAATTTAATTGCTATGGAGCACACGCTCCGGTCGCGTTTTTGTACACACCCATTTTCCTACTTTCTTATTCCAGCCTACTTTTGTCCTCAAGTGATTTTAATATTAAATTCTTTCAGCGTTTCTGGTAAATTTCGAATGTGTTTGGATGTCAATCTCTTCATAAATTCAAAACTGGTCGGACTGTAATTTTTGACCAAATTTTTCACCCTTCATTTATGCACCGGAACTTCTATCACACTTTTCCAGTCCTTTGGCAAATAGTAAGTCTCCAGACTCAATTTAGATAACATTTCAAGGTCAGGTACAATGTCGTATCCTGCTGTCTTTAAGACATCTGCAATAACATATTTACGCTTTTTTACCTTTCTTAGTTGATTCGTAATATCCTCAGGAAGAATTATTACAGTTTTTAGTCTCCTCATTTCTAACTGTTGCGAGAAGCTCGTTCTTTGATTTACTCCATCCTATTCTTGAATCATAGTCTCTAATGAACGAATCAAATTTTCTCTCGATTCATTGGCTAAAACAATTCTATCGAGAACAAATAAGTGACCAATTAATTTTTCAGCAACAATAACATCTGATTCTACTAATTTCCAAATTGATGTACATAATGAACTTGTAATGAAAGAGAAATCACGCTAAAGTTTGTATTTCGTTACACTAGTCCGAAAGGTCTTCAGAAATAATCAGAAGAAATTGTTTATTTATCTGAAAGTACTAGCTGTTACCAGCGACATATAGTTTGTACTTATATTTTTATTTGCTAGAATTGCCTATAGAAAACTGTAAGTTAACTGAAAGAAGTCGTCCCAAAAATTGACGGGATTATATGAGGGTGAATCGCAATAGTTCGCTCTCAAATTTCACTGACATTTTAATATAGAACTGATCGGCCAAATGTCTGCACCATGATTTTACATTAAAATCGTCTTCGCGTGTCATCAAGCAGTAAGCATAAAAATCCACACAGAACACATTTAGGCGAAGGGTAATACTGGTAGTGATATCGTTCTTGCCCCTAGCTAATTACAAAATTTATGTGTGCTAGGGACACTGATGATTTTGTATACCCAAACTTGACTGCGAGAGAAAAAAAAAATCCTAAGTACCAATAACTCATAACAGAGACACTCTATCCGTCTGTATTTCAAATTTCGATTAGTTTTCAAAATTTCATGACAAAATATGTTATTTATTCCGACGAGAAGTATCCTATGTCCTTGCTAATAATACATAGTATTTCCTTGTCAAATTTCATCACGGTCGGTTGGTTTAGCCGTTTAGTCATGAAGACCTAACAACAGACACAGTTACTTTTACATCTACTATATAATTTCGTAAGCTCATTCACTCATCTCGAGAACGGGGTCACGTGTCAGCCTTCGCTTGCAAAACAGCGACCAGTGATACCATTACAAGAAATTCGTCCACAACTCAATAGCTAAGCAGCTGCTAACAAATTAATAGCCAAAATACAGTCATTATGTTTATACTCTTCGTAACGTTTCATAATTACAATATTTATAAATTTTGCGGCTGAAGAATGTGGATCTGCTTTTCAGTAATATGTTGCCAATGAAAGAAATTAAAAAAAAACTTAAATAAAAAATTAAATGACTCATAGTCTCTGCTGTAACGACTATTGACAATTGTCATTCCGGCTTAGGATAAATTCTAATTTACTTAAAACTTTCACTACTGTTGTTGTTTGACCAAATTTTATACATTACAGTTTACTTGATTTTTAGGTATTTTACTGACCACTTTCGTTAATGGTCTTTGTTCATATTCGTTGTACGTGAGTTATTAGGTTATTTTATGTGGACATCAGACCAAATATGTTAAAGAATCAACTGTTCTGGCATTTCATTCCTTCGGAGTTGCTGAACTGTCTAATAATATGGTATTAAATTTTCTGGCCGTTACAGATACTATGACCAACGATTACATTACGAGTTTTTTCCCAGTCTCAATAAAAAACAATGTGTTGATTTCGAAGCAAACAGGAATTTTTTAAAATTTTGCAAAATGAACTTTAAGGGTCAAATACAAGTGAAGTTTGTATTGGTGACTGCATCACTTTCTGAACCTACATGAAATTGGCACTAACCTGTTGAAATTTGGTTTATTTGCTTCGTCAACATGTCGTTTTAACGTTTTGCGCTGTACCGTTAATTTTTATGTTATTTTTACAGTGCCGATAGCATTTCACAGTTGCGCAGCCTCTTATATTTCGGCGTTTTTAATTAAATTCCTGGCAAGTTTTCCTCAAAGCAAAAACGTGAAGAGGACATATTGACGAAGCAAATAAACCAAATTTCAACAGGTTAGTACCAATTTCACGTCGGTTCGGAAAGTTTTGCAGTCCGCTATGTATTTAAGAAATTATACGATTATGCTATCGTCCCTGTTCGTTTTTAATAACTACCTCTATTAATTCTTCTTAATTCTTTAAGCTCAAGGGATTTTATTCACCCTGAAACACTGATCAAGTTTTATTTTGGTCAAATCAGATCAACCCGTCATAATCTTTCATCCTAAAAACAGGACCTACTCTAGACCCGTGAGGATACGCGAAAAACGGTCTCGTGTTTACACTAGTTTATAATATTAGTATAAATTTGCGTACATTTCGTGGTCCTGAGTCGTTAGGTAGCCCCGGTCTGGTTGAATAGCCCGCACGTGAGAAAAGTGGACACTCAACTTAATAACGCTATGCGTATGATTGCAGGCGTGATCAAGACAACTCCCACAAGATGGCTCTCGATACTGAGCCACATACCACCACCTAACCTGCGACGGATAAATGCTCTTACACGTGAGTACAAGAGAATAAAGGACAACAGAAACTTACCGATCCACCAAGATATTAAGGATGCCAACATCAACAGGCTTCGCTATAGAAAACCGCCAATGAAATAGGCAAGGGATGCTATTCGTGAAGATTTTAACATCACCAGAGCTTGGATTCAGGAGTGGACTGTACACCAAAACAACAGCTTACCTTGAATTACACAAAAGCCACCAGATTTTGATTTACCTTGTAAAACTTGGTCCACACTCAACAGAATCAGAACTCGTCATGGCAGATGCGCACTCTCTATACCAGTGGGGCAAGCAACCATCTCCCTTATGCGAATGCGGAGATATTCAGACTATTGGTCATATTATAGAAGAATGTCCTATAAGATCTTACAGTGGTGATCCTGTGCACTTCCTGCTGGCAACTCAGGAATCGATAAACTATATTAATAAACTAGATATAAGTATTTAATCTTGTAAAGTTGTAGTGTATATATTTTTTCAATGTTCTTAAAAGTGTCTGAATTGCCTTACGATAAATAAATTAGGTAGCCCGTCCTGAGATTTAGTAACCCTCCGGATAATAGATTATTAGTGCTTGATGTAATGTTGAAACCTACCGTTTTATGATAATTAGCAGGTGGCGACGGCAGTGATCACTCGCAGACCGACGAGCAGGGGGGCGGAGGTGGCGCCACTGCGTCCACCGCGGCGCTGGCAGACTCCTCCTCGGTGGCCCTCACCGTCGTCATCGTCATCGGCGTGTGCTTCCTGCTGGTCAATATGTGCGCCTTCGCAGGGCTCTACTACCAGCGAGACAAGCTCAAGGTGCAGGAGCAGCTGATGCGCCAGAAGTACGAGGACGTGACTGGGTTGGCCACCTCTGACGAGGAGGACGCCGCCGACAGATACGTTCGCAAGAAGGCCGAGACTGCGTCGGCGGCCGTCGCAACCGTAGACAGGAAGGCCAGGAGGAAGAAGGACATGGTGAGCTATCTCGAGTGTACCTTCCAATCTACTCTATTCATGTTGTTTTGCGCCAATCCCAGACTAATGCCAGAGTCGTAGAAAGTCAGCTATACAGAAGCAGAACACCGAGCTCTGGCCTCGTATTCGGTAGATCACTGGTTCCAATCTCCATCTGGTCATCCCAATTTGGGTTTTCTTCAAATCACTCCAGGCGAATGCCGAGGTAGTTCATTCAAAAGAGCATGGCTGAATTCCTTCCAGTTCTTTGCCGCCTCTAATAGCCTCGACGTCGACGAGGCGTAAAGCCAGATTAATAATAAAAAGAAGCAGAGTAGCCAGTCCATTTCCTCTATATGACTAGTGTTCAACATATATATATATATATATATATATATATATATATATATATATATATATATATATACGCGTGTGTAATAGACTTTGATGTGTGTCGAAAACGTGTAGTATATCAGCGGTTGCGAGAGTTGAACTACCTACATAAGATACTTAAAAAGTCTGGAGAAGTACCACCAACGCTGTTTGAGTAGAATAATTAAGATTAAAAGGAAATACCGCTGGACAAACGTCCGTACTATGGAAGGAGCGAATATATCAAGCACAGAGGCAATGATAATGAATCACCAACTTCGATGGATTGGGCATGTCCTCGTATGCCGAACACTCACCTCGCGAAACAGTGTAACCATAAATAAAAAAAATGGCCTCTCGAAATCTGGGAAATTTTGGGCATTAATCCAATTTTAAGAAATGTTTAATACACACAAAAATTTGATAAGTTCCGACCTCAAACCAATATGCATGGCGTCGATTGATACAGGAGGACTCACAACATTCTGAAGGACAACATCGACGATTAGAATCTGACAAAAGAAATCGTAGGAAGTAAGAAGAGAAGATGAGGAGCGCTATCTCGCCACGATCGCGTAGTGGTATGTTCTGCTTTTGCCATTAAGATCCTTGGGCCCAGAAATTGTACGTTTTAGCCACTTAAGGACCCGTAAATAATAATTCTAAAGAAATATTCATATTCAACAACGAGTGAATGTTTTTTTCCATATTGTAAATGAGGTTGAAAAAATGAGAAAGGATACAAACCGATGCTGGCCTATACTGCTCTAATGCTCCGAAAGAAACAAAAGGGTTGTCAGTTTTTTTATACTAATCATCTCATCAAAAATAGTATCGTATGCTATTGTTCCTTGCATACTGCAAAAAGTTTGGATTATGGAAAGTTGAAATTTAGTCCTGGGCCCTGACTTATATACAATCTGGTACCCATATCTTCCACACAACCGATTGAAGAAGAAAATTTCCACCACTAGACTTCGAACCAACTAATATCGTGTCAGGCGGGATATGTTATTGCTCAAACTTACGGAATAAGAGAGTTGGTACAGAACCGTGAAGTATTATTTTTGTGCAGCATCTACTCGTAGTTATTCCGTCACTCAGATAAAGCTGCTTAAATGGAGTGGTGCAAACTGTTTCTTCACGGTATTAAGGATTCTGTGTAGCAGTTGACACTGGGTTAGCTGGTTCAAGCCCCGGTGTTGGAAGAATTTTTCATCGTTTGAGATTTCGCGCGTAGAGTAGGTGAGATTGTGATGCACAATTCTTAAATACCGCATTATGTACTAAACGCCTGGGTTAAGAACCAAACCTCTCCGTAGTGTGTTCTGATTTAGGGCATACGACGTGTTTGATGGTGATTCGTCCGTCAGATAGAGACGATAAATTTGGAGGCCCTATTGGTATCGAACGGTAAACTAGGTATTCATATCTCTTACACGTCAAGAAAAACTTGCCACTGTTAACAACGTACTAACCGCTTTTTATTTGTTCTTTGATAAAACGCCGTTTAAAAACAAGCTGAGAAAAGCAAGTTGTCTTCATATCACTGCAACTACGAATTATTCTGGAGGTTTTTACTACCCAATGAATCTGTATTTATCATGATGAGTGGAAACACATATTTTTTTATTCTATAAATGCGTTTCCGTATAGATCATAAAATTGATGTTTGATGAACTTCAATCAAAAAATGCAAATAAAAATTAATAGTGACAAAATCTGTCCTTTTTCCAATTGTTTTGTAAGACTGAGAATACCTTTATTTGTAAACTTACTTTCGTCCAATTTTCAGTCCTCTTTAAGACAAGGTAATTGTAATTACACGCGCTGCAGAAAGGAAACATAATATTCTTATAAAATTTGGACCATACCCATGAGGTTACAGAAATTTGTCTATAAATCAAATGCACCAAAATGTTTACTAAATAATTCCAATATCACGAGTATCAGCTGACAAGTAACACACTAAATACGTTAGACGTAATCTGCGAGTTGTAAAAGTCACCCTAACAACATCAGAATAGATGCGAAAGGATTAAAAATAACAAACCAAAGAAAGAAATTTTTTGCGCTTAAATGGAGCCATTATTTATAAAAATTTACAGTGTATACTAATACACATGCACCAGTTTTAATATCTAATTGTTGGGTTATCATATCAAACCACTTTACTTCTTGGAAGTATTATTTACTAAAACCATACGAGGTGACATGATATGAAGTTGCTGGAAGAATGGCTTCAGATGTTACTGCCCGTTATTATGGAGAAGTTTATCAACTGTATGGTGTAAATGTGTCCCACTACTAAAACCTTCATGTATGCAGAACAAACTGTGAACTTTTGCTATCTACTATATAATTTATTTAGGTCACTCATTCACTCACCTCGATAGCAATTGGCTGGAGAACAGTGACGTCAAGCACCAGCCTTCACTCGCAAATTAACAAAAACCAGAGGTATCATTAGAAAAATTCGAGGTTATGTTCACAATTTAATAACTAAGCAACTGTTACCAAATTAATTGCTACCAAATTAATACAGTACATTCATTAAGTTTGCTTTTCTTAGGATTTAATAGTTAAAAAAATCTATAAACTTTAAGACTGAAAAACCTTTTTAGTAATATGTCGCAAATGAAAGCAATATAAAATAACTTTTAAAGGTTTAAATTACTCATGTCCTCTGCTGTAACTACAAATGCTAATTTTCATCCCGCTCTACGCTAAAATTCAATTTAATTAAGACTTTCTCTAATTTTTCTATTCTAATGTTACTACATTACGGTTTATTTTACTGACCACGTTGGTTAATGGCCTTTGTTCATGTTCACTGCACTTGAGTTATTAGGCTATTTAAGGTGGACATCAGACCAAATATGCTACCGAATCCAATATTCTGGCAATTAATTGATGAACTGTTTAATCATCTGAAATCTGCATTAAGTTCTCTGGGTGTTACAAACACTATGACCAACGATTATATAATGAATGGTTATTCAGCCTCAATAAAAAAAAAAAAAAACAACGTGATGCTTTCGAAGTAAATAGAAATTCTTCAAATTGTATAGAGTGAACTTTTAGGGTCAAATAAAAGTTCTAGTATACGGGGATTGAAACAATTATACGATAGTGCAATCGTCCATGTCCGTGTTTAATATGTCTATTCATACTTCAGAGTTCTTCAAGGCCAAGAGATTTTATTCACCCTAATGGTGAAAGACGGTCAACTTCGTATTTGGTCAAATCAGGTCAGCATATCGTAATATTTGACCCCAAAAAACTGGAACTGCTCTAGACGCGTGACGATACGCAAAATCATTCACGGGCTCACACCAGTATATGAACGCGGGATGATATAAATATTTATAGAAAATGTTAGTAAAAAATATTAAATTTAAAATTTATGAAATATACCACTGTAAAAAAAAATAGTATCAATAATAATGATCAGCACTGCATCTTTCTGGAGATTAAGGCCAGGAGGAAGTCCCAGGATATGCTGGTAAGCTAGTTCCCATCAAAGGGGGTTGTGTTGCAGAGAAGATTGTCAGCCCTCGCTGTAAAACAGCCGTTTAAATTTAGGCTTTTAATTATTTATGGAACATACAAAAGATTGATCCAGAATAACAAACTTCTTTTACAAATTCCTTATTTTTGACATACTTGTCCCATGTTTCAAGCTAACGCTCGGCAACAGCTGTGGCGTTGGAATTTCTGTTCCTCCCAACTACGTGGTTCTTTCTGATAAAGATTGAACGAATTGACTACCACCAGTAATTAATGAGGTTACTAAAGTTTTCAGTATTTTAATGATATAAGTAAAAGTGAAAATAGTCCTGCATAAGCTTCTGAGGTCGTTACGAACGTACAGCATTTTCAAGTCGTTGGCAATCGACTGTAGTTGACATGGTAAATGTTTCACTTCTTATGTGCCTCCTGCTTGGTGTTTATTTCCAGTAGGCTGGGAAGCCGTCGGTGACATCACAGTGTGTGTTGCAGGTCTGCGGGGATGATGACTACGAGGCCATCCGCAGCGCTGGCCGCACCGTGGAGGGAGCCGCGGTGGTGGAGGTTGCCGCGGTAGGGGAAGCGGTCGGCACTAGCGCCGCGGCGCGGCGAGGCTGGGGACTATCCCGTCAGTACAGTGGCAGTACAGTCGATCCACACACCAAAGTACGAGAGTGGATCGCCAGCGAGATTGTCCAACGCTGTTCGCCCCACTTCATGCGCCGCACAACTAGGAAGGCTAATTCCAGGCCAGTACTGCAGTCCTCGCAGAGTATACAGACGTCGTTCGACCTCGCCTCGTCCTCAGCAACGCCGAGGGCTCTGAAGCGACAGCATGCAGTGGAGACCGTCGAAGTGGCGGTATCCACAGAGACGCCCAGGCGACACCGCGTCAAGAAGGTGTCCGTCGCCGTCGACGCGACTTCGTCTGCTCGTGGAACCAGTGCGGAGAAAACCATCAGCAAGTCGATGGATGAACTCGGCACCTGCGTCTCCAAGTCTACACTTACTCTTCAGAAGCCAGCACTGAAACGGTCACTAACTATGGCAGAAGATTTGGCAGCTGCGTGCACGCCTGTTTCTCCGAGAAGTTCTTCGTCTGGGGAACTTACTAGGAGCACTGCCAATGTGAACTTAAAAATATGCCCAGTTGATTCTCAGTACCAGAGAGACCAAGAGTTAAGAATACAACACGCTCACTCCCGTTCAGATCCAGCCCCTCACCGTGGTGAAGCAGAGTACGTAACGGCGGCGGAGCAACTGAGAGTCGCACAGTCGCAGCCTCTCGATCCGCAAATTGTCGACATTTCTCTAGATCCACACTCTGCAGCTTCTGTTATTTATGTTCCTACTCGTAAACACAACCCCTTACAAACATTTCCGACGGGTATACAGTTGAGATCTAAGGCTCTGCCAAAGAAGGATGCAGCTGTTTCTGTATCTCCTATCCCGTTAGATGTTAATGTCACATCAAGAAACGGAAAAGAAGAGGATCGTAATCCTTCCTACGATCCATTATCTAACATTCAAAAAAGAAACTTTCCCAAAGTATTGCCAGATTTTCCACAAGTCACTGATGAGACGAATAGTCAGTCTTCCAGTGCAAAGAGGAGGTCGCTACCTCCAAACTCGCATCTCATGCTTGCGTATGCGACTGATGTTCACGATTCCATATCATCAGTACCCTCATCCTCGCCGTCGACAAAAGGAGTCTCTGGGAAATCTTCCATAGTACGGGTACCACCGCCTCCTCCTCCGAGAATATCGTCCACTCTGGGCAGAAAACCTGCCAACAACGCACCAATAACTCCACTTCCTACCATTCCTTCTGCGTGTGTTCCACCTCATAGTGACTCGGATGTGAGGCCGCATGCATCTCCGTCATCGCCACAGGTAACCGGATCAGTCGCACTACCAGAGGACTGAACCAAAAGTAATAATCAAACCCACAACGATGGGTGCTCAGACGAAGAGAGCACAGGCAGCCAGAGGTATACAACAGATACCCAGGGTCACACCCAACGACCCAGTCACCGTTCCATTATCCGCCCCAAGTACAGCAGTAGGAACTGTTCCACGGAGCGTGGCGGAGAAGCGACCAGAGACAGATAACTCAATTCATCAGGGTACAGTGAAGACGAGACATCAGCCTTCCACTGCTGTTCACAAGGTACAAGGCAGTAGCAACCTTCAGCTTCAGAAGCAACCAGCTACTGCAACTGCAGTCACCAGTCAGCAGAAGACAGGTGGTGATCAGGCAAAGACGGCACCAGCCTCGCCCGGTAAGAAGCGAGCGCAACCAGTTTTGAAAGTAACTACTGAGACATCGACAGACCCACTGGACGAGACGTCATCAAACACTGGAACTGTCAAGAGGGTGAAACGCGGAACAACGAAGACCGTCCAGGCTCAAGCACCAGCACCACAGCCACAGGCGAAGGCTCCAGCCACGGACATCGCAAGGGCACAACCGCCTAAGAAGTGGTATGCCCAGTATCAACAGTCCTTCATCTCAAAAACCAAGGACGAAGGGGATGAACATACTTAGGTCAGCAAACGGTGGTTTTATACAAACTAAAAACCACATCAAGTTTTAAAACTGAACTAAAAATAGATGTGTTTACTACTGAAACAGCTGATACTGAAAATTCAGAGAGATTTCTGAATAATAATAATAAAAACAAGTTCCAGATTCTCTAACAGCTTCGAGAAAATGTACCAATGAGCTCAGGATCTACTTTGTAGCAGTACAAGGACTATCCTGAGAAACTGAACAGTTGTCTCTTTACAACCCTTCATAACAGCTTTTGGAATTAGTAGTTAAAACTGCATTAATAAGTGAGAGCATTCTCTTAATAGTTATACACATGGTGAGTGATGCTGAAAAGAGGAAGGCAAAGTCCTCAATACCGTCTTCTGTACAAATTTGCCAAAAGTATTATTAGCATTCATTCTTGCTGAATATTTTACTACAAGTTCCTTCCATTATTATAATTATCATTGTTTATATTTAGTTTCCTTTTCTGACGCCGACGTAATGACCAATTTTATAGACTGAATTTTGTTTTCATCTTTCCCCCTGTTTATCTCCTCATTTCTAAATGCAAAGAAGGCAGACATTAAAATGGTTTTACGATTTTTTTTACTACATTTTCCACTATATTTTTCTCTTAACTCTAAGTCATTTCACCAAGCTAGAGGCTAAATTTCCTCTAGGCATTTGCCAGTTCTTTCTACAGAGGCTAAAATTTTGCTTAAATTTTGTTAAATATCAGATGAATTGAACAGGTAACGTAATTCAGAATTCAATCGAAAATTCTATTACATTCATTATTCACGCAGGCTACAAAATTAACCTTTATAGAGAATTTGGTTTCCGTTAGAGTATGATTAAAATTGAATAATGTCTATGCTTGACAGAGTTTTCAAAAAACAAACGAGTGTACTTGCTTAACAGACGATGGTGCCAATGGAACATGGTAACTTTATAATTTTGTTTACTTCATTAGAAGAAAATATTAGTTCAGCAGTTGAGGAACTTATAGGACAATTGAATATATTACGAAATTGTGCGTTTTTTATAGCGGACTTTGCAATCAATAAAAAGCATATGTATTTTTGGAAACAGTTTTGGGGCCATCTTAATTCTTAATAAATTATCATACTCGTGATGCCTTAATCTGATATACAAGCAACATCATTTTCCATGGCGATGTCAGTTTCCTGGATCCTAAGTTAAGGATTTTGGTTTATCTGGAATCCAGATAAAAAAAAAGTCATAGTTGTGTAAGATAATGTGTGATAAGTGATAAAAAACGTAGTGTGTAAGCTTAGTGTCTTCAATGTACGTGTCAAAAGTGTAATAGTTTTCTGCGTACTTATGAATTCTATAGAGCTTGAATTCTCCATTTGAAGTTCAAAATGATGTTAACTGTTCAGTAACTACCTCATTTTCCAACAACTGTTTTCTAATTTTGTAATTCTTATTACAATAACTAAGCACTCAGAATTTGGAGTATTTGTATGAATAAAGACTCGGTTTATTGGAAAATACACAATAAAATGACCAAGATTACTTTCATTTTTCTTATTATTCCATAGCTCCCAAATAATCTTCCAAACCTCAAGTACAGGAATTCAGTAGGTTTTAAAGCCGTATGATACATCACAAAAAATCATTGCATTTCCTTCAGCTCATCATTGATTAAAACTGACACGTTGAATTTCACAAGTTTTGATGTTGTCACAAATGACTAATTTTGTACAAAAATAAAAATTTAAGCGAGGATCAAAACGATCAACATGTCCGTCTGCAGCTAGCATAATATCACGCAATTTTTTCGACAAGCGAAAGAACGTGGTCGACGCAGATTTTGGAAGTTCAGATAACTTCCACATAAAAGTTATATCCAGGTTGGAATTTATTCCACTCATTTATCTGAACTTACATCAACTGTAACCAAAGCCTCATTCATGCCCAATTTTGACTTGACAGGCACTGACCTACTTACTTGGGTTTCTATGGCACAGCAACAGAATGGTAAGCAACAATCTCCGTTAGATAGTAATTATGGCACACATATAAAATGTTTGGTGATTGGTATTTCAAAGAAATGAACCTTATTTACTATTGTAATAATAAGTGCTTTTCATATTTTTAAACACGCATAAACTTATTTATGTGAGCAATATTTAAAATTCAGCTAGATACTGACTTCGAAATCATCAAGACAGAACAGCGTCGCCTTATAATTAATTAGTTGGTTCGTTAAGTATGAAAAGCATCTCATAAGCATAACTACGAATATGTAAATGTTGTAGAACACTGGCTAACAAAATGAACGACGAATACTTTCTGTTTATCTGCAACAGCGTCTAGCAGTGGTGTGGTTGAAGTGTCAGAAGTAATTGATAGCTGCTTTTCATCTCTGGATGACGAATCTTAGAAGGCTGTCCAACTGCAAAACACGAAACTCTCAGAGCTATGTCTTACTTTGCTTCCCGGTTTTTTACTTTCCTCGGTCTCCCATGAGCAACCCCTTTTATTTCGTACTACCTTCTCTCCCCTTCAGGTCTTTCCTTCTCATTATGGTAGTTTTGTCGAACTTCTCGAAGAGTGAACTAGTCAATAACTAGTCAGTTTAATGCGTCCACCAGAATGGGCCGACTACCGTAGGAATTCAGGCAAAAAGCATATTTTTAAACAAAACCAGTACCGTCGGTCCGTAACCACACACAAATGTTGCAAATAGAGACACTGTAACTATGAGTATCTAATGAATTCTGATTTCGCATCTGAAAGGTTGCTACAGAAAAAGGCACTCCGGGATTTGAATGCTTTGAGACTCATTAGTAAGCTATAAGAAAGGCTCAAAAGTCTTTAGTTCACTTTCGCGGAAAATTACGGTACTAACAACTGCCACGTTTGTAATTGCTACCAAGAAGTAAATTAATAAGATTTACATCTCTCTTTCTTTTCACTCCAGATCTTATTTTCACATGGTGCTACCTGCCATGCGGTAACTCAGATTTACTTTGAAGATGAAGAGATTGATTTTCTTGACGAATGATATAGCTCTCTTCTAAATCTACTAGCTGTGGATGAAAAGAGTTGGATGATTGTCTTATCAGCGAGAAAACACAAATAGAATGTAAAAACTACACGAAAACAGGGTAATCACAGCGATGCTTACTTCTTTATACTTAAAACACTATCAATTAAACTTAATCGCAATTTAAAAATTACTAAAGACGTAATTTTATTGCCAATGTATCATGCATTTCTAATTTTTGTTTCAGTGCATGAAATGATAATATACGTAATTCAAAACGATTAATTTGGCTCTGATTTCGGACTTGCTGCCTTTGCAGCTAGAAGTGAATTCTTTATTGTGGTAGTTTTCAAACTGTTTTACTATTTAAAAAAAATAGAAAATGACTCCTTAATGCCACCAGCTTTCAAGTTGATTTAAAGCGGAGAGATAAAGTATATTTCAAACATGAAATACATATCTCGTCATGGTTGTAATTAAAGGGATATCTTTGACAAAGTTATTATATATATATATATAGTAAACGGTTAGGGAGTTTAAACAAACTAATGTAAGTGGTGTTTACAACCGCAAGATTACTTCTAGCAGGAAGTCTCTTGTCTTCTCTCATTGAGCCTTAAATGTGATTGACAAAAATATGATTTCATGAACGAAAAACTATTCGGTTTCAGTCAGGTACAGACGGTGTAATTCCGATAATCGTCTGGCGAAACGAGATAATTTTATGTTTAATTCTTTGTTGGTCGGCGACTTTGTGTTTCACTTTATGATGCCGCACTGCTACGGACCCAATATAAATGCAAATTCAGTGCGCGACTACCGCGGCGTGGCCTGAAGGGCGCAGACGGCTGCAGGCGTTTGTCTGCCAGCGCGCGACAGCCCAGGAGGCCGGGCCGGGCGCAAGTCCCCGCGGCCTTATAAATAGTCATCCCCGATCTCGCAGAGTGTTCGCGACACAGGGGAGACATGTATCTTCCCCACAGCGTTTCCATTGGGTTTGGAAAATAATGAAACAGATGTGATTCACTCAACAAGGAACTTTATTAATGCTGATAGATTTAAATGATAGATTTAAATGAAGAACGTGTTCTCAGGAAATTTTTCCAGCACATTAACTTTCGAAAACGAAAGACTTGGGCCTAGTGTCAACGTCTCTGTAATAGTGTGACGTCGTTCCTGGTTTAACATGTGAGGGATCCGTTCGTTATTTATTGTATTTCCCGTAAGAATGCTGCACGTTGTGGGCCAAATCAGTTCATCAATTCGGCCACGAACGAATCCAGAACAAAAGTTTCAATATTTCCATGTGATGGTACTGACGTGGATCTAATGCAGGGGGTCCCCAAACTTTTTATCCCGTCGACCCCATAACAGTATATTAGACTCCTTATCGACCCCCAGATTAAGTTTTTTTTTTAATTATTAAATCATTTTTGACATTTGTAATACAAAGCAATAAGGAGACCTGTATAACAACAGAACGAAAAAATTTACAGGTTCCATATGTTACAAAATCCAGCCAATAACATTAACAGGAAAAGTTTTCCATTGTTATTGTAATCTCAAAAAATAATAAGATAATTATGGATAGATTGACTAAACTTTGAATAAAGATCTGCCAAATAGAAAAGATGGTTCTTGCACTGTCATATAGCGATGGATCCATCTTCCTAAGAAACTCTTCAGACGAGCGTCTGCAAACCTCTCGTCAACCACCTTACCTCAGTGTGCAATGGTAATTGGTTGAAAGTTTCATCATTTACTTCACATAATTTCGCAAACAGACGGGAATTCAGAGGCTGAACTTTAATTTTATTTATAAACATGATTTTTATAAGAACATTCTAATTTTTCCTTATACAGTTTAATTAATTCTCTTTTATATTAATCGACCCCCGTGTACCGCTGGAAAATCGACCATTTTGGGGACCCCTGATCTAATGCAAAGATATGATACTGATGGTAGCTCTCACTGATTAGGACTTTCACTTTATACTCACTTTACCTCAGTTATGCTCTACTTACGTCGTATTTTCACATAAATTGGTAATCTGTATGAGTCTTATGACTGTTATCACCTTGTAGCTGAAGCTGACACACTGATTTCGTAGTGTAGCTGGATTCCTATTATATATTTAAAGTTTCCCCAGCAAAACTTAAAATGGTGGCGAATATGGTTACTGACTTGTTATCCGACGAAACATAATTTTATCATAGGCCATTACTGACATCAGAAAATGCATACAATATACGTATTTATAGGCAAGAAAACAGAACAAGGCTGATAATATTAGTTTTAGATAATGTTGTAACATAACATACAGGCCATTGGAAAATTTTGTTCATAGATAACAAACAAACACAATTTTCACATAAGTTCAGGTTTAAAAACCAACAGTGTCATGATTATAAACAATAACATACAGCTACCTGGTCATGAGTTGAAACAATTTCAAGAAACATATTTTCCTGAAATTTCTTAGTGTCTTAATTCAGAGCAACACAGACAAAACTTCATAATAGAAACGATACGAAGTCATTTTTCTCACATTGTGTGCTTTGTTGTTGTCATTGACTTTGAAACCTATCGATTAACCGCATCGAGGAACGGCAGAGAAAAGCTGCTCGTGTTGAGATGCCAGAGTGCTTATCAATGTCCCGCTGACATGATACTGCATTTGGCGTGATTGAGTAAAATCCTTAGTTGCATTACCAGCTGTACTGAAATACTGTTAGTCGTACCGCATTTAGGTCACAAAAAATGAATAGAAAAACAAATCAACAAAACAAGACAAACTGGTAAATAAACTAAACTTTCTTCCAATGTAACTTTAGAAATTGGAAATCTTGCAAAAGGTAGTTCTGGTGCTAGTCATACTCCAAACTACAATATTTTTAACTGGAGAAATACGATTCCTAATTACTTTTTCTTATTGTGGCTTATTTTGCTGTCAAATTCTGCACTCATAAGCGGAAAAAATGTGATCACCATCATGACAAGAATAATAACTTTTTCTCAATAAAATTCTGTTTTAAATGGTGCCAAACAAGGAAAAAAATTCTGTATTTCTGTAGGACTTATTTTGCTGTTGGTTTTTGAATACAACTGTTATCAAATAACAGCAATGCAAATGTTTTCAGTTATTTAATGTTGTGGTTTCGCCTCGTGTCTAAATACCATCAGCCACATATTTTTAAATTTTGTTTAAAAGTTGGTTATGTCGTTATGAAATGTTACATTTGTTTTTACGGATAACTGTGTTACAAAAAGCTGTCAAATCAAACTATTTTTTTACTGTGTGCCTTTCTGATATTCAGTGGGTTGTCGTAATGTGTTCGGTCACGATGGCGCCATTTTAGAATTTGCATGTATGGACATGGAAACTGTTACCCATCAGTACTGATTACATTTAGGAAGTGTGATTAGAAAAATGCTTCAAAGAAATTATTCGAAAAACCAATTGAATAGACTTTAGCTGACAAATCTCCTAATACTAATGAAGAGTAGAATAGTATCAGTACATGTATATTTATAACATTATTTTTAATTAGAATATGAAATTTCAGTACAGATTCGTCCTCGACAATATATTGATGAGAGACAAAACACTTACATTATATCATTTGCGTTGGAATAGTTTATTAAACATTCGGTATACATGTTTATCGCCGGAAGTTTTTGTTAAAAATTTCATTTCAAATATCCTTAAAAAATACTGCATAACTCGAAAGTTATGAAGTAATCTCACATTTCAACCATAACTAATTTAAAAATTGTGTTAGGATTTATCAACCCAAAAACAGACTGCATTTAAAATTTGCATCGATTGAATTAACTGCCTGTTTCAAGTTATTACTTTCTTTGGCAATAGCACTGCACTTGCGGGTACCTCTTTTTTTTTTCTTTTTTTTTTGCTTAAAAAAAAAACTTGAAAATTGAGTACTTGGCTTTCTGTTGGAATTTCCAGGTAAATTTTAGAGCACATATTTGATAAGAATTGCTGGAAGTTAATCACAATACCAGCGCAGAATCATAAAAATAGAATTAGCCAATCAATGTTCCAGATTTGGCTATAACCACTAACTAAACAATTTTTGTATACAATGTGATGATCTTATATGATCTCAGGAAAACTCAATTATCTCCTGTATAAGATCGTGGAGTACAGAGTTGTTCCGGGTTCAAAACTGAAACTACCAGTATTCAATTTTGAACTCGGGTGAATAAAAATTAATTCACTTATCCATCTGTTATTCTTTAGATTTTTAGACAATTGGGTGTAAAAGATTTTGAAACGTAAGAATCAAAGGATTGGAGTAGAAAAGGCAGTATCGATATAGTTGGAATTGAAAACAGGAGTGACACAAGGTGACGTAAGTCTATTGGGACCGCTGCTGTTCGTCATTCCAGCAAATGATTGTGTTGATGGTTTACAGTCATAAGGTGAGTTCTTACGTTATATAGCAATATTAAAATATGAGAGGATTTTCAATAGTTATAGGCATTCTGGGCACGATATCAAGCTGTATAGATCATTATGGAATTAACAAAAATATTTTAAAGAGTCAGATAATAGATATATACAGGTGGAGTATGGTTGTATATGATTATGAGGTGGAAGAATTTCTTGTCATGTCATACTGTGTAAATATGTTGGTACAAAATTTAATAACAGTCACAATTTGTCATGACATACTGTATTAACTGAAGAGGGTGATATGGAGATATATCACATACGTGAGGGTATAATGATACTAAACTTTGGTTGGTAAGATCCCACACATATTACGTACACAGGGTGTGCAGGAATGAAAGGATAATCCTGCATCCACAGATAGGTCACATCATTTCCTAATTTCCTACTACATGACAAAATTTTATTTCAGTAAATGTCTCGCCATTTTCGAAATATTGATTTTTTAAGTATTTTATTCGAAAAATCTGACTTTGTTTAGTTTATTCCATATCATTTCTACAAATTAAACATTTTTGAACCCTGAACTATTTCCCCCCCCCTTTTTTAAGATAACGCACTGGCACCCAGGTAGCCATTTTTACAACCAGATAGATTTCTACGAATTCACTGTTCAAATGTCCCAAACAATGAAAACATACTTGCATGGTAACTTCAATTCGATAGAATTTTATTTTAATAAAATCTAAAATACCAACTTTCATGATTTATAGCTACCATAAAAACATATTTTAAAAGGAATGTTAAACAATTATACCATTTTAAAATTGGCAATAACGAAGCAATGTTTTAATTTAATTGGCATGATCCGCTTAATGCATTTTTTACACCACAGGCTGTCAAAGTCAGCCGTTTGAATAAATTTGTATTTGCTTTTTACATAAGATTTTTCAAAGGTGTTTTAAAGTTTTAAGAAAAAAAGAATATTGTTTCAGATTATTTAAAGATCCTAAGGTAAATTTTAAAAAAAGGGTTCAAAAAGTCTTAATTTGTAGAAAAGTCATGGAATAAACTAAACAAAGTCACATGTTTCGAAAAAAAATCAATATCTGGAAAATGATGAGACTTTTATTAAAATAAATTTTTGTCATATAGTAGGACACGATGTGATCTTTATCCGGTTGCAGGATTATCCTTTAATTCCTGGACAACCTGTATATATCAAACAGGAATTAGAGGCGGTACAACGAGAGGCCTCTAGATTTGTTTGTGGAAATTAGTGCAGTAAACAATCAACAACTGTTATGATAACGGAGCTGAATTGGGAGTTTATGGACATGGGTGCTGTGAATATATAAGGCGGATGTTAATATGGAGTTGGATCAAGAAATAGATGTACTAAGCAAATGGAAAGAGATCTTTTTTTAAAAGAAAAAAGAACTTTGGTCACCTAGTAGTGTATTTGTAGAGGTTTAATTTTTTCCTTAAAAAATTAAACCAACGATAAACATAGTTAATAGTTATATATTTAATTAAAACCCAAATGTTAATTATGGAGGTCGAGCCTATGTGAAACATTACAAACTGAAACATACGAACAATTCTATTTAGTAAAGCAACTGCGATGAAAGGAATTTCCAGAGCAATGCTTTCAATCCGGAATTTTTGACGGGCTTATAACTTACTTACAAATCAGCTGTACGACTTACAAGCAATTATAACAGCCCTATGCGTCCTAAATATGAATCTGCAAGCAACTTATAGAACACTTCCTTCATTGAACTATTTTCTAAACAAATTTGTGGACAAGTTGTCACGAAGATAGAATAATTATATAATAAGATAAAGTTTTAAAATTTGTATCTGATCTATAAAGAAGTTAAAAAAGGGTACTTGTATAATCAAACTTTGCGTCGAACACTGAATGAAGTTAAATTAATAATCATGATTTGGTCATGGACTGATCATGTAATGATAGATATAGTTAATCAGGAACGTCACGCTAACAGATGTCTCCATACAGCAGCAAAGTGTTTCAAAAATTACTGATGGTTGTTATAGCTGAAAAAAATCATCCATATTCACAGAATATCAGAGTGACAAATGAAACGCCCATGGCAGTAGACGGAATTTAAAATATGTAAAATTGAAGTGCACAACGTAAAAATTAACTGCTACAAAAAAAAAAAAAACTCTAAACTGTTTACTTACGCAATTTCATCTCTCTCTCTCTCTCTCTCTCTCTACACACACACGCGCACACACAAAGGGCCTAACATAGTTGAAATGACTTTCTAAAAAGCCAAACACTTTAACAGAAATCGTGTACCGATACCTCGCCTTGAATGCATTATCGACATTATAGAAAGCAATGAGGCTTTTATGTTCCAAATTTCTTAAAGTAAACACATATTATATATGATTGCCTGGAAATCAGATCAGCCACTAAATAGAAAAATAAAAAATTTAGCGGTAGCACCAAAATCTTTAGAAATGTTACCGACTACAATACACAAAATCAATCAGACAATGAAGACGTACTTCGCAATTGATAAATCTGTTTATGCAGCTTGCTACTCTGGTTACAGGATTATAACTGAAAGGTAATATTTTCCCTACCCTGTTTTACCACGACGTTTTTCGTATAGTATATTATTTCAGTCACTTCAGGAGCATTACGTGCTTGCGCTACGTTAGTGCTAGACACCATCACATGTTTGCCTATTGCCACTCAAAGATAATTCACTGAAGAACTCTCTGCGATGCTTGTAAAGAGTTAGATTAATTCAGATGAATCAAGGCTGGACCATGGATCCTGTCAAAAAAATACACACATTATCTATAGACAAAAGATCACAATTGTGACAGCATATGTGGTGCTTACCTTAGATGTCAAGTTCTTGATAAAAATGAAATATAATCTTCATAAACAGAGTTTGGCATTTTCAAACTTAAAAACATTTTTATAAACGTTCATTTGAAGAGGAGCACCTTTATAGCAAAAAATTGAATTTACTGAACTAATGTTCAGTTACTGCGTCATATTCGCAATTATTTTAGCTTTGTGGCAGTATTAACAGCAGGTTAGTTATTGGTTGTTTATATGGACAGATCATACAGTATTAATGCAAAGATGGTTATATTTTGAAAAGTTCTCATTTCCATACATCAACAAGAATTGTAACATTCTACATTCTCATCACTTAGTCACCAGAATCTCTTGGAGACGGCAGGAATATTCCTCCAAATCTTGATTTATATATTAATGATAATGAACACTCAAGAACTACAATGTTATTTTAAATCTCAAATTTAACATAGAGTTGTCTTTTTTTAAAAATAATGAACATTCAATTGTGATCGCATCACATAATCAATAAAGTAATACTGTTTATTCCACGTATATAAACTTAATATGTATTTAGCAAATTTTTCCTGCATCAAACTTTGTAAAAATTTCATTTACAGTTTATTGAAAACGGAAAGAACTTTAGTTCAGTAAACAACTCCTTTTATTTACTTTCATCTGAAACTCGATTGCACCACAACAGTCTTCATTTTCTTCTGTGACGTCATATTAATGTTTTTAATAATAGTTCAGAACAAAGATAAGTACTAGTAAAATCTTCTCACATTCACACGTCATAAAACACATTTGAATCAGCTGGTATGTTTTGATTCAGTATTAACCTGAGAGAAGATATATTTATTAAAACAAAACACCGAAACACAAATGAAATATGAAACTGAAGTATCAGCTAGTATTATGTGGACTAAGCTGTTATAGTCACGAAAATACCTCCGAATTTTTAAGAATTGTATCTTTAGTGTAAAGATTGGCGGAAATCAAACAATACGAGTAATACGAAATGAAATGCGCCCTCGAGCCTCCTGTTTTTGTAGGAGCTACTTGGAGATCACAGATATTTGGGATGACCAGTAAACTTTTTGCCTTTAGGCCTCCACTAGAGACAATATAAACACATACAGGAACTATTGTGATTTAATAAATATATAATTCTACTTTTTTTTACAAACCAAGTATTGAAACAGAAAAAACTAAACGTGGTGACAATAGGAACAATGTTTTATGTTTTACATCAAATCTATATTCATCGGTGTATTACTGTAATGTCAAATAAAATCAAGTATTAGGGAATCGCAATATTAATAACTTAAAAAACTGCTAACTTAACATTATTTTCTGTTTTTACTAAGGTTTTCTATGATCCTATTACAATACATGTTTCTGTGTTAGAGATTGTCTTTTGCTACAGTAGAAATTTCAATTCCAAACATTTCCTGCACAAATAACAATTAATGGCATTGCTTCCATGATATCAGGAGGTAATATTAAAATTTGATATATTGGCATTGGAAAATCTCGTTTCTCACTCTGTTTCCCAAGATTATTTTTAAAAACTGTTGATGGACCAGAAAGCACTAGTTCATTCATCTTCATCAGCCCCCTGGTTTAAGTAAAAATTTAAAAACCTGATGGTAAAAATTAGACCAGAAAATTGGAACAGGAACTTAAGTCGATAATAAATTGTGATGTTTTAACTATTCTCTTATTTCTACGCATTTCCCTTTCCAAGGTTTACCAACTTGTCTGTAATCATAGTTCAGATATAAACAAATTCCAGTCCTGACCATTTGATCAGGAATAAGAACAGTTGATATTAATTACCATGCTGTAATTAATGAGCTGTTTAGGAATTTAGTCGTTATGTAGCACCGGGTGAAGATGCTCAGTAATATCCGGCGTCTACCGTCATGCCTGATGCTTTGCTAAGGTCTGTCGTTAACAAATATTCTGCACAGTATGTTTTCTTTCCGCATACTCTGAATTCCACAGGCACGGAAAAAAACATTATACTTTTCAAAAGTAATACTATCCTAATTTTAAAGATTCAACTTGATACTAGCTTAAGACGTAGAAATACAAAATGTCGTAGAAAAACAGAAAGTTCCTTTTTTTGGCAAAAATTATTCATAGGTACTTCATTGTAAACTTTATGTTTGAAGAATTCTAAAGAAAATTTATACGTACAAACAGATGCAAGACCTACAAAGAGGACAGAGCTGGAAGCTTTGAGGGTATTGACAGTATCAATATGAGGGTTGAAAAATATATAAAAAAAAAACAGTCGACCAATAAATATATGCATTTCTGCTCCGGTCCCTACTGTGACAGGTGAAAAACATTGCTTATGAGCGAGACTTTACACACAAGGAAACGAAAATTAGTGAAGTCATTCAGAAACAAGACTCCTAAGTGAACACTTGTACGTGGATTAACCAAATATTTAAATTTCGTAGCCTCGAATCATAAATTTTACCATACACTTTACGTAGTTTATACAGATCATTCAACTAATTTAACGTTTCCGATAATTCGCAATGAGGTGCTACAGAAAATTTACAAATTGAGATAAAAATATAAATTTTGCACTGGAAAATTTCAAGGAACGCAAATATTTGCAAATGGTTTGCTGGGAAAATTGTTAGTAAATAATTAAATTAATTATTTATTAATAAAAATATTCTTTACTCGTTGGAAGAAATGACGTTGTAGACTCATGGGCCCGAAGTAAATGGATTCTTGGATCTCTGAGCTTCATCTAGAGCCAAATGTTTCAGGCTTTCATAAGAATAAATTATTAAACTGGAGAGAGAAGGACTTAATTGTCTACCATTTAAATGAACCACTTCTCGGTTATTTAGGAAAAATTAAAATATATATGGCCCATGCAGACATAAAACACACAATTAAAGTTTATTGGCTACAAGGTTGACGAAATCGAGTTGACCTTGCATGATGTTTTATATTTGCTACAAAATGACTCACTGAATGTGGTATAGCTTTGGGGAGACGAATCTCCCTTTATGGGGTTGCGACCAGTGCGAGATAGATTATATTTGCAGACCCCAGTGATGTCCAAGTTCAAAGGCAGATACTGAAGCATGTCTTCACTTGTCACATGAAACAGATTAAACTGTGTGGAATAAAACGAGGGAAGGAAAATCAAGCCTCGCAAAGTTACGGTTACCTATGATAGTGACCCTAACGGATATCTGGTATGGGATATGGCAGACGGTGATTCCTTAGCCCGAAATGAATGCTTGAAAAATTTGACTTCCCGTCACGGATCTCCAAAACCGCACCATGTTGCAGCGCTTCCACTGCGGGTACATAGGCTAGATAGTGAAGAGTTATTTACTTTACATACAAACTTCCTCCGTCACAAGCCAAGAATTTGAAGATTACAGCCTTCGTTGGAGCAAGTCTTCGTTGGGAGACAATTGTTGGCCATAGAAGATCTGCAGATTCTGGTTGGCAACTTTTAGTTCTGTTGCTTATGCTACTGGTTACATGCTGTACGGAGTTTCGTCAACTATTGCTTAAAATTAATATTTTTAAATGAAGGAAAGCATCCAAAAACTGAAGAGAGCAGTCTTCAATACCGAAATAAGAAACCTGCTTTTGACAGATGCTATGCTTAAATTTTCTTCAATATGTTGGATTTGAACAAAGGAAAAACATTCGATTTTGGTTTTAATGCGGCCAGAACTGCTCAATAAAGAGTACTCTACAAAACAAAATATTTAAAGCTTCAGTACCTCACCTGAAACCTTCTGACTTAATAAAACAAAAGGGCTGCTCCTAGATAACAAATTTAGAAAAGTTGCAAAACTTTCTCTCGGCTTGTGTTGTCAGGTTGAATTTCTGATTGGTCATACTGGTTTCGGATGGACAATAAGACACTGAAACCTGCTCAAAGAATCACAAAAGGAATGCTTTTACAAAATCCCTTCACCTGCTTTTACATGTCAATCTAACTTAGACTCATCTTTTAATGCAAAAAGCAAAAGTTTTTATACTGAAATGTGCTGTTCAAAGAGTGTCAACGGAAAAAAACTAACAAGTGAGTCAATAGCGTTTCTTGTTGGAATGTTTTCCTTTCTCGATTTTCGTACAAGGATTCAAAGAATAAGTCGTTATAGGAAAATTAAGAAAGCAAAACATAAAACTAAGCAAAAATATAGTTTATTTTTGCTTCTTAACTAAAACTTTTGTACGTTTCACGTCATTACTAGATCAAAAGTTATTTAATGAATCTATTTTGCAATATGCGTTGAGCTAAAGAGTTATAACATTGGGCAAAATTTGTTTTTTTTCTCTACTTAAACAAAATCAAGACAATATTTTTTTCTATCGTAGTTTCTATTCATTTATACAGTTAAATTAGTGGCACAAAAATTTGAAGGTTTGGAAAAAATGCATGCGTATATAAAATGTTAGTTACCTCAGAACTGATAGTTTGGCTCTAATGTAACTACCTCAGTACAACGAATTTCAACAATTGTGAAACTATGCACCCAAACAGGCCAATTCATTTCGGTCAACTTTTAGTATCCAGTTGTATATATCCTCACAAAATTTCTCCCTAAACAGAAAAGGTGTGTAATTAAGTACATAATAGCATCCACTCGATCATACTAAATTCCATGTGTTATATGGAAATATTTTATCTTTCCTCATAAACGGCTTAATAGTAACGAAATATTTGTCGCAGGCTAACCAGGAACTCGAGTACAGCATTCTGTGACACCAAAACCTTTTTGATCACCTGCAGATAACACCACCACACAATAACCGGAAGTAAGTTTTTAAACAAGACATAACAGTGGGGTGTTACCGATTATTTCTCTTTCACAGATAAATTTTAACAGTAAAAATGTTTTAACAGCTTAGTCCCTTGAGGTTAATAAGTAGTAAGAGTTCACATAGTAAACAGTAATGATCCAGCGCAGTTTCACTGGATTTCTGAGCCACGATCTACATATCTTAACTGTTTCCACGAGGAACAACTGCATAAAATACTCTTTACCCCACACACAGTTCTTTTTTTTTTCTGTGTCTGTTCCGTGACACAGTTACCTTCACATGGTGTCTGTGGTCAGATATATATTTCGTGTACCCGCATGCCGTTTTATCCAGAGAGTCTAGACAGCGAAGAGCGCCGCCGCGAGGTCGCACAGTACTCCTTGGCGAGCTGCCCGCGTCAGACGGGCGTGTCGAGCCGGCATCAGACGCGCATCTCGTCTATGGCGGCGGCGGGGACGCCGCGCGGGTGCTGCGGCGGCGCCAGCAGCGGCTGCGACTCGGGGGGGCTCTTGGCACGCGGCGGCGGCGGCGGCCGCGGCACCGACAGGTGCATCGTGGCCGACCCGTTGGGCGGCGACGCCGACGACACCGCCTCGCCCGTCGGCAGCGGCGACACGTTGTTCCCCATCTGCGTGATATGTGGGCCACCCTGCAACACACACCATTTGCATCGCCCCGCCGCCGACCACTGAAACCAACAACACACCACCCGTCAAACATCAAATGCATTGTTAAAAATGTTCTCGGGCTTCCCACCGGGGAGCGCTTCAATTTGATGCGAGTAACGAAGCCACCCTCCGACTCGATCTTTCGAAAGCTGCTCTCCGACTTCATTTTCAGCCGAAACGTCCCATCAAATTGAAGTGTTCTCCCGGTGGGAAGCCCGAGAACATTTAATTCAGGTTATGAACCCCGAAAGATACCATTTATTCGTCATAAAAATTAATTTAAAAATTGTTTCTTTATTACGAGTAATCTTTCTTCCTGTATACTTTACCAAAACTGATAAAAGTGATATCATTTTAATGGTTAAGTTGTACACATTGGTAAGTCACACGGCGCATCGCCCATGCTTGGGGACGTCTCATGTGTGCGTCGATGTCTTACCTTATAGCACGTGCTGGAAATGTTGGCCATCGGCTTCAATATACGCTTGACATCTTCTAAGGATGTTTTGGCCAAGTCTCTGCAGTGTTTGTGATGAAATATTATTAATTTTAGTTCTTACGTTTTCCCTAAGTTCCTGTTCCGTACGGGGATTTGAATCATAAATACGTTCTTTTAGATAATCCCACAAAAAGAAATCACAAGGTGTCATGTCTGGAGAACGCGGAGGCCACAATCCACTACTGATAATTTGATTCTCATTGTAAACACGCTCTAAATCACGCGTAGAAGTTTTGGCTGTATGGGGAGTTGTACTGTCTTGTTGAAAATGACCGTAATTTCTTTAATATTCTGTCAGCTGTTCAAAAAAGGTATTTAAAATACTGTCGACATAGCGAGAAGATGTAATTGTTTCAGTAAAAAATATTGGTCAACGACTTGTACACCAAACTCCAACTTTCACATCGTGTCGCGGCTGTTCGTGTATAAGATGTGGATTTTCTGTACTCCAGTACAGACTGTTTTGACTATTTACGCGTCCACTTAAATAAAAATACACCTCATTCAAAAATGTCAATGGTGGCTCCAGCTCGCCATCGTGCACACTTTGCTTAAACCTGTTTGCAAACCTCATTTGTTGAGTAACCTGCTTGTTTTAATTCGTTCACAGTAGTTGTTCGATAACGGCGCATTTTCGGAATTTTTAATTTTTGTAGCCCTAAGTTCACTTGCTTTGGAAACACGACATCTTGGGAGAGTCGTCCGAGGGATTTTCTGGAAGAGTTTTCCAAACGACATACGATTTCTTCGACTGTGCTTTCAGTAAGAACGGAGCGCTTACGTTTCTTAGGCATGTCCATTAGGGAACCTGTAGCACGCAATTTGTTTACCCACCTTTGTAAAGTTGACCACTTCAGCTCCTGGAAATTTTTCAATAAACATACGTCTGCACCTCCTTGCAGATTCGTGTTTCACATAACAATCATAAAGGTAAACTCGTTGCTCCAAGGTATACTTCATCTTGCCTTCAAATTATACCTGATCTTTACTTCACAAAATCTAACTGAGAACTGAGTTGCAACAGTACATTTTCTGTGTTGCGAAGGGCCCGATATAGTCCTATGGGTGGTCCACGCATTGTTGGAGCAGGGGGGTTACCCGTACGGTAGTGGAACTTAGGGAAAACATAAGAACTAAAATTAATAATATTTCTTCACAAACACTGCAGAAAGTTAGCCAAAACATCCTTAGAAGATGTCAAGCGTATATTGAAGCCGATGGCCATCATTTCGAGCACGTGCTATAAGGTAAGAAATCAGCGCACGCATGAGGCATTCCCGAGCACGGGCGATGCGCCGTGTGACTTTCCGGTAAGCGAGGCGGCGCTGCCCCGGGCGATTTTTCCAGTGCGCGCGGACGCGTCATAAATGAAACGCACTGTAGTATCATTAATTAAGAATTTAATTTTTCGATATTTAACCCGTAAATGGAAAAATTATAAACAATCAGTGTCACAGATATGCAATAGTGCAGAGTCAAGCTGCTAGGCTTCACTGGCGTCGAGAAGTAGTGATTCCTCTACCGCTAGATAGCAGCATGACATTGAAATTTTAGCCAGGGCTATGATCGTGTTACCCTTAGATATTTCTGTTGGCAAATAAACAATGGTTGCTACAAAATGAGATTGACAAACTGCATGGCTTCGATTATGACTGATCACATTAGTGCTAGATAGCAACACCACATATCACAGACAAATGAAAAAGTTTGTGTGTTTCGCGAGTAAGGAGCTTTTCTAATATTTTTATTACTGTCAGGGAAATTGTTCATCATTTCTACTTGTTTGATAAAACGTTGAAAGTGTTTTGCTACGTACCTACTCAGTTGACAAATAAACAATTGCTAAAAATTAATCAATTTTTCCTTCATCCTACTACAAACCTCTAACCTCGCTATTCAGCTTATATCATTTGTGAATTTTCACACGGACCTCCTAGTAATCATATTAAACAAAATACAGAAATTAACAAAACATACAGAAGACTCTGGCTTCAGTTTCTATCTCAGACACCAGAAGCCAAAGTCTTCTGTATGTTCTGGTGTCTGAGAAAAGAAACTGAAGCCCAGGGAATCAAGAGGTTTAAAAAGGGTTTTAAATGAATATTGTGAAGTCAAATGATAACAACATATTGATGAAAAGCTCAGCGGGAATACATGTATAATCTAGTGACAAAACAATTCAACTTCTAACCGCGGCAGGACAGGAAACCGAATTTCTTTATTGTGGATATTCAAAGGAAAACTTTTCCGGAAACTGGTTGTAACATCAGCGATGATTGAATCTAACGTCCTAATATAACAGATTTTGATATGTACGTAGTTACAGCCGACGATCAAGTAGGAAACGTAATTATTAATTCTATTTGAGATCTACATCATTCTTTCTCGTCTGATACCATGTCAACACACTACCTGGTACAACATTATGCCCCTTCAGTAGCTGGTTTAATTCTATACCATATTTAAGGCCGTATTTCAGTTTTAACAACGAAATTAATGAGACCCTAACGTCTGTTTCATACATTCTTCTAGATGGGAAAATGAATTTTATTTTAGCATAAACTCGACTGTGTTGATAACTTATTTCATAGGGTATATAATACTATGGGAACAACGGCGTTTATCTCCAAACTGTAGGAAAAAAACCCTGATATATTTGAACTGATGTACGAGAAGTGTTCCTAGAAGAAACGATAGTTTATGTTCCACGAGGACAGGATTTTAATGTCATTTCCAGTGAGGAAACCTCGTAGAAGAGCTGAACAGTATCTACTTGTTCATGCTATATGGGGATTTGTATTATACGAAACACACTACCAAAATAGAAAATAATGCAAACCGGACAATCTAAGAATTAGTATAAGTATTTTGATCAAATACTTGATAAACAGAAATTTTTATGTAGTTAACGAATTTTTTTACTTCAGTTAGTACTAAGGATTGTTTTGTAAAACTGATAATAAATATGCTATGATATAAAAAGTCATAATAATGATGGATCTAATAAGCATCTAAGTATCATGATACGATGTTAAATTTGATATCCTTATAATACTGTTTCCTGGGATTTAAAGAGGTATTGAGTACTTGTAGAAATACGATTAACACCGATATTACTGCAAGCAAACTGAATCTAAATGAATATTGACTTCATCAGACTCCCTTCTCCCATAAAATTATGTGTGTGTTCATAAAAAATGTGTTACCTAATATCTTGCTGTTATGAAAAATATCTTAAACAATCTGAATGTTAATTGAGAATTTATTATACTATTTAGGATTTTGTCATATACTCCGTTTTTTATATTTTACTCCACTTTTTGTTAGTCAGATTTCTGTTAGGACGTAACAGTCGGTATTTTAAGTAGATAAAATCGTGAGGGAAAAATGTGACTACTCATATTTCTGGAGTGTTTCAAATGAAATGTAACAACCGTTAGCAAATCGTTTCTTTAAGCTCAGTGTCTTCTCAAAAAACTACATGCGTTGACATTAACTGCCATACGTTTGAAACTGAAATATAGTGGTAAGTTTGCTAGTTTGTTGTTATCATTTGGAATTTATGGCGCATCACCGTCGTGGTTATTAGCGACAACAACATACCATTATGAAAAAATTATCTGAATTACCGTCTGTATGGCCGATAGTAAAGACAGAAAAACAATGTAAAATTTCAAAATTTCCCTTTAAATGGTCCATTAAAAGATTACACGTACTAACAATGATTCGATGCATGTAAAAAGGCTAATCAGATTAAATAAAAGTTAAAACAATTTATGGCTGGCTGTAAAAGATCAAGAAAAAGATTAAAAAAAACACAACAGACACACACTATTAGGATTTTAGGATGTAGTGGGATCATCAACCCATTTGAAATCCTGCATTGGCAGAATTAACGCCCCCTCCCCCTCCAGTTCCGGTTGATCCTCATTCACAGCCTACGGAACGACCAGGAGCATTTCATAGTCCTTAGGGTCCGAGGATCAAACACACATCTCGGAATCACCAAAGATATAGAAAACACTGGGATTTTTCTTTCGGGTGGAATCACTGGGTAGCCTGAGAGAAGACGAGTAGGTGGACCTTACAAACTTTGTAGGGCCCATCTGCCATAGCTTAGAACCAAAGATTTTTCCTGAGTTTGCCTACCTTTAGTAGGTGTGGGTTTTTCTGTCACTGTTTCAGTTGCTTCTGCAGGTACAGAAATAGCTGCAAGTGAGAAGATGCTGCTGTTGGTGGAACCTTAACTGCTGTTGGAGTGGTCGGGGTTGAAGATGTGATGACACTTGCTATCTACATCCGTGGTTTTTGGCGTTCTGAACTAAGTGCGTATTGTACCGCATTTATAATCGCAAGAGCACCTTGTGCTGATACTCATGTCTGCAACGGATGTCTCTGTAGCAACACTTCCTTTTCTCACTATAGTTTCCGTCACCATAGCAAAGATTGAAGCGAAAACGGGTAGAGCCATAGAATTATAACGATTTTTTGCTTCGTTATATGGAATTCTCTTTATGGTTTTTAAATCCTATAGCTTTCATTCTTATAGATATATCCCACACTTTCTGCTCTAGGCTGGGTGCTATATGTAGCAGTTAATACACACCAGGGACTGTGTGCACTCGCAAATCGGCTCATGTGCACCCATGCCACATTTACCACGGCTTGCGTTATATTTATGTATGCCCATACTGTTGGAACTTATAACAGCGCATCGGATCCGAAACATGTGGGAAAGGTTTGAGACTAAATAGCCTTATTTTGTTTATTCAGTCAATGTTGGATTGTTGAACGTCATAATGAAGGTGAAAGTTTGCAATTTAACCTCCACTTTATCTAACTAACATCGACCACTTTTCTTACTTCTCACTCCTTGAGGAGTTCCTCTCTTTCTAAGTTTATCCTGTCACTGCAAGAGTGATGCCCTTACTATTATTTAGAGACTTAAAGAGTTTGCACTACACTAAGAATTGCTACGAACGACACATTTAGGATCGACCAAAGATCCTCTAGACCAATGTTAAGGAGGAAGGGGGATACATTTTCGGCGGATCTCTCCCGTTTTAATATTATAATAAAAGCATTTTCTAGGAAAACCGCTCTAGTAATAGTACAAGCCTGAGTACTAGCAACTCAAGCATGTTTCTTCGTTTTATAGGTTTTAGAAGACGCAGGTGTTCATCGGAGCTCCAAGGGAGATATTTTATAATTGGTTTTGGGTTTCGGTTCCACGAGATCGAAGTAAGACGTCAAGCTGCTTGGCGCCGCAGTATCACGCTAGTGCGCCTTTTGCAAAAGGGGTGTGGCAGGTGCCCCTAAGGTTTTACGTTACAGAGTAATTTTCCTCACCATCAGTTCACCTCCTCGGCAAGTTACTCAACTTGAAATTGAATTTTTTTACATATATATATATATATATATATATATAGAGAGAGAGAGAGAGAGAGAGAGAGAGAGAGAGAGAGAGAGAGGCTTGTACCATCCTCGCGATCCGGTTGTTGAAACCAAGATTTTCACTTTCCAGAACAAACAACGTTAGAACGTCACGGACTACAGTGATCGTTGAAACATGCAAGGAGCTTACGGTGTGAGAAATTTTCTACGCTCATAAGTTTCAAGTTCGGGTACCGAGAGTGTGCCAAACTCTTACCTGGCTCTGACGTACCAAACACCTTGTTGGAAGGTATGAATCAGAACATGGACTGAGAACAAAGATGTAAGGAGAATTCTTCCATACTTTTTTACTTATCCCATTTTATAATTATTCCAGTGCAGTGGAGAGAGAGCGCACTACAGTCTGCTAACTTATAAGAACCTGTAAAAGAAGGTAAGGAATTCACTACTGAAACTAAGTAACCATTCTGACAAGCCTCACGTGTTTGAATCTCTAATGCACTGGCAATTTCATTGTTTGTTACAGGTATCACTGGTTCTAATCTTAATAGCGGTGCCTCATAACCCAAGTAACAATGTATTAGTACAAAACAAAGACGGCTAAAGAAGCAATGAATAACGTTTGTTTACTAGTGAATCCTTTCCGTAGTGACGGAGTGCATTACCTGCTGCTGTTGATGGTGGTGATGGTGCGGGGGTGGTTGTTGCTGCTGCTGTTGCAGGACGTTGGGCGAAGGCGGGGGCGCCTTGAGCAGGCCGAGGCCGGGCATGACGCCGGCGGGCGGCGCGAGGTGCTGCTGCTTGGTGAGCGTGTGGTGCGACGGCGACGTGGCCAGCATCATGGCGGCGGTGTCCTGCTCCACGTCTACCACCACGCTGGCCGAGTGCGCCACGTGGAAGTGGCCCTGCGCCGCGCGGTGCTTGCCCGGCAGCGTGTCGTAGCCGGGGCCCCGGCCCGCAGCCACCTGCTGCTGCTGGGACTGCTGCTGCTGCTGCTGCTGTTGTTGCTGCTGCAGCGACTTCACCTCGAGTCGAGTCTTGTCGCGCTGGTAGTAGACGCCGGCGAAGATGAGCACGTTGAGGATGAGCAGCGAGCAGCCGATGGCGATGGTGACGCTGAGGGCTGTGGAGTAGGCGGCGTAGCCGGCGGCCTCGAGACTGGCCAGCGTGTCGCCACTCGCGTTCCCCTGCTGCAGGTGGTGAGTCGCCTGCTGCTGCTGTTGGTACCCACTGCCACTCCCCACCACCGTCACGCAAGTCGTCATCAGTGTGTCCATCGTCGTCACCGACACCTGCCGACGACATCAAAGCTGTCATCTCAAGAAATCCGTTATGGCCAAGCCATGTCTGAGGAGAGAATTAATACCTAGTAAGGGTCTGAGCGAGTAACCGTAGATTATATGATCTGGGGTGCCTCATCTGTTGGAGAACCCGATCGAAGCCATTGAAGGGTAAGTCGGCTTTCACTCCACTTTTTAACCTAACGCTTGAAGCTCGTTTCCATGTTAAGTACTACTCAGAGGAACTGGAGGTGTATGTAGGCCACCCATACGAGCCGTTAGGAAGTTATTCAGTCAGTCAGTTACTGGCGAGGGAACGGGACACATCTCGACCTGTCGGACAAAATAGGATAGGGGTCAAAATGATCGGGCCAACCTCCTCAACCCTCTGCCGTTGCCAGTGTATGCGTACCATCTAGATGTAATTGGCCGTACCCTGTTACAAGGAACTATTAAGTAACCTTTCTATTCATGTACGATTTTCTGTGTGAGAGTACATTGTAAATATACTTCCTCATCCATTTCATTATTAGCTCCAGAATTAGCAACCTAACCTCTCACTGAGTGCTGTCCCTCTCTAATAGTATTATTCTAGTAAGACAATCGATCCTCCCATCATCCAATCCAGCCGTTTAGCTTTTCGTCTGTGAACGATAGTGAGATACGTCTTGCGGGGCTAGATCACTATGGTTACCATACCGCCAGCGGGTGTTTGCCAAGGCAAATCCACTGGCCATAGTCTGTTGATGTCGCCCGTGAATTCCACTGGAACAGGACCACAACAAATCTAATAATAGGCCTACTTCGTAAACTGGGATAAATAACGTGCTACAGTCAAAAAGTGATTAGATACATCGCAGCCGGAAATATTTACTATGTAATCGTCAAAGACAACATTTGCATTTGTTGTGATCCCTGGTTCGATCGGGAAACTTATGTAGAATGACTTTGAATGACGCAACTGATTTTTAGCATCAGTTTCCTTGGTTAGTTCTGGACATTATTAATAACCTGTATGGTCCCTGCGAGAAACTTCTGGGATCCTTATAGACAGCAGGGGAAATAAATTTTTGTATCACATGGTCTACTTTTTTGACGACTTTTTACGAATCCCCTCGTCTCATATAGGAGGTGAAATAGCGCAAGTGTCACTATCCATCTGAGAACTTGTTTCCATTGTTTTTATTGTTAATTTGTTTGTATACTTGCATTGTAGTATTCGGTTAGAACATAATGGAAAACCACTTACACACCTCTAACCAAGACATCCGCTACACATGTGTTGGACTCACTGCGCTATTTTACAGTGTCAGTAGGGGACATCAACTCCGTTCGCCAATCAACTAGATTTTTGGGAGGCTTATCCAAATAATTTTTTTTCTAAATTTCCCTTCTGTTTTTGTCCTGGTAATTCGTACCTACAATACATCATCTCATTTCGTTAGTACCTTCTGGAGCACAAACATTTATTATTGTGTTACGCTATAGGAAGGGAATAAGATGCACTATCTGCGTGGCCTCGAGAATGTAATTGAAGTCAGATTTGTGTGTCAGCAACAATTACATGTCTACTATATACGGTTCAAAACAGGCTAGCAAGTTATTTCTTTATTGTATCTCTTATGCACCACTCTTGAATCCTACGTGCAGTGGAGGATTATTTCAGTTCCCTAATTCAGTTCTCACTCAGGATTTACGCAAAAGAAGAACAATAATAACAAACAAAAAAAAGGATTGAAATACTTTCATGTTCTGTTGAAAACTGTAGAAAACGACAGAATGACAAAACATCGTCAAATAATTCATATCAATTGACTGTCTCTGTCAGTCATCATAAACAACGTTAAGTGTTTTATTTTTTAGACTGTATTAGATGAATATAGAAGCTGATATGCAATCGTTTCGGACAGAGCTACTTTCAGTTGAGTCATTAAATATGGTGGATAGTAGTGAAGATATACCTCAGCAACAGATACAGCAGGAACGTCGTTCATTAGCTACTGTAAGTACTACCCTGATGTTCAGTGAAACTGGTGTCTCGAGGCAACGGATTTTTTAAATGTGAGAATCGAAGACATGGTGATCGTTGTAGGTGTAGTTCCCATTTAATTAAATTTTTTTTTTCTTACCAGATTGGAGGAATGCACTGAAATATGCGTATGTTCTGTAAGCGCAGAGAGCTTTACAGTGAAATTAATTACTTTAGTTGCATGCTTGCATTTGTACTCATGTAAATAAATTGAAAACACCTGCATGAATTATATTATCTATGACGCATGTTGTAAGAAAATTTTACAAAAAAAGAAGGCAACAAAACTATTACAAGATCATAACAAGTATGAAGCGCGTTAGGTTTGAAATTTTACGTTACATCCTGAAATAAGTTTAGTATGAGACTCCAAATATGTCAAATACAATTTTTGTAACACTATAATATTTTAAAGTTCAGTGTTGTTATAGATGTTTAGAGAAATTTGGTTACTAATTTGGCATCCTGAATCTTGTAGGGTCATGTGTTAGGTTGAACGTATCATTTACAACTTTTGACTCTAGTTTAGCAACATTAACGAATAAACATTTACCAGACATCAAATGAAAAATACAACCATTGGCTAAAAACTGCATGCAGACTAGGTTTAGTCACCCTTGTCCACAAAGGACGCAATGTTAAGTGTTGCAATGCCTCTCGAGACCATTTTCCTGAGGCCTCTATATTTAAGAAGTGAACGCGTCATTCGCTAAGCGGTGAGGTGACTAATGTGAGAGTGGGTGAGTGCAGCGTGGGGTGTCACCTCAAGGGCGGAGCCGTTCCTGGGCCTGCCGTCGGCGGCGGCGGCGATGACGGCGTCGTAGCTGCCGTAGGCGCGCGCCAGCGGGTCGGGCCGCACGGCGCCGTCGTACAGGTCGGCGTCGTTGTGGTTGCGGAACAGGTTGTGGCGCGCCACCACGTCCTCCATGCCCGCCCGGTGCAGCTCGGGGATCAGCCGCAGCCACACGGACAGCTGGTGCGCGCGGAAGTGGTTCTTCATGCGGGGCTTCATACCTGCAACACAAATCACGGGGCACAAAAATAAACAACAGAAACTATTCACAGCTCCATTTTAAGTTTTAAAATTATATATATACTCATGAGCCAAAACCTATGACCACCTGCTTAATAGCATGTTAGTCCACCTAAGCAATACTACACTATTTCGGCGTGTCCTTGGTAGGTTTCCCGAGGTATCTGACACCAGAGGTAACAAACAGGTCATTCAATTCCTTTAAATTACGAAGCGGTAGTTTGTGGGGGCGGAGCTCGCTGCCGGTAGCGTACCAGATGTGTTACATTGGATTGAGATCAGGCGAATTTGGTGGCCAAGACATCACGTGAGTTCGCTGTCACACTCAAAGCACTGTAGCACAATCCTGGCTTTGTCACACGCTGGAATACGCCATCGTGGTCATAGTTAACGTGAAGCATGAAGAGATGCAGAGGATCCGCAATAATTTTCAGGTAGTCCTCAGCTGTGGTGGTGCTTTCGATCACTACCAATGGTCACATGGAAGCCCAGCATAATAATTATCCCATAGCATAATACTGAAAAAATCGGCATGATGAATGTTTTGAGCAGCCGTTAATCTGAATAACGACGTATCTGGAAACGGCCGTTAACCTGGGTATTCTGTCGTCAGATCAGCCACAGATCCTACCATAAGAAGCGGGCAAGCCTCTAACCTCCACGTTCTGTGATGGGGCGTAGACGCCCACCGCCATGTCGCCCATTTGTAATTTCATCTCCCTTCAGCATCTTTCCATAGACGCTCACTGTAGCTGCAGTGAACAGTCGACCAGACTCAAAGACACTTAAATCAGCGCGTTTCCCCATTTCCAACAGGAATCGTCGATATAAACACATCCCATGCGTTTCTGTCCCGTTTACATACTTTCTTTACCACATGTCGTACCTGCAACCTTACCAGAAGGAATTCAATATCGCAGTGGGTAGGAACAGTGGATTTGTGTGGGCGGATGGGGATTCAAACTTACGTCCTCCCGTATGCGATGTCTGGGATTTACTGCTCACCCACCACGCTCGGTTTACATTTTGAAAGCAGCACGAACGTAACTTCATGCTGCTTCGATAGGAAAACTGTGTTGTCGCCCAACACATTTCAGAATGGTTATAAAATGGACTTCAGGGCATGTAAAAGTCTTTGCCAAGTGCTCGTTCTACTGGAATCAGTCATTAAGGAAGCAATAGAAATATCTTCATGACTAATAGAAACACAGTCTGGCTCGGTGATGCGTAGCAACGTAGCAAACGGCAGGACATTGAAAATCTCCTGACAGTGGAGAGAATATGAAGCCTCCAGGAGACAGGTCGGATGTTGTAGAGATGGGGAAGTAGGCGTGACCGACAGCGTGAGGCGTAGGGGAGGGGGACGACAGTGATGCAAAATAAACGCGTAGGCGTCAGCAAGCAACACTGGGGTTCTAATCGTCGCATAGACCAGGATAGTGGCAGAACACGCTGTCGGAAGCTCGTCTGTTTACCTCATCCAGCAGCAAACATTGAAGATTAAACTTTTATAAACAACTGGATGCTGTGGGCCATTTCCTCAATTGCAATTTAATCAATTTGTATTAATTTCACACCAATGCAACTGTATTTGTTTATTTTTCAGAACGGGTTTCATTTCATACTCTGAACAATCTTCAGCAGTTTTATATATTTATTGCTTCGTATTTGTTTGTATTTATACACTATTCCCGGAGTCGGCAGTGTTATAACTACAGTTTTTGCAGTATAGGTCATAGGAATAATGAGTTCTTATCAGTAACTTTGTTGTTGGCCATGTTCCACAGTTCTTGCATAAATGTTTTTGAATAAAAATCCGTCTTCTAACAATTGTTTTTATGATTAACTTTCATCTACCAGACGCGTTTCGCCCTTCTGGAGTGAGGCATCGTCAGTGGTAAAAATTGTGGAGACTAGCACATGTTAGTCCGGAACAACACCTTCCGCCTTTTTCTGGATCGTTGTTTCTTTCTACAGCTTACCATTAATTCCTTTAATATTGCTCACTTCACTCTGTTTATATAATTTGTTTATATACATTGATTGCGATATATGTGGCCTACACCACAGTTAAATATTATGTGGCATAGCGTAATTTTTAGCATCCTTCGTTTTAACTGGGGTAATTATTTCAGCCGCATGTAAGCTGCGTCAACCGTTAAAACATCAATCTTCATCACAGTTAATAAGAAAGAAAGGTCTAAGAACACGCGAAGATTTTGGATGAAGCTTATATCGCGAGGCATGATGACACTGACATGCGATGTATTAATTTGCTAGTGATTGAAGTTGGTTTTCTAGCGGAAATATTAGCGTTGATTGTGGTTAGGTTAAAATGCAACCTGTACCAATCTGAAAACTGAAGCTTTTTGCTACAGCTCAAGGGATAATAAATTACAGTGAGCTTTATTTTATAACAATTCTATTTAGTTAAGCAATTGCAGAGAAATAAATTACCATAACACTCCGTTAAATCCGTCATTTTTTATGGCTTTAAGGATAGTTATTAATCATTTCCAAGCACGAATATTTTTTTAAAAAATACTTTCTTTTTGGCATTGTTCAAAGAAAATTAATAATTTTAAAACAAAGTCCTAGCCAAAAGAGTAACAAAAATGTTTAATTTGAATTCATTTGTTAAGAAATAAACGAGTGGTGTTCCTGGGATGAGGCCTCGACTTGTGAAAGCTGGGAGAAGTAAATCGGTTGCCGTTGAGTATCGGCAAATAGTTTGTTCGTTCCATTGTGTTGAGTGGGCCGTGCAACCGCGTGAATAATGCGGAGGCGCTTAAATTAGGTTCATTTCGGGTGGTGGCAATGTGCGCGTGAAGTGTACCAAGATGGATGCGGGCCACGGAAACTTGGAACAAGGCCCTCCTGGCTGCGTTTCTTCACGCTCAACTTCCGAATAATGGCTGGCACTCTAACCCGCTCCGATGGATCCACGCTTCGCGCCTTTCCTTAATACGGAATTCCGTTTCCCGGACTTCAAGGAACTACAGCAGTAGGCGTTCTCGACTTAATAAATTAAGCGGCGTGAACGGAATAAAAATTTTCTGACCCAGTTTCCGAAAGAGAAATAAAACCATGAACTTCTCAAAAACAGGAATAAAAAGACTTACTTCACTTTTTTAATTATTTGCTGCTTTGATTTTTCATTTCTAAGGACTCGAACTCAATAATCAGAAGCATAAAAAGTGAAACACAAGTGGTTTTCCGATTTAAGAAAAGTAAATCATAAAAAATATGAGCAGAATGTTATCCCGTACTTTTTAACGACAACAAACTTGATAACTTGGACGAAATATTTCAGTTAAATATTTCCGTTCTCAAGATCTTAGGAACTGGTCAGAAGTGCAGAAATTCGGAACAAGGCACAAAACCGCATACAATTATTTAGTTATCTGAGAGTGCACTCGCCCAGTGACAAATATTGCCATAGGCATGCAAATATCCACTACAAACCACACACTTAGTAACAATAACAAAGTTTCTTTCGATGTACAGCAAACCTACGTCTAGATTCTCACTACTACTTTAAGAAAGAACATACAAACATGAAAAAAAAAAAAAAAAAAAACATTTCCAGAATAATCCATCCACAAAGCATTGTGTAAATAAAAACGGATAACAGGTTAACATAATCAAGGATACAAGATTGAATCGATTATTCAACTATAATACAATTTAGAGTACTGCTGACTGGCACAGAAAGCCAAAAAAAACCTCAGAATGTGAACATATCCAAAACGTATCATTAAGTGCGAAACGACCCACTCAACGTGTTAAGGTGCGTTCCCACGATCCGCACATTTGCGGGCCGGGCCCCACGCCGCCTCCCCACCACCTTGCCTAGTGTTTCTGCTACCCGGGCCTTTCCTCTTCGGTCGTCCGTGCTCCTTGTCGGCCCGGCCCGGCCCGGCCCGCAAATGTACGGGTCGTGGGAACGTGGCTTTAAGGTGCCACACACTGGATAGGGGCAATACAACGGGACCAGGTTCGAGTCTTGGCCCCCGCACTCCAACCGTTCTGGTTGCGTTATCTAGACGGTTTCCTGCAATCAGCTAGGAGAATACTGGGACGGTCCTCTACCTCTGCCTCATAAACCACGCATCCGACAAACAAAAGTACACTAATCATGCTCAGCACAAAAAGTTACAACTTTCGACAGATAGAAACACAAACTATTCCTCCTATAGTTTTAAATTCGAGCTGGACACATATCTTTGCCTTCCCCCTCTCATGATTCACAATAGCCACCAGGAGCCGGTAGACATGATTCATAGCTGTCAGAATTGATGAGAAAGAGAAAGAACTATCAAAGATCAACGTGAATGGCAGGATACAGAGGACGTTCAACAAGTTTTGTCGTTCGATAAGAAAAACACTTTTATTTTTTGAAATACATTTTATTATTAAATGTAATCTCCCTGAACTTCAATACACTTGTTCCAATTTTCTTATAATTTATGGACTCCATTCCTGGAGTGAGAATCCGGAAGACTGTCAGAGTAGGATTCCATTGCTGCTATTACCTGCTCGTTCAATTAAAATCGTTTTTTACGTATACATTATTTTTTTTTTATTTTTTTTTTTAGTTGTGGGAACAGCCAGAAGTCAGAGGGAGGTGATTCTGGAGAATGGGGTGGATGTAGCAACAATTCGTAATATAATTCACTGATTTTCGCGATGGTTTATTGAGCAGTATGACTGGGTGTATTGTCTTGATAATAAAAAATCTGTAAACCTAGCCTTTTTTCACAAATTTTTGCATCCAACTGGTCCAAAAGGTTACAATAATAATCCGAGTTTATTTTTTACCAGTTTGGAGGTAATACATGAACAACATTCCTTTTTCATCCCAAAAGACTGATGCCAACACCTTCATGGCCGATTTCTGGACACTACCTCCCTTTGGAGCGGAAGTACCGGGTTCACACTACTTCTTAGCCTCTAGTTTTGACTCAGGATCATGGTGGTAAACCCAAGTCTTGTCCATAGTGATAAAACGACGCACAAAATCCGTATTATCCTTCCTAAAACGCTCCAAATGTTGCTGGAGAAGTCGCATTCGAATGTGTTTTTGTTCCATTGTTAGTGAATGCGGCACCCATTTTACACACAGCTTTTTGAAACCAAAAACTTCAGCCAAAATATTACTCACACTGCCTATTGATATGTCTATAGCGTCTACCAAATCTCTCTCTGTTAACAGACGATCTTCCAAAACCATATCCTGTATTTTTGCTAGGTTTCTCTGGTGTTGATGCACTTTTCGGACGTCCTTCACGTGGATCATCTTCAAGACTCGTACGACCCCGTTTAAATTAAGGAAACCAGCTTTCTACTGTTCTGATTGAAGGCGAAGTATCATTATACATTTGTAACAATCGTTCATGAATTTGATTTGGTGCTACTGCTTCCTAAAATAAGAATTTTTATCACTGCACGATATTAAATTTTTTCACATTTCAGCAACATACTGTGACACGTCAACTTTGAACAGCTGTAAATACGAAAAAGTTGTCAGATCTACATGAAACTACACATGTGTTCATAAAAAAATTATAGCAACTTTAGAAATTTAGAAGGACGAACCTACGAGCAGTATCTCTTATCGATCGACAAAACTTATCACCATCATATTATTGTGCAGGGTAGTGCACCGTGATTCAAGCACATTGCATAGTAGGAAAATGCTCAGCGATATTGAAGTAGTGTAAATGTAAGAGAGATATTATTTGACATTGTAAACTGAAAGCCACAAAAATTAAATAACGGTTTTAAATCGTTAAACAGAAAGCTACTGCAATGAAAGAAACAAATAAAGTAAAAGTATCAGTTACATTCGAGTTGCAGTCAATAAATAACAAAAACTGAAGATCATATACCCTTGTATTCAGCTGATTGGTGGTACCAATAATACAGTAGAGGGTCAAAGACTGATTGAATTATTTATAGAACTTGATACTAAACCTGTATTAATATTATGGTGACGTCAGGAAATGCGGAAAAACAACTTACGTTCTCTCCCAAATAACAATGAAATGTTTCAGTGAATGCTACCCAATTAACTCACATGAAAATAGAACAGAAACAAATCTGCCTACTGCACGTAGAATCAAAACAATTTATGAAACATTGTACGCGATCATATACCTTACATCGGAATGCCATGTAATGTAATCCTGAAGACAAGTCTGTCTCATGTGTGTTCATTATGTTCTGTCTGCAATAATAAGTCGCTGATTCCGGGAAACAGTTTATCACGAGGACTTTCCTTTTTAGTGCCGCGGAATGAAGTCGTTCCCTCACATTTCATTATATCTGGATTGAGAACGGCTGATAATTTGTGAGACGTAAAAAATTGTACTGAAAGAAATTGAATGAAATTGGAGAGCAAATAACGTAGAGAGGGAGATTTTCTTGGAGTGGAGACAGGACGGCGGGCCAATAAGGCAGACCTTTCTCTCTTTCTTCCAAGTCGACTCCACGACTACAGTCATTGCCATCAATTGCTACTTAACTTTACCGAAAGCTGTGGGTATAGCTAAATAACAATTCACATAAGTAAAAAGCGCCTTAGATGGAAAAGAATAAGGTGCTGCTATTCGTGAACGTTACTAGATTACTGACCTTTAAACTCGCCTCTGCCGTCACTGCGGTAGCGGATCCACAACGTTTATTTTTAATCAACCATCATTTATTTTGGATAAAAAAGAATGAACATGAACATTCTAAAGTCTACGTTATTTAAACTAAGCAATGATTACAAGAATTTTCAATTGCTACCATGAAGCAGAAAATTTCAGAACGTAATCTTAAGGACAAATATCATGTGAACGCCTAAAAACCTAATACTAATTGAAGAGTTTTGTTTTCTAGTTAATTGGAATTCCCCATAGAAGTAGAGGCTATTTGTGAACAGAAATAACAACAGCTGATATCAGTAGTATTTTTTATCATTAAAAATTTGTTTTGAAGAATAACAAGTTTTGACGAACTTCGTCCACCAAACAGAAGTATTAAGTGTGATGTTTTATTAATTTTTTGTTCGTTTAAGATAAAATTACGCTTTTATGAATTTTATTTAACACGGTAGCCATATTTAGAGTAGATTTGATCAACATTAATATCTTTAAATATTACGTATATATAGCTAAAAAATTGATATGTATTTAATGCAAAACAGAAAAAGTGACCCCAAACAAATAAGAATGGAGTTTTCTCGCAGTATATGGAGATTCCACATGAATAATTTCTTAGCGGTAACGAAAAAATTCTACGGCAACTAAAAAATATAAATATTAGCAGATTAAAAAAAAAACTTGTTTTGAGATGATCATGAAACAAAGAGTTTTAAGAAAAATCAGTTAATTTCAAATTTATCCTACCTAATCATAGCACGGCATTGTTGGCCGGAAGTCCCAAAGGATTATTGACAAGGTTTCCGATTCGCATTGCATTGCATTCCTTGTCAATGCTAACTAATCTAATCCTATAACGTTATCGGATACAGGAGATCTACAGTTTAACGTGAAATCCGAACCACGGAAGCGCTCTAGCGTACTTCACATTACACAGTAAGCTGTGCCAGAGGTGAAGGTTGGGTTAAGGGCCTACGAAAATCCACTCCGAGACAGGGATTCGAACCGGAGACCTTTAGCTCCCAAGTCAGACACCTTAACCACTGAGCCATCAGAGCGCTCAATATATTAATGATAATAAGTACTCTAATGTATTAACTTTATTTTACATTACTGTTATTTTTACATTAATTAGTTATTTTTGGAGTCGGTGCAAGCAGTCACGTTGCGAATATCGAATTACTGAATTTTATTTGGTGTTCGAAGCGAAACGGGGAGTACGAACAAAAATTCCGAATATTTTACAGCATGTAGTGACGAAGATATTGTTATTGCGGGAGACCGTTTAGCGAAACAAATTAGACAGTATTTTAATCTGTGGCTCGGCCTCGTTGGTCCTCCAAGAATATGTCTGGCGATAAAGTGTCTGTTGGTAGGCTGCATCATGCAGTAAACTCTTTACATTTTGTATAATATCGGCGATCATCTATAGGATGTTGAAACATGTTTCTAACATTATTTGTAGGTAAGTAGTAACACGATTTCTGTGTATTATTGTTATTCATTATTGTTTTTATCATTTTGGTTTGCTTGTTTTGGCTGGCAGCGACTCCAAAATAACTAATTAATGTAAAAATTTCAACAACAGTAATGTAAGATATTGTCCATTTAGATTTAAGTTCTTCTAAGAAAGGCATAAAATTATATTAAAATTTTTAGTGTGCTGCTTTTCTTTTTTTTTTTTTTTTTACACGCGGTTTTTGTTTTTTAAACAATTTTTTTTAAGCTTTCAGTAGTATTATAGTTTGTTTTGTATTTTTAATATGCCGCAGCAGTTCTCATTTTGCGAACTTCCTGGTATCTCAATGGTTAAAACACTTGCTTAAAGAAAATCTGTCTTTATATACCCCAACCACTTCCAGAACGAGGTGAATTGGATGCTATGTTAAGGAATGTCATGTTATGTTTTGGTCCAGGCTGTGTTTCGACCTAATCATAACATCAGTTTAAGATGCCGCTCGGTAATCGAAACATGTAACATCTGGGCATTAATACATACCATATACACAAATCTGTCTCTGGAATATACCTGTTTGTTTCGGCATCTGACAGAAAATATAGATTTTTAATTGGTTTTCACAACGTGTAAATTGGGGGTACAAGTAAAAACCTGAGGTGCATGCTGAGGCATTAGGACACATTTATTTTATGAATATTCCGCCCTGACTTAAAAATAGCTTAATTGATTTTGACGGGATTTAAAAATTTGGATTTTTGTAAAGAACATTGGAAATTAAAAGGGGTGGGGGTAAAGGGGGAGAGGGATTGGGCTTTTGTGTACCAAATGTAGAAGGTCTACGAGTTTAAATTTCTATTGATATCAGATAAAAACTGTAGGTCTGTATAAAAACAATTAAGGGGTGTAGAGGCGAAGATTAGTTTGGTTTTTGTAAAGCTAGTGTGGACAGTATTTTTCTCTTTGTTTTAAAGTAAACATGTGCAAAGTTCCATCCTGTAGCTTTGTGTAAAGAACATTTGTAAAAATTAAATGGGTAAGGGAGTTAGCGGTTGAGTTTTGTAAACAGAATGTAGACACCAGGTTTCTTTTTATTTTTAATTGCAATGTCCAGTGTTCCATCGAAATCTGATAAAAACTGTGAGTATCCATAAAGAATATTGGAATTTAGGAGGGATGGGAGTAGAAGGGAATAGGGGTTGAGCTTCTGCAACCAAATTTAAACACAATTGTTCGGTATATTGTAAAGTATTCGTGTGCAAATTTCTTTCTGAAACTGATAGAAACTTAAGCTTTGTGTAGTTTAAGGAGATGGAAAGAGGGAGAGGCATTTGGATTCTCTAAACCAAATGGAGATAGTATTTTTCTGTTTATTTTGAAGCAAACATGTGTATACTTCCTTCAACATCAGATAGAAACTGTAGTTTTATGTAAAGATCATTGACAGTAATTAAAGGGGTAGAAAGGGGGATAGGGTTTGCGTTTTTGTGAAAGCAATGTGGACTGTATTTTTCTTTTTCTCTTTGTTTTAAGGTATACACATGCGAAATTCCACCGAAATCGGATTAATATGTAGTTTTGTACATAAATTAATGGGTGTAAAAGAGGAGGGACTTTTTGGTCAGAAATCATCTCCATAAAAAATACACATATGTGCCAACTTTCATAAAGATCGGTCAAATGGTGTCGACTGTAGCTTTTTAAAAAGAAAATTAACAAAAATCAAGGTAGTGGAACAGGGAGGGTGGTTCAGTTTTTGCAAACCAAAAGTTGACATTATTTTTCTCTTTTTTTGTAGTAACAGCTTGCTAAGTTCTATCGAAACCGGATAAAAAGTATGGGTTTGTATAAAAATTAAGCGGTTTAATGGGGAGAGAGGGAGGGTTTTGGATGTTTTGATCATAAACATCGTTCTTGAAAAAATCCATATTAGTGCCAATGGTAATAGGTCAAACGGTGTCGACTGTAGCTTTTCATAAAGAACAATGACAAAAATTAAGGGAGTAGAAGGAGGGAGAGGGGTTCAACTTTGGTAAATCGAATGTTGACAGGATTTTTCTCTATATTTTAAAGCATACATGTGCAAATTAAAATAAGATAAGAAAATGTAGGTTTGCTTAAAATTAAGGTGTGTAAAGGGGGAGATATTATTTATTTATTTTATCAGAAACCTTATCCATGAAAAAACATGTAATTGCCAACTTTAATGGATATCAGTTAAATTTTGTCGACTGTAACATTGTATAAAGAACATTGACAAAAATTAAGGGAGTGGATAGGGGGAGAGGGATTAATTTTTTCAAACCAAAAGTTGACAGTATTTTTCTCTTTATTTTTGACAATACATGTGCAAAGTTCCATCGAAATTGGATAAAAACTGTGGGTTTGTATAAAAGTTGAATGGTGCAAAGGGGTAGAATGGGTAATTTCTCAATGAAATTAATATGGGACCCCATCCACTAAAAATATTTCATTTAAATCGATTGAAAATCGAGGAAGATATGGCTGAACATACTTCAAAAATAATAATAATAATGACGAATTGAGAATCTTATTTTTTTGACGTCGGTTAAAAATATGGTCAGATGATGTCTTTTCTAGAACACTAATAAGGCGGAAACTTCATGCGGAAGCTTTATTCCATAAAGCCGTTACAAAATCCTGAAATTTTCTTTTAAGATCAATATCACATTGTTCGTGATCAGAAATCGCACTAATTGTTTACGTATTCTATCTTTACTATGTACTTTGATTTTAATAATATTATTTCAATAACAATAAAAAAAATTCCTTAGGGCTTTGACAGCCATGAACAAGATTTTCATTCCATTTTAATCAGTTATTATTTTTTATCTACGAGATAAAAATAAGATTATTTTCTGATGCATTAGTGGTCATTTTTCATTTTAGTTTGTCACATCCGCATAATCAGAAGTGTATTTTGCTGTCGAGTTGTTACAGATATATTTATTTCACTATCGTTTATAAGCTGTAACGTTTTATTTTAAATATAGAAATCACATCTGAAAACAAGTTTTTCATTCAAGAATTCATATTCAAACAGTTATTATAAGTTATAATGTTTGAAAGAATTCTTATCAGTTTTTCAACACAAATCACAGAATATATACAGCAAAACAAGAGATAATTAATTATGTATGGGTAAAGGTCTGCGGGGTGCACTACAAAAAGAAGGAAGAGAAATGAATATTTTAGTGACTTCTGATCATAAAATTCTGCGGTGAATAAAACATCATATACATACAAAGAAGCACGCAGAAGATTGAAATTACAAGCTGAAGCAGACAGGAGTCATTATTATCGACTCTGCAAAAACTTCAGAAGCATGAAGTGCCCAGAAAAAATTCAAGCACATAAGAAAGTAGTAAGGAGCAAAAGACTGGAAACGATTAAACTTCCAAGAAAGATTTCAATAACGATTATTGCGGCAGTAAGGAATAATGAATGTGATGTAATGGAAACAGGATTGAACTCACAGAGGAGATACTATACCCCGTATATAGTCCTACTGTAAGAACCTCGCCGAAAACCTTCCTTCACAGAGGAATTATTGTAATTTATGCAGCAAGGGGGACATTTAAGATGAAGGAAGGTGGCAGGCCAATTACTTCAGAAATTGAGTTTACAACAAATGGAATTCAAGTGAGCTATGCTGACGATATGAATTAAAGTAACACAGAAGGTAATGATTCGAATGGGAACAGATACGAGCTATGGAAAAATCAAACAGAATTTTGGAGTATATGGAAATCGGGTACATGCGAAAAACTAGGCAGCTGATATGTTACGGATTGAACTCTTTCTGTAAATAGAAGAAAGAATATAATATAATGTTTGGGTCACATTTTGAGATGATGTCCGTTAATTTCGTAATAGAGGGTACCAAACTAACAAAGGACGGTAAAGGGAATTTAATTTCACAGTATCAGAAGCAGAAAATTCTGGATGCTGATATTTGTGGATTATTTGGAAATTAAAGGAAAGCCACAGCGATTTTTCTTATCGATGGCTAACTCTGCTTACAGGTTATTTATCAACAGTTTTTTAAGAAATATCTACACAATATTTCAAAATTCATACTATTTTGGTGGGTAGTTAATGTTACACTATTTTTGAATTATGATTAATACTGAAAAATTTCATCTTAACTGCCAAAATTTTTCAATAAGCCCTTTCTAATATCAAATTACTTAAATTCACAGTGATTTTATCAGTAGGCCTAGTATTTAAAAGACGCTCAGTGTTTCAAGTTTCTCCTTCAATATCTTGTTTATAAATCATTTCCATTAACATTTAAAGACAGTTATTTTCCTGCTCTTATATGGAACTATGAAATCTGGATGAATGAGAGTATTATATATCGAAAGCATATCATTTACTAAACTACCAGCTGGCAGTTCTTTATTGCATATTGCGTCATTGGGTGTAATCACTGAAATCAGAATTATGTCGTTATAGTAAAAATGTCGATACGATTAAAAAATGAAATGAGTTGCAGTAACGGACTTTTAATTTTGATATTATGAGTAATGCAAGGTTTCTGTTTGTTACTTTCTGTTATTGCATTCATTCGGAACAAATAAAATTATGTTTCTGTGATGGCAGTGATGAGCTTTCTGAAAAAATCTCTCTTTTATGGGAATACAACTTTTTGTATGTTATAAAGTTAAAGAAGTTGGAGATGTCCATTTCCAGTGAACTGTTGATTGAAACATTTTTGACTCAATTTTATTTCTTTGCCAGCGCATGAGAGAAAAGTAATAAATAAAGAGTAGCTCTGAAGTGGAGCAATTCCGACAACTGCTCGAGTTGTTGGTGCAGAACGATACCCCGCACGTATTTTCCGAGATGTTTCTTTCCGGAAATCTAGGACGCGGGCTGCTGTTGGGGTGGGGGTAGCCGGTTGCGGTCGGGCCAGCTCTTGCTCTTGTTGTAGGCGCCGAGTTGGCTGCGAGAGTGTGGAATCCGTTAATGGGTCGCAAATCAGCTGTGAAATGACGGGGTTCCGGCTAGGAGGTGGAGACCCCACCCCTTCTCACATCCTCCAACTGGCTGCTTCGACCCAACTTTTCCTTTCTGCGAACCGACCATATTTCACTCTTTGGGCATGTCTGCTCCTCTGCGGAACTTATACAAACTATCATTTGAGACTCTCCTTCCATAACATTCATTGCCCAGCATTCCTCCGCAAGTTTTACTCGCTTCAACTTTACGAAGCAAATATTTTTGGCCTTACAACGTTATGACATTCCTTCGTCAGCCTTGCCCTCCAAATAACTTCTGAAAAACACAGATGTCCCGAATTATTACATTTATCATATACAACAAGACACTATATCAAATACTGTTTCTACATGCTGGTTAATTCATGTCTAAGGTAAGTACCGCAGAAATTTCTTACTGAATTTAAAGAATTTAAACACTGCTTTATAGCTACAGAAAATTATTTTTTGTTTCTTTCTTTTATTACTTATAAATTCTGGAATGGTATCACATCAAGTATGGCAGATAAATACAAGATTTATTTTAAGGAGCCGTTTTTCATGTATTTGAATTTAGCCATGTTTAATATTGTTTTAAGCCTAATAACAGTTATATTTGACCGTTACTGTTTGAGATGCGTATCACATAAGAAAAAGAAAGGATGAATTAATATTTCCCAAAAAATGTTATATAATTATTAAAAATTATTGCATCTGTATAGTTTCTAATTACATATGAGTAACAAGTTCTTGAGAAATTCAGTCCAGATTTAGGCAACGCATGAAATTAGTAAAAAAACAACTGATATGTGCTATCCTTACCGATCACAATTTAGATCTAAACATATAATAGGAAATGCACCTGGAAAAATAAAAATTGACGAAAGAAACTGATTTTTTCGGATATTTGGTTTATATCAAGTTTTATTTTGGTATTCAAAGATGAATTCTAATATAACGAAAAAGAAATGAGAAATAGTCTGAAGTGAGTAAATGCCCACTCTATCATTTGTCAACAGCTTGGATTGTGTAAAATTATTCTGAGCCGAACTGAATTTATTAATAATAGCTGAAGTACCCGGCTTCACTCAGGAGTTGATATGAGGTTGTGTGGTAGTTTGAATAAAAGCATAAATTTTTAAATGCAATAGGTGTTTTCTTATTGAAAACATATTCAATTTTGAAATGTTTGTTTATAAACAACATTTTTCATTTTTTTTTTCCGGGGTATATGTGTACAAATTTTTAGAATTTCCTACTTCACAGCAACGTAGGCCTATAGTTGACCGTGAGAGAAGCAGGAGTCATTGAGGTTGATGCCGCAATGTTTTAAAGTTTGTCCTTGCGCTTTGTAAATTGTAAAACTATATGCTAATTTGACTTTAAATAACAGTCTTTTAAATTGGAATGGCAGTTCAGCAGAGGTCAGGGGTTTTCTGAGTATTAATAGTGTGTTTTTGAATTCTGGAGTTTCCCCGGTCATGTAATGTAGAAATTCCTGTGGAGGTGCTTCCAGTGATTGTAATCGAATTTTTCCATTCATGCAACAGAATCCCGATGTTTCTCCACTGAATTTTTTCGCGTTTCAAAAATTGGAAGATGTTATCCATTTTTCCGATTACGACGTGATTGTTTTTGTTATATTTATTGTCGGGCCATAGTGGAATGCATCATTTGTCAGGTTAAACTGTTTACTTGTCCTTTTCCGCGCTTCTCGTAAGGTGATAATTTCATGGAGGGCTTGCGTTCGCAGTCTTTTATTGTAAGATTGTGTTGCAATTCTTGATTTTAAAATTCGTTCATTTCGTTGTTCTTCGGTTTCTCTGCTTCTCACGGTGCTCATTCACGTTCGCAGAGAACATAAAAATGCCTCTCGCTCTTCGACTGTTTCGTTTTCTCGCTGTTCAAGAGGGCGAAACTTCCAGCCCTTCTATCTTCCAAATCATGCCCTTCAGGTAAAAACTGAAACCTTCTTCATGGATAAGGGATAGAGGGCTACCACACCATATAACTCCCTTGATTGTACCGGGACTAGCCTTTAGTTTTAGCGGCACGCACATTGTACATTTACTTTTATAATATATATTGAATAATACTAGAAGACCCGTGCGAAAATTTCGCGAACACGATGAATAGTAAGGTTAGTGGTTTCTAGTAGGTCGAAAGAAGAAACGCCTCATTTGTATCAATTGTTTATTTATACGGTGTAATAGGTACATAACAAAAGTAGATGCCAGTGAAGCAGTTTATTAATTTCTCTGAAATATAAGCTGCTGCTATCTGTCGGCTAGGCTCGGAACTGTATCATACGCACGACTTTCACGGTTATTATTTTTGTGCTTCAAAGGTCAAATTCCGAAAGTTTTCGTTATTAGTTTATAATATTGCCTTAGTGGAGACATAATCTTTTAAATGATACCAAATTTATAGATTTCGAACAAAGGATGTAAATAGCTACTAACAAAAAATAATAATAATAATAATAGTAATACGTTATGAAAATAAAGATGCTTTTGCCCTTTAAGGGTAAAATTTCTAAAAAGTCCTGTCTTAAGATATGATGTGTTCGAAGCAGAGACATTAATCTTTAAAATGATACCTCATTTATCTATTTCGGTTAGGTATGATGGGAGATAAATGGCTAGTGACAAAAAAAACCTATGGAAATAAAGATACTTAATTTGCCCTTGAAGGGTCAAATTCGAAAAATTCCTGTCTTAAAATATTATCCGATCAACGTGGAAACCTTAATCTCTATATAATACCTCATTTCACAGTTTCGGTTAGATATCAACAGGGATAAATTGTTCGTGACAAAAAAATACGTAATCGAAATAATGAAATTCTTTTATTTTTTTAAAATGTGTTGTGACCACAGCGGGGTTATTAATCTTTAAAATGATACTTCATTTGTCTACGTCAGTTAGGTATGAAGGGAGATAAATGACTCATGACACAAAAACGCGTTGAAGAAATATTGATACTTTTCCCATTTAAGGGTAAAATTTCGAAAAAGTCCTGTCTTAAGATATGATGTGTTCGAAGCAGAGACATTAATCTTTAAAATGATACCTCATTTATTTATTTCGGTTAGGTATTATGGGACATAAATGGCTAGTGAGAAAAAAAGTAATGGAAATAATTATATTTTTCCCCTTTGAGGGTCAAATTCTGATCTTAAAATATGATGTGACCAAAGTGGAGACCCTAATCTTCAAAGTAATATCTCCATTGTCGCTTTGGATTAGATACAAAAGGAGATAAATAGCTCGTGACGGAAAAACGCTTTGTAGAAATATTAATCCATTTGCCCTTTAGGGTCGAAGTCAGAAAAAAATCCATTCTTGAAATATGATGTAACCAAAAACGCAGACCTTAGGGGACCGTGAACAAACTACGTGGTTCGTTCCAGGGGGGGGGGGGAGAGGTTGGCTGGCAGGGTACGCTGGGATACGTGGGGGGGAGGGGGGGGGGAGGTTCCGAGAAAGGCTACGTAGCTTTCATTTCATAGCCTCTTTCACAGTTATAATGAGGAAATGAGGAACAGAACTCACAATATTTATTTCCCTCAGTTAATTATCTCCGTATGTAATTTACTATAGTCTGACAAGAGGAAACAGTACAAAAGGTCTTCTGGAATCAAAAGCGAAAAGAAGCTACGTGGTAGAGGCAAAAGCCACGTAGGACTACGTGGGGGGAGGGTGGGTTCACAGGATGCCAAAATGGAGCTACGTGGTTTTATGCACGCTCCCTAGTCCTTAAAATACAGGGCGTTCGCCGGGAAACGCAACCCACTGTTAGCGCTACAAGGAAGAAACTGCTCCCGGCGAGCGAGCGCTCAGTTCCGGCATTGTTCGACCGTCGGCCGCGGACTATTTCATAATAATTACGCTTCATAAACTTGTGTGCTAAGCATTTAAATGTGACGTAATTCATTAGCTTACCTTATAAAAGATGCTGGAAGTGTTGACCCTCTTGTGTAATGCACATTTCACATCTTCTGAACATATTTCGAGACACACGCTGCCCTAACTGACTTAATGATTTTTTGGGTGACTGTTCTAGTCGAAAAGCGATATCGTCAATTTTCTCCTCTGTGAGAATACGGTTGACCGACAGTCTCTTTTTGTTAAAAAATGAACCCGTTTCTCTTACTTTTTTAACCAGACGCAGAATTGTTGATTTAGCTGGCAGTAAAGCGCCAGGAAATTCACGACGAAATTTACTGCGACACTTTTTAAAAGACTTCTTCTTCACATATGTATCGTAGAGAAATATTCTTTGTTGCAAACTGTAACGTACTATAATTTTACTCACACTCAAACACGGTACAGATTAATAAGAGTATGAAGCCCCAAACCAGCCAAACCGCAAAGAAACGTTTATTCACAACACTGATTAATAAGAGACTGAAGTCACAAACTATCTACAATGCAAAGAAACCGTTCTTAACAAAGTAAGGGTCACTGCACTGCACTGTTGGGGCAGCGGAGGTGTTAAACAGTGCGGTGATTCACGGTGCCGTGTGGCGGAAAATGCTGGCTCCACTGACCGAGCAAGTTGCCGACGGCAACAGACTGGGAGGGTAGCGTTTTCCGGCGAACGCCCTGTACTACCTCGTTTATCGATTTTGGTTATGTAACAAGGGAGATAAATGATTAGCAGAAAAAACACGTTTCAGAAAAAAATTATATTTTTGCCCTTTGTGGGTCGAATTTCGAAAAATTCTTTCTTAAAATATGATTTGATCACGGTGGAGAACTTAATCTTTAAAATGATTCCTCATTTCTCTATAGCGGTTGGATATGAAGGGAGATAAATGGCTCATAACAAAAATGCGTTGGAGAAATATTGATACTTTTACCCTTTAAGGGACGAATTCAGAAAAATTCCTGTCTTAATATATGATGTCACCAAAGCGTATATCTTAATATTTAAAATAATACTTCATTTAATGATTTCACTTAGGTATCCAGGGAGATAATTGGCTCATAACACAAAAAAAACAGCATTTTAGAAATATTGCCTTAATCCGAAAAATTCCTTTCTTAAAATATGATGTGACCAACGTGAAGAATATAAGATAAAATGACCGTTGGTTGTGGAGGTAGGAAAAACAGTTAGCCACTCGATTTTGAGGCAGTGAGGGATTACGTAATCAGGTGTACAGTCCGCAAATTGTTGAGATCGCATTGAATTTTTAAGCAATCGCCAAAATACCTACTTCTCTATAGATGACTGCATCATCAGCGAACTGTATCAAAATACTATTAACGTTTTCTTTAAGATCATTTATAAAAATTAAGATTAGTAGAGTCTTCTCCGTCAATGACGACATACTGAACCGACCAGTTAGAAAATCTTTTTTTTTTTTTTTTTTTTTGTAACTGCTTTACGTCTCTTTTTAACATCGAGGTCTTTAGAGACGGGAAAGGATGGGGGGCAAGGATGGGGGGGGGGCAAGGAATGGGAAGGAATTCGGCCATGGCCTTTTGAAGGAAGCATCCCGGCATTTGCCTGGAGTGATTTGGGGAAACCATGGAAAACCCAAATCTGGATGCCCGGACGGGGATTCGAACCGCCGTCCTCCCGAATGCGAGGCGAGAACGCTAACCGTTACACCACCACTCTCGGTTTAGAAAATCTCGTATCCATTCACAAATCTGCTCCGATAAATCGTAAATTCGAATCTTTGCTACAAGGTGGTTATTTAGTATGGAGTCAAAAACTTTCTGAAAATCCAAAAATATTGCATCAGCTTGTGACCCTGCGACAATAGCTTTGATTAAGTCGTGTGAAAATAGGGCCAGCTGTGTTTCACACGATCTTTTCGTCCGAAATACGTGTTGGCTCGGTGCAACCAATTCGTTTGCGTCTAGACACTTCATAATGTTCTAGAGTATAACATGCTCCAGAACGCTGCTGCAAACAGATCTTTGAGATATGAGTCGATAGTTCCTAGGATCTCTTCAATATCCTTTCTTGAAAACGGAAACTACTTGCTCAATTTTCACATTGGAAGATATTATTTTCGCTTCTAAAAGAAGTTTACAATATAGGCTACATCACATAGAAACGATAAGATTTCGGCTCCATATTCTAAAAATACTCTTACTGTGATTCCATCGTGATTCAGCACTTTCCTCCACATCAGATGTTCCAACTGTTTAAAATATCTGCAATATTTATTCCTAAGGAATCCATCTCTAACTGCACACGTGGTGTAAAAATGCTTATGTTGTCAATATTTTTATCAGGGATAGATTTTTTAAATTTTGTATAAAGTTCTTTAGCCCTGTCCCTGCTTTTGTTACTCTCACATCCCTTTTGTATTAGTGCTGATATAGTGTTGTCTCTACAGTTTTCTCTTCTTACATACAACCCAAATTTCTTTGGTTGTGAAGCTTCATGTCACTGCAGAAATCCCGTCCCCTTTAAGTGTGCTTGAATCCTCTTTTGGTTTTGGATTAATCTTTTAACTTCACGCGTATACCACAGTAAATCATTACCTCCTGTGATTGTCCGTTTTGGTATACGTATTTCAATACCTTCCTTCACTGTGAGCATAAATCAATGTCACATCTCTTCAGCGGAGTTTCTTCACTTTGAGGTTAAGGTAAGTTCTGAAATATTCTTTTAAGGCCTTTTGAAAATTTAAACAATCCTATCTTTTTTCTTATTGCGCTCACTTGTTGATTTACGGTGTGATTACAGCTTTGTGATCGCTATTTCCTGATTTCGTTGAAATGTCTGAATAATTCTAGCTTATTTGTAACGATAAGATCTAAAATATTTTCGTTACCGCCACGACACCTAGTTGCTTCAGTAACCAGCTATTTAAGATGATGAGCTGAGTAGAAGCCGAAAATATTTTACTAGATATTTTATGTCTGCCACTAATAATGTGAACTTAGTTACACCAGTCGATATAAGGCATGTTGAAGTCACCTCTTAATATCACTGCGTGGTCCTGAAACCATGAAGCAATATTATTTAAATTATTTCTTAACGCCTCAGCAACAGCTACATAGGCATCAAGTGTTTTGAAGGCGCCTGTCGCAAATTTTTTCCTTGCTACGTCAATTTTAATACACATGATTTCGAAAACTGTATCGATGTGTATATTACTACACGAGATGTCTTTACTGATGATTATAAACACTCTGGTTCCATGGAAATTTAATGTCTCTTTAAGGAAAATGTTCATCCTACTATTAAAATTATTTGTTGAACATATAGCCAGTTTTATCCAGATTTCTGGACCGATTCGCATCTGTACTGCTAACACCGTTTTCTAATCCAAGCTGTTTGATACAAACACTCCTACAGTTAGTCAAGATTCTCTAAAACTTTCCTAATATGTGATGTCACATTTAATTTGGTTGTTTTCAACTGAATTTAAAGGTCTGGGTCTTCCTTCCTCAGCCTAAATAACCTTTATGTGAAAGTGGAACTCTATTTTCCTGCTCAGAATGCCAGTGGCGGGATTCAAGTGCCCATTGCAGTACGAGTATAGTGGTTTCTGGTCAATGGAAGCCGACGCAATGGCATGAGTGTCACAAGTCCAGCTCTCAGCAGGTGGTGTCAAACCTTAGACGCAGACATGTACACACCCGTAGCAGTGCTCTAACATGAAGCAAACACTGTGGTCGAAGTTGTTTAATAAGTTACGGCCGTCTGGGCAATATAACCGTCACATAGTGTGATACAATACCCGCTCGTCGTCGTGTACGATCCTCCTTTAACCGCTGGTTCCACATTAGCATCACTGTCACAAACACAATGTCACGGTACGAAGTATCCGCGCCCCGGAGACCAATTACTCTGCAGCGTACTCATTTTTTATATTGTGCCCTTTGACGTCGACGAGGCATATCGCCACTAACTTGACCTTCGTTTGATGTGTCTTCATCAACCGAGCGTTGCGTGTCGCTGACTGCTGTCGGGTCGCACGAAATAAGGCGGTGCTGGGCCTACGTGCACGCTGTATCTCTGTAAACTCAATCAGTTATTATGATTCCACTGTTCTACACATCCTTCGATTTTGAAGTGATACTGACAATGTCTTTTGGGTGTTGACATTTTCATAAACGATAGTATACTTTACATTACATTACATACTGCCCCTCTGACACTTGTGTATCTTGTCACCGAATACTGAGGTCCCATATGACATCACATAGCTTATACTCGAAATATAGGTCACTTTAAATCTGCAACGATCATCAAATGCACTCTATAAACCACGCACTATTCATGTCTTCACGTCACTAGCCACATTCCTATGGCAGATTCGAAACATCAGCAACCACCGACACGAAAATGGCAGAAACCGTAACATCAGGACTACGCAAAAGACCTTCACTACTACGAGATCTTCCTCCAATTTACGGAACCTAATATGGATCGACTGAAAAATCGATGATTTCACTTGCAAAGAAGAATGGCGCCAAGAATATGGCGCCAAATAAGGAAAGCTTCGCCAACTAATCGCAGAGGACTTGTAGATACAGCCGGTGCATTACCGGGACTCGAGATGGATGAGGAATCCCCACAAAGCATAATAACAAAACATGCAAAATGTAATGTGATGATGCATAGGTGTAGACTTCACAACTATGGGGCCTGCGAATGTGTATCACCTGAACAGACATTATCGCATTTAAGAAGATACTAGCGTCAAAAAAAGAACTTAACTGATGCAACTCCATCGGCAGTCGTATAGCTACAAAAGCTGGTGAACTTGATTTGCCTCAATTATTTATTGTTTATTTTGTTTTAATTCATGTAATTTAACTGTTGCATCAATTACAGTTACTGCGATGCCACATGACAAAAATAAAACAGTGCTGTCTTGAAAAATTTGATTTGATGTAAAGTGAGAAATCGTGAAGCAAAAGATTAAACAAAATAATAATAAAATAAACAGGGTGACATCTAGGAATTGGCTGATATCTTAGTGTGTCACATAATAACAATCTGCTACGAAGTTAATAAAAAATGTTGAGATTTTTCTGCTGTTCAAAAAATATATTCCGTGGTTTCTGCGAAGTGCTGATTGCTTCTCTGTTTAATGTGTATCTTTGATACACAAGTATCAGTAATGATGAAACCTGCGGTAGCTACGAAACTAGGTGTTGCTCCGCTAGGATAATCGCTTCAATAATGTACTGAAATCTGTAGTAGTTTTCCGATTTGTGAAATTATTAGAGGTCTGCAGGAAATTATTTTATGACATTATCGAATATCTATAGCATGAAAACTCAATTTTGGCGGTTGAGCCCTACTGAAGAAAAAATTCATCCTCCTCATTACACATTCCACTCGATCCAACTCCACATTTTTCACTGTGATTTGGCTTTCTGCTCTTCTTGTTCATCTTGTCAATCTTCCATAAAACACTGGGTGTCAGCACTATAATGTACGAGGTCTCCTGGGGTCACGTCGAGACACTTTTCCCCCTGGTAAACTGATGGAATTTAGTGTATCTTCAAAGGGGCATTTCTAATTTTAAATAAATGGAGTCAAACAGCAGAAATAATGGTTTCAATGACAGAACATTTCATTTAGGAATTCAAATTTTGACTTCAGGATAAGTGCCAGTAATAATATAGGATTCATGTAAGACTGCATAATTAAATCATTAACCTCAAATTTTCATCTTTTCTGTATTTAATTTAAAATACATGTTGTAAAATGTGTGCCGGAAACACATTTTACTACATGTATTTTGGTTTATATTCCTCTTTTATCTACGTAATATTTGAAATTGAAGAAGTTTAGTAACTACTGGTTCATTGAAGTAAATAGATAGGTGCTCCTATACTAGTCTTAACTTGACAATGGCAATGACAGGTATATCCTGTACGTTTTTAGTTTTCATATACTATATGCAGCACAGATTACTCAGTAACTATTCTGATATTACATTAAGAAGTTGCATCAAACATGTGTTATAAATGTAAACACATGTCAGCTGCCTATGTAAATATTACGTTTAGACAGTTTTGTTGAAATACTAGATGTTACCCGCAAATTTTTACGCGTGGACTTAGAATTTTATTGTTGGAATTGGATATAGAAAGCTGTAAGGTACGCAAAAGGTGTCCAAATTAGCATGGTGTCAGGATAATATGTCAGGGAACCTATCACCATGCCATTCAACCATTGAACCTATCCACAGCTAATCCATACACTATATAATAAGTTATGCTTGTACATAAAATTTATTAACAGGTCGAACACAAACTAGCTGTGAGATAAACAAATCCTGAGCAACAGCTATAAAATTATAGACACTCACGCTATCCGACTGTCATCATTTGGTTATTTTTTTTTTTTTTTTAAACATGACAATGTATGTTGTGTATTGCGAAAAACAAATCCTGTGTCCTTCCTAATGATATGTAGTATTGTCAGATTTCATTAAGGTCGATTTAACCGTTGAGTCGCGAAATGTTTACAAACAAATAGCGTAACTTTCGCATTTACAAAATTAGTTTACGTATCCATTTAATTAAATTATTATGGTAATACAGATAGAACATCATCATAGATATTTTTTGATTTCAAATAATTCTTTTCATGAGAATAGTCGTATATAATAGTTGTATGTCGCTGTTACTCACTGATCTCGAGGTACTTCTGGTGCACGCCGTCGTACTCGTCCCAGACGATGCTGCGGAACCGATTCCTCTCCTTCGAGCCCGCCAGCACTGGCTCCTGCTTCTGGTGCTCGTTAGGGTTCCTGCAGCAGCAAATACAGCCACACATCACTCCCTGATATTTCAAAACGACGTTTTTTCTAACAATTTGAAAGTTAGAAGCTTAACAATTATTTGTACCCATGCAATACGGTCAGTCTCTGTAAATCGAAATATTCGCTGCGATTACCCATCCTAAGCATACGATCATTTGGCATGCATGAAAGTAAGCTAACACTTGCTTCACTAGTTGCATAAAATAGAATCACTCTTATTGTTTAGGATGATCTGTTTATTTTAAATGCCCGTATTTAAATCAAATGCTTTTGCTGAACATTGTTTTAATTATCTACGCACTAAAAAGTAAAAATTTCCTTGTGAATTAACTTATTAATTCACGGGCTACCTTTTCCGTCTCGAATCTATGGAGGCATCACCGGAGTATTGATTTTATAAAAAATTCCTGACCTTTCGCCGCGGGAGCGCATCAAATTGATGGGACGTCTAAAAGTCGGAGAGGTAGACCAGCTAGTCTCATTACAGCAGCGGAACTCTGAAGGACAAACATCTACTAGAGGAAACAGCAAGGCGACAAAGGTAGTGAAAAACATATTTTCGAGAAATCCCGTTACATGTTTACTAACAGTAAAGAAACATGCTAAATGGCTCAAGGATGGTATTAACAAACCAGTAATATTAAGCGCTATTTCCAAAAACTTGTTAATTGTATTATTTTTTTAAAAAAAGCTTATATTGTGATTGTAAGCCAAAAGAAAAGAATATTGTAATAACGCTTTAGGCTGATATACTAATTCACAAGTATATAGAGGATGCACTGCAATCATAAAACTGTATAAAAAGGTGAGAACGTGTATTCGTTTATTCTACATGAATACGAAAAAGAAATACAAAAAGGCAGTTTCATCATTTGTTCGCGTTATCCACTCGATACACGGAAAAAGTAATACAAGAACGAATGAGAGTCTTATTGTGAAATTCTTCAGTATCTCTTAAATTCATAGTATGGAACAGTGCATTTGTATTGTTTCTGTTTAGTCCTTCGGCGACGACATTCAATACTTTTTTCGTTCTTTTTTTCTATGTTTTTGCTCGTTTACTGTATAAGAGGCGCGAATATACCAGGCAATCGCTCTTGAAAATCGGAATCTATGTGGACGGATAGGGATTCGTACTAGCGTCCTACAGATTGGTGTCAACAGACAAAAACTGATCATTTCACGTTGGGTTCAAATTTAAGTAGAATAACTTCCTATCATGAGAGGCCCTTCCGACCGAAGGCATCCGGGGAAACAATGCAGATTGTCGGTAAAGGGCCAAACGTAGAAAAGAGCTGTGTCGCCACAGCGGCAGAGGGTGGGTCTCATTCCCTACAATACCTGCCCTTTCCCGCTTCACACACAAACGGCAAGAAGAGTCGACGAACCGGAGGGAGACAATTAATACGGTTACTGCTGCAACGATTTCAGGGCAATTATTATTACTGCGGCAGTCTGCTTAAAGTGAAGGCGACATTTGTCTGCTGCTCAACAATGAACAGTACGAGTAAGAGAAATCTCGTTTTGCGGGCATCTAGTACAGCGGGTTTGACTATACAGACGCCAAGGATGACTGCACAACCTAATTATTTCTTCATCTTCTTCTTGACCACGTTTTCCCAACATTAGGGGTCTGCTGTATATGATGAGATATTCTCATCGTTGGCTTGGTCATATTTGGAGCTTTGTTTCTACGCCCACATGCCTTTTCTGAAGCCATATCTACTGCCAGGTCACATCACGTACTAATTGAGGAACTTAAGTGTTGCCATCTGCAAAATGGGTAACTATGTTCTGTGTGAGATAAGTGTATTTTCTCTTCGTGAAATGTGTTGTTACTTGTTTATTAGGTGCTGATTGGGGATTCACTTCGATGGCTCCGCTCGTCCCTGGACCTGTTGCCCCCCCCTATCCAGTGTACGGCACTTTAGCGTACTGAGCCATACTGCCGGGTATCGCGCAGCCTAATATGACACCAGGAAATCGACTCCACCCCTACATCAAAAGAAATGAAATTCGTACGAGATATTCTCAATTACGCACTTACTGCCCGAGCTCATCAACAACTAAAAATATTAAAGTTTTTCGGTACTGAGAACCTAATAGCAAATCATCCCTGTAATTTAATTAAAACCTATCAGAATTCTGATGTTATGAATAAAAATTTAATGGTATTATCACCTTTATTGAAAAGCTCTTCTCCTTTAAATGTCCCATATGGTACCAATGCTTTATGCAAAATTAAATTAATTTAATTGCTGTCCGGCAGTAGCCAAATTAGTTAAAATCTAGATACCCAAATTGAAACTATACCACCTGCTACAGTAAAACATCACAGAACTCTCTAGAAGAGAGAGCGATCTGGTGTGTCAGTGGTTTAGCTGTCTGATCGGAAATGTAAAGGTCCTAGGTTCGAATCATGGTCTCGGCTGTTTTTTGAATGTCCCGTAACCCCGGCTTCACTGCTGTCACAGCTTGCAGTGCAATGTGAACCACGCGAGAACGCTTCCACGTTAAGCTGTAGGTCCCCTATATCATGAGACGCATTACGCGGCGAATCGAATATTCTGTCATCTGAAGACCGAACAAACCTTCGGGACCTTCCGGTAAACAATACCACACGATGATTTGATTTTTAGACAGGAGAGGCGAATACGAGGTCCAAGCCAGGCGCATGTGGCTTTTCAGTGATTTTTCGCGGTACTGCAGGCTGCCGGCACGGCTTGTAGAACAAAGGCCCGACCGAGTCCACCGTAAACTTTTGGGCTGCCGCCGCGTGGACCGTGCCGGAGCGGCATCCCAGCGGATGTTTCCAAACTACCTGCTTAGGCGGGTCGTCGGCATGCGGGCCACGCGCCGCCCGCTGATGTACGCAGCCCACGCCCCGCCCCTCACCAAACTAACCGTTTTCAATTCGGATGGCCGACAGCCGGCCGCGCCGGGGGCATTCCTCCTTCCCTGCCGCCCGCGGTAATTCGTCACAGGCGGATGTAATCAGCAATCGCCCCCACCCCACCACCTCATTATTCTTACCTGCGTCGTTTCGGCTTGGCCTCGTTCCAGTCTTGTGGTTAATTCAATTTCACTAGCTAAGTGGAATATCCGCCGGCTCACAGACCGTTTTCTGCGCGGTGTCAGAACTGCACGCCATTACGACTCAAAGTGGCCCGTAAATGAGAAAGTCTTCTCGTGACTCGCCGGTCAAACAGCCATTTAAACAACGTCTTAAGAGAAAAGGAAACGGAGGGAAGAGATATTCGCCGCTACGGAAAGATTTTAAGACAAGCGCATAAATTTTTTTCCTTTCGATACCTGGCTTACTATTACTATTTTCATCGCGCTTATAACCTAAACTTCACATAAAATTATTAAATAACTAATGAAGCGTAATGAAAACTAATTATGAAATTATCTTTAACGACTATGGCCAGCAAAGGGTTTAGCATGTTATCCTCTAGTTGCAGAGATTTCTGGTTTTAGTCCGGCCCACGACAACGGCATTTTTTAATTAACTTTCGGATCCCTTCTAACTTATTCCAACTTTCTCGAAAAATATGATGAGCAGAATCCGCACATAAATGTACTATCGGAAAGCCTGCTGGCTAGCTGTAAGGTGTTAAGAAGATTTTTTTTAGTGATAATTTGTCTATACATTTAAGATATCAAGATTGTATATACAAATTTTTTATATATAATTTCCGCATCCTTTCTCTTGTAAGAAAGAATGTTGGTGACGCTTGTGATTTGAGGTAACTTTTAAAAACACGATGAACAAAGTATTTATAGCATAACTAAATCAGTTAAGAATAACGCTGAAGTGAATTAGGAGTTTTCAAGCACCAAGACTGACACGAGATTGCTGTGAGATATACGAGAATCTCTGTACCGGACTAGGACAAACCAATACCAATAAGAGCGCCCCAAAATATTTAAATCGTAAAAATAAGGTCGAAGGATCTTTTAACTTGTTACTAACAACATATTAAGATAAGGAGAAGATAGAAGCTACAACTATCAGAAGATTTCCTTTGGAATTTACTGATTAATATGCTGCGGGAAGGTTTAGTTTCAGTATCATACTTCTATCACCAACTTATTTGTATCATGAGGATTACATGGATCACGACATCTATCGTTAATACCTATCCCTCATGCCATTATGCATTGATGTAAACGTAAAAGAAAATAATGGTAGTAGATGGCACAATACTGTCAATTGGAGAGTAATGTACCCGCAAATATTTGGATTGGACTCAGTAAAAAGTAATGATATAGAAGGTTGTTGGCTAAAGAAGCTGTTACTTCGTAGTTCGAAAGGCTGCAAAGTTTTATGAAGCCTCATGAATTTGGGTCATTTAGCAAGATTTATTTCTGTGGGATGTATGACAGAATTTTACTTTTGGTGTCAGTGATCTAACAAGAAGAAGACTCAAAAAATTCTTATGTCAATAGAGATCTGTGAGGCAATGAGTAAAGATAATTGAGTTTACTGCATTGAAATATATCCCCTGAACTTAAAAATCACATATTGGCGATTGGTAACATATCAATACTTTTTTCTTACTTACAAAAAAGATGGGTGGACATCAATGTATTTAGTCACACGCTTGAAGACAGTTTCACAGAACCGCATGTCGGTTAAACAGCGGCATAATAATGTTCAAGATATTTATTTTGGAAGCCAGTTTCAGAAGCTGCCCTTTATAACCTGAAGTATAGACTCAGTCACGAAGAAGGCTTATTTTTTTTTAAAGTAACCCCTATTCTAATTAGATTACTAGCACGACTTTTAGAGTAGGCCCTACCAGCTTTTCTCAGACAACAGCTAACATTATTTTATATGTTCGTTAGATAACGCCTACAAGGAAAATGAGGTAGAAGGTAATTGATAGAAAGTAATTAATAGTAATGATAATTAACAACAATTAAAATATTTTCATTTGTGACGAACAAGATTAAAGTAAGTGTTAGTGCCTCCTAGACACAAGTGGTCTGAACCAGTTCCTAGAGAATTTCAAGAAAAATATTTGGTACTGATAGCCTGGTAAATATCTAAGCGAAATTGTGTACAGACATGATTAACAGCTGCTCTAAAAATAATTACCATGTCAAATAAAAAAAAAAAAATACCGTGGCCTATCTCTGAGGATCGTAGCAACGGAATATCAGTCAAACAAAATATTTCAACACGGAGCGTGATGCAGTAAGTGACTAAATGTAACGACCCTTCACCCATTATTATTATTTTTTTGTAATTTAAAATAAAAACACTGAAGTTTGCTTAACAACCAGTTAATTACGAGTGCTTGAAATTCTGTCAGCACCTGTTAGAATGGTACGTTTCATATGGGTAATCGTAATGGATGTTCCACACCATCAGTCTCTGGCGTTTCTATCCCAGGAGACTAGGAAATGACCAACATGGACTTAACTGATGAGAAGGACTTCGGAAGATTACGCGGCATATTCTACAGCCCCGAGTTTCGTCACCAGTGGCATATATATATATATATATATATATATATATATATATTCACTAGTCAGTGCTAAATAATTTGACAGACACGTCTACACTCTTTCTTAACTGGCTTCATATAGAACAGAGTCTCTGATACCTTCTAACAAACTAGAACATAAAACGCTCTACAAGATAATTGAGATAGTCTCTTTACAACAGACCGAGCGGGGCGGTGTAACGGTTAGCGTTCTCGCCTCGCATTCGGGAGGACGGCGGTTCGAATCCCCGTCCGGGCATCCAGATTTGGGTTTTCCATGGTTTCCCCAAATCACTCCAGGCAAATGCCGGGATGCTTCCTTCAAAAGGCCATGGCCGAATTCCTTCCCATTCCTTGCCCCCATCCTTGCCCCCCCCCATCCTTTCCCGTCTCTAAAGACCTCGAAGTTAAAAAGAGACGTAAAGCAGTAAAAAAAAAAAAAAAAAAAAAATCTTTACAACAGAGAAGATTTTGTTATGCTTTAAGGAAAGATTTTTCTATGACTGAAATATTACTTTTTCGGAAGCGTTCTATGACTGTCTGGGCCAGAATTTCAGAACTGTGTTTAATATTACACATTTATTAGAATAAAACATTGGGTTAAGACACTCCATGAACGCAAGTTAAGCGATAGAACATGATACAGAAAACCCTGAAAATACCTTACAATAATTATAAAAATACGTATAGTATTATTGGTCGGTAAATTCGAGAAGGATGGTTCTACCGTGGCTACTTTAATCAAACCCTGTAATCATACATGGTAAAGGGACGTACAGATTAACGTGGTAACGGAAGCACGGCAGTTCGTTGGCGTACATCACATTACGCAACAAGCTGTGCTAGACGTGATTGTTAGGTTAAGGGCCTTTTGGTAATCCCTGCCGAAAACAGGGATTCGGATCGGGAAACTTTCCGTCTCTTACCACCACTGAGCCACCTGACAGCTCACCTTGCAATAATCATCTTTATAATGGTTACCCGTTCAAGTAAAAACATCTCGCAGAGAGTGACTATACGTTTCTATTACGGGAAATGATAACCATTAAGCTGTAAACAATTTGTTGCTTACGCAGCGGAAGTGATTGCCAGTGATTAATCTAGACACCATTTAACTATAACCACTTACCGCAGATATCACATATTATTTTGCTTACTTAATCATTTATAATGGTAGATGTCTTACATTTGAGTTAGCTGTTATCCTGAGCATACAAGTGACTGCAATCTGATATTTAAACAGGTAGTTCTCACATGACGTAAAATGTGTCTCAAAAAAATATTCATTACTTTTAGCGACTAACAGAGCACGTGAGAGTCATCGCTAGCTTTTATATTATTAACATGCAGAACTCGTATTTTCACACCATTAATGGGATTTGTTACCCGTTCGCTGAACGTGGGATGTCTGTGATATTTTCAGAACTTAAACTGATAGCAATATGTAATAGCCAGTATTTTTCTTATTTTAACAACCGCATTTATTAAGCATTGATCTTAAAGAATTATGATAACCACAGTAGTCCTATTTAAAATTAAACTAAGATTTCTAATACGATTTTTCTATGAATTCAGAAATTCTTTAGACATTGAAAACTAAACGATTCCTCCACATTTTAGTCAGAAAATACGTCCTGCTAGTGCATTTTGGAAGGTAATAATAATAATAGATAAAATTGCAATGAAACGCACAATCCGGTGGCAATCTCTGTACACACCCACCCTTCCTCCTCCAGCCCCCACTTTTGCCCTCAACCAGTTTTTAATTTAAACTCATTCAGTGTTTTCGGTAAATTATTCATCACTTCTCTTGGCAATTTTTCCCATCCCTTACACTCTTTCCTATAAAAGAAAATTTTTCCACGCCCTTATGCCTGAAATCACATGTTCATCTTTACCCTTCCAAGTACCTCCCTTAATTTTCCCATAAATATCTTTCCACGCTTCATCACCAATATAGGCCTTGTACATTCCCATGACTCTTTCACCCTCCTTCTATCATCCAATTAATCCCACTCCAGCTCCTTTATCATATTAGTTACCGATTGTGTTTTGCGGTAATTTCCAAAGATAAATCTGGCAGCCCTTCTGTGCAATCCCTTCAACTCCAGTATTTGATACCCAAAATGTGAATCCCATACTACATCACCGTATTCCAGCAGTCGTCTGACTAGAGTTTTGTATCCCAATTCCCTTACTTCTCTAGTGCATCCCCTCATCACTCTTTCCAACAGGTGAAGGATTTTGAACCCTTTCCCTACTACCTGTCCAATGTGTCCTGCCCAGTTAAGCTTTCTATCAAGTGTTTTGCCAATGTATTTACATTTAGAGTCTTCAATAAGTAGTTCCTCCCTCAGATTATAATCATAATCAAGCATTAGCTTTTTATCCGTGTACCTAATAAGCTGACTCTTCTTTGCATTTATCTTCATCCCATGTTGACTCACCCAGCTAGTTATCCTATCTAGTTCACCCAGCAGCTATCTACAGTTTTCTATTGTTTTAATCCATTTATAAAACATTATGTCATCTGCAAACAATCTGAGAGTAAACCATTAACATAATCATTCATTAGAATAATGAATAGCAATGGTCCCAATACAATACCCTGTGGTACTCCCATGTTCACTTCTACTTCTTTTGATACTGCATTTCCTACCTCAACTTTTTGCTTTCTTCCTTTTAGGAATTCTTCTACCCAGCAAATCACCTTTTTAATCAACTCCAATAGTTGTTACCTTATTTAGCACCATTTTATGGCTCACTCTATCAAAGGTCTTTGAAAGATCTAGTGATACACTAGCAACTTGACCTCCCCTGTCCATTTCATCACAAATATCATGCATATAGCCTATTAACTGGGATTCGCATGAATATTCTTGTCTAAAGTCATGTTTCCGAGTTGAAAACGAATTACGTTCCTCACAAACACATCTGATATGGTTGGATATTAATCTCTCCATTAATTTACCTACCACCGATGTCAAGCCGATTTGCCTATAGTTTTCAACCCTATGTATCACCCTTCCTTTATGGACCGGAACTACTATTTCACTCATCAGTCATCTGGTAAAGAACAAGTATCCATGATCAATTTAAATAATGTTTCTAGATAAGGTACAATGTTCCATACTACTACCTTTAAGACATCCGTAGTAATAACACCACACCAGCCCTATTACGATTTTTTAGATTCCTTAGTACCTTCATGATATCTTCATATTTAATTTCAAATTTTATAATCTGTTCACTTCCAACTGTGCAGGTAGGCTCGTTTTCTATGGTTAGTGCAATAATGATTTGATATTTTATCCGATATGTAGACCATAAAGGTGTGATATAAAGAGAACATTACCCTGTCCTGGCGAAGTTGCTGAGGTACACTATGACGGCTTCGGAGAGTCCGACCTCGGACTTGGTGTAGTTGCGGGGGAAGTGGTTGAAGCCGTCCACCAGTGGCGCGCCGAAGATGTACGGCAGCTCCTCGCCGTGTACTGTGCCCATGCGCTGCGGAAGAGCAGAGCATAGCCACATAAACAATCAATATCTGAGTTTCACGCGTGGTTTAGTAGTACAATAACTGCTCGAGCGACCTATGATCGATATTAATCCAAGACCTCTTAACAAACTATATAGCAGTAACGACGTGTAATCAATCTCTTGTAGTACTTTTAATATACTTTCCCTAGCGACTATATAAAACTGATGTTTTAAGGGTCCACGCCACTAACTCAAATGTTTGATCCTCAGTTTTGTGCAGCTTAATATGTTATCTGTTCCCGACTAGTTGAACTTATTTAAGAAACGCTCCTTTCTAAATAATTTCCTAATATAATTATAGATTTAACTTTTCCTATGAATGATAAAAACTAATAAAAACTTAAACATGAATTTCCCCGAAGATGAAACCTTGATATATAAATTTCTGTATCCAAAACTCAATTATTTAGATCCTGTTTTGAGAAAACCGATATATTATATATATATTATATTATATTATATATATTATATTATATTATATTATATTATATTATATTATATTATATTATATTATATTATATTATATTATATTATATTATATTATATTATATTATATTATATTATATTATATTATATTATATTATATTATATTATATTATATTATATTATATTATATTATATTATATTATATTATATTATATTATATTATATTATATATATTATATATTATATATTATATTACATAACTTAGCTAGGAATCGTTGTGAACTTTTATTTACAAGCGATGAACAGTAGGAAAAGATAATAAAAATGAAACTCAAGAATACAAACAAGGAATAGTCGTATAACTACTTACTATTTTTCAATCAAGAAATACAATCTTAATAATGCAAAAGTATTAACGTTAATAAACATTTAGTCGATCATAGCTGATCGTTCAAATTCTCCTCCAACAATCTGTGTCGGCTAACCTGCTATATAGGCCTACATAAAAGTGTGTGCCAGCATTGAAAGTATAAATGACATATCCTGTCATCGTATATTTTGAAACACTTAAATTTTGGTAGACCTTTTAAGAATTCTTCTGATACTGTATATGACGTCTCTTAAAGAACTTGTGAACTTTTACATACACGTGATTATTAGAGATAAACAAACATGAAAGAAACATCACTGTTAGTATTACAAATTTCAATTACCGATGTAACTTATACAATGGGATTAGAAATATGTTCCTCTCGACAACTATTTCAACACATACTATCTTAGTAGCCCGAGTAGGACAAGTAGATAAATGTGTTTCTTGCTTGGAAATAGGATTACTTACCTGCAGCATATTTAGCTGCTTGGAGCAGCAAACTCGCCAAATGTACCCGAATAGTTGAACTCATTGAACGTGTCTGTAACGCTAATTTGATAATAAGGAGACAGATGTCGGTCCTTTCTACATTTTGAGACATAAAAATGTAATAAACGCCTGAGCATGAATTTTCCCTCAGATGAGATCCTGACAGATCGTTTTATAGGTTCATAAAACTCGTTGTGCTTTTCATTGAAATCGTTAGAGCCGTTTTCTAGAAAGCGATTAAGTTTGTAAGCATGGGATATATTCAAGGATTAATGTACTTAAGAGAAGGTGCTTCAAAAGTTTAATGCTTTCCATCAGGTTAGTGTAGTAGATGGGAAGATGTTTCGTTCAATAAACTACAAGATGCGGTAATTGTCATGTCCTGTTACCTTTTTGAAATAATATTGGTTAAAATTATGGTTATAGAACCAAACTCCACAGTTTTTGTATGTTTGTGATGTAATGACCAGCCTCCGTTTCGTAGCCTGTTCGTACGTGGGCGTGACACAGTACAGATCCTCTCGCCCCTAGCGAACGCCTTGTTTGTGACAATTACCTTCGTCCAGCTCAACAAAGCGGCTTAGCGGAGGATGCCCTCAACTCGCACTGTTTCCTTTACTGCTTTAATGATCTGTGTGACTATTTTGACACCGTGGAAAAAAAGAGACATCGCAGATATCACCCCGTTGATGGAAAGGGAACGTTTGGTCATTTACTGCGTAATTTGGTTTGGTAGACTATTAGCGCCCGCTCAGTTGCTTGCGGCACCGTGTTGGTGTCCTGCGTTGACGCAGGGTTAGCTGGTTAGAATTCTCATCATCAAGAGTTGGACAGCAGGGTAGGATTGGTGGTGGTGTACAATTCCTGATCATCAGATTGTACACAAAACCCCTGGGTTAAATCATAAATCTATCCACAATGGGTACGGAGTGAGGGCATAAACGGCACTGTTGGCGATTCGTCCGTCGGATGGAGAATAGTAACCCTGAATGAATAGGGGGGGGAGGGGGAGGCAATGTATTTCACCCTCTCTACCATCACTCATCGACACAACACAAACTACACTCTGTACCAAACATACTTGCTCGATCACAATCATCCACAGAATATTGACAGTTACCAACTCTACCACAATGGGGAGGGTATCGGAAAACCACCTCAGTTCATCATTTAAAACTTCCCATGGAGGGGTAAACATCCCCCATGGCAACTTCATACCCCCAAACTCGGGTTAGGCATTCAAGGACATAGCGTCGTTGGTGAGCGGTAACTATTTGGCACGCATTCAGGAGGACAGACTTTCGAATCCACATCCAGCCGTCCAGATTTGACTATTCCAAGATTTCTCTATATAACTCTAGGCGAATGTCGGGATCGATCATTCAAAAGGCGACGTCGAATTCTTTACCGTTTTTTGTCCCCAGTCCACTCCCGCTTCTAATGGTCTCGACTACGATGAGGTGTAAAGCCAGAAGCAAGAAAAAAGCGTTGATAGAAGGGGTGTAATAGGGCATTTCGCAGCAAGTCGAATATTTTTAATAAGTCTTTTAAACACGAGTGAATACTATTAATATTTCTGACATACCGAGGAAATCCCGTAGATAACTTGTGAGTGACAGGCCTACACTGGACAAGGGAGAGGCAGCAAGTGTGAGAGACCACCTCTGTGGTGACGGAATGCGATTTCTCCGTCTCGTATGCAAGGTCATTCAACTGAGTAGCTTGACAGAACATTTCCTATATTTGCTGTCTCAACAGATGCCTGTCAAAACCAGTATTGAATTCAAATACTAAATTTGTGTAAATAAATATTATCCCTGTCCTTGGGCGCGTGAATTTAATTTCGATAGCGTATTTAGTGAAATCTGGCCGAGAATTAATAGAGTCTATCGAAAGTGACAGATAGAAGATTCCCTATATACAACACAGTAATGTACCTGTAGAACGGTTAGACATAGACATTAACGTGTCAGGACGACATTAATAATTGGAATTACCACGAGAGACAGCCGGGTTTCCAGAAACACAACAGAGTGCAGTTTCTAGAAATTTCTGTTAAGTATATGAAGCCACACCACGATGTCTTCGACAAATAATCTTTCCAAATTTCTAGCAAGATTATTATAGATACATCTCAAATAAATGATGGTTAATCATTTACGAATTTATTAATAGTTCGATTTTTATACGCGCAAAACATTATAGCAGAAATAAGAAACATAAGCTTACAATACTGATGCTGTATTACATTAAATTGTCATCCTATAATGAACATTCTAAAACTCATAACGGAAAAACAATCTTGTCCATTCATTTATATTACAATAATATGGAGTCGAAGACATCTGTTGATCAAAGCGAATTACAAGTAAGAACTCCACGCAAAGTATACATCCTGCCTTAATCGAAAAATTTAATTTAAATTGGATAAATTTATCAATGTATAAATAAAATTAAAGGTAACCTAAATCTTTTGTTTCAAAAAATAATTATTGACTATAGTAAATTAAATATTTTTCTAAATATTGTGAAACTGATATACTGATATCTTTATATTTATCTAGGTATCTCACTTCCTAGTACAGCACCTTCGATGCACATTAATAACCGGTGACTGGGGTTATCAGAATACACGAATAAGAACTTTAGTTCTAAATAGTGATATTAAATATGGTTATAGATATCGATATTAAATGTAGATGCTAGATTAATATAAATGCTTAAATATAGTGATATATATCAATATTAAATTAGATTTAACTCTTAAATACCGCTTTCAGTCGATTTTGCGTCATTATTATGTGGTCTATGACTAAGAATAAATCGTCAAGAGGAACCACTAACTTGGTTTGTAATTATAACTTTCAAACAGTGTTTTAGATGTCTCTTACGTGAACATCTCAATAGACTTTGTTACAAATTTGTTAAAATCCAAAGAATACAGGATTACGACGTATGTTGCACGACGACCATTACCGGAATATAACCTAAACGTCATCCAACTCGCAACAGAAAAACCAAAGCCGATATCTTTTACAAATGGTAGCTAAACACGCAAAGTTTCCGAAAATGTCACAGATGCCTATGAGGCACAGTGAAAATAGCAAAAAGTGTTTCCGAGAACAAAACTAAAAATACTCAAATGCAAACCAAGCAATGTCAAATAATTCAGTCAAAAATGAATTTGACTGCTTCATTCAGCGGAAACCTGGCACACTGACGAGAATATTGTATGTAATAAGAGTTACTTTGGAAATATATTGAAGTTTCTATTCAGCACGCCGTTCTGCGCATCCATTAGCAGGAGAGTCACGCACCGACTTAAACAGGGCTGCCGCCCTTAATGTGGGGCCATATGGCGGGGCCCATTTTTCGAAGCTCTGTCCACACGAGGCGGCCATTATTGCCGGCCCCTAGCAGCGCAGGTAGCCGCTTCACGGCACTACCCAGACGTGCGACGGTTGCATAGCAGGCAGGCTGGTCCGCATGCTCCTTCCCAACAGGACGTTATTGGTGTTAAAGGATGGCCCCAGTGTATTGTCTCCTCCCATCAACTGCGAATCAGCTACCTTCCTCATACTCTCCTGTCTGGTTTAGGAAGACTTTGTCTGCAAACCACTAATCCTTCCTCAGATATCTCTCTAACGCATCTCACCTGCCTGTTACTGCTCTCATATCCAGCTTCCTATTAACTTCATTCTTACAAATGAAGTACATGGCAGGTCGGAGACAGATAAACATTGATTAATTGTAAATTTGTATATTTTTCGTAAGGTTGAGTATTATTTTGATGGATGGAAATTGTTTGAATGAAGTGGGATTGTATTAGAAGCCGTTCAATGTTTGAATTGTTAATTATGAAACTTGTATTGACGGTATTGTTTTTTAAACGACCTTACCATTGAGAAAGTCCAATACTTGAGTGAAAGTCCTGACAAAACCTGTAGCTCAACTAGTGACCTTATATCAACAACAACTAGACAATGAGTTGTTTGTAAAGCCGTCAGTTATAGATTCTCCTGCTCAAAGCTTAGGGAAAATGAAAAGTCGATTTATCAGCTAATATTGTTTATTGGCTCATTTTAAATTAATCAGAAAATATTAGATGGCAACGGAATATAACTATAGGATTCTAAGGTAGTAATCAACTAAAGAGCACCCCAATAATGTTTGAGAATGTGTTTTTCTGACTGATTTGAAGTTAGGAATCTATAAATATAAGATAATAAGATTTTATCCAGGAGAAATTAAGATATTTTTGATAAATAGTGGTCTGATATCATTGTGATTAAACTATCCGACTGGAGATCAAAATGTCCGACTTTGACATATGGCACAGCTTGCTGTGTGATGTGGAGTACGCCAGAATGCTTCTGTGGTTCGGATTCCACGTTAAGCTGTGGTTCCCCTGTACCAGGTAGAATTACAGGGTTATGTTAGTTAGCAACGACAAGAGGCGCATTGCGACGCTAATCGAAAACTGTCACTTGGCGGCCGAACAATCCTTCAGAACTTGCTGGAGAACAATAGGCTACATTATGATTTTTTTTTTAATGAAGTTTGAGCCATTGTTCATGTGTGTCTTTCTTGATGTGCGCAATTCACTCAACATCTGCTGCTGCAGAATGTTGGTTGGGTTTTGAATAATGAACTACCCCTGGTCCCTGAGATAAAAAAGTATGTGTTTCGTTTTGATGAATATACTAAACGCTATTAAATTAAGAAATACGTACTAGGAAATTTGCATAAATTTTTCTCAGAAACGCAATTACCGCAAAAACTACAGGTAGAATGTTGATGGGGTTTCGAGCAATATGCTACCCACGGTCATTGAAATAGAATAAGATATGTTTTACTTTGATGTGATGTCAGAAAACCGAGAAATCAAAGCAAAAGTGTTCAGAAATTAGTGTCCATTTAAAGGTAAATTAATACTCGCAAGCGAAATATTTATCGTGATTTTACGACAGTATTCCAAGGATTTAAGTTACGGTTTTTTCCCCCGCCTTGCCGATGTATTATCTTGAATATAATTGGTTTAAGAAAGCTGTCCGTATATTACCACTCCAAATGTATGAAGACCTGGGCAGCAGCAACAGATCATCCTAATTGCGTTCAGTCGTCTTGATGATTCATGGTACGTAGTTTTTTAACATATGGCGGACGGTCTCGTAGTTTCAGGTTCTACAATGCCGAAGGTCGATGTTCATTCGTTTATGTTGAAGTACGTCGAGAATTAATTTCCGTTTCTATAGATTGGCCATTACTTACAGCGGTGTGTAACATTTACGTGCAGACTGCGTTAGTACGCGAATCCTATCAAGGTTGTTGATAAAAAAAAATTCAAATAAAAAACCAATATTCAACTACTAAACAATATAAAAATCAGTGTACGACCCCTTACAGAACATTTTCGTTTACACCAAATATTTATTGCTTCTCATAACGGCTCCGATCTAAGCCACTATAAATTGATTCAGACGAGTTACACAACTGTGTGACCTTGTAAACTTATAGCTCTCATGTAAGATAGTTAAACATTGCTGTGACGTATATTTATTATCACTCTTCTTTTAGAGCAGGGGTAGACAATTGTTTTTACCGGGAGGCCTCTTTGTGGAAAAGGAGGTTAGCGGAGGGTCACCCCTTTTAAAATGAGAGCGTCATTAGTTTATGTTTTTGGAAAGGTATACATTGTTCCATAAAATCTTTAAAGATAAATTATATAATTAAAATAGTGGAAGTTTTATTCAATTTTTTATCTGTTCTAATTTCATGCCATTCAAGCATATTTAATTATAGTTTAATCCTATCACACTTTTCCAACAACAAAAAAAATTAAATCAGGAGTGATATTGTTGCTTGAGATTCTAATCACAGGATGCAAGTATATTTACTCTAGTTGATCTTCAAGCATGAAAAACTTTGCTTACAAATATATTGAGAGAAAAATCAAGAGAACATTTTCCCAACAGATTTCTTAATACATAGACATTTTCGGTAGACAAAGATTTGTAAAAGTGAACTAATATCACAGCATTTAATATTTCTTTCATATTGTGATTCCTGACACCTTCTTTATGGTCTCGTCCTTCAAACTATGCAGATGATCTCTAATCTTAGCGGAAACACATCCAGGTACTTCCTGTTTTTCTAACAGAGGAAAAAAGTGTTTTGCGAATAGGCCTAGTTTTTTCTGCTTTGAATGATTTTACATGCTTCACAATTTCATGTGCAAACAACCCCTTTTTTGCAATTACATATTCAGTTCATTCAATTTCTCAAATATAGTCAGTTGCAAACAAAGAGATTTTTGTAGCTGTCTTAGCGGGCCACAAGAAAACTCTAAGCGGGCCACAAGTGGCTATTTACCCATCCCTGTTTTAGAAACATCTGTTTCAATGCATCTTCGTCCTAAGAACTAACATATTGATAGATCTCGATTGTTTCTAGTTTTCTTCTAATACTATTAATAGTATTCTACTGCAAACATTTTCGAATACGTAATCAGAACGAAGTTAGATCAACTCGAATTCCCAGAAAACTTATAGAATCAGTAAAATATTTTATACAGAAAGCAAAAAAAAAAAAAAAAAAAAAAAACTGGCCGATATTTCTCTGCTTATTTGGTTAAAAATAAATAAATAAACAGGAATTTAAAAGTGAAATGGCGTGAGAATACTTCCTTAGGCTGTAACAACCTTACCTAAATGAAATATATGGATTTTTCTAGGACCGGTATTAGGTCCTATATTAGAGTTGGGTTTATAACACGCTTCTACAACTGTCAGAAGCACCCTGTAAAAAATGAAGCAAATTATTTATAACACAAAAGAAGCAACACACAGTAGAGTACCCTCACATCATAAACACACAATACAATTGACATAGCTTAGCCTCATCTGCATCATAATAGATAAATTAACTTCCAATAAAAGTAATGGATTGTGAAGTTGTTTTTTGCGTACTTCCTTCTTTTAATTTTTAAATAATCGTTCACTGTACTGATCAGCAAAAGATACTTGGACCTTCTATCGGTGTTATCTCACGCCAGTGTTGATCATAACACACACCACTAATATTAAATCACCTTAATAATAATTTCATCACTGTACGTTAGAAATGAACAGTGTTCAATAGTTAAGTTCTTTAAAAGGACATTTAAACAATAAACTGACCATGCCCTCACTTCTGTAATGCAACCTGATTACCTTAAGAACTCTTGGAGAACTGTTAAGCAATTAATTTTGAATATAATTGCATTCACGTTTTCAGATGGTATGTAATATGTACAACGGTATTACATAGAAGGAGATCGCGTATGGTACGCCTGAAATTTAGTATTAAGTAAAAATAACTAACGCACACAATAAATTAATAACAAGTAGAGAACATTAAGGGAACCAAGTATAAATTAATGTATTTGGGAATATTTCAAGAGGTAGTGTACATTAGGGTGTCCCAATATATAAAGGGGATTTTTTTCTCACAAAATCAAATACGGATACCGGCTAATTTTTTTCTGTTTGACCGAAATAACTCACATGATAGATATAATTGTGATTTAATTATGATAATCCGTGCCTACTCGATGCCAAACGTGATACATGCAAATTTGGACTGAGTTATTATTGAATAATTCTAGAACGTAATGTTTATTTGGTCAATATACCCAATAGGCCAATTTGCCAAATTGTTTTTATTTATTGTTTAATATGTAGAGAAGATTATTCTTTAAATTTTCTTTTCAAGGATTTCTTCTTTTTTTTGCGGTCGGTGTTCTTGCATGCAAGTAACAAAAATTGTTTTTGTTCCTCCTCAACCGTGATTAAACCATGAATGTCTTGCATCAACCTGACCATTCTTTCAGCAATATCGTTCGCTGCCCTCAGCATTGAAACCTTGTTTCTGGTTTATTAAAAAAAAAAAAAAAAAAAAAAAAAAAAAAAAAAAAAAAAAAAAAAAAAAAAGCATTATTTGACCACATAGTAGGACATTCATGGAGAAAACAGTCATAAATTTTAAGACGATCCACCAATGACTTGCTTCTGACTGGAATAAGGGTCTTATATTTTTTCTCTGAAATTAAAAAAGAGATAGTCATTTAACAAAATCGCAATGTAACAGAAAACTAAAGAAGCAACTTCTATATGCTCTTATTTAACGTAACATTGAATTAACAACAAATTTCTTCCTTCGATGGGACGTAACATTTAGCATGAGTTGATAAATTCTCATTGGTTAAATTTCCAACCATTTTTACATACGTTTCTTGATCCACATCATCGTCAGTGACAAGACAAAAACTTTATTAGTCTAATAACATAAATGCTTAATTATCTTCTGTAAAGCTGCTTTTGAGATTCTTTTATCAATTTGTTCGTAACTTCAATAATCATAAATCTGGTTTTTACTGCGAAAATACATTGAACCCATGGCTTGACGTAGGATGTCACGATGAATAGGCAAACGTCTAAAGCGCTGCCTTATCCTTGCTCGTAATTTTGAATTGAGAACTATGTAGTGATATTTTTAGGGAATAAATTGCTTTCGCTATCCATCGAGCTTGGTTCATGGCACCTGGAGACCGAATTTTATCTCCACCAAAAAATATCTCAGAAAACTCTATCAACACCCGATAGTCATCTCTGACTATTTCTTGGTCAGTTCAGTTCAGAAAAACTCAAGAATATTGTCAACGGAAACAGTCACGTGCAATGCGAGCTAATTGTATTTTATCTAGTACACTTTTCCTGTTATCTCGGTACTTTTTGAAGAGTGGAATATTAAAATTTGTCGTCACTGACTTTTATTTCGAACACGATTTTTGGCACCAATACACGTAATGGCAACAAGCAATATCTCTATTACGTTTTTGTTCAAGAAGCACGCAGGCACCATTGATACGACGTACAGTACATTTGTAGCCGCAGTATCACAGCAAAGCATTTGAACTTTAGCTTCTAGATTCGAGTTTACAATCGCGTTTCAAACAGCCTGCCCTGTTCACTTGCTGAAGAACTGTCTAACCTAGGCGCACGCCGTCCTCTGTAGCGTAGGGGCTAGAGCTCTGGCGTCACTAGCCAGGTGCAAGGTAGTGAGTCAACGTTTGAAAACAAAATCTGTTCCTTGGAGGGAGAGGGGTGGGTTAGTTTCTCAGGTTTTTGTACGCGAAGCCCATATGGCAGAGTGAATATACCAGACCACCTCAGAGCAGGGAGGTAAGGGTGATACGGTCGTCCATAATTTCATCGAGGAAGAAAGCGATGATTGGTGGTGAGTCAAGGAGCCGTAAGCAAAGAAGGAATAAAAGGCTTCGTCAACTGAGACTCGCTCTCTGTGAATCACTAGAATCTTGTATAGCTCACTCAGTGTACCGTTCAACAGTTGAGAAGCAGTGTTTTTTGGAAAGTGCATCGATTGGTGAGTGCCTGAAGTCCACTGAAGCCTCAGCCCACGATTAATATAAGGCTGATAATTCTCTCACTACCTCTCTCTCTCTCTCTCTCTCTATGTATATATATATATATATATATATTGCTCTCACTTTCTTGTGTTGAAGGTTCTAAATATATATCTGATAAAAGTACTAATCAGTCAAAATAAAACACTTAGTGAGCCTAAATATTTTTTTGAGACTAGTAGCCTACATAAAAAGTTTTTTTTATGAATATAATGCTATCATATTGATTTTATGAGTAAAAATTCATACAGTGATTCATAATAAACAAGTGACTCCAAAATATTAAAATTTATTGCACCGTTCCCCCCTCATCTGCTTACTTATTTTGGGAAATTTTTCGAAGTTCTAGAGTAAGAAATATTTATTAATGAACTTCGTTGCGTAATATGACACACGTGACGGAAATAAAGTGTATCTACGGGGGGAGAGTAAAAGTTAGTTGTAGCTGAAGTAATCATAAGTAAATAGTTGCAAACAAGCAAGGTAAAGGATAAATAATAAGAATAATTTCCGTGGGAGGTTACAATCGCCATATGACACTCGGATACTGCAATCAGCTGAAATTTGATTCGGTTGATCTTCATAAGACAGAAGTGGTGGTTATGTGCTCGGAGGTGCCCCAATTACCTGCAGAAGTTTGCGGTCGATTCACCTCGGGCCTTCACTCTGACCATTTTTTAATTAAACCGTGCAAGATTAATGTGGCCGCAAAATGCTTCTGTAATAACACAACTCTTTGTCGTTAATGGATCCACTTGAACCGCAGTAATTAAAACAGAACGGAAATCTGGGGCAGCAAGATATTGCTAATTAAAATTTCCTTTCAGCAAAAACTTTTTGGAAGAGGAAAAACTCCAGTTCCCACCTGCGTAAAAGCCAGACTGCAGTATTAATGTATTTCTTAACGAGTTTCACCTATGCCAGCCCGCCGTTCCTGAATTTCACCTAGAAAATTAGCACCCCAGGAGGATGATATTTCCAAACGCAGATCACTTTGTTAAAATGAGAACTGTTCTCTTATTAAATACTAACAGTTACCCGCAACTTCAGTAACGTAGTCTATTAATTAATGGATTAAAACGATTAAGATACATTTAATACTTCGAAAGCGAAAAAAAGCACCGTAACTAGTTCGTATAACAAGATGCTATTCCAAAGCTTAAATCGTGAAAAACCAGCAGTTTTCGAGTGAAACACATACAGTGAAAAGTGGGTGCTAATTTGTTGAAACTTTTATTTTAGATTTCGGCTTTCGGACTTTACATCAAAATGAAAATTTCTATATGTACCGTGGCTGTACAGTAACTGAAACTCCATGAATATCCCCTGGCAGTTCTTAGGTATTACCCCCCCCCAACCCTTAAGTCTTTACGCCTTCCAGAGGATGTAAAGGACTAGGAACGAAAAGGAATTCGGCCATGGCCTTTTTAAGGAACCATCATGGCACTCGAAAGGAGTGTTTTGGGAAACCATGGAAAATATAAATCATGGCCGTGCACGGATCGAACTTGCGTCTCCGGAATGAGCTCACTTCATCACACCCAGGGTTTTTGCGTAATTCTTGTTTATCCTAACTTGCAAATAAAAGAATACGAATCTATAAAACAGTTGATTGATTCTCTGCATCGTGCTAATGGTGTCCCAAGCTCATTATATAAAACATCTTAAATGAACAGACTAATCCGGGTAAAAGTTTTACTATGCGTATACACTATTGCCCGATTTCATGGTGTTTTTGTTTAAATGTTACATTCGAATTTTAACATCTCGCGTAGGGAAATAGAATTGTGTCAGATCTATTTGCTAAAAATGATATTTAATGAGGCATAAACAGTAGATCGTTGGAAAGATTTGAAATACCGACCTGTCTCAAAACTTCACGACCGCGACTACATACGGCGGCAAACTACCAAACTTGGAGGTTTACGAACATTTTGTGACTGTATATGAGAACAGAAGTTCGCCCCGAGAGATTTTGAACTTATACCTGATGGCTACTCACAACACTACGATAGGAGTACCACATTTGTGTTACTCGAAAACACTAGAAGAATGGAACATGTCCCCAGTTCACCACAGTTCTTGTTGACGATGGTCATCCATGATAGTACAGAACCGCGATTCATCGCTGAACATAATGCGACACCATTCGTCAGCAGTCCAGGCCGTAATGAGATTTTAAGCTATTAAATTCTCTTTTTCCTACGATACACCTGTGTTCCCGTTACTTATTGCAGTGGTCCACAGTCGATGTACTGCGGCTCGTCGGTGTTCCTCCACAAAGAGGAAGGGATGGCGCGAAGATTTCCACTTGGTTCGTGATCCATTCGTCGCGAATTCAGAACATTTTCCATTTAGTTTCCAAGAGGAACTCGCAGATTTAAACGCAGACGGTACGTTGAAATTTAAACTTCTCGAAGATTCATCAGATGCATTTTAATTGACAATGGAGCATAATTACCCGAATCTCCAAGATGACAGTCTGAGGGTTGTTGCCATTTTCAACTAGATATTTATGAGAACTGGGTTTCACGACATTGAAATTAAAACATCAAAGAGGTAAAGATTCAAATCCGTCGACGAAGAAATAAGACTTGCATTATCGGCCCCATGCATGACGTTAAGCAGGCACAAGTATTGAAATTATTTACTTTAATAGTAGCCTAAGTGACTGATTTCTATTTTACGCAACCTACATTGTTAGCTATCCTACCTGTCACGGGGCACAGTAAAAAAAGTTGATTTTATAGTCATCAGCCGTATTGAGCCATGGATAGTTTATGATGAGCCGACCACTGACTTATTGGATACTAGGAATAAAGAAGTCACTATAATGGAAGTAAGATATTCTTACATATTTCTTTTCCCTTGTGTGTTAGGGTCTGGAGTAAGCGGCAGTGACGTCTAACCTGATGCAGCACACTCTCTTATATGTACAGTACAGTGAATTACTGCGTATTATTTCACGAGATCATTCTGGCTGATTGGCACAGGTATAACAATAATTATTTCATGTTGATAAATACAGTGCGTCCGCGTCGTTGGCTCATTTGGTTGGGTCACCGTGATTGGGTCTGGCGCTTAAACGGGGCTTTCTGGTTCAAGTACTGGCGGTGGAACAAAATTTCCTCATCAGGACATGCCCGGCAATGGTGGTAGCGCACAATTGCTAATCATCAGATTGTGCACCAAATTTCTTGGGTTAAATGCCAAACCTCTCCACAGTGCATTTAGAGTGTTTCCTACTTGGGATGGGTCCTGTTTCTTTCGGGAAAGTAGGGCTGAATGGGCCGGGATCGCGATTCTCCCTTATCCTTCTTTTCTCTCAGTACTAACACTGATCACACACATAGTCACAGTCATACACAGAATAAAACTTACGATCATTATCACACTATGGAAGGTAACGAGAAACCACCCATTTCCCTCGGATACTCCGATGGAGGTATGAACACCTCCAACGGTAACCACCTACAATTATTGCCTCAAAACTCATTTCTTCCAGCTATGAATTCACCGGTAGGGGTATGGCCGTCATAGGACTTACCTAGGTTACTAATCGTCCTACAGCCCACTCTGCGTAGTCCAATACCTGACATAACTGTCTACCACTAAGAGACCAATGCCTACAAGGGGTAACAGCCAGGTCTGGTGGGGATCTTCCAATCCTTAGCACTCTTGTTAACAAGGTTATCGTCGCAACGTTTGAAGAGTCCCCGTCGGGGCCACTTACTGGAATCTCTACCGGAGATCTAATGCTACGTTACCCACATAAAGACATTGGGTAGTCCACCAGTAGCTAATGTAAACACCACGCGGTCTGTCAAAGTTTTGTCTGGGATACTAGGACTCGGCTCGCATGGCAAGTCCCAGTATTTCAAGGGATTGCGATACGCGGATACCCTATGAGACGGTCCACGTCTCCCAAAGCAATGACGCAATTACGCTAATTCTCTTTTTAACAAGTATTTCCTTGCAGCGTTTGGTGAACACCTGCACTTGGATACGGGCAATGGCACTGGTAGAAGTAGTGAATGTTACCTGGGGGTAGTCGCCGTCCTTGGTCTGGTAGTCGAAGACGTAGAAGAAGGCCCTGTTGCGGCCCTCCTGGGCAGGGCTGGCGACGCTGCGGTAGCTGATGAGGTCGCCGGCCTGGACGAGCGGCGCCACGAACTGTGCGTCGCTGAGCGCCGCCACGGTGGCGTCGCGCGTGTTGATGGGATGCTGCACGGTGCGTTCCCAGTCCGTGTACTCGTTCACCACCGTCACCAGGATCTCGGACAGGTGGTACGTGTACGCGTTGCGCACGTACGTGCGCAGGATCTTGTCGCGCCGCTCGCCCTCGAAGCCCGCTGTCACGTCGGCCGCGGAGAAGCGCCACAGCGCCTCGCTCGTCACCACGCCGAACAGCACGTCGTACCTGACACAGGGCCGACACCACACACTACAGTAATACGGCTAATAAACCAAGGTAAATTGACAGTGTTCAACACTTGGTAGCCTCAGGGATCTGCATTCTCCCCTTTATCGTTCAGCATCTACAATTCAGATATCCCTATGCATACCTCCCGTCAATTTGCATACGCTGAGGAAATAGCAACCGTTACTCAACAGTCCACTGTGAACGAGGTAGCAGCAATCATAAATGCAGAGCTTAATATTTTTTTGCTTATGGCTTTACGCCTCTGTGACGTCGAGGTTTTCGTCGGCGGGAAGGAACTGGGGACAAGGAAAGGAAAGGAATTCGGCCATAGCCTTTTGAAGGAAGCATCCCGGCAGTCGCCTTGAATGATATGGGGGAAACCATGGAAAATAAAAACCTCGATGACCGGATGGGGATTCGAACCTGCATCCTACAGAATACGAGGCGAGAGCGTTACCACTCACCCACCATGCTTGGTGTGTTTGATACAAAGGATATCCAAAATTGAAACATGCTATTTCACTTTAGTCACAGACAGGTCAATGTCACATTGGACATCTCACTTAGTGACATGCTATCATATCACAACACTAACCCCAAGTACGTTGAAATTACTCCAGAACAGACATTGTCCTTCAGGGCTAAGGCAGAGAACAAGGAAACTTGCTGGATCTATGTAGGGAACTAATCATCGAATATGCGATCGTCAGCAATGGGTCTGGTCTACGATAAAACAGAGTACTATTGTTCAGTGTGGCTGGGTACTCCACATGTTATGAACGTCGAAAATGTCCAGAATCAGACAGTTTGCATAATTTATTGTAATTTAATCTTCAAATACAACGATTTTTAGGGAAACTTAATCGTGATGTTCATAACAACACATGTTCAGATAAAATGGTACAGTCACTGATCATTTGTGTCTGTTTTTTGTGGGAATAGGGGTGGGTCTGGCAGGTAGGCAATATATTTAACGCAACGAATCCTATGATTTACCCCTCCCCCAGCCTCATGCCACACATTGTGAATCAACACAATCCCAGTTAACGAGTGATAATTTTATGGATGGGCCCAAATAATAAAACTTCAAACTTTTCAAAATTAGATTCTTTGATTTGGATTCTCTCGAAAAAAAAAATCGTGTTATTCTGATAATTATAAAAACTTCTGTCCGCAAAAGCTGACCCATTAATATGCAAAATTAATTTTCCGTTTATTAAATGAAGTTTGCAGTTTCGATGAAAAAAACAGATTAAAATGGAAACTCTGTTGCTTTTACACAGATTTCTTCGTGCCACTTTTAGTTACGTCAACAAAAATATTTGCAAACTATAATGAAGGCACAAAAAATAATTTTTTCAAATATGAAAGGGTTTTAATGAACCGAAATATTTTAAAACTTCATAAATCCATTTATTATGCGAACAGACTGAAAAGTAAATGTTGCGTTATTTCAGGCTCTTAGTTTCAACATTCTATTCTTACCTTATTGTAACTACTCTTTCGTTTGTAGGAAAAATGCCTGTGATCATCAAGCAGGAAAAAAGCTAAAAAATTAATAAAATATTTTGTGTCAATTCTACAATTCTTGTATCTTTTTGAAGCTTGCTTTTACTACCGGCGTCTGATAAACAACTACTAAAGGCAAAACCTGTTTCATTTTTACCCTGAAAATTTTACGAAAACAATCAATAAAAGAACATTGGCCTAAATGATCACTGTTAAAGGTATTTCCTAAAATGAAATTAGAAAATGTATTTCAATAGCAAATACGTTAGAGTGTAAACACGTCTTGTGCTGTTTAATTATTATATAAACTGTAAGCTTAAATGCATGCCATTATAATTGTAAATTTTGTACGTTTAATCATTATGAACGTAAACAGGAACAAAGAAAGATCCTGTGGGTTTTTTTCCAGATTGGATGGTAAAAAAATTAACGTATTGTAATGTATAGCTAAAGAGCACCATCAGAGTAGTTGAGTCGATCATTGCAGCTGTTGTCAGAGACCTCAACTGAGTCATCACTGTGCGGTGGTGAGGCAGCTGGGAGCTGGGAGTGACTGCGTGGGCTGTGATTACCTGGAGGCGCCGCCCCAGCTGCTGCCCATGGCCGCCAGCGTGGCGTCTCCGCTGCGCTTCACGTTGCCGCCGGGTCCTCCGCCTCCGGACGACGCCCCCGGCGCGAAGGCCGCCTGCTGCGAGCCGGGGCCGCCTCCGCCCCCGGGCGGCACGTCCCCCGGCCCCAGCCTGGACAGCAGCTCCCGAGGCAGGTCCGACCGGATCACCACGCCGTCCACGCTCGGCCCGAACGCGCTCAGGTATGCGGGCGGCGCCACGTCCGCCCGCAGCAGCTCCTCCAGCGGCACCTGCACGCACGGCACACACCCTCACAAACAACACAAATAACGCCACACCACAATCCGCACATGAGGCGGGTCAAGAACATTCTGCAACGTCCCCACCCCGTTGCCCTTATCCCTATATGCGAAGGAGAAATTTCCCACTCACCTATATTGAGACAGCAATAATGTCAGACAAGTAGGAAGGGAGGTGGTGGTGAGGTAAAGAGCGAGGCCAGGGGAACATGACATTGAGTCGCCAGTTCGGAGTGTAAGGGGTATATAGTAAGGGGGCGTCCATTAATTACGTGAACGATTTTTTCGAAATTTGGACACTCCTCCCCCTTGGTGAGCACTGAAGTACAAGATCTTCAGGGGAACCTCTCCCCTTGCCTAAGCAATTTGGTGATAAATCTGGTAGGGGGGGGGGGGCACCCTCGAGATCGACCTCGAATTCCGGAGCTCTCAGTTCTTGAAAATTGAAATGATGACGAGAGATTTCTGTGGACCCTCTCCCCCTTCCCTCCTTGGTGAGATTTCGTTGGATCTCTCCTCCTCCTATTTGTGTACAAGTAATTAATGGATGCACCCTAATGCCTCAACTGAGCTGTCTGAAATGCATAATTTGTTGTTGCCTCCCTGGTAGGATTTGAGTCTGAACATCACATACTTCAGACTTAAAATTCCGATTTTCAAAAACTTTAGATCCCTAAATGTGGGAAAGCTTCATTTTTCTACGTCAATTGCACTAATATTCTTCACGATTTGGATTCCAAGATTACCTTGCGACCTAACATTCCTATCCTTGCAGACAGAGAATAGGCGTTTACTTTACATTAAAGAATATTAACTGACAAAAGACTGTCGTCAAGGTGGGGGATCACCTGACTGGCGCAGCAGGATATGAACGCAAATTGTTTCTCACGCCAGTCCAGTATAGTAATTTAACTGAAAACGTGAAGTGGTAAACATTCTACAGTTTCACACAATAGTTTTTTAGTTCGACCTTGCAACATTTATGAGGTTGTCAACATTTCAAGAGATCCAATCAACTTAGCGTAAAATCAAAGTTCGTCCACCGTAGTTGAATAGAATTCCATCACCTCCAGAAGACACCTAACAGATTTGTGCATTCACAACTTCGAATTCCCTACTTTACCAGCAATCTTTTATGCTTTAATATAAATTCGAAACCACTTCTCTATCTTTGAGGTTACAAATGTTGCATCACGGCTTCTAAGTCTCCTTTACGAGGTCAGATTCATTCCAATTACCGCCACTTCCTATTTCATTTCTCCCGGTCGTCCCTTCTTTCATATCTTTCTGGTCTACCACTTTTACTTCGTATGGGAAATGTCAATTTATAATCGTTGTTTCCCTTTCGCAGAACAGCGTCGTCTTGCACTATATTACTTCCATAATTATTTTGTTCATTAGTAATATATCTACATTTCGTTCACTATTAGTGTCCATTATTCGCCTATAGTCTAATTCCGGAGACACTTTCTGTGACTTTATCCCTTCTATTTATTTCCCACATTGGCATTTTTAATTTTTATACCAGTTTGATAAACAGTTCCTTTACTTTTGTTTGAGATTTTACCACTCTATACAATTGGTCTGTGCTGGGAAATCACTCAGTTTCTATTCGTCATTTGGTATACCTGTATTCTGATTGCCTCGAATATTATCTGAAACAGTGAATCCTAAGTATTTACAGGCAACTGAGTTCTGTAGCGGATATTTCTCAACATCTAAGTCTTTCCTCCATACGAGATTATTTTAATGTGTAAATCTTGACCATTTCACGAAGGCCACTTACTAAATTATCCTTGATAGAGGTTTCTTTGGAGGAAAAGCAGAGATGTGTGGCTACGAACCTGGAACAACTACTGTAAATAATTCGTCGCTGATGATGCCTCAATGAGAGGCGTAACGCGTACGGCATTAAACCATACAAAAAAAGTTGCATTGGCGTTATTTTATCATTTAATTTACAGAGAAACTGCGAAAAAATGGCCTACAACAACAATCCATTCAACATAAACAAGTTTTAGAAACAGTTATTTGCATAGCAGATACCATAAAGCTTAACACATACTTCGCTGTCCTTTCTTATTGTTAGGAACCTCTTCATTTGTTATATTATTCATATATGTTTCGTAGAATATAGCCAACATTATATAAGTAAGACAGACGCGAAATATGTGTTGCACGTTCATCAAAGCCACACTGCATTGTATATTTCCTTTCCAGACATAAACTTAATTGATGTTGATGTAGTTTAGAATTCGTACAACATGACAGAATGATGGTTGTAATAGATTTATTTTCCATCGCATAAATAGTTTTTTCTTTTTTTTAAAATACACAAATTAGCACTTGCATAGACAATTATTCAAAGCAGTTTAGGATACAGATCAGTAACTGTGAAATGGTATAAGTTATTCTTCTGAAGACAAAGGTTGGTACTGCATTGTCGTTCAACCTCCACACGTAAGATTTTATGAACTAAGAAGATAAGTTTTAGTGCATCCTTTATTGGTCAATGAAAGGTAAGGAATTTACTCCAATTAAAACTACCAACATACATCGGAAAAGCAGCAGAAAATAATTTAACTACTGGTCAACAGTTCAACATTTCTACATCTTCGAAAAGTGAGTGGCGCATACATTACAATACCTGTAGGTTAATTTTAGTAAGGAACCAGTTTGCGTTGCGCCGGGACTGACCTCTCTGAGACAGTCGACGACCCGCTCGTGGTCCCTGAAGAGGTCCGCCGGCACGGAGCAGTTGGTCTGCCTCGCCAGGCGCACCGCGAAGCTCACCGGGTCCTCCACCAGCGCCCAGCTGCTCAGCGCAGAGCCCGACAGCAGCACCGCCCGGTGGAACAGCCCTGTCGAGGGAGGTTCAATTACCACAAGACCGCTAGCACCGTCTCGATCCGTTTCACTGTTGCCACAAAATTTAGTTACCAAACGCAGGACATACCCGTGGGTTGGTAAGCCCGGGATCCCATTTTTTAAGGAATGGAGAAGATGGAGTCGGAGGAGTAACACCCTTTTCTATTAAAAAAAAAAAACTAACACATTGGATAAATTGGCTCGGTTGAAATTATCGTGTAAGGGACCCTTGCCAGGCTAACGATTAAGAATTCAACGGTAGCGATAGAGAAATAAAGTCCTTCGGAATGGTGAAGTTGGCAGAGGAGCCACCTGACCATTTTGGGGCACAGTCTTTACGTGAACTCTTTGTTTGAACCCAAAGGGGCGGCTACAAACAGAGCCTGACTTATATTGAGCGGTTGGGATACAACCACATCATATTTCCCAAGTAGTACATGGAATGGCTCTCAATGAAGAAGAATCAGGTGGTAAAACTTCCATTCATTCGAATCTCCGGGAGGGGAATACAGGTTTTTTTTAACAATAGTTCGGAGATGAAGTCAGATCTTCTATGGAAGTTAATGCATTGAAGGGGTGTCCTCCTCATTTCCAGTCAGCACATAGTCAAGAATGCCGCAGATGCGATGAGAAATTCAATGGGATTAAGACTAGAAAATGCGCTACCCCACTGATGATGATTTGCATCCACTATATATATATATATATATAACAACCTTGTGTTTTTCGACAAAAAGTGTTGGTAAATCAACCTTTTAATCGCAACAGCCTTTATCTGCGCTTTGGTGGAGTGGCTCCTGGATGTTTTCTACTAATGAAAGTAAAAAAAAAAAATCATTTCGTATTTTCGATTTTATTACACGCTGCTCAATCCAAATTAAGTAAGCCGGTATTTTTATAGTTTCATTGCTCTCACGTGAAGTCTTAGAGGGAACTGTTGTAGGATCTCACGGCCCATTTTTAGCTAACCTAACCTAAGGGAATATGGTGCTCAGTCATGGTCCTTGAAAAGAACCACCCCGGCATTCAAAAACAGAGACAATAGAATACCATTTAAAACTGTAGTCGCGATGTCCGGACATGGATTTGAAGACTCGTCTTACTATATGTCATGCTAGAGAACAATATCACTTTCCCCCTGACTCGGAACTAAGTCGGTAAATACGATGATATAAATAACCATCACGGTGTAAATTTCTACTGAGAAGTAAATAAAATTTACACAGAATACTTGTACATTAAACTTCTGAACTTGTCGACGCCATATCAAAAAGAACCATACCCCACTTAACTCCTGGGACCATTGGCTGTACACTGATCAAACACCATTAAAAAACCAGTCTGAATCGCGCTCAACGAAAAACGGATACTAAATTGTAGACTTTTTATCTCAGCTTTTTGATGTCTCAACCACTGTTGATTCCTTCTCTCTAGCTTATTAATAGTTCCAAATTCTATATTTTTTTAAATATCATATATGTACTTTTTCATTTTTGCGGTTTTATTATATTTATAGATAGAAGATAAATCTGCAATACCATAAAGTGCTAGAAATAATTCATTACGACGAACACAAGTTATTAATTTCTCAACAAGACAATCCATATATTTTATTGTAAACTAACAGGAATGGTTTTGAAACATACATTCTCTAGAAAATACGTTTGTATGAGAGTACCCAATGAGCTAAAAAAAATGTTTCTTTTTACTAAATCGCTACAGCTATTGTAGAAATTTCACAATAGCCGTCATTAAGTTCATTATAATTACATCTTAAATCTATTACATATTTAAACCTTACCATCAAAATTATTTATGCAACTAGTTAACGAATCTATTATTGCTGTATGTTACTAAAAGGCTCATTTGGTAGAATCAATGTGTTGTCTAGGGGCTTTATTTAAAATTACTGTCCTTATCCATAGCAACTATACTTCTCAACACAATTAAAAGGAAACATTTTGAGCTTATGAAACAAAGACTTCTGCAAGTGGCTAATATTATCAGCAGAAAAAAAAAATACGTGTAACAAGTAACAACATTGATTCCAAATTTTGTATACCAGCTTTTCACAGTTTTAGTTAGCGAAATCATACGGACATAAGAGGTTACTGCACGCATACGACCAAATTTCCTGTGATATTAAATCACATCTAACTGTAATCTCACTGAAACTCGTAATATTATCTGTTCAAACAACTTAATACAAACGACATAGTGCTAACTAGAGTTGCCTTATCTTCAAGTAAATAAACAGTATTTATACACACTTAGTAGATATCTCTGAAAGGTCTGACAACTCTTTTATAAGGTTCAATTCCATGATAGACAATTCCCGTGTATTTGGCTATACGAAGTATGCTGATATGGTTTGGTGTTTGGGAACTGATATAAATTAACTTGCGCCGTGTGGAGCCGCGCCTACGTGGTGGAGGTGTGGGAGGAGCTAGGCGGTGTGGTGGTGGCAGGGCGAAGTTGTAGACAGCGCCGCCCGGGCGGAGCTCAATGGAAGGAATCTTGGTAACAGAGTTGCGTAACAAACTTGGCCGTGGGAGGCTGTGCCAGGCCACGGCACGGCACACCGGTCCAGATCTCGCTGCGAACACAACTTCGACAGATCAGCTTGCTCTGCAATCCACCTTAAACTTCCTTCCCAAGCACACCGCTAATACGGATATGTACCAGGGAACTGAATAAACTGGGCTTAGAAAAGGAAGGTAATGGGCGGAATAAATCAGGAACTTATAAATTAGGATAGTCAGAAGTATAAAATACGTGAGTTCTTTTGTAGACTTCAAATATCAGTCTATTGACAGAAAAACATCAGTGTACATTCTCAAAGAATTAGCACGTGACAATGAAAGAACAAAAATAATTTAATCAATGTCTAAAGTAAAATTTATCAGTGATATTTCTAAGAATTATCAATTGTGTTTTGGAGAAAGTAGTTAGAAAATGTTGAAAGGCCATAATTGCTAAGGAAATACTACACAGACCACATATAATTTAGAACAAATCAAAGAATTCCATAATCGAGCAGTTAAAGCAGAATTGGAGATATATTGCGAAAAAAAGGAAAATACACCCATAATTTATGACAAATATCGCGGATGGAACGAAAAATCTTAAATAATAAAGCAATCTCTAAAACAGATTCCTTTAAATACCTCGGAGAAAGCAACGAAAATAGAGTTAAAAATGGAGAAGGTTTTCAGTTAACAGGAAACATATAGGCCATAACAAAAAACCACAATCCTGGAATAAAAAACGAAGCCACTATCAAACAGTAATTACACCTAAACTACTTTATGCAGCAGAAACACGTTAACTAAACAGAATTGGGGAACTTGAAACACTATAAAAAATCGAAAGAAGAAATTTCAGAAAAATACTGGGGCCTAAAAGTAATATTGAATCGGAATAAAAAGTAAGATCAAACAAATAGATATATTTTTAGAAATGAAAAACTAATAGATACAATGAGGAATAGAAGGCTAGTTGTATAGTTAAATGCATGACTTGAGAGTGTCTTGGATATCTGCATGTTTCCCTTTAGCAACATTGTTCTCGCTAATGGGGCTCGCTGGATACTATACAATCTGCCGTAGGATCATTTTCTTTGTTTGCATTTCTTAGTAGGGCGCTAATGACCCCGCTGTCGACGCGCCCTAAAACAATAACAACAACAACAACAACAACAGCATTTCTTAGTCGTATTATTCGAATGAGTGAGTCTAAGCTAAAACGTTTCTTAAAAATAACTGTTAATGAGACAGTGAGGATCGTAATTTCGCTATCAGTATTAATCTTTTATTGTTTGGTTCATACATAATTTGTGATGAAACCTAGCCCACTTCAGGGAATTATATAGCGTCTCGGAGAGGTAGGGACAAGCTGGGATATGGAAACTCAATACTAGCATAATATCAAAATTCAAGTTATTTCATCTCTGTGAACACAGCAAAGGAAGAATGGTTTCAGAAATGGGCTGTGCCTAGATTTTGCCATACGTTGCTCCTATTCTAGTCAATATTTGGCTGTATGTTTCAAGAGTAATATTATGGTCGGAGCTGACTTTTGGTCGGACCCACAAAGTCTTGCAACATGCATCCAATATCATCGGCAAGTCTATAGTATGACTTGGGAGTGTCTCGGATTTGTGCATGTTTTCCCTGTCACGGCACCGTTCTCTCTATCTCTTGAGACTCGGTGCTGTCATTTCCTTTGCAGACAAAAAATTCGCGTATCTCCGGCGGATGAGGTCTGCGTCCTTGAGCCCGAGCTGATCTCTCCGATTCCTGGGAGCGGAGGTGAAGTTGGCGGCGTTTATCTGGCGAGGGTCCCGCCGATATGAGAACAGCGCCGCTCGGCTGGCTGCATTCCGCCCCTCCCCGAATTGAATCGCACGCGCTGTTGGTCGCTGGCTGGCTGGGTCGCGCGCCCACCCGGAAAGCAGTTGGCCCGGCGAGCTGAGTCGGCCCAGTCCACGCTGCTGCGCCGAGTAATCGATCAAAACACTGTCGACCTCCTCATACTAAAATGACGTACGAGGCACTCATACTAAGCACAAAGAACAAGTAGAAGCGGGAGAGGAGTAGATAACAAAGAACGAGAAAGGATTCGGCCATGCCCTTTCGAAGTTACTATTGCTGCATTCACCTAGAGCAGCGTTTCTATACCTTTTTCATACTGAGAAACAATTTTACGGACCACCAACTCGTATATTATTAACCAACCCTACCTATCGTTATCGGAACGTACAAGGTCTCGTAACGTCTATCCCTACAACAAGGCCCACCTAAAAAAGTTATTCATTTAATCCCCCAAAGGATCGCCGCATCTTTGATGCAGACTGGAAATGTATTTACCGAATATGCTTTTATAGTAACAATGCAGTTACATCCTCATATCCAGGGTATACCAGAGGTTTCGAAATAGATGAAATATTAATGTCTTTTAGAAAGTTCGGTTAATTTATTATACTAACTTAATGTCTTTATACAGTACGAGAACGGTATCCAGTATATGGGAAAAATTGTTATCAATTTCTTTTTGTTGCGTTAACTTTAATTCAGTTAGATTTGATGCTTTATATTCCAGCTGTGAATCAACTGTTCCAGCATGTAGTTAGCGGACAAGACCATACCTGGAGAATCACTGGCCTAGAGGAACTAGGAAACCATGGAAAATCCAAATCTGTATGTACAAATGGCATCCTCCGAAAAACAAGTTCGATCCATATTGTTTCCCCCCGAGCTTGGTTTCAGAAGAAAAAGAAATCTACCGAGATCGGCGGATGGTTAGCGCTCGAACCTGGCTTAAGGAACAACGCGTGTTCAAATGCCATCCTCGTTTCAATTTACCATGGTTTGCAGAAATCAATCCAGGCGAATGCCTCTATTATTCCTTGAAAAGACCGTGGCTACATTACTTCCTCTTCTAATGAACTCTAACGCCGAATAAGCGTAAAGACATAAGCAAAAAAGCACTAGAAATGACCGTCAGATGCAGGACAAATTTAACGCCAACTCGTCACACGATGCAGCCATGGAAATCCTATTACAGCTTTTGTGTCTTGCAAAGTACTTTGAGTATTAGATTAGCATAGATTTATATTTTTTAACCGAATCAATCACTGGATAGAAAATGATTAAATTTCTTTTTATTTAAATAAGATTCCACTTCCAATCAACTGCTGTGGTGAATTTATTTTTCATCACAGAAGCGTTTCGTCTACGTAGTGACTAACATTATCATGGTGATGAATTTCACATGGCGTTCTGAAACAACACTTTATGCACTTTTACAGACCTGTTTATACATGTAGCACTTTTATACACTTGCGTTTTTTATGTTACAGTTGAGTATTCTACCAAGTGTATATTTACATTCCGTTACTTGTCACGGCTCATGTATACTAAACACAGCATGTTTACCTGCAATGGTATATCACAACAACATTGGCTTGTAAATAAACACTTGGCAGAATATTCAGCTGCAACATCAACAACACAAGTCTATAAAAGTGGTAAAAAAGAGCTGTAAAAATGCTAAAAATGCAGATCGCCGTGTGAAGATGATCACTGTATCTTCACTGATGTCGCACATAATAAGGAAAAAACGCGTATGGAGAATATAAATCATTCACAACAACAGTTGTTTGTGGATTAGTTTATGTTTATAAAATCCAGTGTTCGGCAACTGAGAAAAATGGCCATTATATGTGATTAAATATCATTTTCGAAGTTTCCTACCGCAATTACATCATTGAAATATGGGGGTAAAACAAAATTTACTAGACGCATAACTTATCATCCATTAATCTGTACTGTGTGATAATTTATTGTTATTACGAGACATCATTAAGGAAGCAAACAGCTTGAGCTGGTTAGAAAAACTTGTTTAGAACGATAAACCTGAAACATAAATACACATACATAAAACTTCCATGGACACTCTAAACGACAATGATCGAACAAACTCAAGATGACCGATTTTAGGGCAAAAAAATTTAACATTTGTTTATGCTCTGTTGGCCCTATAATTACACTGAATCAATAATTTATTTCGAATATCATAGTAAACAGTATGTTGTAAACGCCACACTAATTCAGTAGTGAGAAAATTATTTAGTATTACGGCTTGTTTGGACTGTAGTATGTGATTTCGACCGGCAGCTGGGAAATCTGATCCAAAAGAGTTGGATTACGCCTTATGCCAGCCTGAAATTTAACAGTTTTCAGTGTTAAAAATAGTTCCATATCGATTGGATCGGTATCGGAGACAAATGGAGAATAAACCTGTTTTGTTAGATGTTTACGGCAACCTCTCATCAATTAGTTTAATGGAATATTCAGCGACTTACCGCTAACCCAATTTCTATAGTAAGTTAAACGTTTCACAAACTATGATCTTTAATTTCGTCAGCTGTCCTTTTAACAAAATAACTAATTCTGCACGTAAACAACAAGCTCAAAATCCGTTTAAAATCTTTGTAAAATTTCTTTTATTCACGTGTTTCTTGCTAAACAAATTTGTGTGGTAATTTAGTTGTGGTCATAAATTTTAACAACCTTTCCAAGAAGCTCATATAAAATTCATACATTTTCTTTCTTTCCGTAGTTCCGCGTAATCCATTCTCCATTAAGAAGTTTTAAAAATTAATTACCAAGTTGTTAGTTAAAGTATAACACCAACTTCTGGTAGTTCTACTTTCGTTGCTCCTAGATGACAATAATTACTCTGTTACTGCAAACAATTTGACTATTAATTACCGAGTTGTTAGTTAAAGTATAACAGCAACTTCTGGTAGTTCTACTGTCTTTGCTCCTAGATGACAATAATTACTCTGTTACTGCAAACAATTTGACTATTAGTCTATAGGTTATTCGTGTCATTCCAATGACAGTTTATGACTTTGTGTAGGTTGATTACACATGTCATCCAGTTCCCATCCAATAACTTGTTCCATAATACCTCTAGCATTTTCTCTTTATAACTATGAGATTTTCAGCAATATTAGAATAAAATTTTCTGTTGAGATTTTGTTAAGAATTCCACATTTCTTTCCAGTTTGTTTGTACTATAGAACAGGGGGAGAGGGGGAGAATATTATAAGTCACCTGATATATTCAATACTTTTGACATTTTTGTACGATTTTAGATTCCGTTTTTTAATGCAAGCTTTTACTCTTTAACTTGCCAAATTTTACAAAATCTGTTTTCACATAATTCCTTCTTGAGCACTATTGACGAGCAAATTAGATTGAATAACAGGTTTCCCTTTGTAACTATTAAGTTTCCTTATTTGGATTGTAGCAGTGAACATGAAATTACCCATTGTTGTTCTCAACGTAAAAAAATAAAAAAAAAAAAAAAAAAAAAAATACTTGCATTGAATAATTCTGCAGTTTGCCTTTCGATTATAGCGAACTGCTCCTTTAAAGTTAATATAAAACTGTCGACTTAAGTCTTCTCATTTAAGATAGTTGCCTTCTTGTATATTGGTATAGCGGACATTACATCGGAATAAGGTTAAATCATTTCTAAGTGTATTTTATCATCTTAAAAATAGAATTTGAAATTTTTCACAGCAACGGCCTAAACCCCATTTACTGTTGTATAATCATGACACTGGAAATATTCACGCCCTCCGGCCGAGAGTAGTGAATATACTGAGCTAGGGTGTATCGAGGAGTATGATCGGTGTTTCAACGGATAGGATATTCATCAAATTGTTCAGCGAGTCCAGAACTAACTGGCTAAGAACCATCAGAGGCACATGTTTTTTATACAGACATGCTGTGACAGCGTCAGGAGACGAATGGCAACGGACAATGTTCCAGCAGTCAAAAACTGGTAGGAAACAGGCCCCGCAATGCTGAATAACCAGCCACACACAAACGTCGGCCAGAATCAGCCTGCAACTAACAACCAACTGGACAGCAACGTCACTATTAAACGAACGGTAGAGCACTCAGACATACACTGATCAGCCAAAACATTATGACCACCTACTTACTAGCATATTGGTCCACCTTCCGAACGCAATACAACAGCGACTCGGCGTAGCATAGATTCTACAACTAGGCTTCCAGAGGTATCTGACACCAGATTTCTACGCACGGGTCACGAAATTCCCTTAAATTACGAGTCAGTGGTTTGTGGGCATGGCACCTGGGAAGAAGTATTTCGGAAACGCAGAGGCTGGACGGCTATTTGCGTGCTACTTTAGGCAGGATCTGTGGAAAGTGTTTGAAGGACAGTAAAACCACGAGTAGGCGAAAAGGTGGTGGACACCCACGCCACATCACAGAACGTGGAGGTCGGATGTTTTTCCGCTCTGTAAACCTGGATAGTGGGTGATCTGTGGCAGAATCACGATTCTGTTCTCTGGAACACTTCTGGAAGCACCAGAATTGTACTCATCCGTCAGATCTGTAACAGATCACACCCTATCCTGCTTTACAGAGCAGGAAAGCCTTCGACCTCCACGTTTTGTGATGTGTCGTGGGTGTCTACCACATTTTCGCCTACACGTGGTTTCACCGCCTTCAAACACTTTCCATAGATGCTCACTACACTAGCACGCGAACAGCCGTCCAGTCTCTCCGTTTCCGAGATGCTCGTTTCCAGGTACCGCGCGCGCAAGCCGCTGGGCTGTAATTTAAAGGAATTTCTTAACCTTTGCTTAGAAATCTGGTGTCAGATAACTCTGGAAGCCTATCAAGAACTTGTAGAATCCATGCTACGACGAATCGCTGCTGTAGACCAATGTGCTAGTAAGTAGGTGGTCATAATGTTTTGGCTGATCAGTGTAGACGGCTGAAAAGGAACATGTACAAAAATGAAGCAGCTATAATAAAAATTGGAAATAAACAAGAAGCAGTGATACACAAACGAGTCAGACAAAGATGTTCTCCGTCTCCTACAATTCGTGATGCGTATATTCAAGACTGACTGTATAAGACAAGGTACGAAATTGATGCCTGGATAAAAATGCAATGAGAGCTAGTAAATATGATTCGATTTGCAGATGACAGTGTGATACGTAGTGACAAAAAGTGAAAAGGATCTCAAGAAATATGTGGAAAGAATGGAGGAAATTATGAGCAACGAATATAATATGAAAAATGATAAAGTTATGTGGCAAAGATATAGACTTAAAACTGAAAATTATAATGTAGAAACGTTGGAAGAGGTGCTTAAATTCTGCCAGCTAGGAAAAAAAAGATACAAAAGTTGAAAGGAAAAAAAAGAGATAAAATTCAGGACTGCTCAAGCAAAAGTAGCAATCAACAACACAAACAAGTATTTACAACAAATAACATTCGCTGGATGACAAGCAAGAGATTATTAAAAGGTTATGTTTGGAGAATTGTTGAAATTTTTCTTTTCTACAAAGAAGTAAAAAATAAAAATAACCGGGGGAGGTTTGAAATATAACCTAGGAATCTGGTACCAGATCCGGAACGGTGAAATTTTCTTCCGGCACTGGGGCTCGTATTAGATACAGCGCGTTCATTTAACAGAGGCGGTTCAAGGTCAGTCTGCTCTATCCTCACTCCGCTGCGAAGAGAAACAGTGGCTGCTGACAAATTTGATTTTACCTGGACACAGTGGTCTAAACGGATATGTAGGTAACAGGAGGGGGTGGGAAGGTTAGGAGCAGGGCAACATGACCTTCAGCCACCAGTTGAGAGTGAACGTCATGCTATCTGCGATCACAGATCGTGAGGTGAATAACCCTCTTTTAAATTAAAATCCATTCTGAGATGAAAGAGGCTTCCAACAGTTTCTTCCCGATGATCCTTCATAGAGCAACTATAGTAACGCCATCTACCACTGCAACCAAATGTTAGCAATTATATGTTATCTGAAAGTTAAATCCTTAGCTTATAAAGATCTCTAAAGTTATATGGAACAATAATTCCACACTACAACCTGCGGGTAATTGAGTCGTGATATCAACTTTTTGATGCATAAATGTCTCTGGTTGTGTTCGTTTATCTCGATTGATAGACCCAGGTTATGCCCTCCAAGTCCATGTTGGTAGATACCAGTAACTGAAAGTTTCAGAGTTACTGTATAATACATGAACCAAGAAACCAAATATCTCTGAAGTTGTCAGATCGTATCCTTAGAACCGTCAAACCACTAAGTGGGATTTATTTAGGTTTAGCACAATATACAAGTTACAATTTGAAATTAACATTCACGTGGTTTCAAGAACCTCCTTATTTACGGAGCTTTTTTTTTTTTTTCATTTTAAAAGAAAACTAACTCCGAACCAACGGTACACTTTTGCTAATTCAAACTTCGATCCAAATTCTAAGATCAAAGATTTCTTTCTCCATGAGGATTCACAATCACGGTAACAATCACTCACATCGATTCAATCTATCTTCGACAGGAACGTTTTCTATTTCCCTGCCGCTGGTTTAATTTTCCAAAAATGATTACTGATACGCCTTCCACGGTATTTCTAAATTTCCAATACTAGTGCAAAGCTATTTTCCTTTTTTATATTTGCTACTTAAGCATTCGTAATCATTAACTGCCAATCATTAATTTCGTTTATCTCACTTTTTAAGATACCATTGCATGATAATCACGTTCAGGTATATTCTCTCTTTTTCTCTCAGTCCACCATGTAACAATGTTTTCATTGCAGAGGAAATTAATTATTAATACCTAGCGCTATCAAAAGCTCACTTCGCTACAATTTATAAAATGATTGGCTACCCACAACGTTCCTTACTCTCCCGATTTCTACTAAAAGCAGGTGAAATAAACACTATTTGGAGTTCTTATTGTTCTCGCCATGAGAGGGGGTGATTAGTTATTGGACGTCAAAATAATTTAGGAAGAGGTGCAATATGTAACTAATAGAGACTAACCAGTTACCAAACATTGTAACTGTCACAGTTTTTATTGAATCTCTAGCTTGCAAGCCAGTCGAAAATTACCGATTGAACACAGTGGCCTGTCAGTTCAGTTATTCGCAGCTGCTTAGCTAAATACAATTACTAGTGAATAACGGTGACACACTTAAAAATGATTTGATGATATACATATTTCTTAAATTATTATAACAGGGAAATCTCTTGACAGTGAGTATAAGAACACAGCTCAATGGAACAATGTATAGAAACTAAAATAAAGTTACCGTTTGATCGAAATAAATAATTTTCTTTACAGTTAGTTTTGCAATTTGAAACATCTTGAACAGTGATAGAAACGTAAACAGACAACGTAAGGACACACAGAGCGAAAAGATCTCTGGGTGACGCGTTGAAGTCAACGAAGCCAGTGTTACGGACACAATGACCATGCTTATACGTTTATTAGTACTGATGTATCGTAGAGCAAGGTAGTTTTTGGACTGTTCCTCTGCAGTGTTCGTGCCTTACTGTTTGGCACTCACCTGGCATGACGGTGGGCGAGGTCATGAGGAAGTTGATGCAGGCGGCGCCGGTGCCGTGTCCGAGCAGCGTCACGTTGCTGGGGTCCCCTCCGAACAGCGCGATGTTCTGCTGCACCCAGTGCAGCGCCGCGATCTGGTCCATCAGGCCGTAGTTGGCGACGCGGGCCTTCAGGTGCGGCGCCAGGTTCGCGTTCAGGAAGCCTGTCACAACCAATACACAAGTCACACCATCATAACAGCCAAAATTACTATTAGCTGCAAAACTGGTTTTTACCGCATATTAAATGTGGTTCTTCACTGCTTGGCCGAGTTACCTCGCTATGGTAATGGAGTAGACGATACAGCCAGCGACTCAACGCAGAGAGTTAGGCGGCGGGAAATAATCTGACACCCAAACGGAACCAATGGCTTGGGGCGGAGGAGCTCTCAAAGGTAGGGTGATGGTCCCTTAGTGTAGTAAATCCCACTAAACACCATCAGGCCGCGTCTGCCCTCCAGGTTAGGAGCGGCTGCCAATAGCTTCCGTTCTCCATGTTAGGAGCAGCCTTTTCTATTACCAGCGCTCCTGAATAAGATTCAGAGTGGCCAACCTTGAAGACCCTGGTTCTTCTATTCTAGTAAATTCCTTTACCAGCTCTTTTTACGATGATAAACGACACATGTCACTATCCCATAAGGCAGCTTCTGAAGTAATTCTCGAGTTGTTCTCAGATAATCATCTCGAGCAGCTAGTTAATGAACCTACGTGGTGTCATAACGGTAGCGAAAACATTTTAGATTTGCTGGTTACGAACAGGCCAGAAATATTCACCGACATTTCAACGACCACAGGACTAAGCGATCACAAAGCGGTAATTGCGACTATCAAATTAATGACCAAGCGAAAAAGGAGAAAAGGGCGGATTGTAGCTATACATTTTCAGTAAGGCCTCAAAGGAGGGTTTTAGAACATACCCGAGGAATAATTACCATAACTTCAAGTCAACAAAGGACACCGTTGAAGAGATGTGGCATCGATTTATACGAATAGTCAGAGAAGTTATAGATGTACATATACCGAAGCGGACAATAAATGGGGAGGATGATCCACCGTGTTACACATGTGAGGTCAAAAGATTACACAAAAAACAAAGGAGGATACACGCACGCTCAAGAAGGTAGGGGTGTCGCAGCGAATTAGAAACCTTAGCTGAGTTAAGAGGACGTATTAAGAATGTGATGCGCGAGGCCTTCAACGATTTTCATTCCAACTCTCTCTCTAAGAGCCTCACAGAAACCCCAAAGAAATTTTGGTCGTATGTACGAAAAGTCAATTGTACTAACAGCAATACTCCAGCACTAATTCGTAAAGGTTCCGAGGTTAATGAAAGCCGCGATAAAGCTGACGTACTAAATACCGTATTAAAAAATTCATTTACTGATGAAAATAAGGATAGTATCCCCGTCTTCCCACGCCGTGTCGAGTTGGTGATGGACTCATTAAGCAATTAGATCTGCTGAAGTAGGGGAAAGCACCGGGCCCGGATGGAATTCCAGTAAGAGTATTTTCAGAGTATGCGGCTGAAATCGGGCCATTTCTGTCTGATATATTCAGTAAATCATTAGAAGAGCGAAAAGTACCTTCAGACTGGAAAACCGCGCAAGTAACTCCGATTTTCAAGAAAGGTGATTGAAGTGATCCTGGAAACTACCGTCCCATATCTATAACACTGTTTGTAGTAGAGTTATGGAGCATATCATATGCTCGAAAATCATGAATTTTCTAGAAGAAAATAATTTGCTTACAACAAATCAACACGGATTTCGGAAGAAAAGATCATGTGAAATACAGCTGGCCCTATTTAAACACGACGTAATGAAAGTTATTGATGCAGGTTCACAAGTAGATGCAATTTTTTTTAGATTTTTAGAAAGCCTTTGACTCTGTGCCACACATCCATCTTTTAGCGAAGCTTCGAGCGTACGGTATATCTGATCAGCTTTGTAAATGGATCAAGGATTTTCTAACTGGTCGGTCGCAGTATATCGTTGTCGAAGAAGAAAGTTCTTCTAATCTAGATGTTACATCGGGTGTACCTCAAGGAAGTGTAATAGGACCACTTCTATTCTTAATTTTTATAAACGATCTCGGAGACAAAGTGAAAAGCATTTTTAGATTGTTTGCTGATGATGCGGTTATTTATAGGGAAGTAAGAAATTTGGCCGATTGCTTAGAAATTCAGCGTGATCTGGATGTTATTCTGGCTTAATGCTCTGAGTGGCAACCTACACTAAATTGTGAAAAGTGCAAGACAATGAGCATAACTAACAAAAAGAAGCCAATTGTTCAGAAATACGAGGTAAACAATTCAGTTATTGATACGGTCGATTCTATGAAATATTTGGGAGTAACAGTACAAAGGAACATGAAATGGGACATACACATTAAGTCTTTAGTGGGAAGAGCTAATTTTAGGCTGCGATTCCTCGGTCGAATCTCGAAAAATTGTAATGAACAAACAAAGGAGATAGCGTACAAATCTCCTGTGCGACCACATTTGGACTATTTTTGTGCTATTTGGGATCCGTTTGGTAAGGGGTTGATCGAAAGTATAGAGAAAGTACAGAGAAGAGCCGCTCCATTCGTGACCGCTTGCTACAGTCCTTATGAAAGCGTCACAGAACTGATTAGTAGACTAGTCTGGGAGTTTCTGGTAAATAGACGACGCACGTTTCGTTTAAACCTATTAGTAAACATGTGTACTCCCACTTTCACTTACCAGTGTAGTGAAATACTTCGTCCACCAACCTATTTGAGCCGGAATGACAGGAAAGACAAGATTAGAGAAATAAGGTGCCGCAATGATTCTTATATGAATTATTTTTTCCCCTCATACCATTTGGGATTGGAATGCACAAGAATGAGATTAGCTTTGGTGCTGAGCATCCTCTGCCACCCACAGTTTTGTGAATTGCAGAGTATATATGTAGATGTAGATGAAGATGAGTACCAAGAAGGTGTTCTCACTTATCAAAAGCTGGACCACAGAGGTGGAAAATCATTGAGACTCTACTTGGATTTCCGATACTGATGTTGGAGGTCGTTCCAAATTTTGTAATACGGTTAATTCCCGGTACCCTCCATCAAACATTACTAAACCTCGGAAACCCATCTCACACTACACAAAGGAAAAATTATTAGCTGGGCATAAAAGGTATTGGGAACGATGGCTAGCATCAAGAAATAAATAGTTATAAGTGCTCCATAGTGGGCTTGAATCAATATTAATAAATGTAACTCTTGTGCTTTTCAAAAAGTGTTTTTCCACTGATGAATATAATATATCAGAGGAAATTTCCGGGTACAATATGAACCTTTTCACAGTTAATCCTTTGTTGCACGGTGCAGATAAACCGTATAGCCTGTCCAAATTAAGTATCTACGCAATACAGCATGGAGGAAACCACGAATGGCCGCAGTCCGTGGAAAATGCGGATCTATGTTCAAGTCGGGCTACCTATTTGTTGAAAAAATGCTCGAGGGAATAATTTTTAATTCAACTGTTGCAGATGGTTTCATCAGAACATCGGCTGACTCTAAAATTACATGACTTAAATGTCAAAAGTTCATGAAAGATGTGGCAGCTAATTGTTTAAGTTTACTGTTTGAGGACGGAGAAGTCTAGGAATTCATCTCCCAACTAGAATTTTTACGCTTCCTTAAACTCATTTTTCCTTTAGCAAAGTTTTGTGTCGTACATCCAATTATGGATTCCACGTTACATTCCTTATAGGGTTATCGAGTTAAGTTGGTAACGGCAGAGACAGAATGCGCCTCAAATCGAAACTTGGAGCCCTTTATTGCATTCATTCGCGCGTTACCGAAAGTTCTGACGCAAAACCCTAATGCATGGAAAGGAAAATATTACCATGACCACAAGCTGTCACTCGATTTCAGGCACAAGGCTGTAGGAAGATTCTTTTTTTATTAGTTACGGGTACCAAGAATTTGAATACATTACCAAACACGTTGAAAGAATTTAAAATCAAAATTTGTAGAGGGTAAATGTAGGTGGGTGCATGAAAGGGGGAAGATGGGTGTGTAGGGAAATTGCCACCGGAGCATGCGCTCCATTACAATTTTAATTAGATATTATTATAATTATTATGAAAATAATTTTTTATACTTATATATATTTTACCCTGTTAAATTTACTGACTTTGTAACCATAAGTTTCTGGGGAAGAATCAGTTGCCGGCGAAAACTCCCTCTGGAAGTAAGACGTGATTAATTAAGAAGAGAGGATGATATTTTGATTTCTATGGCGAGGTTCGTGAATGAATGGAAAATACATTACTATGCGGAATAAAAATAGACTAATAATGGTAGAATGTTTTGAGCTGAAATATAAACAAGTGGGCTATTTTTATTAGACACCAATGGAATGAAACATTTAAATTATATAAAAGAAATCTGTTAGATCAAAAAGGTATTGACTTCAAGTGATTTATAATATATTTTAGTTGTACGGAGTATTTTATAATGTTTCTAATGTTTTTATGGAAGTTTGTATTCTGTTATTGTGTAATTAATTTCGGATGTTCCATAAGCAAAGTGTTATCATTTTGGCGTTACGCCTCGTCGACGTCGAGGTCATTACATGCAGGAAAGGGCTGGGGGGTAGGAACGGGACGGAATGAGGCCATAGCCTTTTGAAGCAACCATCCCGGCATTCACCTGCAGTGATTTGTAGATACAGTGAAAAACCCGAATCTGGAAGGCCGGACGGGGCAGGAACATTACTCCACACCCACCACGCTCGGTATAAGCAAAGTCGTTTGCTTACCACAGATATTAAAGTTTTTGAAGTTGGTTTCCTTGTGTTCCGTGGAGTATTGTGTGGTTGTATTTATCTGCACGTGTGTACCAGCTTAGTCACTCTGTAAGGACAAATAATCTAATCGTATGCTAACAGAACAATAACGGTTGTTAGTTCATGTGAGCTTATTAAGATTTTTAAGTGAATATACTGTGACAAATGTTTACGACAAAACAATATGCTAACATCGTAATATATCAATAGTTTTGTTAAAATACTACTATTCAATAAATACAATAAAAGAATCATTTTTATTTGCGCGTGGAGCGGATTCCGTTATAATCCAGTCTCTCTTGAGCAGTTGGTTTTTTTTTTTTCAGCTAATACTGCAAGAGTTACTCTATCACCACCAACAAGTCAAAAGAATAGTATTACACGACGTAGGCAGCATCGAACTTTCACTAACAAATGGCACATGTTGTATGCACAATAGGTGGTAAATTATCTACCTAATTTGCAAGAAGAATTTAAGCATTGTTAATAACCCCATAATCTACAGCGAGTAGAACAAACAGCGCACACTCTGGATGCCGTTATCTAAGTAAGAAGAATTCTTCACTTTATTGGGCTACTTTCAGCAGCCGTAAAGAAAACGAAACGATGAATCAACAAATATCGGTGTCAACTAGTTTCGTGCAATGCATACGTGTCGTTCAGTGATTAATGCAATCACAGTTCGGATATATTTCTTTTTTTGAATGTATGATAATCGCGTGTAAGTGAATGTATTTTATCGTGATTAATCCAGATGGTTCTCCTGTTGTTTTCATCAATTCCATGTTAACAAACAAGAAGAACCTTTCAAAGCTCAGTATTTCCATAGGTAGATTTTATTAGTACGTATCAGTTCATTCTTTGAGTTTTTATTTTGCTTAGTTCATTGTCAAAAATCGACATTAATTCTCGTATGTGTGTGTTTGGTTTTCTGCTTATATCTATACACTCCGTCGACGTTGGGATCATTAAAGGCGGAAAAATATTGGGTACAAGGAACGGAGAAAAAAAATCTGTTATCACCTTTTAATGCAACCATCTCAACATTCGCATGGATTGATTTCCAAAAACCAAAATCTGGATGCCCGGATGCGCCGGTTTGAATGGGAAGCCAGAGTGTTTCCATTCACCCACCACGCTAGGTTCGTAATGCTATTCTGCTGTTAATTGATATGTCGTTACTAAACTCTCCAGCATCTACTGCGTTCTCCTTGTTGCGTATCACGCAACTTTTGTTTTTCTATCCAGACTAAAGTTCTTTAAGTGATTTATGGAGGGTGGGGATCTCCCTATATTCGCGAAACGTGTAATCTTTCTGTTATCTCTTTTGGATAATTTTGTTCGAGAAATATTCACTTTAAAACAGAATTCTATGGCTACCCAAGTCATCTCCCGGATAATTCTGAAAAATGATCTGAAATCTGTAGTCAGATTTTAAGTCCAGCGATGCGGTACCCTTTAGCTCTCGTCCAAATGTTTAGATTTTAGATATCGGTCTGCCTTCTTTAAAGCTAATCATAAACAATTTTCTAAAAGAAAGTACACCGTAATATTTTATTAACATCAACTCTGCCTTTCAGACTAATGTCTGCCTTTCAATCTAGTGTTTCAAACTGTACCACCAATTTCCATGAATGGGCTTAATCCGATTTCTCTTGCACTTCGGTTACATTCATTCTAGTGCCGTAATTACGATTATCAATCCACCAGTTCCTATGTAAAAAATAAATCTGAAGAACATTATTTCAAATACGTCAATACCAATTGACCGAGCTTGGTGGGTGAGCGGTACCAGTCTAGGCTCGTATACGGGAAGATGCCGGTTCCAATTCCCGTCCTGCATCCGGATTTCGGTTTTCCGGGAATCACTCCAGAAGAATGCCGGGGTGGTTAGTTCAAAAGGCAATGACCGAATTATTCCCCGTCACTTACCCCCAAACCTTTCACACGCCTCTAATGACCTCGACGTAGACAAGGCCGAAATTCATAGTCCGAAAAATACCTGTTTATTTTGAAAAAAAATTGCTGCCAGCAACGCATTTTGAATATATATTCGTTGTGTAAATATATCCGACACCATCTATGAAAGTCAGGTGTGCTAATTCACGCATTTACTGCTGACCTTTAGGTGGATCTCACATTACAGTAAGCTACAGTTTCTCCGTAATCTCCATGACTACTGGTCTAGTGTAAACTGTAACGTAGGTAGACTGCCTTTCACAGTACAGTACTATCACCACTGCACTTCGAAAGGCCAAAAGTCTTTTTTTCCGTTCTGGACATGCGTAACTAATATAATTTGAATTACCTCTTCATATCTGTCATCACAGATGACTACTGAGACTAAATTTTTTGGTCTCTGTTTCACCTGCAGTACCCTTGCTGTTTTTGAGAAGAATGTTTTATGTTTTGGTATTTAAAACGTGGACACAATTTACATTGAAAGTATTGGAGAACGGAAATATTTTTCTCCATTGAGCAAAACCAATACGTTGTTTTAAAAGCAGGATTTTTGTCATACAAATTTACAGTTTTTGTCTAAATGCTGCAGTTCGCATTGTTAATTTGTCTTTGCACTGCAAAACTGTTTGGCTTAGGCAGCAAGATTTCTAAGCAGAACAGTAGCGCAGAGCCATTGTGCTCACAACGCACCGTTAGGGGGAAAAACATTGCTCCCCCACCACTAGCTTGCTTTAATGGCGGCTTACTTGCCACAAAAAGTGCCTTTCCCTGCTCTCGGTCCACATTCTCTGTCTATGGCGGTTTGAAATATTGCATGCGATTGTTTCGGGATTTTCTCTTATTCTGGACCCTCTCTCTTGGCGCCGTTTTGTTCGCTTTTCCCGATTGCGCGTATTTTCTAGTCATTACGTATTAATCCCAGTGGAGCTAAACCCATGCTGAGCTGAAGCGAGAGAAAGAAACTCTCTGTTTGTGCAGGCGAAAGTCGAGGCCTGCTAGGCATACATGTTTTATGTGAGCCCGCAGGGCAACATTTGGACCGAAGAGGTAAAGAAAATCTTCAACGGTCACCGGCTTTACGACAATGTTTTCTTTTGACACATTGTTTAATACAAAACTGTATTTGCTGCCCTCCGGTAAAATACGTGATTTCTTTGATAGGTACAAAATAAGATGTATTTGGTTTGAAATAATACTAAACTCAAGTCAAAACTAACAAGAAAAATTCGTGGTCATAACATTCATGTTAGAATTTTTTTTTTGCTTGCTTGGTTCAAGCTGCTATATAAATTTAGAATCTCATTGCGAAGCTGCTTTGAATATCTAGTACCAATGTTTCAGTGGGAAAAGTATCATAGGAGTGCTGTACATCGAAGAACAATGAAAAATCATTATTTAAATATTTCTAATATTTTCATAATAAGCTAACGAATTTCTTTATTACAAGCTTCTGGCAAGCTGCTGTCCGTATTTCAGTATCTCTACGAGTCATCTTGTTACCGGTGTAGCAAACGTGGATTTTACATTGTAAAGTTTTACCGCCCTCCAAAAATTATATTTCACATATTGACATTTCTCAGTACTAACAAACATTCGTCTAAACAGCTGTGAGTTTTTTTTTTCAACATGCAAGGGTTTTGACAAGGTTAATTATAAACTAAGCATATTGTTATTATTTTAAAGAACTAATTCTCTCAGATGCTAACACAAGAGGCTGACGACAGGGAGGACTCGCTTTGATTTACCCGTCCTGCAATCCAGATCATAGCTTCCTACGGTTTTTCCGCAATCACTCCTGGAGTAAAACGTGATAATTACTTCGTAAAACGTATGTAACATTTTGTTTCAGTTCCGTCTTAAATTGGTCATAAGAACGATGGTATTCACCTGGGGTAAAATTGCATTCAAAAATAATGTTTTGTGGTACCATTTATTGGTCCAAACTAAGGTTTTATGACGAGTATGGTGCAGACTCCGTCAGTAAGAAATCTCTTCTATGTTTTTATGCTGCACAGGAACTTCTGAAATATCGTCACTAGTGATATTTGGATTACAGTGACAATAAAACGTCAGCTAGGCAACGAAAATAAGAAAGAATACGGAAAAGAACCCATCACTTACCTAATATGATGTCAGGATGGCCAGGACGAACACAAAATAAGCATGAACACACTTTACAATATATCGATGGATAACTTATTCGTGATAGAAGATAGATGTATGGCAAGGCGAAAGATGTGTACACATCCTGACCTACTACATCAATTAGCCAAAGATGATCAAAGATGGAGATTGAAAAAGTGGGGGAGGGGGGGAGGGAAATTTGAAGACCGAAAAGAAATTTTTTATTTTGGCACTCCCCTGAAGTTGCCCCCCGGGGCAAGTGTCTGAGTTTGCTCTTCACCACTCTCTCCCTCCCCTACCTAGATCCAGCATTGAATGACAAATACTGTGGTAGAAACAACTAGAGTAACTACTGGATGATAAGCTTAACCAAACTGCAGTTAGGCAATGAAAATAAAAAAGGGCAGTGAACATAACCCTTCATTTACCACAGATGAAGGCAGAATGGAAAACGTCGAACACCAAAAAGTACACGAATGATAAGTCTCATATAAATGCCGTATACATGTGCACGATTAGGTATTCTGACTTCCACTCACGATATTTGTACGAAGACATGTACAACTTTGACTTCAGTTAATGAGGAGGAAATCGATATACTTCAAAGCGTTTGATCTGAATTGTTCATAGGATCGGACTGAGCATTATAGAACGATACTGCGGACGCCCGTAAGCGCAGAAAATGAAGGATGATAGTACTTTCAGTATCGGTATTCGGTTTTATTCAAAGTAAGGACAAGATAATCTAAGCGATGAGATGTGCATGCGATAACACTTATCAGTAAATGCTTAAGTCCTGGATTGGGAATCCCGCATCCTGTGCAGTAAGCCGTGGGTGTAATACATCTGGATTAGTGCTGCTGCGGAGGAAACTGCGTGACAAAGGCTTAACGAAGAAGTATGGCGTAAGAAGAGGAGACCTCCCTGACCAAGTTACGATCTATGTCTGCACTGCGGACTCACGGTCTGTTACTTTTCTTTAAAAGGCCTTTCTTTCTTCTCAGGGCTCCTTTTCTGATACCACCCGCGGAGGCAGCTTTCCTGGTAATGAGAATCGTCGGCCACTTTCAGAGAGAGGTGAGTAATTATTTGAAGTGAACAATTGGCAACTATCCAAGTAGGTTCGTAATTAAGAATGAGACTGGTCGTTCAGTGGATAAATTGAGGCGTGTGTGTGTGTGTGTGTGTGTGTGTGTGTGTGTGTGTGTGTGTGACCTACCCGAACTTATACTTAAAGGGAGGTTTGATAATGAAACTAGCCAATCAGAAGGAATGGCATACTAAATATTTTTACTGACTCATTTATACTGATGGTGGATAATTTCTTCACTCAAAACAATAGAGGTATACACGTGAAGAAAAAGCTGTTAACCTAACGGTTTCTTCCAACATATCGTTGAATAGTTACTAATGCACTGAACACTACTATTTTGCTAACGTAACAGAAAACATATTACAGACTTTGAGCCTGAAATTAATTTAAGACTCTAAATGAGCTACTGCTATTTATCCCCTTCGAGTAGAAGCCGGCAGAGAACACAGTTACTCTTTACTATTCACAAACGGTTACCGAGCGTGTTGGTGTAACGGATAGCGTTCTGGCCTCGCATTCGGGAGGACGGCGGTTCGAATCCCCGTCCGGGCATCCAGATTTGGGTTTTCCATGGTTTCCCCAAATCACTCCAGGTGAATGCCGGGATGCTTCCTTCAAAAGGCCATGGCCAAATTCCTTCCCATTCCTTGCCCCCATCCTTTCCCGTCTCTAAAGACCACGTTGTTAAAAAGGGACGTTAAACTGTTAAAAAAAAAAAAAAAAAAAAAACACAAACGGTTAGTGTACTGTATGGTTTTGTCCAATATTACATATGCCTGTAATTTCTGGTATATTAATGTTATAGTGAGAAAGTCAAGACAGTAATGCTTTAAACAATTTTTATTACTTAAATTAAATTTGGAGAAACAAGATCAATCCTACTAGGAATAACTTACACGATTCGTAATCACCATCAAATCCTGTATCATCTCAGTGTTCAATGGTACCACGATTTTTATTTTTATTTCTAGAAACGATTCAAACAAAAACTCTTTGAGACAGAGAACTTCATTCAATTTTAAAACGCTTTTTAAGTACTATATTGATCATTTTATTGAGTGAAAACTCTTTAAAATGGTGGAAGCGTAATGAATATTTTGCTGAAATGTTTTATTATCCTCTTTACAAGAACAGGAAATTTCACCGAATTATTTTATTTACGATCAAAGATGGTAGATATTAAACTGGTCACTCAAGTTGTCCCATAAAAATTCGAATCTACTGAATAAAAAACAGACATAAATGAAACATCATATCAATCTCATATTACATGAAGACTAGATAACTTACAGAGTACAGAAAGAAGTAATATACTATGTAGTTAATGGCCGGTTAACGAATGAGGATATGAGATTCTCAAAAATCATGCCGAGGTTTCTGTTCTGCTTTGCACGCTGAAAATTGTTCAAAATAAGTCTGAAGTTTTTTTTTTTTTTTTTCTGTCGTCAGTCTTTCGACTGGTATGATGCAATCCTCCATCCTTTCCTATCCTGTGCTAACCTCTTCATTTCTACATACCCTTTACAGCCCACGTCCTCAATTATCTATTTCATATATTCTGATCTCTGTCTTCCTCTACAGTTCTTTCCTTCAACTGTTCCCTCCACTAACAAATTAACCAATCCAGCATGACTCAAAATATGACCTACCAGCCTGTCTCTTCTTTCCGTAAGCTTCTTCAACAAACTTCTTTTCTCACCCATCATTTCCAAAACTCGTTCATTTCTTACTTTGTCTGTCCACTTAATTTTCAGCATTCTTCTGTAGCACCACATTTCAAATGCTTCAATTTTCTTTATTTCCGGTATTGCTAAAGTCCATGTTTCGCTACCATAAAGTGCTGTGCTCCACACAAATAGTTTTAAAAAGTTCTTTCTAATTCCTAGATCTATATTTGAAACTAAAAGGTTTCTCTTTTTCATGAATCCTCTTTTTGCTAGTGCTATTCTGCTTTTAACATCATTCCTGCTTCGGCCATCGGTTGTAATTTTACTTCCCAAGTAACAGAATTCACTTACTTCTCCTATTGCATCCGATCCTATTTTTATATTTAATCTACTAGTATTGGTATCATTTTGCTACATTTCATCACTTTTGTCTTGCTTTGATTTATATTCAGTCCAAAATCTTCCTTCAGTATTTTGTTCATGCCATTGAGTAACTTCTCAATATCCTCAGCCCTCTCTGCTAACAAGACAATGTCATCATCAAATCGTAGCATACTGATTTTTTCTCCCTGAAAACTTATGCCACATGGAAATTTTTCTTTGACTTTCTTCATTGCTTCTTCTACATACAAGTTGAATATTAAAGGGGATAGACTAAAACCTTGACTCACACCCTTTTTGACCGATGCATGTCTCTCATGATTCTCTACTTTTATTATAGCCACTTGATTCTTATTTAGTTTATAGAGTATTCTTCTATTTCAATACTTTAGACCTGACTTCTATAAAATTTTGAACATCTTGTCCCACCTAACATTATCAAAAGCTTTTTCTAAATCAACAAATGCCATAAAAGTATTTTTGTTTTTCTTGATCCTCCCTTCAAGTATTAATCTTAAAGACAGAATTGCTTCCCTTGTATCGCGATTTTTCCTAAACCCAAACTGATCTTCACCTACTATCTCTTCTACTAACCCTTTCCAGCCTTCTGTATATTATTCTGGTCAGTAATTTTGAAGCATGTGATGTTAGACTAATGGTGCGATAATTCTCTCATTTGTCGGCTTGTGCTTTCTTTGGAAGTGTGAAGATGATATTTTTATTAAAATCAGTTGGAATTTCTCCTGTTTCATAACTTTTTGATATCAGCTTGGATATTTCGATTCCTTCCTCTCCTAGGGATTTAAGAAGTTCTGCAGGGATCTCATCAATTCCAACTGCTTAATTTGCTTTCAAGTCATTCAGAGCTCTATTAAATTCTGTCCTCAGAACAGGTTCTCCTAAGTCATCAATGTCGACATCGCCTTCCTTTTCCAATACACTATTGTTCAAGTCGTCCACATCATACAGTTTCTCAATGTATTCCTTCCATCGGTTAGCTCTTTCTTCTGAGCTTAAAAGAGGTTTCCCATAGGCAGCTTTAATGTTCATGCCTCTTTTCTTCATTTCTCCAAAATTCTGTTTGATCTTTCTATATGCAACATCTACTTTTCCTACGACCATTTCCTTTTCTACTTCTTCACATTTTTCTTGTAGCCATTTTTCTTTTGCTGTTTTGCATTTCCTATTTATTTGATTTCTAAATTGCCTGTACTGCTCTCTTCCTGCTTCATCCTGAGCATTTTTGTAACTTCTCCTCTGATCCATCAGCTCCAAAATTTCTTCTGTTATCCAAGGTTTTCGGGCAGCTTGTTCCCTAAAGTCTAATGTTTCTTTACCAGCTTTCATTATTTCGGTCTTTAATGCATTCCATTCGTCCTCGGTTGAGCTCCTTTCAGAGTTATTTCTTAGACCCAAGTCTACCATTTCTGCAAATTTTTCTCTCGTGCTAGATTGTTTCAGTTTATTCACTTCCAGTCTGTTCTGATTATACTGCTTCCTTATTCGCTTAAATTTCAGCCTGCCCTCTATTATTATAAAATTATGGTCAGAGTCTATGTCTGCTCCTGGGTACGCTTTACAGTCTAGAACTTGATTCCTGAATCTCTGTTTGACCTTGATATAATCTAGCTGATATCTGCCTGTATCCCTTGGATGTTTCCAGGTGTATATTCGTCTTGCATGGTTCTTAAACAGTGTGTTTGCCAATGCTAGCTTATATCTTTCACAAAATTCTAGCAACCTGCCTCCTCGCTCATTTCTTTCTCCTAGACCAAAACTTCCTACAGTATTCTCCTCTTTTCCTTCTCCCACTATTGCATTCCAATTACCCATGATTATTAGATTTTCCTCCCCCTTCACATATTGGATTAATTCTTCAATTTCGGTATATATTTTTCTATTTCTTCATCATCTTCCTGTGACGTTGGCATATACACTTGTACTAATGTGGTTGGGACGGGCTTAGTTTCTAACCTCATCAAAATAACCCTGTCACTAAACTGTTCATAATAACTCACCCGTTTCCCTACTTTCTTATTTATTACAAATCCTACACCAGTGACTCCATTGACAGCTTGTGTGCTAATTATCCTGTGTTCCCCAGACCAGAAATCCTGTGCGTCCTTCCATTTAATCTCACTAATCCAACAACATCTAACTTAAGTTGTTCCATCTCCCTTTTTTAAGTTTTCTAACCTACCTGCCCTATTCAGACTTCTAACATTCCACGCTCCGACTCGTAGAATGTTTTCTATCCATTCTGATGACTCCTCCCTGAGCAGTCCCCACCCGGAGATCCGATTGGGGGACTATTTTACCTCAGGAATATTTTACCCAGGAAGAAGCCATCATGATATATGTAATTTGAGAGGATTAAATGTCCTCGGGATACCCTTTGGGTCTTTAATGCAGTGTTTTCCCGTTGCCTTCTGCATCCCCATGCCGTTGATCATTGATAATTGGGACCGATAGTGGTTCGGACTATCGATCTATTCGGATTTTCGATTTGTATAGTTTTTTATTTTGGCTTTAAAATTACATTAAGTATTTTATAATTTTACATACCCCAAGCTTCTGCTTCATTTTGGAGACATTTGTGTTTCTTTCTAGTATCTTAACACAATGCCATTACAAGCGCATAATGTTGGTAGAAGATACTAAAGTCAAAAGAATTCACCATATTGCAAATAAATAACAAAGGCGCTGGATGAACGAGGCGGATTTCAGATTTCTAAGATACTCAAAACTACCATCACACTGAAAGAATTGCTTTTTGCGTCCCCGTTACAACAAACGGTCGGCATCAAAGCCAGTATCCGACTGGTCATGTGGATACTGCGGCGATAATACAATAACAAACGCAAGCTGTTAATTGCAACTGTAAGTAGAAACAAAGTTGACGCTTCTGTGACATTGTGCACAAATTATTTAAAAAAAAAAAAAAGATCCAAAAAATTTGTTCGGATAATTGACGTTTCGGAATATTGACGCTCGAATTATGGACGCTTTACTGTAAAGTTTCGTTCCCACGGCGCATGTTAGGCAAGACGCGCCTTTCATCTTCTACCGCCTGGCGGTGGGTCGAGGCGCGCCGTCCATGCTAGCATATGCGGCAGAGATGACAGGCGTTCCCTAGTTTTGCCGAGGTACGCGCCGTTTGAACGAGGCTTTATAAGTAAGAACCTAATAACTTGTACATTAAGTTCGATTTTGAATTCATTGTGAGATATTTTACTTTTGAAGCACTCTGAATTCGAATATCTTGCATGATGTGTTATCAGAGCTGAATAGTTAAAATATTTTTCATTCACAATAGTGCAACATTTATGTGGTGCAATTCAACCTTCACGGGTGTCCAAAGTTTCGACAGCTCTTCTGTCTTCATCAGGAGTCGATGTTGAAACCTTTTTTTCACTACACCGTCCGTCTGGAGACCCGCGAAGATTACGTTTCAGCAACACACCGGGAAATGTAAGTTTTTTGCGTATTCAAGTGGCAAATTCCATGCTCAGAATCGAATCCCTCACTGGCCTATTTCAAATGGTGACAGTAAATAAAAGATCAGACTAATTCTTTTCAATTAAATATTAAAGCTTTTCACCAATACTTACCAGCATATCAACAACTACTGCCGCTAAACTTTTCGGTTCAAGCATGAAACAGCATTTATTTCAGAATTTATTTCAGATATTGCGGCGAGTTTCCAGTTTTTATTTAATCTTTTATAGGGATGGTAAAACAACTATCCGAAGCTTTGTTAATAGGGCTGTCGTGAGCATTTAGAGTTTTCATTATTCTTTCGTTAACATTTCACGCTGCTTCCTGGACAGCAAACTATAACTAGAGAGATTTTTTTACTTTTAAAAGTTGATGCATAACATTACTAGTATGCTGGACAGTTATATTTCCTCCTTGTTTCCATCCAACGGTACAGCTTTTACGTTGAAATGTTTTCGTCATATCCCATATCGTTGCTATTTCGAAGAGCAAAATATTATTTTATGTTTTAAAACAGTTTGATATTTGCTATTAGTAGATACTGAAAAAAAGTGGAATCATAGTAGTATACTATCTAATGTACCAATACAATGTGCGTAAACAATATACCTGACAGACAACAAAGAAAACAACTGAATTCTTTAATACATCAAGCATACCAATCACAGGAAATACAATATAAACAAATTTTGTTAGTGTATATATGAAACATTTAAAAACTACTTTCAGTATTCTTTGCACAGAGAGCCTATAATGTTCCAAAAAAGCTTGGATTCAATTCTTAAATCCCACTAAAACAAAACGGTAACAATATTTCAGATGATACTGGACAGAAATGAGTGGATGTTATAAGTTACTTCCTTCGTCTTATAATTGCCGCATAAGTAGATTCATATAAAATGGCGAATAATTCCATGGGACGTTTTAGACGGAAAAATTGTGATGCTAAGGAAACCTTACGAGGGAAGACTTAACTAAGATTTCAAACAAATTGTATTAATTTTGCGGTGATGATGGGAACTTATAGCTGCATGATACATATGCATTTTGGAATTTTTAATTTAATTTTCGGCCTCGTTTCCGTAAAATCTGAATGGGAAATGTGAAGATTACGTATCGAAGCAGTATCATCTTTTTTAATGGGGGACAAGTCATGCAATGTTTATACTGGATCTACATTGATTTTCTTACCTAAATAACGTACATAATTAACTTTTTCAAACGTTCAGTCCATACAATTTTATGTTTTTCAACAATACAATAATCTCTCTGCTTTCATCACCTGCTCTTTCTCACACTTCAAAGCAGTGATTGCACTACTCCCTAGTCAAAGAAGTTTATAACACACAAGCATTAGGTTTAATCTACTTCCAATACGTTCCTCACAATCTAATGCCATTACGGGTATTTTAATAAAATCATATTTGAGCACAGAGTGTCAATAAAGAATGAGGATTAAGTAAGCCAGTGTTGCACATAGACAATGACATGGCTGAGAGACAGACTTACCGAGGATGCCTAGCCTGTAGTTGAGCGTGACTACAACGAGATCAGCGTAGCTGGCTAGCACGCTGCCGTCGTACGGGTTGCCAGAGTTCCACTCGAAGGACTCTCCATGGACGTATACCATCACCGGGAAGCGCTGCATGGCCTCCGTCGGACCCACTGAAACATCGGACAGAGCGCCTCAGCTACCTTCTACAAAGAGCGCAGCTCAAATAATATAAAACTTTTTTCCAAAATACCGATATCCGAAAACTCCAGCAATATGCAACATCCTAGAGATAACAAAACAACTATTGCGATCTTTTTGGAATGTATGGTTTTCTCATAATAAATAAATGATGAATGTTGATAATTACTAGTTCACCAATTTTTTTAAAATAAATGTCCAGCGTATATATTTCCAAGAGAGAATTTCTTTGGTCTGTTAGCAAATGTGTGGTATAAATACATTTAAAAAATTCGTAATTGTTTTCAGACCCATTTCTTTTTTAGAACATATTTAGGGAACTGCACCACTTTGGTAACCTTCCAGAAACTGGTACTAACCTGTTGAAATTTATATCAGTCGTTTCGTCAACATGACCTCTCCACGTTTAGCGATCATACATTGTGGAAAAGTTGCCAGCAATTTAATTAAAAATGTTGAAATATGACACCGACGGACAGCCGCTAACGTTGAAAAATCAGTAACAGTGTCTTAAAATGTTGATTTAAACCTTTGTTGTATTGTTTTCATGCCTTTTCGGCTCTAGTCCGTTGTAAAAAGACGCACAAAATCGGCAAACATGCAATATTTATTCGCGTTGTAATACGGTGATGCCCACCATCTTACATAGCAACGAGCAACCAGAGATAATCGATTTCTTCCATTGTAAACAAATACGCGAATTGCGTGTTGGATGCCGCATAGCCAAAATTTCGTAATTTTTTTTCACTTGGTCCAGGCCGTATTTCAACCTAACCACGATTTCTACGACAAAACGAAAATGTTTAGGTTGAAATGGTCCCTGTACCGATAATTTTTATTTTATTTTTGCAGTGCTGAAAGCATTTAGCAGTTGCTCAGTCTTTCATATTTCGGCATTTTTAGTTAAATTCCTGGCAACTTTTCCGCAATGTGTGATCGCTAAACATGAAGAGGACATGTTGACGAAACGACTGATGTAAATTTCAACAGGTTAGTACCAGTTTCTGAGATGTTGCCAAAGTGGTGCAGTTCCCACTTTTTCTTTAAAGAAACTTTACAAAAAAGATTTTTAATTAATTCTATTTAATACAGAATATATTTTTGTAACCCTCTGAACATAAGAGGAGAACAACTCGTTTTAGAGGTGTTTTTTTTTAATTATTAATAAGAAGTCATTTAACCTACGGATTGGATTGTTGTCACCCCGTATCTACTGTAAATGCACTGGAAGTTGTCACTAATGAAATTACTGTTGTGTTTAATACAACAAGCCGCATCCGTGATTTAACGGTGTTGTTTGCGCAGTGCGTTATGCCAGTCACAGCGAAGCCAGCTGTTAATGCGCTACGCGGAGCTGTGTTCTCTAATTGCTTGCAGTCGTACTCCAGCGTTGCATTACGGAAAGCCCATTAGGCAGGAAATTTCGCCACACTGAACTGATTTCAATTCAGAGATTTGGATTTCAGGCCGATCAAACTCGTCGAACTTAATCTGCGGTAACGGACAACATAATCCGGAGTTCTGCTGTGTGACCCTTCCGTCCGCACAACCGCCGCTCTCTCATTTTTTCTTTTCACCCCGCGGACGATTGATGTGAAAGATTGGGCCGCTCCATAAATCAATCAGCGAGCGGCTTTTGTTTCGCGACGGCATCTTGACAGCGGGTGACGCCAGATACATTACGTCCCGTCACGTGACTAGAAAGTGTGCCAACCGCATTAAAGGCACCCGCAACAGATGTCCGGCATCCTTAAGCAACTGCTAAAAGAGCTGTCAGTTTTTTTTTTTTTTTGACTGAAGAATATTTAAACAGAACACAAAAACTGTTAAAAATGTTTCACTAGACAGGAAGAACGACTAAGTTATTTGTGACGCCCCTGTTAATAACTCACACAGAAGTACGTAAATACATGCCTAGAGATTGTAATATTTTTTCAGATATTCGATTTCTTGAATAAAGGAGATTATTATAATCATTTGGATTACGTCAATTGAAAAATAGTTTTACAACAACGAGGTGTTGTGTCCATTTCCTCAATCACAAGTAAATTAATTTGTATAAACAATCAATATTTACGCCGTGCAATTCAATTTTGTTTGGTTTTATTTTCTCTGTGCGCGTTTCACTCAGTTTACCGCACGTATGGTTTTTTTTTTCAGAATATTTACTACTTTTCGCACATTTCTTCCTACTTTTTCCCATCATTCCAGTCGTTTTCATCAAATCCTGTACATTTGGTATTTCAAGGGTAATCCTTTGTTTAGCGGTTTCCGCGATTGCAATTATATCTTCCAATTAAAAGTTTGATCATAATTATTCTCTTTTATATTACGTTTATGTTGAACCAAACTTCCACCTTTTACGACCTCAGTGTCGACGAAGAGTGAAACGAAAACAGAAAAAAATTAAACCAGATTTCAGTCTCTCATAATACGTCGATCACTTCTCAAATTCTTTATGGAAAAAGACATTTAAGTCTTTATGCTACGGAAAAGGTTTGAAGCTTCATTATGCACCCAGTCCTATAAAAAGCAGGTAATAATATAACTTCGACTGGTATTTTCCATTGTGACTTGACTTACATTATGGAGACAATGTTTAGATTACAGGTGACAGATTGTGGCCTATATGCTGTCTCTATTTCTTTTAGTTGACACGATGATCTTAATAACAGCAGAGACAGTTAAAAAAATCGTTTAGCTGCCTTTAACTTATTACATTGAAGATCAACTTATATTTTTTTAGGTGGAACGTTTATACAGATTTTTAGCAGACATTATAGTTATGTATGTTTTGCATCTAATACATCTGCTTTTATATATACTCTTATTACAAAATTCTGACATTATTTTCAACGTTAACTTTCAAAATTATTAGTAGAAATATTCTTCTCACTGGTACAATAATGACAGAGTCTGTTATGGCGTGCTTAATTGAGAGGTAATCACTTAGAGTAATTTTAATACTTTTACTAAGAATATCGCATTTAAAGCGACAAATGCGACAATTATCGCACTATAAGTCTAACATCACATGCTTTAAAATTACTGACCAGAATAATATACAGAATAATGGAAAGGGTCGTGAAAGGGATAGTAGGCAAAGATCAGTTTGGGTTTAGGAAAAACTGCGGTACCAGGGAAGCATTTCTGGCTTTAAAATTAATACTTGAAGGGCGGATCAAGAAAAACAAAGGTACTTTTATGGAATTTGTTGATTTAAGAAAATCTTTGATTATATTAGGTAGGTCACGATGTATAAATTTCAAATAAATGAGCTATAAGATATCGTGATAGAAGAATGCTTTATAATCTATATAAGAATCAAGTAACTATAATAAGTAGACATTTATAAAAGACATGCATCTCTTAAAAATGGTGTGAAACAAGGTTGTAGAGTCTCTTCGATAATATTCAACTTGTATGTACAGGAAGGTATGAAGGAAGTTAAAGAAAATTTTGTATGTGGCATAAGTATTCACTCAAAAAAGAATCAGTATAATACGATTTGCTGAAGACATTGTCCTGTTAGCACAACTGATCTTCACCTACTAACCCTTTTACTACCCTTTCAATTATTCTGTATATTATTCTGGTCAGCCATTTTAAAGCATGTGATGTTAGACTTACAATTCTCACAGTGCCCAACCCCGTGGCCCGTCAGCGCATTTGAATTTGCCCGCCAACAGCAGCGGTCTAGAATATGCTAGCTCAAAAGGCACTGCAATGATCTCATTGATGGTTTTAACATTTTAATTAAACTGTGTTACTTATATATTTGTTATATTTAAATATCTACTGTAACTATAGGCAAGTATTATGTGGCCCGCAATCTAATTTAGGATTGAAATTGTGACCCTTAAGCTGACTTAGAACTGAAATTGTGGACCGTATTGTAACAGCCCTCAAACCTAAAATTAAATGGAATTGTATTTGTAGTAAGCTAGAGTTTGGTTGAATATGATCTTGTATGTTTGGTTTGCAATTAACTGTAAATCAGTGTAAATAGACCTTTTTTTTTTTAAAAAAAAAAAAAAAAAAAAAAAAAGAAGAAGAAGAAGAACTTATTATTATTTTATATGTGTAAAGACAGAATTGTACAAGAGAATTGCTTAAATGTTTTTAATTGTAGGTATTAAGGCAAGTTACAATATATAAAGGACAATTTTCTACAGTTTAAATTGAATTCTGTGGATAATTTTGTGGTAAAGTAGGCCTATCGTTAATTTCCATTTCTGACCATTTTGTATTGAGTGCAAATGATTATGCAGTAATTCCGATTGTTTTTAATATGTTTCAATAGTTTAAGTATTGTTAATGTTCGACAAATATCTGGCGGAAGCTTTTGAAGTGTTCTAGAAATTTCGGTGGAGTTTATATAAAGCCATCATCCGAGACAGAGAAACAGTTTTCATCGACTCAATTTACGACGGCCAAGGACTGTAATGTCAGTGAAAGGAGTGTTGTATTCAATCTATGGATTATATGTGTTCATGTAACCAGAATCTATGACGTCGTGTTTTCTTTGAAAATAAAAGCAAGTTTAAAGTGAACTGTATGGTTGACTGGTTATTTATCATATTAATTAAACCGCCAACAATCTAATAGTCTCCAAAATTTGTTGGGGAGATTTCTGTTAGTAGAACAGACTGAAGATATTGAGAAGATATTGAATGGCATGAAAAAAATGCTGAAGGGAGATTTCGGAGTAAATATAAAACAAAGAAAGACAAAAGCGATTCAAAGCGGGAGAAATGAGGTAAATAATGGCCGATTAAGTGCAAAAATAAGGTCGCATGCAATAGGGAAAAAATGAATTTTGCTACCTATGGAGTAAAATTGTAACTAATGGAAGAAACAGGAATGATGTTAAAATCATAATAGCACTATCGAAAAGCGCCTTCTTGCATTAGAGCAATATTTTAGTTCCAAATATAATCTAGTACTCAGCAAGAACTTTTTAAAACTCTATGTGGGGAACATGGCACTTTACGGTAGTGAAGCATGGACTTCAGGTGGACCAAAAGGAAGCAAAATTCGAGCTTTCGAAATGTGGTGCTGCAGAATGGTGCTGAAAATTAAGGAGACATATATAGGTTTAAATAAACGTATTTTGTAAATGATGACTGATGACTGATGAAAGAAGGGATGAGAGGATGGTAGGTCACATTTTAAGACATGCGGGAATGGTTAATTTGTTAGTGGAGGAAACTGTAGAGGTTAACAAAGATTATAATATATGAAGCAAATATTTGAGAACGTAGGGTGTAAGGGGTATGTTGGGATGAAGTTAGCGCAATATAGGAAGGGATGGAGGATTGCATCAAACCAATCAAAAGACTGATGACAGTTAAACAAACAAAAAAAATGTATTTACTGTGGTTGTAGGCGTATCTAATGTCATATACCGGTTTTTAACCAAAGTTGCTAAATATAATAGCATTTCCAGTGACATCCACACGTGCAGTAGAAAATCGTTTAAACGATCTCGAACAGGTTGAATGGACACAAAACAAAAATTAATCGCAACGCAGGTCATACGTCATAAAAGGTATAACCAATGACTCATGAGGCGTTAGTAAACCGACGCATTAATTTTCCTTTTTTTTTTTTTTTTTTTTTTTTTTAGCAAAGAAGGTAAAACAAGTTTATAGTACATATATGGAAAGTGATATAATCTTCTGTCTACGGGTTTTAATTAATAATTTATTAAAATAAAGTATCTGAAGCACACACAAATGCACTGGATAACCGCTACTTCAGTGCCGCGCCTCATTCTTAAATCTGAGCGGAAGTTTTTTTGCCTACAGAGTATAGTAGGTTAGCAAACGCAGGGGTTAAAACATGCAGCTTTTATACTAACTTTTTGTTTTTGCTGTTATCAGTCTTTTGACTGGTTTGAAGAATCCTCCATCCCTTCCTTTCTGGTGCTAACTTCTTCATCTCTACATACACTAACAATAATGAAATGTAAAACTCAGCTATTGTTGCTAAGGTTTAAGAGAGACAGCTGCTTGCGTCTTTGAAACCTTGGTACCGACTGAGTGAAAGCAGTATTAGAATTTTTCTTTAGATTGGCTTTAAGTTCAGATTAAACGTTTTAGGTATTATAAATGTTATAAAACAGACAAATTTTTATCAATGTTTGAATTCACTTCAGAAGAACTGAATAGAAAGAAAATCAGACGGAAACAAAATTTAATGCCGCAGTGGACACTTACCAAGTGGCAATAATGAACAATGACTGACAGTTGATTCACCGAAATACATGACAAAACTTAATCAAGAATTAAAACCTGTAGAATTAGTCATAAATTTTATCATTCAGCAATGAATTATTGTAAAAAAAAAAAAAAACGATCGCCGCACGGTAGATCAGCTGCAAAGAATAATAGCCAAGACGATTCCTGATAATATATTATGGACGTGTTGATATTCAGATTTATTTTCAGTGTTCCAGGTTCTGTCTTCGGGACTAGGTATCTGAGGGTAATAGCCTGAGGCATCGGAACAGGTAGTGCCACTCTTCAATTTTCCAGATTAATCTCGGTTCAGTGAATACTGAATTAGGATAGCACTGCCTGTTCCACGAATTGACGACACAAATGCACGTAAATTGCATGTTTTATGTGCCACAAAGGGAAAATTTATTAATTTCGTATTCAATTATGTTTGAATTAGGTACTGAACATCACAGTATAATAAACTATTCTGACCATTTTGCGTCCTTTAATAACCAAAACTGTATTAAATAGTTTTGATAAACCGACGTACTGCAATAACGATCTATATTTAAACATCGTGAAAAAACTAGGTTGAAACTTAGATATCGTGGTTACATAATGAATACTTTGTACACTACAGTACAAAAGAACACTTTGATGTATTTAATATATATATATTAAAGGTATGTCAGCTCATCATAACTGAAAGTTTCATCACACGATTTGCTTCAAGCACATAACATTACGGGCACTTTATATTCTGCTGTACTATATGTTGATTCTTTAATGAAATTCAGAGCTTTGAGAAGTTGATTTTCAGTGATGATTTCATGATAGTTTTCATCAATAATTGCAGCATTAAACATTTACATGAATGTGACTTTAAACTTCAGAATTCAATTATGTTCTAAGGTGAGGTGACTTAATATTATATGAAAATGAAATCAAATATTGTTTTTCTATTACTACTGGTGATTCGGAAAGCAGCATCTTGCTTTCTATCCAAATCATCATATCCCAGAAAAGTTTAACATTACAATAATCAAAATCCCCCAAACACGAATATTTCCACAGCAGCTTTATTAACTTAGTTAAAAAAAAAACCAACGTTCACGAAATTACTTTCAGTGTTTAGAGAAAACAGTTTGTTTTCATTTATAGGAAAGAACTGTGTAAATGCATTTAAGTCAATTGGAAACTTTTAAAGCTGAGCTGATATTGAGTTAAATTCATTCAGCAGTGGCAAATAGATCCATAATAGACAGCCATCAATTCATGTCGGGTTAAAATTAGGCGGGTAGGATTAAGCCAAGTGTATATGTGACAGGATATGAGGGTTTTTTCTTTTCAGACGAGATGTTATCTCTTAACTGGAGGGTGTGATACACTATCAAAATATAACACTATCCTTATTCGTAGGCACTAAAAGAAAATTAGTAAAAACTAATGCAGTGTTACGGAGGATGAGAAAATCATTCATGAAATGAAAATTGGATAGTTATTATACCAAACTTATTTCCTTTTTATTAGCGGAACATAAATTTCATTGTGCTTCGTTACCAAATAATGGATAGTAGTCATGGTCCTGAAGTATCATATCTTTATTGGGCAGTCAATATTTCTTTTAAAATCTGTATTCATGGTTTCTGTTACTACTATTATGTGAATTATGATCTAAATGTAAATCAAAAATTTAAATTATTAAATTCTTACTGGTAAGCTTGGTTCTACTTTATAGCTCCCAATTCGGCTCCTCCCTTTAGAAAATACACGAAGAAAGTAACAAATTTAGTTGAAACCATTATGCATTTCATGTTCAGGAAATCTTAACTTAAAACAGACTTTCTATCCCCCAAGTACTTAAGTTTATGATCCTTCTAGCTTCATTTATTCGCACTTGTATTGCGCTTACAAGATTTATTTCTTCACCAAATCTGATATTCAGATCACTTCTAGGACCTGGAAGATAAATTGAATTGTGCCTTTGTTAAATACCAAGGTTTATTCTCTGCAGAGATTTTGTTTTCACCCAGTCGACGTCGAGGCCATTAGAGGATTCGGAGGATAGACTGGGGAACAAGGGGTGGGAAGAAATGTTGCCATTGCCTGGAGACATTTCGCGAAACCTTTGAAGACGGGACGGAGATTCGAACTTCCGTCCTCACGCTGACCCAACAAGCTCGGCTTCTCATAGTTATAAAACAAAATATCGACTAAATGTGTACGTTTTTGGTGTTAAGGCGAGCCAGAGGTGCCTATGCTACCAATGTAAAAATGATGAACTTTGAGGAACATTTATGCGGAAATTATTGAATATACCAACTTAAATCTTCGTAAACATATACAGTAATTCAGTTTTAAAGTTATAACGGAGAAATATTTTGCTACATTTTCTAGTTTCTTTTGAATAATTGCTTTTTAAACAACCAATTTAAAAAAAATATTTTATTAAATTTAATTTTAACTACTGGACATATTACAATAAGCCTGTGGTAAAATATATCTTGGGCAACAAAGAATAAACATATAAAAATTTTATCTCCTTAATCTTGAGTACTTGAGTAAATTTTCCTTAAATTAAAAAAAAAAATAAAAAATAATAATACTAATTTATAGGAAATGGTTTCCAAAATTTGTTAACTACATCCCCACACTATAGGATGACGCGTATAAAAATAGTAATAACTTCTCTTCTAGCACGAGTAAACCGCTAAGTCAAAGTTTCTCTTGGAGAAGAAAGTCAAATTTTAGAAACATTAAAATTTCGATTTTTTTTATTTCACCATCTCCGGCTTCCGTCAAATGTGTCATGTATAGAAAAATAATAGAAGGCTTTCAAATAAAAAGAAATATTAACTGAAGAAAAATTGATTAGTGTATGTATGAGGAGGACAGTGCGAGGGCTGAGCTACACGCGTGTACGGTCTGGTTACAATTTAGAGTAGGAGCGTGCGCTGCGCGTATCTCGTAGCAGGCCACATGTTGCCTCGAGGCTTTATGTGCACTCCAGCGAGCCTGTTTTATATCCCGACGTCTCGGGAGAGAGAGACAGGTCGGCCAGGGAGCTACTAGCTGCCGGCTCGGCCCCACTGGCCCACTTCCTTCCTGCGCCGGAGACTTCCCCTCGGTACAAGTCGACTTATCCAAATTTTATGCTAATTGCTGGCTGTGCATTAGGTCCATTGTAAGGCGCGGCGGCGCACATCCCCCGTCTCTAACAACTTCCTCGGTTCAGTTCAGGTAGCAGCAAGTGTTATGGCGCCGTGTGCGGTGAAGAACTTTTTCCGGTCCCGGTGAGGGGCGAGGGTTTTGCTCCCTCTTCGTCGGCCAGCAGCTCAGGCTGAGTGCTACTGTTAGTGGCTTGATGTTAAAAGGGGCTCCAAAGTTTCTCGTGGAATCATGACTAGGCTCTCTTTTTTATGTTTTCTCTCAGTAGCTAACCGTTTCTGAACTGCTTTATTTCAAACTCTTTAGCAGCCCATAATTATCTACCGCCAAAGGCATTGTTAAAAAAAAAAGCAAATTTACAACTTTAAAAGACAATATGAGATTAACTACCTCCAGTTTGGCTCAATGTACTCAGGCGCCGCACACTGGATCAGGAAGATATACCGTAACAGGGCACGAGCCCAGAATCCCGCATATTTGCTGTACTCGCTTCGGTTTTTAGGCGGTTTTCCGCAGCCACCAAGGAGAATGCTGGTACAGTCTATAAATTCAGCCTCATGAAATACACATTTAACAAACAAGTAACACACTTATCACACACAGAACATAGTTACACTTTTCGCCAACTGATGGAAACAATTCACTCCCCTCATTAGTAAGTTGTACGCTCTGGCAATAGGAATAAAATGGTTGGTGTTAGCAAGAGCATGCCGCAAAATCAAATCTCCAAATCTGACCTCATCAAAGGCAGGCGACCACTAATGTTTGGAAAAAGTGGTGAAGAAAAAGAGAGCATGATATTTAAATCACACTTAAATACCCTAGATTTTTAAGTAGGCTTTAATAAAACAGGACAGATGAGGACGAAAGTGAAAGTTTCATGATTGCTCTAATGATTGAATCCTGAAACAATGTGGTATAATATTCCACTCACATAACTTTTTTCTATAATAGCATCAAGTGCAATTTCCAAGCACCTTTCTCAGACGGGAGCTTTAAATAATCCATGAACAATCATAACATAAAAAATATATGTATATAACCGAACTATTCAAACAGTATAATGGTTACGTGAATTAAACATTGCTATGATTTTCCCCAAAAACGTTAGTCAGAAACAATATTAACAAATGAATACAGAGAGAGACTTAATTACACTTACTTTTATTCATTCGCTTGAAATCAACAGTTTGTGAATAAAACATAACGGTAATAAAGTAGACTTAGAAAAGAGAATCGAATCAGTAAATCTGGAGTCTGATTGCTTGAATTAACACAACAAAATAACGAATGGAAATCACGAAAAGAAGCTACGGGTTTAACGTTTTGTAGAGATAGTTCATTACTAGCCGATTCATGGTGTTAACAAAAATGAATAATTAGTACGAATTGTATCAAATCAATACTTACACAACCAGACAGTTATAAGATGGATACCCACTAAGCTTTATTTTTATTTTTTTAATTTAGCTAACATCACGCACAACATAAATAGATGAACCACTAGTTTTTACTGAGTTTAGTATTTAATATTACTTGGGCACCGGCCAAGATACAATCTGTTCCTTTACCCACTTATAAGCTACAATATTATAAAACACAGATGGTAAAAACTAAGCATATTTTGCTCATAACTTACGATTATGTGGTAAGATATTTTTTTTAATAAAAATAAACATTTTAGTAAACAAACTATCAAATTAAAGCAACACACTAAAGCTTATTAATTTAACACTGATATTCTAATTCTAAATGTCATTGTGATTATTATATTTCTGAAATGTCACCTATACATCTTTCAGAAATAATGTATAAATCGTAAGAACGAAGACTTTCCCGGCGTATGACTGCAATGTAGTCTTCACGGGTGTACCGCCGGATAGTGTTGTGGAAACACTTTTAAATTATTTCGACGGCTGGCTCTGCCGTCTTCTTCAGGTGATGAGACATGTGTAATGGTCGGCTGACCCACAGGTACTGAGATGGTTCGGGTGCCGCTCTTCCTTATATACAAGTCCGCGTGGCTTCGGCGATGGCTTACTATGAGCCAGGCCCGCAACCAACTGGCGGTTGGCTGCCCGTGGGCGTGGCTAAGGTTCTTGTTCCAGCTCGAGCTAATATGAAGCCCTCTACGGCGGCAGCTGGACGGAAGTACAACGTTCTCTGCGGATATTTGCCAAGGCAGGTTTCCATGCCTCACTGAGACATAGACCACTGTCTCTGTTAAATGTGTCGGCCAGTCGAATTTCGATGGCTTCTTTGATGACAGATTCCCAAAAATGTGATGTTCTAGCCAAAATCCTAACGTTATTGAACTCTACTTTGTGGCCATGGTCGTACACGTGCTCGGCGATCGCTGATTTGCTATACTGTCCCAAGCGGAGATGGCGTTTATGTTCATCACACCGGTTTTCTATGGTGCGGATCGTTTGACCGATGTAGGTCTTTCCACACTCGCACGGTATGCTATAAATCCCCGGAACTCTTAGGCCAAGATCATCCTTGACTGAACGGAGGTAGTCCCGTATTTTAGCTGGTGGTCGGTAGAAAGATTTTATACCATGTCGTGCGAGGATTCTGCCGATTTTCCCCGAGGTGTTTCCGGCGAAAGGCAGAAAGGCGGTGGCCTTGGGCGTTTCTTCCTGTTGGACTGGAATTTTCCCTGGCTTACGTTCAATTGCCCTTTCTATCTGCCTCTCGGAGTAACCGTTCCGCCTGAAGACAGTTCTCAGGTGTTCCAGTTCTTGTGGCAGGCTGTCTTTGTCAGCAATCGCTCTAGCCCTGTGCACAAGAGTATTTAAAACAGTGTTGCGCTGCACAGGATGGTGGAAACTCGTGGCGCCCAGATACTGGTCTGTGTGGGTAGATTTTCTGTATACACTATGCCCCAGCGTTCCATCCGGTTTTCTTTTAATTAGGATGTCGAGGAAAGGTAGGCAACCGTCCTTTTCCATTTCCATAGTGAACTTTATGCTAGGATGGATTCCGTTCAGATATTCTAGAAACTCATGTAAAGTCTTGATTCCATGGGGCCACACCACAAATGTATCATCTACATATCTGTAGAAACATGTAGGTTTGAGAACTGCTCCCTGCAGGGCTTTCTCTTCGAAATGCTCCATGTATAAGTCGGCGATTACAGGAGAAAGTGGAGATCCCATGGCAACCCCGTCCACCTGTTCATAGTATTTCCCTAAGTATGTTCCACAACACTATCCGGCGGTACACCCGTGAAGACTACATTGCAATGTATAAATCGTTTACCATTAATTTGAAGATAAAATATATTGAATTTTGTATCTACTTGTTACATTTGCAAGTAAGAAAATTTCAAGTTTTAACATCCAGTTGGTACTAATTCCCCAGTATTTCATTGAATACTTGTCTAAAATAAAACTCATTTATTGTTACAGGTAGGATCGAGATTTTCTCGTCATTCCAGTTGCGCTTCATTTAAATTTTCCTTGGGCTGTAACGTTAAAATATATGACGCATGGACAAAGTGTTAATAATACCTGTTTTTTTTTTTTTTTAATCAACAACCAGGAGACAAACTGGCGTAATGATTCAAAGCTTTTGACGTGTGCTCCTACAACTATTAACGGGAATTAACGAACAGCTATTTTCCGTTGTGTCTGATAATAACGCTTGAATGCTTCATAAGCTGAAAATCTCTATTTGGCACATTATCGAAATAATACACTGCATGATCTCTTTTTGTGTAGATGATATGTTAACGATATTTATTTAGTAGTATATGTCGCAATCACATATTTAGTGCCTATAGATGTAAATTTCAATTAGAGTTCTAAAACATTCTATTGATGAAGTAAAAGAGTTAGAATTTTTAATTGGTTAAACCAAAAATAATAACAAACACAAACTACTTCCTCTTAAACATAGACTATGTTTATCTCTTCAAGAAGAACAAAATAATTACAAATTCATAAGGAAATTAGGTTTTGTGTATCCTTATAGATCTGACGTCAGTGTTTAAATTTGCCGCGCGTTCGTGCATAGTTATTTTTTTTAAGCAGTTTATCATATTGTATACCGAAAACAAGGGAAAAATGAAGGATTTGAAATGTTTGCTTTAGAAGGGTGTTGAAAATTATGTGGATAGAAAACGTACGAAATGAACGTGTTTTATAAATGATGTTTTTGCTGATGGCTTTACGCCTCGTCGAAGTTATTAGTGGCGGGAATGAATGGGAGGGGGAAGGAATGGAAAGGAATTCGGCCATTGTCTTTTTGAAGGAAGCATCACGGCATTTGTCAGGACCGATTATGGGAAACCCTGGAAAACCCTACTCTAGATGCCCAGACTGGGATTCGAACCCGCGTTCTCCCGAATATGCGGAAATGACGCCTGGGAAACAAAGTGTGTAGCAGAGTCTTACAAAAAGAAAACGGTTAGTAGGTCATGTTTTAAGATATGCGGGAATGATTAATTTGTTAATAGAGGAGCAAGGCTGCCCAACAAATTTTGGAGAAGGGCTACATTTTCCATTCTGAGTTAGCCTGTGGGCCACATAATAATTGCCTATATTTAAAATAGAGATTAAAACAAATTAAAATATAAGTAACAGTTTAATTAAAATCAAAAAGTAAAAATTATCAATGAGACCTTTGCAGAAGTTTTTTTTTTTTAAATTAAAATCAAAAAGTAAAAAACATCAACGAAAGCTATGCAGAGATTTTTGAGCCATCATATTCAAGACCGCTGCTGTTGGCGGGCAAATTGAAATGCACTGACGGCCTGGGGTTGGGCAACTTTGGGCTAAGCCTAAGGTAACAACTGTAGAGGAAGATAAAGATTAAAACACACATAGCAGATAATTGAATACGTAGGTTGCAAGGAATACGTTGAGATGAAGATTTTAGTGGAAGATAGGAAGAGATGTAGGATTGAAACGAACCAATCGAGAGACTGATGACATAAAAGAAAAATATAATTATGAATATCGGCAGTGTAGTGGTGAAGTTCTTTGGAAAACTGAAAGTGAGTTATAGTGTAGATTATACAATGTACAAGAAATTTCAGGAAATAAGATTAAGAAATGTGTTATGGCAGATGGCCGAGACGGTGGTGCCGACGGAGTCGTTTTGAACCGTATATTTAATAACATAGGAGAACTTCATAATTCGTTGTCGTTTTGGGTACAAAAAAAGCAAATCAGCAGAAAATATTCTAAATGACAACATATTTGACACACTACCGTCGTATCCGCTTTGTCGCATATCAGGATTCGCGTTGGGACAAACATCATTTTTTTGGTTAAAGTTTTAAGGTTTGTTAAAATTAAAGCCAGTAAAGGCTGCGTTGGCTTGGAGCAAGGAACGATCACGGATTCGTCCATGGCCTTTTGAAGGAACTATCTCGGCTTCTATCTGGAATAATTTCGAAAATCCAAAAATTTGCATGGCCGGACCGGGTTTCGAACCCGCGTCTTCAATCTATTTATTGTTTTTGTCTATGCTGCATTTCAGTCTAACTGAAGACTGGCATAAATTTTTGTCCACCTTTGATATGACATCGATCGCCTTGATTGCAAATTTAATTTGTACACTGGACGTGATTTAAGGTCCAAGGATAAGACATACCGTCAGCTGGCTTATTTAATGCAATGTTTACAACAGAGCTGAAATACACGTATAGCACAAACAATGCACACGAAACGAACCATTTAATACAATGTTAATAACCGATAGTAACTATCTTAAAGGATGCACGACGTCAAGAGTCGATGATGATTTAACATGACAACCAACGTCGTAGCATTATTCGTAATAACAAGTCATGCAATCGTCGATTTATGTTGGTACAAAGAAATTACCACGAAGCTATTATGCTGAAAGTGGCATATTGAATTTCATTGTAGCTATATGTTTGTCCACAATTTAAAGTTGCAATTAGGAGTAATAACAGCACGCCTACTAATCTATTAACACCTTAACTCAGACACTCCAATTCAGATATAGATAAAGTTGGAAGAATATACATGCGGATGAATTAAATACGTTAGTAATATTGAGTCAATGGAAGCAGCGTAAATTTGAAATGAATATTTAAATCCTAACATCCTGTTCACAATTCTGGACGAGGCTCTATTTCAATTTAAACATAGAGGCTTTGAAATCGAAAATTTCGGTCAAGTTTATATTGCGATACAGTGAATGTACTAATACGTATGTCGACAAAACTGTGATCTCCTAAGTTAGTGAAGTTAATTGTTAGGTTGAAATGCAGCCTAGACCAGAATGACTACTGAAAATTCTTATTACAAGGCCCAATGAGTTCTGTTTTTATTAGTAATTTAAGATACTGTCATGAGCGCCATATCAATAACGTCGTGTAAAGCAATGGAAACAACTACCCGTATCATTGTTAGAAGGAACAAATCACAACAATAGTTTCCCTTTCAATAAAGTATGTAAAAAACCTGTGGTAACGATACAAATTTAAGGTAAATGCAACAGCTTATTTGCAAACCAATTTTACTTACTGTATTACTCAGCAATATACTCCATGAGCCGTTGAAAGCTAAGCTGGGCAGTAGTACCACACAAGTAAAATAACATAAAAGACTCCGTGTTTTCCGATAACGGTTGTGAACAAAGAACATTGTGTGATTAGACGAAACGCATCAAACAAATCAACAAAACACATTTGAACTTAAAACATCGCATTTTCTCCCTCTACCAGGGAATTCGAAACCGTATCACAAGTCGCCATCATTACTACCCGCCGCAGTATCAAATAATTGCAGTATTGTCTCTGGAATGACTAGCCAATCGACATTTCACATCCAGACATCACTGCCATCTAGCCAAGTTGTTATTAGCCGCCATTATAACTACTCAGCACTAAATAGTCCTCTAAATTAATACACAGTTTTGTGTCAAGAGCTAAAGGTCATATTTAAAATACATATATTTAAATAAAGGACAAACAATATTACTTCTATGTAACTTGCTAAATTAGCCAATGGCTAAAGCCAAAAAAACTAATAAGCATTAAATAGTACGGAATAATGATTTACCACCGTACTTTCCTTTGCTACCAAAAAATATATAAATTACAATTAGAAACCTCAAAAATGCATTTGGTCATCTGTTTAAATGAAATTTCATCTTGATAAAATAACTGAATCATACAAACAGCGCAAACATTTTTTTATGTAGCCACCTGTTATTCTTGATCTTTGTTATTGTTGATCAAGAATAGCAATGAAACTTTTATAGTGTTTGTTGATTTAAGAAAAACTTTTGATAATATTAGGTGGGAGACGATGTACAAAATTTTAAAGGAATCAGCTCTAAAACATGGAGATAGAAGATTGCTTAGTAATTTATATAAAATCAAGTGACTATAATCAAAGTAGAGAATCATAAAAGACATGAATCAGTTAAAAATGGTGTGAGACGTGGTTGTAGTTTCTCTCCGCTAATACTGAACTTGTCTGTAGAGGAAGCCATAAAAGAAGTAAAAGATTAAGTTATATGTAGCATAAGTATTCAAAGAGAAAAATCAGTATGACACGATTCACTGGAGATAATGTCCTGTTAGGACAAGGCTGCCCAACCTACCCGCGGGCCACGAATATGGTAGCTCATAAAAACCTCTTCGAAGGTCTCATTGATGTTTTTTACTTTTTGATTATAATTTAAAAATCTCTGTAAAGTTCTAATTGATGGTTTTTACTTTTTGATTTTAATTAAACTGTGTTAATTATATCTTTGTTATATTCAAATATCCACTGTTACTATAGGCAAGTATTTGTAGCCCGCAATCAAATTTAGAATCAAAATGTTGGTTCAGGCTAACTTAGAATCGAAATTGTGGCCCATCTCCAAATTTATTTCGGCAGCCCTGTGTTAACAGAACAGATTGAAGATATTGAGAATGGCATGAAAAAAAAAAAATGCTGAAGGGAGATTTCGGAGTAACTATAAACCAAAGAAAAACAATGTAGGAGAAATGATGGAAATAATAGATTAATTGTAAAAGTAGGATCGGATGAAGTAAGAAATAAAAATGAATTTGCTGCCTATGGAGTAAAATAGTAACTGAATGACGAAACAGGAGTGATATTAAAAGCATAATAGCACTAGTGAAAAGAGCCTTCTTGGAATAATCTATTAGCTCAAAATACTGATCTAGAAATCGGAAACAACTTTTTAAAACTCTATGAGTGTTGGACGTCACTTTATGGCAGTGAAGCAGGGACTTCAGGAGTATCAGAGAGGAAAGAAAATTCCAGCATTTGAAAGGCGGTGCTGCAGAATAATGCTGAAAATTAAGTGGAAAGATAATGTACTAAATGAACGTATTTTGGAAATGAAGGCTGAGGAGAGAATATTATGGAAGAGAGCAACAGAAGGAAGAGACTGGATGGTGGGTCACACTATAAGACGTGCGGGAATGGTCAATTTGTTAGTGAAGACAACATTCAACAGTAAAAACTGCAGAGGTAGACAAAGATTAGAATATGAAGCAGATAATTTAAGACGAATGTTGTAAGGCTATGCTGAGATTAAGAGGTTAGCGCAAGATAGGAGAGGACGGAAGATTACATCTAACCAGTCCATAGACGTGACAGCAAAAAAAGAAAAACGTAGCTTTAATCACACTCAACTTTTTTGTGTTAATGAATTTCTTATTGGCGAGAAAGGGAAACCTATTTTGGATTATAAAATGGGGAATGATATCAAATTGCGGAAATGCTTAGCAGAAATTTTGTTACCGAGTGAGTAATTATGTTAATCAATAAAGGAAACTACATTACAGCTGTTACAAAGTGACGCGTTATTTTCGGATGGGAGAGTAAAAAAAAATGTTGGGAGTAGTAGATTAAAGGATTTAATGTCCCCTACACTAATAACCATGACATATCTCGTTTGTGTTAGATCAGATGGCAGTTGCTTGTGGGCAAAAATGAATGCGTGAAAAAATTTCAGGTTAGATAGTTCATGCACTGCACTACGTTGCCGATAGCGCAAATTAATATACAAATAGCTATTGTCGGATGTAATGCGCTGAAATATCTGCTCTCTCGGCTAGTCACCCGAGAAGACTATATTAATTCTCAACGCCGAGAGAGACTTCGATCTCATGCAACAATCTTCATTGTTAAATTCTCCCTAATTATGGTTCTATGTTGGCTCTTGTTAATTGTTCAACCTTAGATAACACGTTTTTCGACAGGTTAACTCTAACGTAAGAGTAATTCATTGTTTTAAAGATATCTGTTCCCCGAAACTGCTTCAAATACTGTGGCATTTACAAAACAAATGGAAAGGTTGCGTCACCAAGTAGTAACGAAAACAAAGTGCAAAATAAAAACACAATAATAATTAAACAGTTACATTTTTCTGCAAAAAAAATTGGCAGTTTTAATACATTAAAATTTTGGTATCTGTATTGCCACTTTATGAACTTAGATTTTGTATCTACCGTTCGGAAACCATATGTTATTAAAATAAATTTCTAGAATTTACTATTTCTTTATTATCAAATTTATAATGACTTTAAACTTATTTCCACTACTGAAAATAACGAAATTCCATACATTTTGGTAGTTGTTAATAAGATACCTAGGCAATCGAAAAACCCAATGTTGCTTTCGGAGAATTTATGTTTAGGGAACGCACGGTCAGGGGTTGGTTTCCACGTTCACAACTGTTTTGAGTCATTTATGTTTCACTGTAAAAGGTGAAAATTAATGTGGCCATCTTAAACTGAAAAACTTGAATAAGACGAGATCTTTTGAAATCAGCTTTTCCTTTTTTTTTTTTTTCACCGAAAAACTATGGTCTATGAAAAGTAAATCCTTTATGGCAGTCTCAAATATTCCAGAGAGAAGCTGGATGTAGATGAGCCCTCTAAAGCCATGCCGAAAGAAGTAAACTTACATCCAAAGCAGACTATGGTGTCCGAATGGTAGTCGCGTCAACGGTCATCAACTGCTGTTACTGCACGACATTGTCAAGCCTCTCTTTACCAAATATCAATAAAAAAAACTGCCAGAAGATTGTAGTTGTCCCGCATCTTCCTTATTCTCCAGAGATTTTCCTTGAAATTGTCTTTATAATTTTAATATGAGAAGTTCTGGTACCCGTACAGTGTTTTAAATAGAAGAAATTTTAAGCTAATGTTTTGGAGAACATAAAAAAAAAATCCTCATTTTCACTGAAAACTTATGTAATATATCAATTGAACCATGTTTTCAACATAATCCCCTCGCATTTCAATACTCTTTGTTCACCTTTTTGTTTTAGGGCGAGTTGCGTGCGGCGAATGCATGGCGGTTATCATCTGTTTATAAAGTGCACGAAGTTTCGATAAACAGTGATATTCTGCGTGTGAAAACGATTATCTTATTTCGTACGAATTATAATGTGGGCAGCATCTTTCCCTAACCTCTTTTATATACATACATATATATATATATAAAAGATTACTTTGAACCGAGATAATTGAACAGACAGTGCAGTAACTCTATATAACCGAAGTGCGTATAAGCAGTGTAGTCTCGACAGAACTTTTAACACAACAAGAACCCAGAAATTTTTTAGATTTCTCAAAGACACTTCTGCTAACGAAGTGCTACTTGCAAACTTTACTAACTTCAATATTTGTAACACTTCTAGCCTCACATATAGATTTATAAAATTTTATCGGCTCAATAATTTTGAATATGTGAAGGAAAATTTCATATGCGAGAACTAAGTCCCGTCGTACAGATGACATAAATTCTCGTCGGTAGTTCTGCTCGGTTAACACTGCGACAGCAAGGCACCGACTGTCTCAGTGCTAACTTCAATCTTTTCGCCTGATGAAGACAACAGAGGCTGTTGTCACATGGAAGTACTGATCCGGTAGAACACCCGATGAAAATATTTGTCTAAAATTTCGGAGTTCCCGTAGAACGATTTACTTCTTCCATCTTGCACTGCAGATGAGAACGATTATTCTTCGCTGAAATATTTTCGCATAAGACAGACAATGAGTACTTGGCAATCATAATAAAAATTTATAAACAACACATTTTGAAAACACTGACAACTGTTTGTTGGAAACAAAGTTCATATTTTGGTTTCAACTTCATTACTAATGTCTCAAATCAGCCATGCGAAGCCATCAAAAACTTGTAGAATTCTTTAAGTTCTTCATATATCTTTTACAACTGCAAATATTTGTAGATTTAGCACATCATAAAAAAAATATCAGGTCACAATCGGCGTTTATTGAAGAAAAGCAATCTTCCGTAAGCAAGATGTTGAATTCTGATTATCTCTTAAAACACACAAGAAATAAGAATTTTAGACTCTATATATAACTGGTTATAGTAAAGTAGCAGAAAACTTTTTTCGTTTTCTGTCAGTGAGGCTAATATTGTTTTGAGGGTTCTTCTTGTGGGAGAAAGAAATTGGTGCAACGTGTTTCTCGTGAACCCACGTTGCTCTGAACGATGTCAACGCCCACCGCATTTCCTCGCTGACAACTGACATATCTCCCCAAAGATTCACTTAGGTGACACGTTCCTCTCACTTTTTTTCTGTTTCTTTCTCTTTCTTGTCTCGAGTCGTCAACTCCCGTGGCTACCCTAAAGATAAGTCGATTCGCCACTTCGCCTTCTCCAGCGTCGAAGCAAAGAGAGCAAGAAGATGAACTCATGTATCAAGGCTGCCCCTCACCCCGCCGCTTTTCTCTCCGCGGAGATACATAAAAAGGAATGCGGAGAAACAATTTCTATCGGGTGATGCGGCGGTGGTGGAGGAAATGGGATCGAATGCAGAGTAACGGAGTGAGGCTGGGAGATATGGGGGGAGAAGGCCTACTGGAACGCGGCGTACCAGAAGAGTGTGCAGTGAACTCAACGGGAGTTCTATTGAAGCTGTCGTGTCAGACTGCTATCGGACAAAGAAGTTGTTAATTGTTTGATCATCAAGGCAAAAGGAGGAAAATGGTCAAACCGCGTACAAATCTAATCTACAGAGAGGCCATGTCTGTCTCGCTTTAATACTTCTAAGTCACTTCAAATCTTTGACCATAAACATTCATTTTTTCGCTAAAAAAATCATTTTTTGTTACTTTTTTTACGTGCGATGCATTTTTATTTTAAACCGAACTTGAGAGGTTAATCAATGTTACGGGTTCATAAAATACCTTAAAAATTCAACTTTTATTCCTAAAAACTATTTTTTGTTAGATTTAAATCGACCATTTAATGCACAGCAAACATAAACTAAAAAAAAAACATCAGATTAGATCATGCGATCCTGATACGTGACTCCAACAAGTCGGACCCACGGTAAAGTAGGCATTTACATACTGAACCTGTCTGCCAAATCAGAACTATTTTAGTCACGTCGCCTCACCAAAACACGGTACAGCTACTAATAAAGTTACTGATAGCTTTAGTCAGAGTAAATGATGTCATTTTCCAGTTAGTGTTTCATGTCACCGAGCACGGGGGTTAGCGGTTAAGCTCTAGCCTCGCATTTAGGAGAGCGTGGATCGAATTTCCGTCTGGTGTTCCATGGTTTCCCAGATATCTCCAGGGGAATACCAATATGGTCCCTTCAAAAGGCCATGACCGAATTCCTTCCCATTCCTTGGACTCCGGGATTTACCACCTTTAGTTACCTCAACGTCGACGAGGCGTAAAGCCAGCCCTAGGTTTCAATGTCTCCTTGCATCTCCAGAATTATACAGAGATGAAGGTACCAAATTTCTAGCACAGATTATTAAGCTTAAAAATATAAAATGTTAAATCACTGTGTCAAAGACAATAACTGATTTATCGAAGTGAAAATGACTTTGCCACGTTTTATTCGTGTGTTCCAGAAATATATTCTCATTAGAGAGAGCTTAACCTGTTCAGTTGATTGAAACTAAACCTGTATAGCAGCATTTATTAACAGCTGAAACGTTGTATTGGTATTCTTTAAAAAGATAATTGCCAAGAATACATGATAAAAATTTGGAATGTGTATTCATTTCTAAAAAAGATAATAATTTCATCTAAAAACATTGTACCGTAGTTGACTATTTTTGGCTCACACTATTGGTAAAGTTGGATGGTTTGAACTAGATGCAACAAAACTATAAGAGAAATTTCCGCTCTACGCAAGCGCCCTGTGACTGAGCTACGCAAGACGATATTCAACTATAAAGACTAATTTCTCGAAACTGGGATTTTTCGAATAAAACAAAATCAAAACATACTTTCTAATTAAACATAACCACCTATACTTTACCTTGATCATGTTTTGAATTCATTATTGTGATTACAAAAATATGTAGTTTCAGAATCTTAATACAATAAGGAAAGCAGTCTTATTCAAATTTATTAAGTTTACTATACCATAAATAAGATGCAGGTTACTCTGCAATTTTTTTCTGTAAAGCACTGCTTTGTTTAAATATAGAAAGTATATTTTCCAGTTAGGTGATTGTAAAAGAAAAATATATATTGTCGACTTTTTCATTTTTTTAATGGTGTTCTGAGTAGTTCAGGTGAATTTTACTCTGTGCTACTTGGAATTTATAGCACTAACATGCTTAAAATGGCTTAGGTCAAGTTGTCAAATCGTTGTTAATAGCTCAATTCAATAGAAGCTACTGGTGCATGAAATACATGTATTAGTTATAAGTTTTATTTAACAGATAATCAGTTAAAAATTACTCAACTTTGGTTATTTGACTCAGATTTTCCGTATTCAAGAGCAATAGGACGTAGGTATTAACTAAAACAAAACCGGTCAACTTAAAAAATAGACAGTTCCACTGTTAGAGCATTTATTTTTATAAACATTTTTTTTAAAGTCTTTACGACTTTCGGTCGTACAGTTCATTAGAGGCAGGACAGGCCTGAGGGCAAGCAACACGAATGAACTCTCACGGCGTTCCACAGAAATTATTTCGGGAATTGCAAAACGAAAATCAAAATGTCCGCACAGGTATTTGAACCCGCCTACTCCCGAATGTCAGGCAAGACCTCGCACAATATTACCTGCGAGCTAAATAAATACGACTACAATACTCCATCGTTCAAAAGCTTTCAAAGTAATCTTCACGGATGTCCAGTCGGGTGGTGTCGTGAAAACACAACGTTTCGACACTTGGCTGTGCTGTCTTCGTCTGGAGTCGCATGGCTTCTGATGTTAATAATCCTACTGTTGTTGCCTCTGTTGCTCACACGTTACACGAGGGAGATCAAGGTGCTCTGCTTGCAACCGTATAAGTGGCAGGTCAGTAGAGGCAGTAACAGTAGGCTTACAACTACCTGATGAAAATAGCAGAGTTACCTGTCGAAGCGTTGTGTTTTCGCGACACCATTGGGCTGAAGACCCGTGAAGATAACATTGCAGCAGTACACCGGGAAATTTTCGACTCAAATCTAGTTTTCCTTATTAACTGTATACCAATTATAAGGCACAAAGCCAATTGCATACCAAATCAGCAGATAACAGATACAACACTAATGCTGTTTTTTCCCACCAGAGTGGCTCAGGGTGCTGAGGCGGCCCACAATGAATCAGGCACTAAACAAAGACCCACGTACCAGTCGTTCTGACTGCATTTTTAGGCTGTTTTCTGCATCCATCAAGGCGAATGCCGGGACGGTACCCAATCTGCGCCTCATAAACTGCACCTTTCACACACACACACACACACACACACACACACACACACACACACACACACACACACACACATATATATATATATATAAACAATTTTTTTTAGATTTCATACCTCCCAGGTAAAGCCTGGGAGGCGGGCTGTTGGAGACTCGCGTGTTTTCAGCCTAAAGGGGTGGGAGGGAAAGGGGATGGAAGTCGGCCGTGGCCTTGTAGGGTACCATCCCAGCATTCCCCTAGAGTGACTGAGGATAACAACGTAAAACCCCAGTCAGGATGGCCGAACAAGGTTTGACCCCCGTCCTCCCGAATGATAGGTAGGAGGCCGAAATCGGCCTCTTCCTACCTCGGTCAAAACTATCTATATACTATCACACGCTGAACGTAATTACCCATTTCGCTGACAGGAGGTATCACTTCACTTCCTCTATTAGTAAGTAACAGAACTTGACAGTAGATATAAAATACTTGCATCAGCATGGGAACCAGTTCGTAAAATCAAAGTCCTGGGTTTGACCTTGCAAATTATGAGTAAAACTCATCAGAGGCAGCCTAGTGTTGGGAAAAGTGATGAAGAAGTATTGTTGTAAAGTATTTTTAGAAAAATAATATTGTCAGTAAATAACACAGAAAATAACTATCAAAAAATTGTTAAATATAGGGGAAGGGATACGGATACATCACAAGGTTCAGTAGAAATTCAGCTACGTACATGGAATGAAACGTTGGCGTAGAAGAACAGCTCGAAGACTTTACGAAGCGTAGCAACGCTGTCGTCAACCGACTCTCTACGTGACACAACTGATGAAATCGTTCCCGGTGTTTCATTTCCTGCAGTCATCTCCCCATCCGTCTAGTCCGCCTGGGAGCCCTGTTGTGGCTAAGACTAATCCCACGTCACCGTAAACCTAATCATAATTTTTCCTCGCACCTAAATAATGATGGTAATATTTCCCCTAAAACGCTACACGACGGAATCCCGGGAAAAGAAGAAATATTTGTGACGCCAGAGACAGTTAATTCGTCCCTCGACGAACCGCGACGGAGGTGGAAGGAAGCGAGTGGCACAGTGGGGGCCGCGCGAAGAAAGCCGTGGAAGGAGGACAGGGAATTGCTAGATTAAAAATTAATCCAAGAACGTTGAGCCGTGCGGCCGGAAAGCGTGCCGGCGGCGAAGGGATTAAGCAAGGGATTTGGGCGCCCGTGGTGATTAAGGCAGCTTGTCGTTTATCACGAAACCTTAATAAGCAGTAACACTATGTGTGGGAGGGGGGGGGGTCTTGTGTTGTGGTAGGTGAACGTAACCTCGAGGGGATGCCTCGGGTTAATGGGCCCTTATTTAGTGCCCAGAGTATCGCAGCTAACATGGCGAGTAGGACACCTGCACAGTGTCCAAGTAGCTTGTCTCGAGTGGGATTACAGCGGGTTAATTTTGTTTACCCCATTTTCCTTTTTAAGAATAAGTTTGAAGTAATTACGTCTTCTGAACTCAGGAGCCGCATTACCGAAGGCAGTGTTCTTACGTTCTAACGACCTGCACTTTGCCTCAAATTAGAGCTGGTAAATAATTCTGATGGCGCATAAAGAATTTTATAAAAACACTAGAAGAAAAGCTTTTCATATTCACTCCAAAATTAATTATTTAATCCGAAAATCAACTGAAAACATCACGAATCCATTATTAACGAGCTATTAAAAAGTGAAAGTAGGAAATTTAATTTAAATTGAATTTCCATCGGGTGACTTGGCTAAGTCACAACTACAATTGTTACTTTCGTGAGAATGCTATCAAACAACTATATATGGTTATTATAGACACATTAATCCCTAATTCCGACTAAATACTGGGAATAAAAGAAATCTTCCACCACTGTGGTTTTAATAAAGTAATATAGGTTTTAAGTCAATTGCAATTGAATTTAAATACATAAATAATTATAGTTGTCAAGTACCGAACCTAAGGTTGTTTTAAATTTGTATTTTTCGAAAATAAATGACGGAATGCCTTTGTGATTAATTAATTTGAAGTATCTTTATAAACTCAAAAGTTTTAGTAAATATTTAGTGTGAATAATGTCATCCAACGCGAAAATTATCAACAAATACATAAAAAAATCAAAATATTACAGTTTTTTAAGCGTATTAGAAAAGAGGTAATGTCAAAATGCAATGATGTAAAAGAATTCATATGAAGCATGTAACAGGAAATTTCAGAACTTGCTATTTTTTTCCTAAAGCAGATATTATTTTATTACCTGATTTACTATATAGTCATTTTGGTTTGGTTTGTATAGCTGGCTGGTTAATTATTCATCCTTAAGATAAGGAGTTTGATTGATTGTTATCACCTTGTTAGTCGCACATTAGCCAATATCTGAACGACAGGTATTACAGAATATTCGGTTGAATCCAAACTGTAGTGCATTTGACTATAATCACTACGCTGTTGACTGATACGTACGTTGCTTCAGTGTTTTAAAAAAAATAACTCCCGTTTTAGAAGTATTTATGTTAATTACTACATCAATTTCAGCTCTAATTTGCTAGTTAACAGTAATTCTGTCATCCAGCATATATTTTCTTCTTCTATTTCTATTTTTCTTGTTTATATACGGCTTAGGTGTTGAGGTTACTACAGCGGACAAAAGATGTGCAGCAGGCGGGGGCAGGAAATCAGCCACGGGGTTTCGAAGAAACCATCCCGGCAATCACCTGAAGTGATTTCGGAAAACCAAGAAAAATCGAAATATGAATCTCTGAACGAGGTTTTGAACCCACATCCTCCAGAAAACTATCACTCGTAAATTGTTCGGAATAGATATTCGTCTTACTTCTTTTCTTCTTTGGAGGAAGTAATATGTATTATAACTTTAAAAATTAAAAATAATGTATTAATGCAATTTCCAAACTCACCTTACCGGGTGTACAGTGGAAATATAATATCTTCCATGAAACCAATGAGGCACACGTGTTAATAAAACCTGGCATGAGTTCAGTACATTGTTGGCACTATACTTTTAATATGTAGGGAACCTAGCAATGTAGGTCTCATTTACGATCACACAGTGCTTCTGGTTTCTTGTCTCCACCTCAGTATATAGCACCAGCAAATGTTGTTTGGACCACAGTTTGGTTTCAATATCTTCTGATTCATTTATGAGCTTAGAAAAAATGAATATTAATTCGACATTTTGTATTTCTAATTATTCCCGCTGACTTAAGTCTTTATCGTCGGTATTCCAATTAATTCCATCACAAATACGAACGATCGCTTTATTTCCAATATTTTCATCTGTCCCTCCGATCAACTTTCAACTCAAATAGTTTCTCAGATACTGTTATACTGAGAAACAATGCAATGTTTTAACAACGATATGTGGGGTGATTCTATGGTTAGCATTCTATTTGAGGTTTGTAGATACGCGGTAAAGGAGAGATATGGAAATTCTCGTTGATGGTATATACACAGGGATGATACAGGAAGATAGGGAACGGAGTTATTTATAAGTTTTCATATAGCGACAGTGAAAATGTCGTTTGAATAATAGACATATATTTGACATTTTTAATTCAGATGAACATTATTGCGTGGTTACTCGTTCCAATATTTTCTCGACTCGATGATGATATCAAAAGTTGCGGAGATTGGCGCAGCACCCCAGTGTAGTTTATTTGATTTTAAGCGCAGTGCTGTTGGAACCTCTAGAGTGTGAACTTCAGCATGTGTGTGAGAGGTGTTTTTTTCTCATATTTTGTGGAGCAATATTTGAGAAGACGAGATGATACGACAGTAACAGTGCAGTTCCTGTACCTTCATTTAGAAGAAAAACAAATCGACAGGTATGGACGTTACACAGTAGCACAATTTAATAAATAAGAACGAGTACGTCAGAACGCAGAGTATTTGCATAAGCACCCCAGTGGCTCTCTACAAATTTGTGGATAAGATTTACAGTTTCCTAATGTTATTACTGTAATGCTGTTTAAACAAAGAAGATTTATCGGATCGATCAACAAATGTTTTGGATATAAGCCAGTGAAAGTACTAATTCTGTCGAAGATCAAAAAACTATTTTAATTTAGCCACTATTTGCGGAAGCAGCCACTCCATGTAGCAAGTCATTTGTCAGAATCTTCAGGCTGTATGTGAACTCTTTGTTCTGACGTATTAACGCTAGATAATTTGCATAAGTTGTAAAAATTAAGTTGGTATATCCCTTGTCACGGGCGCATGAATACCAGGATAATTTATTCAATTCCGTATGGCCGTATTCTTTACCGATTCTTGCCTCTCGATAATAATCTTCCCTTTCCTCCTTACTATCGAGCGTTGACTGTTATCCATTACTTGTGTTTTAAGAAATACACACCTCTTTTTCTTTTGCTGCATTGTATGTGGATGAAATTTTGTGAGTGGGAAGCGAGCGTGTTTAAACTGAACCGTGATTGCATCTCGTATTGGGAAGCTGTTTCCTGATGCGTGGGCTGAGTGCTTCCTGCACTCTCGCTATCAGGTCCGCCGCCACCTGAGGGAAGGCCACACAGTGATCTGCTATAAAACACAGTTTATTTATTAGTTCCTGCAGCCATTCGCCCTGAACGAAACGACCTGTCCATATCTCAGGCTTCTAACTGAATTTAACAGCCATCCTTTGCGCCAGGAGACATTTATGGGAGGAACGCCGGTTTTATGGACAGTATTCTATACTGATTAATGTATTACAAAATACTGTCAGCAGAAATTCCACGTCCAATGTCCCATACAATTTTTTAGTCTCATCGTTAAATAAAGATCCATTCCACGGGAGCTTCTCGCATCAAAATTCATTGCACCTCCCTGAACTGAAGGAAAAAGCGATAAAGATTTGACAGCTCTGAAAGTAGTTACCCATGAGATCGATTAAAATTTGGTGGGATAAGGAAACTCACTGGCTGCGGCAAACAGGTTTCAGCATGGTATCACACAGTAGTTTTCCTTAATCTGTTGCCTTAATCATTAACAATAACAGTTTAACCCACATCTGAACATATGTAAACCTGTAGCGTGCTCTGTGTGTCTGTTTCTTTGTTCGGACATCGTTCAGGTAGAGGTTTCCTCAATTTGAAAGAATATGGTCTAGTTTAAAATCTCCAGTATGTCTTATGATTGTACGTGGCCCGGAACCGGAACAGCAAAAGAAAATTTGTTCTTTATCTCAACACCATTAGTGCCATATTTCAATTATTTCTCTTCAATACGAACATGGAAATAGTTTGACATCTCGGGTATCTCCCGCTAATGACATTTGTAGTGGTGAACTCTTAGTTTATAAGAAATCGAAGCTTAAAAGTTGTAAATTAAAATTTGTTCATTGTATTTCAGTATAAAGGCTACTAACCAACTGCGACTCGATAGCTACGCATTTTGAAGCATCGAGTGGTATTCCTGTGCTCACTGTTACAGCTTCGAACTCCACCTAGGACAATAATTATTTTTCTTGCATCCTTTGTATTTAGCTTCTGTTTGTAGCATTATCAAAAAAAATACATTTAAAAAAAAATTCACCCACATATTTTTTCGCTAAAAAAAAAAAAAAAAAAAAAAAAAAAAAAAAAAAAATATTTGATAAAAGTATATTTCATAAGGGGGACTATATCTCTTACTTCATTTACTTTTCGTCTTCACAATTTTTTCTCCGTTTGCTTATTTAGAGTATGGCTTAAACTGGCATCACACATTTTACATTTGTGTAAAAATACAGGATAACATTTCAACATAAAAGCTATTTACAAAGAAACATTCATATACGACAAGTAGTTAATTGTCATCAGGAAATCGCTGTGGTTTTGAGGATAGGCATGCAGAGGGCAATCTGCTGAATAGTCTGTTTGTCAGCATCACAGTCGCAGGTCTGTGATATTTTTTCCTATTTATGGTACCCTAACTCTATTAAGAGCAGACCAGATTTTACTTCTGAGTTCAAAGCCTGACCTCTTGGTTGTAAAGCACGGCGTTTTGAGTAGGGAAGTAGTATGGTTGGTATTCTACACTAGGCTTAAAGTTGATTCACTCAGCTCTTTTGCTGTCTTTATGGGCGGTCACTGAGAAAGGGGTCCGTTGTTATTGTTAGCAGAATTGTCAGCATGGCATGGCAGATCTGGTTAGTGGTGCTATGTTACTCAGTATAGTTAGACATGATGTTGGGGTTAAAATGACTGTCAGTGTCCGATTCAGTTGTGTATCGAGCTGTGTGGAGTGCAATTCTCAGCGCCAGGGTATATCAGTCCCAAGGCAGACGTACGAAGTATTGACGTGGGTAACTCCAAATCGTTTAGACACTTTCTGCATGATGTTCCGAGGTTAGTGGCTTTTAAAGCAGAGTGTTATGTCTAAGGTTATGCAAAGGCATTTAGAGGTTTTGTTGTGCAGAAGAAGCCTGTTTTCGAAGTTTGTCCTAAGCTTTGTATTGGCTACTCTGTTTCTGAAATGGAAAGTTGATACTTCTGTCTATTTTTTTTTTTTTTTTTTAAAGTTTTTCGGCAGCTGAGGCCATACAGCCAGCTCAATGTGATTATTATAGCTTCCAGTGAATCAGTCGTCATCCAGTGTTTATATATTGTATTTTCTAAGTATGGACACCACAGGACGGACAGGATATTCACACAGACACACAACACTTAACATCCATGACCGCGGCCGGATTCGAACCAGCGACCTTCGGCACGCGGAGCTATCACTCTAGCCCCTACGCTACTAAGGTCGGCTACTTCTGTGTTATCAGCGCCTCCATTTACGAATATCATTCACCTAGAAGACTAGTCATTTGTCGAAACTGATTCAGAGTATTCTAGATCTTTGTGACTCGCAGTTAGTTCCCACCTCATCAGCAATTTAAAACGTTGCTTGAGATGGTATCGGGCATATCTGTTAAGTAAAGTTTAAACAAGAGAGGAGTTAGTATAGATCCTTGAGTAAGGCCATTGTTTAGTTGCATTTGTGTGCTCATCTTGTTGCCCAGGAAACTTCTGTTACTGAGGGTAGCATTAACTAAGTCACCAATCTATGCTCTCCAAAGCTCTAACAACAATAAGATAAGACAGCTAAGGCATGAGATGTTCCAAAGGAGTTTGAATATTACAAGTTGCGTCCAAACAGTGTCGTATGCGACCTGAAATCTATTAAGACATTTGATGTTTTCAGTGCTATTGGAATCCATGTTCTATGAAAGTAGTTAGCGAGAGAACCTGGTCTGTGCAGCTGCACTTAAGGGGAAATCCACCTTGTTCTATAATACGTATAGGAATGGTTCTTTGGACCATGTGGCTTATTCTCCGTTAACATTGGATCGTGCCAAATACATCCACAGACCTAGATATACGAGTGCGATGTTGTGGGTAATTGCTAGTTACATAATAAATTTATTAGGTGATTCTAAATGTTATAATTCGCCTCCTTTTATTGTGAAACCTATGTAAAATAATTATAAATTCATAAAGTTACGTATGGCTACTATTACCACATAAGCGTGTAGACATAATGAGGGCTGTCTTTTCCTGTCAAAAGTTGCTCTGACTAAAGACAGACACTGTAAATAATATTGTCGGTAATCCTCTTCGCTTTTTTGACCATAAAAATATTCTAGCTTAAACAATATTTCCATCGGTAATATGTGAAAAACTGTAAACTTAACTTGGTCGACATTGTGTTCACGAGTAGTTACCACCATAAGTTATATCAAATTAATACCCGATGCAAATAAAATAATATCGCTGCTTTAAGTTGTTCGTAACTATTTAAGCAAAAGCTGGTGTATTAGTTGCGAAGAAAATTATGAATTCTACATGCCAAAGTTGTTTCATCCATTTGTTGCTTGATCGTGTTACTGTTAAGGATAGCGACTTCCAAGCGTAGGCTAAAGCTTTCCTTGTTCCGCACGTTGCAGACTATAATTCTGAAGTTACAGTTTAGCGATCATTCCGGCGAATGTTTGAATGTGTTTCCCTATCAGATAACATTTATTGGTGATAATACAGTTCGAGAGGATGGGGAGGCAGTGTGAAGGAAATAGCATTGGGACGCGTCAGATGAGAAAGTCGAAAGTGGCAGAGCGGATTTTGAATGCAATCCTAAGAAATTTGTACTATGAGCTAGGCCTGAACTAATAAATCCACATATCAGCTTGCAAGTTATTAAGGAAATTGAAAATGTGGACATATGTCTGCAGCCGGTAGAGGCCCTAAATAATAGTAAAGGTCATGTATCATGACATGGCTTTTCTGCTGTGGCCTGCAAGGTCATCTGATCTAATCTGGTGTGATTTCTTTCTATGACGCTATGTATAAGATCGGATGTATGTGAACGGCGTGATGAGTGCTATCCCTCTGGCCTCGCATTCAGGAGAATGCTGGTTCAAATCCCAATCCGGCTATCCAGATTTTGGTTTTCCTTGGTTTCCCTAAATAGATTCAGGGAAATTCCGTGATGTTTAATTCAAAAAGCCATGGTCCTTGTCCCCAGTATTTCCGGCTCCTGATGACCTCCACGCCGACGTCGGCGGAAAGCCATATGTCACATTTTTAACTGCTTAATGTCTCTTAACAGCGAGGTCTTTAGAGATGGGAAAGGATGGGGGGCAAGGAATAGGAAGGAGTTCGGCCATGGCCTTTTGAAGGAAGCATCCCGGCATTTGCCTGGAGTGATTTGGGAAACCATGGAAAACCCAAATCTGGATGCCCGGACGGTGATTCGAACCGTCGTCCTCCCGAATGCGAGGCCAGAAGACTAACCGTTACACCGTCACGCTCGGTGCCATATGTCACAGAACGTGAATGTACCATCGCTATCTACCAACCTGTCGGAGTAGAGACAAATATTTGTCATGGTTTAGTTTGTTGCATCCATTATAGCACTGTGGGAAGATCTTGACAATAGATTTGACGTGTATATCGTAACAAAATGTGTCCACATTGAGTATATATTACAACGCTGTAAAATTTCGGAGGTTTATTCTTTCATTCCATAGATACTAAATTGTTTTGCTCCATTGAAGGACTATAAACAAGTTAAAATCTTTTATATATTATCTGTTTTCATGTTTAATAAAACTGTGATACGCAAATAAAAAAACTCTCTTTACCCTTATCCGGATTTTTACCTAAACTATTTAGTAGGGAGAAAGCCCTTTATTTAAAAGTTCTCAGAAAAGTATTAAAATATTTTTCAATAAATCAGTTACTTTAACGTTAAATATAAAGATAGTGCCCCTAAAACCACCTTTAGGAAGTCACACGGAAAAACCACAATTAGATGACACAGTGACTGTTCACAAGTAATTCCACCCGGTCATTGTTCTGAGTCTGCTGGCGCCGAAGGTATTTGGCGGATTCGGTCCCATCTGGTGGGGTCAGCAGCTACATCGATTGGCGTGTGAAATGCACCACATGTGGATTTCACATCCGCGGCTACCCACCTGCAGTGGCGGATGTTATCGTATTCACCAGCCCAGAACTCAAAATTACATCCAATTACATTACTGAGCCTGTTTTTGAACGCCTAAAGAATCAAAGAACACGTATGTGAAATCGCATAAATTTCAAACCTGTCTCGTAATTATTAGTATATTGATTCCGTTGGAAACTACCGGCTTTGCTCAGCTTCCATCCTTGTCCTTTAATTCTACAAGTACTTCCTTTTTATGTGATATGTGGCAGGAAAATTCTGTTTCTTCGGATGCCACATTAACCAATAAGGCGGAGGGCAGTGCGAGTAACAAAGTAAACTATGTCAGTAGGTCATTAAGGCTGAAAATAATCCGAGTATTAGAAAACTTTTTTATTATAAACTCTAGTGAACAATTTAACTTCTTTTGCGAACTGTAGGCCAGAATTGCTACACATTTCTGGTCCATTGAGCAATTACAGCCTCAAATTTCTTTGCAGATACGAGCATTACTGTGTAAATTTGGACCGAGTGTGGGGGTGAGCAGAAACGCTCTGGCCTCGTATTCGGGAGGACGTGGGGTCTAAACTCCCTTCCGACCATCCAGATTTGGGTTTTTCATGGTTTCCCCAGAACACTCCAGGGGAATGCCGGCATACCATGGCCGAACTCCTTCCCGTTCCTTGTCCCCAGTCATTTCTCGCTTCTAACGACCATTTTACTTTGTGATGTGAAAGAGTTAGTAGTATGAGAGCAAACATGTTATATTTAATACACCTATGTGGTTTAGACGTGGTGACTGAGAAGGTAAAGTTCAGACCTGAGATTCAGAAGAATGTTGCTTCGATTCCTCGTCCGGCAATCCAAATTTCGATTTTCCGTGGTTTCCCAAGACGAATGCAAATGAATCCCGGGATTGTTCTTTAGGAAGGCTATATCCAAATTCAGTCACTTTCGTTGCTACATATCCTCTCCTCGCTTTATTTACATCCAAAGGCATATTTTACAAAATATTAATAAATTATATTTACTTTACTTCTTACCTCCCCTACCATTCGCCTAAATGTTAGACAAGACGCGAATATATATAGTTACAGTATGTAAATCAATTGAGGCAATTCTCTCAGAATAAAGAATATGCATTGTATTCATTCGTAATATCGTTTCTTTTATGCCCTGCTACGTTCTTAATGATTCGCTACGATTATGGCTCATATCCCAGCTTCAAAAGTAGTACGGCGAGAATTTTATGATTATTTCACTATACTTGAACCTTTTTTGATCATTAACTTTAGTTCTGTACTTAACAGTCAAGCTGCTTCCGTAAGATCGCAAGGTCAAGTCATTGGTCAAAAATACCAATTTTATGTACAAACTTACCGCAAATGTAATATCTGATCACTGAACTTGTCTGACGTCCACTGCTGTCTTCGACCTTTTGAAAGATGAATTTGACGTAAAGAAGTAATGAAAGAGGTATCGAGACACACTACTAGGTTCTTATGGCTGAGCATCATCTTCGTCACCTGTCTTTACTAAAACGAGGTAGACGAACAGATCCTTTTGTCCACTGTCCCCATTGCCTATACCTTAAACAAACCCTGTTTCCAACTTAAATAAAATGTAAAAGGACTCTGAAACGTTTTCCAATTCTCAAATTGTGATTTTTTATTAGAGCATTTTCACGCTACCTTCTAAGTAAAACATATTAACAGTAGTATTTAGATCCATTTATAGCCATGCGAAACGAAATATAGGGCTTAGTTCGATTAGTCCTTACGGTATGAATTCACAGAGAATAGATCTAAAAAGATTTTGTATTTTATTATGAACTTTGTATGAATGATTTTCAATTATTTTAATTATTAATCAAGAAAAAGTAAAGCAGAATTCTTAATAGTTTATTATTAAGGAATTTTATTCAGTTAAGGAAAAAATAGATATACAAATTTAAAATCTAGGTATGTATTTTTATCAGTGGAGGGATCTGATGATTTGCACTCCAGAATATTCTATCTCTTTTACCATTCTCGGTATTCTATAATTCTAAATTCCTTATTAATTTTTTTAGTTATGGTTGTTTTATTGAATTAACTTACTATTTTCGGCTGCAGATAAAACCAAATGAATTAAATAAGCATTATGAAACTTATCATACAAATAAATAAGATCATTTTGTGAATACTTCACTATAAATTGTGTTAGCCACTAATTTATAATAATAACAAAAATGTTAGAAAGCGAAATTTTGCGCAGACAAATAGTTCCATGCAACAGTGTAGCAGTCGATTGAATTTTAATAATGATCACCTCTACCAAAAGCTGAAATTTTTAAAGTTAGGCTTTGATTCTTTCTAGTCAATTATATTTTACCAAACAGAAATACGTCTAAACGAAGAAGAATATGTTTCATAAACATCTTCACTTTTCACTTAGTTTTCAACACAAAAGTGTTTCTATTTAGATGTATCAGATATTGACTTTTTGAATTGAAATTAATCTGAAACTTCACTGAAAGAAAGACTTTAAATTGGTTCAACTGATCTACATCCATATTATTTACCTCACTAGACGCTGTTACTTACATCCAGGGGGTTAGGCCTCTCTACACTGGGAATGCAGGTTCATTTTTCATTTTATATTCGTCTACAATAACTTCACTTATTAAATTGAGATTTGGATCCAACTTTCAGTCTCTCGAGGCGTTCAATATAAAGTGGGATATTAGAATTATTTTCTCTTTCGTGACGATATAATTAGAGCCTTAATTTGTATGATTACTATTACCAAAGGCACATAATCACAACCAAAACCTTTAGATACCTATGGACCCATAAAATTTGACTCTAATACACTGTAGCCGGAATGAAACCAATGTTGACCTCATTGGAAGTAGAAGTTAATTTTTCCGGCCATCGCAGTAACTTACAATTTTTTCCAAGAATATACTGCAGTAAATTTCTTTTAAATTCGTAGATTACTGATCCATCGAGAAAACAAGAGCTATATATATATATCTTCTGAGACAAGTACGCAACGTAATTTTTTTAAAATAAATATGTAGTGGCAGATATAGTGATTTCCAGACATTACTAACTCTTGGACAATAATATACCAAACGATGCTAAAGCACACGCAAAAGCTTGTTGCCAGAAGATTTTTGGCAGAAATGTACCATTTGTTGGTTTATGAAGAAAAATGTAGAGATTCTACGAAAGTTTATGTATTCTTTTTTATTTCATTAATGACGATAAATGTATTGCAATAAGAGCATATCATCTTGTTCACATTACAGATATCTAGCTGCTACGTTGTTAAGAGGTCGAAAAATGTATCCAAAGAGATCCAGTGACAACATCAAACCTCATAACCAGCGTGACTCATAATGTCCTCGAATAACATGTCTGATTAAAACGAAAACTATGGATGGAAGAACTGGTGTACCATTATTAGGTAAACGCGTTCAATGGATTTTGAAATTGTGATAAATACTTATCTCACAAATTTTTGATCCACGATATTTCTAATAAGTTAAAAGCAACTTTCTGTAATAGTGATTTTTTTCCTTCCTCTGAGCGATATCGCAGCCATTATAGTTCAGAAACTTTTGCACAGGAACAAGAAATAATTTGGATTTTTCAAGAAACCATAGCATCACTGATTTCGGGAAATTATGAAAAACTGAAGTCTGGATGGCAGCTGTTTCATATCGACTGCTAGGCTCCAATGTTAACTAGTCATCCAACAGGAACGGTAGAAAGTCATAGGGATCTGTGATTAAAAAAACTGGAAACCCTTATGTAATAAATCAACTGATTTCAAGACAAACAGCTTTGGCAAATACCAAATTGTGACATCATAATATACGATATTTTCCCCTGTCGTCCACGATTATTATGGATAAATTCTTATAATATTGGACGTAATTTCACCATATTTCGTAAGATTTATTTAAACTAACGGTTTATAACGAACTGGTCTAATGTAACGTGCTTAAAATGTAGTGATAAAAATACAACGAAACATGAATAACGAATAGAGACGAGTGGAAAAATGAGCTTCGCAATTAAAGGATAGACTGATTACAGGAATTGTGAAAATTGTTATTATATTCTCAGTTACATATAGCCAGTGGCAAATGTATTCAACGTATTAATATCTGGCGTTAATTTTACCCTTAAACAAAGGAGCTTAGTGCGAAATTCAGCGAAACTCCGATATCTAATCCCCTAATTACCAAGAGAGGACAGGCATCAAGTAGAAACCCGTTAAATCCTCCTCGCAGGTTCACAGAAGATGAGAGCACTCGAAATTCGCAGTGGTACATTCGTAACACCTTTATGAGCATTTCAACAAAAAGCTATTTCAGAGGCACACATAGTTACTCAATAGTTGAAGAAACTTCGCCATGAACGCTCATAGCATGCAGAAATCTGTAAACCACTTGAAAGTGCACGAGCAATTGTAGATGAATGAGGGAAAGAAGGTATTGAATAATGATGGAAAGTTAAAATGTGTGGTACGTTGCAAAACAAAGCTTAGGACGTACGAGCCGTGAAATTAAATTCCAGATTGTATTTGATGAGTGGTGTTATCAGTCCGGAGAATTGTTCTCGTATCTCCGCTTCGAAGTTGCATGGCTCATTTTAGACCAGATAGAAGGCTTAGCTTTACGCAGAGCAGCAAGGCACATTTCATGCTGACAAGGTTGTAACTTGTATCACGCAATTCTGCTGTTACGACTGCGTACCCATCGCACATATCCTCCGCGAAACACGTTTTATTTATCCCCTGCGTACCGGTAGGCAACAGCACCACCGTCAAGAGTAAACTGTTAAGGGCTCGAGTCTAACAACGAGCCCTAACTCTTTGAACTTTAATTGGAAGGCTTTAATGAAGCTGAACGTTAACTTTCTGACTAGTTAGTTAAAGGAAACCTGTCTGAATATAAATCCGTAAAGAACTGTTAACAGCCTATAGAAAACGGGCGAATCGCTCAACTTCGACAAAATGCCGGAGTTTACAGTATTAATGTCGGTGAATTCTGAAGTTCTTAGAAATGAGTAATCATGCTCTTCAGTACGAGCTCTACGGCTGTCCAAGTAGATCTTAATACTATATTCTCCATTACTTCTACAATGTAGTTTCAATAAATAATCAACGATTGCTACGAATCTTACATATAACTCACTGGATTTAACGTGAATATATCTAATCGAATATGAGCTGCATTCGCTATGAAAAGATTAGTTTTAGTGGTGGAAAGTGCATACATCTTTCATCTCAGTGTTAATTTACACTTTTAGTTTTGGAGTATATGAGTAATGTTTAAATTATGTCACAGTTTATTCATTTACATTTTTTTTTCACTAACGGCTCCGTGTGCAGTTCACATATTAAATGTTATCCTTACAGTATAGAAGAAAAGCGAAGATAAGAAATTAATGACAATGTGACGTTCATAATTTTTTTTTAAAAAGCAAACATTTTCTTTTATTTATTTAACGAATATTAATTGATCATTTCTTGCTTTAAGGCAGTTATTCTGCTCTCAAGACTTTGTACTTTTCTTAGCTTTCCGACGGTGGTAAATATTCTCTCCGAGAGATCAGCAATCATTTATTGTTCAGCCGAAAAATATAATTCCTTGTTTGTTCCCTTATTAGATTCAATCTTTCGATTCCCCGTCAGCTCGATCAGATGTGCTGACTTCATCCGAAACAGCAAGCGTGGTGGGTGACCGTTTAACGTTCTGTCCTCGCATTCGGGAGGACACGGGTTCGAATCCCCGTCCGGGTATCCAGATTTGGGTTTTACATGGTTTCCCCAAGTCACTCCAGGCGAATGCCGGGGTGCTTCCTTCAAAAAGGCCATGGCCGAATTCCTTCCAGTTCCTTGTTCCCAGTCCCATCCCACCTCTAATGACCTTAGCCGTCGACGAGGCGTAAAGCCCTAAGTAAAAAAAAAATCGGACTAAGGACTCACAAACATTACAAGCTTACTGCATCATATGCGAAGAGAGCCAATGAAGAACGAACTGCTCCACATTGCGAAAGATTCGACAAGCAACTAAGTATTCTACTGGAGCGAAAGATTCGTATCTCGTATGCTACAAACGGCGCACCGTACATAAAAAAAAATCCGCTAGCGAAATAAACCTTTCAAGCTACCCAGACATTGGTCAGGAAGACATGCTAGGATTCAATGAGATGATAGCATAAATGCCGTGCTTACTGTCTAGGTACATATATAGCATCATGTTAAATCGACGTAACCCAAGTACTATATCAGATAGCTGGAATAATAAAAAATAATCGGAGATGTTCACTTTGTCCTAAGAACTTATTTACATCGTTTATTGTAAGTACTTGTATATAAATAATTTTACTAAATTCTCTTATTTTCTCGGAGTATTTTGTGTTGTCATTTACCGGAAGAATTAATTTCGTAATTTACAGGTATCAACAGTAAACTAATCGGGTCAGTTAAACCCTGTTATGAGATATGAATCATTTAGTTAAATAATAGCTGTCATTACAGCTATTTTATACTTTACCACCTTCAACAAAATATAAATAGTGAAAATTGTATAGTAAGTGTAGCTTGACACAAAACGCTTCGAAGTTAATAAAATTCCAGACATCTCAAACGTACATACCTTACAGTTCCTGGTTGGCTACACAGGTGTCAAACCGTTAATATTGTAAAACTAAGGCTTGAATGATACAAACTGTTATTTTAAATATAACACTCATAAATATGCACAATAATTAATAATAATATTTATAAGACTCATCATAAAGGCAAACCACTTACTATCAAACTGCGTTAAGTGCTCTTTCCGCAGTATTGGTGTTTTCGTTTACATTGCGTGCAAAAAAACTATCTTCTTCCGGGTATATTCAGAGACGTGTTAGATAGATTTGTTTTAATTTATTATTCAGTTTCGCCATAGTATCTGACTTAAACATAAAGTGCTCTGCCGAAATTGTGTTTGCCCGAAAACTAGGCTTCTCATTGTTGATAGATATAACTGAAGTCGCCGATATGACTCGATCTTCGATTTTCGACAATTTTTACAATCCAGACCAAACCCGTTTAAACGAATGTGAAGTGGTGAGTGTAGGATTTCCGGTGTGGTCACAAACTGGAACAAATCAAAGCATAGTTAATGGAAAATGGTTGCAAGTCTTTTTCCTGTGAATGTTTAGTTCAATTAATTGTTAATAAACACCCTGAATACAACATTATTATGATTTACTGTCCTACACATTTCGCCTCTTTTCTCAAGGCTTCATCAGCAACCAACCTGTGCGCTCAATGTTCCATTTTCTATACACTCGTTCGTAAATATATTGGCCATTATTCTTGAAACTTTGGATCGTATGGGGTACCCTTCGTGTAGTAGGTGGTGTTTATTGCTGAAACCGAAATAATTTTCTAAATTCGATATCTCTAGTACATATCAACATAGATTTGTCGCTGATAATGCCACGACAAGAAGCGAAACCTGTACAAACCCGTACGACAGCAGAACATTAAATAACGGTTGCATTGGCGACAATTTACTATCATTTCAATTATTGCTCAAGCATTTATATCCTACATTTTTCTTAGAACCATCTATTTTTTTACAAATCAACAGAATTCTTAAGTGATTGGTCATAGAGGGGAAATATTATATTATGTTTTTACGTTTACCCTACCAGGTTAATGTACGGCCAGCATTGATCATGAAATATGGGGCCATAGCCTTTGTTGGCCCGCATTTAACACTTAACTTACATGTAACGACGACTCCGAAATATTGCAAATGACTAATTAAAATGGTCGTGAAATTTAGGAAGGATAAGCGGATATCCAGCTTTAATATATTTCGGGTTATGAAACGAGGTTAAGTAGTGGTTAGGGTAACAAAACGAAATAATCTCACTATCAACTCCAATATAGTAAATAGCATGCAGCTCTATTTCATTAATGGAATTTGAAATTCTTTGCCGAAGCTAATCATGTCTGCAGTATTTCCAGACAATAAAAGAGCGGGAAATGTGGTGTTCCTAAATTAATTTAAGCGCTTACAATCTTTATGCGATTTATTTCTTCTTTGGAAAATTTATTTCAAACAGATTTCTACTTTGACGGATGTGTAGGTCGTTTGTTTAATATTAGAGATTAGCTGTTACTTGCAATTTCTCACGGGTGAGCATAGCAAAGAACGGCGCAAGAACGGAGAGAGAAAATGTTATCTTGGCTCTAAGAAACGAGTTAAATGACTGATTTGCACTAAAAAAAAAAGCACCAACTAACGATAAATATAAACGTCGCTAGCAACCACTGGTAAATCAGCCTTTATCTGCGCTTGCTAGTATATATTAAATTTTTCCCTCTCTCTGACTCCGCATAGAGACAGGCGAAAGTGTCGGAAAGAGGGGTCATGGGGCTCAAGGGATGTGTTACTTCTTGTCGTGTCAGTAATGAGGAGTTAATGATTTTGACACATAAGTGAATTGCACCCTGAGTGATTCACTGACATATTTTAAATCTCTTAAACCGTCTAGGAACCACAGTGAGAACTACATTTCCAATTATTAATCGGGTGTCAAAAGTTGTAAAGAGACAGTCAGACTATTACAGAGCTGTATTCTGTATCTACAACTATAGCTACGTCTATACTCTGTAGTTATGGATGGCAGAGGGTGATTCTCACCAAAAACAACTCTGTCCATCTAACAACGTCCAATTTCTCCTTTCTTCTCTCTCCTGCCATTACGACCCAAACAGGTTGGTGCACGAAGTATTTCACCGTACTCATAAATTAATGGAGTTGTTTTCATGTTTGTTAATAAATTCAAACTAAACCAAGGTCGTCTGTCAGTCAGTCAGCCAAATATACATATGGACTCAGTGACGCTTACGTAAAGACTGAGAAAAGCAGTCATGAATCGAGCGAGTCTTCTCTGTGTTATCTATGTAATGTGAATAACACTATTGCTCGAGTAACAGCAGCAGAAAATGGATGTCTACCCGAAGGGTATTGGAGCAGAAAATGGCCTGTACGTGTTCTGACGGAGAGAAGTACTTTTGCAGTTTCTGGAGACTATATTTCTGCACTTCACTTCTGCCGTCAGGAACGACTGGTCGAGCTCCATCCTCCGCCCCGTAATTCGTTTACGTTGTGAAGACTGTAGTATATGTAGACTTCAAGATAACAGTGAGCTATCTTGGACACTTTCGCATTCAACAAGGTTTGTTATTGCCAAATCGGTCATAATGTGGACAAGCTGACAGTGCCGAGACATTCCTTCGTTTGCAGTAATCCTCGCGCCGTCCATATCTGTAAGACTGATCCGCAAAGAAATGTTCAGCTCCGTGAAAAAGGCCAGTGCTATATCCCATGCTATAAACATTCACTCAGTAACATTGTATTTGTTACTACTTTCACAATAATTGGATTAAATAAAATACGTGGATCGTTATTAAATTATCTGAGATTTGTTTCCAAAGTTATTAATTTCATGTTACGCCGTGGTTACTTGTGTTTTAGTCTCAGTTCCCGTTCTCAATATCATTTTGCCATTGTTGAGTCATGACTATTAAAAATATTAATTTTACTAATTATAAATTCTCAACACATTAAATGCGACACTACAAACTGTAATTAAACTATAATAATTATTATTATAGTAATAATAATATAGTTTATCTTAAATTTACGGTTGCAGAGTTTCAACCCTCTTATGTCATAGCCATCTAAACCAAACCGGTAATACCACCAGGGCCGGGGATCGACATTTTAAAAAGGAGTACTGAACGACGGAGAATATCAGCATAGATTCCGAATAATAAGATGCCATTGGTACGTCTCATCGCGAAAATTTCGACTGCGAAAATTCGCTTGGCCTTAAAAGGTAGCCTACAAATTTTCCGATATGTTTACAACAGTTTCTCGGCTTTACTACGTCCTACAAAAATGAAACATACCTACATTATATTATTTCTGGGACCATGTACAGTACGTCGTCCGAAATCTCATCAAAATCCGGGCAGTAGTTTTTGCATGAAACGGATTAACCGAAAAATTAATTTTAATTTGTAGACACTTTTAACTCAATTTCTAAAATTTTCTGAACCATATATAAAATGAAAAATGTCCCATTTTACTCCTGGGATCATGGGCTGTAACAGTATAAAACTCCATAAAAGCCGACCAGTAGTTTTTGCATGAATCACGTTCAGCGAAAAATGGAAACTAATTTCTGGCCACCATTTTTCTTAATTTTTCACCTTTCTGCGAAGTTAAACATATCCTATTTTACTCCTGGGACCATGGGTTGTTTATTGACGCACTACAAAACATCCGAGCAGTAATTATTACGCTCTACGAACAGCCACGCAGACAAATATTCATTTTTTTTTTGTTATTCGTAATTATTGTAGATTATTTCTTCTGTAGTTGCTTCTTAAAGCAATAATTATTATTTAATAAAAACATCAGTACAACTTTCGATTTGATTTCTTTTATTCCAGACGCGTGTTCCCTCTCATCGAGGAATTGTCAACGATCAAATGTTTACAAAAATATAGTTGTAGAACATACATTTTGCACAAATTACATTAGCATACCGATATTGCAGTACATTTCTATTGATAGGTATAGTATTCGGTCAACGGCGCCTTCTCCAAGCATACTGCTTCCAACCCTGTAAATGATCAGAACAATTTGAGACTGCTAATCATCTATGCCTTCACTAATCACGTAACTTTCAATATTACACACTGTAATGCGACCATTTATAGCTTCGTTGGTGAGAAAACGTGAGTTGCATAAAAAGGGAGGGGGGATTGATTAGTTAAATATAAAAATGAAATGCATTTAAAATATACTATGGGTGATCTAAAAGGAACCAGAACCATGAATATTAGACACAAAATAATATCCCATTTATTGATTCTTATGGCTTATACAAGGCCGGGTAATATTTAACTTTACGTTAAACATATTCAGACCAACAAAACAAGCAATACCCGGCGTTTACAATCCGCCGATGAAAAGCAAACAATAACTGAATGAAATATTTCAACAAAATAAAATAGCAAAGTTAACATATGAACAGCATGGCAACACAGGCCATCAAAATTGAAGTTAACATTTACTGTAACAAAGGAATATCCCAGGGGCGCCGTATAAAGTTAGAGAAAAGCATCATACTGAACTTACAATTAGCAAGATGCTTGAAATTTACAGTGAAACATAAAATCAGCTAGCTCAGTGATTTGGTGGCGGGAGCAGAGTCTTATCCCAGTGCCGCTTAAGGGCTCACAAGTCCGTTAAAACCCAATGAATAGTGACCGTCTACATCCGGTACATTACCATAAATGCATCGCCGTGATGTAGCGTGACACGCACAATGTCACTGCAGCTGTGGAAGCCAGATAAGCGGGTACGACCGCGTTATTAAAACAACTTCCAGACAATGGCAGGCATGCCATATAACCTCTCGCTTCTCAAAGCAAGAGAGTGATCAAAACCAGAAAGTGATCACCGGACGAGAGCGTGTCGGCTGACACGTCTGTTCAGTAGCTCGTCCCGGCAGCAAGTGACCTCAAAAATGGCCTCTTCTCGTCTTCTTCTCCAAAGTTGTCTCCCACTCGCCACATGTAACAGAATCCCCTTGCATTAAGATTTGGGAACCCCAATAAACGTTCATGATTGGTTATCTACGCATGTCCGTCGTCACGTGTTTTATATCGCGCCTCGCATTTGCTGTATCCCTTCGCGCATTTCTGCCCAACCTTCAGCGCAGCAGCGGAGAGGGGTGAGGTCAGCGCCCTTCTCTACGGAACCATAGCTGTTGTGCGGCTCCGGCGCCGTCAAGTCGGCTGCCCGTTCATTGTTCCGCTCTCAACCGTCCGAAAATGGCAGTTTCAGCCTCCAAAATTCACTATCTTACTGAGCCACGAGTTTTACACAAAATAAATTTACAATAATTATACCTCTGGCTGCCCTGGTTTAATATATATTTAATTTATCCATACAATCCCTATTATTTACGGTATTTACACGTCACAAGATTGAATATTAACTAAGAAAAATTGAATATAATTAATAAAATTTTGAATATAATTAATCCATTTAATTATATTCATTGTGGGTGACGCTGTCACACCACAACACGTTGATTTCCTCGTAGGCCTCGAAGAAGCATGTGCGAGTAGTTGCTTACCTGTTTTTCCCGGTGACTTTTTTTTTAATGAAGACTGTTAAAGCGTAGTTTGAAGATTGAAATTAGATAAAACGTATATTTGTTGTTTCGTTAAATCTTTGTATGTATGGAAGAGGAAGAAAAAGGTAGGATGACATGAACTTACGATTTGGTTTGTTGATGTAAATTGTGTGTTTTGTGAAAGTTTATTAATTTGAATAAGCTTTTTTTTTTAAATGGTTTTACGCCTCGTTCGACAAGTTGACATGTTTACTGAGTAAGTGTTTTCAACAGTTTACTTTCTCTCATGTTTGATAATTTTCTTATAAAGTTAGTATGCGGTGTTTGATGCTTTTAATTATTATTCATATTTGGCGGAATGGTCGTTATTTAAAAGATAGTCAATAAAGTGCAGTTATTACTATACTTCAGTGCTATTAAATGCTCTTTATATGGTATCTGGAACTGTCTTCTTGTTTGACAAATGTTTACTGGTTCATATTTCTGTCATGTATATTGATATATGCCAAAGTTATGGAATCTGTTTTTTATTTGAGAGAGTTTATATTAGTTTGTGTATATAGTGATCAATTTTTTGTGCAATGATTGTCCCTTTTCTTAGATACTTTTGTATTCTATGTTTGTGCTTGTTTGAATATGTCAATGTACAATTCCTTTCTATTGATTTATCAGTTTGTGGATTTCTGTGTATTTTACGATGTTCGTATGGTGCAAGTGTTTGTGTCTTGATTCCTGAAGGGGTGGCGTGAGATTGTATTCTTCTAAGTCCTCCCCTTTTTGCATCCGGTTTATTATTCTTTTTTTTGTTAAATGCATCAACTGTTTGTGTTTTGCACACATTTTTTGTAGCTATTTATGGTATTTAGCTAAGTCTGATTTAGCTATTTTGCTACTAATATTTTGTTTATTCCATTCAACAGGTACCTTATTGCAACCTGTTTATAATTGTGTTAATGGTTTGTGACGAGCTTTTTATCTGGTTAATTGTTGTGGGTTTTTTGTATGTCTATTCTTCTTATAAAATTAAGGGTAGAAAAATTTATTAAATTTTGTTTTCTGCTTCTGATATGAAAGTTCTGTTTCTCAGTAATTTTTTTTATGTCCTGATGTAATCCCTTTAAGTGTTCTTAGGATTCATATATGAAAAATACCATCGATGTAACAGCACCAGTAAATGACATCAAAACAATTTGGGCGTTTTTTTTATTGAATATTTCATACTTACTGGAGTTTATAGAAAAGTTTTCCTATGTTCCAGTTATTGAAGAACCAATGAGATTTCGATCCTTCTGCAGATAATTATTGGTGTACAAACTGAAATAGTTTCGTAGTGTTAGCATTGCAAGTAAGCTTTTTATTTTAATTTATAAAAGTGTTTTGTAATTGTTTTAGGTGTGTTTAGATTTTTCTGTATTTTCAATTGTCTCAATATATATATATATATATATATATGTGTTGTATTTATTATACTTTGGCTTTTAAATTAGTATGTAACACTGATTAATATATGGTTTTGTGCAACATTAAAAGTAACGAGGTTAGTGAAGGCATGTGTAATTAAATTATTCTGTCAGTGTACAGCATTGGAAGTAGCATTCTTTTTGAAGGCACCGGTGATCAACTACGAAATCAATCGACAGAAATGTAAATTTACTGCAATATCTAGAAGCTAATACATTAAAAAAAAACTGTTTTAGAAAATGTACAAACATAATCCTGAAGCCGCTAACGATATGTAGACGAGGAAAAAAACGCATCCAAAGGAATAAAATCAAAAGAAACTTTGAATCGTCCATTTGATTAAATAATAATTACATTTTTTATTTCGCAGGTTTTCGACGTTGCATGAAGGTAAAATTTACCTCATTTTATTGCTTGGTCCAGGGCATGTACAGGTTTACAATCCAGTGAAAAGCCTCTAGCAGTATTTGTGTGAGTAGCTGTTCGTAATAGAAGTGTTTACGGTACGGGGTATAAAGAAGTCCAAGCAGCAGAGCTACAAATCGTCACGTCTGTTCCGTCCATAAAACAAGCAATAGTAAACGAAACAGAAAAGTTAACCAACCGGACTGAAGCAATAGGAAATCTTCATGAGCGCTTTTTACTGTCTGCACACGTGAACCCAAACTATTGCACAAATACAGAGCACCATTAGGTATATTTACAGACACAAGGTAAAAAAGTACGCTATCCCAGAAGGAGTTCCTCTTAAGATCTTCACGGAAAATCAAAGCCGAGCTACCCCATAAGAGTTTAAAGAAATGACAACCTCAAAACTATCCTATGTTAAAAATGAAGTGAAGCTACAAACAAAGTAGCGGGATCTCAAGAAAAGCCAAAGATGGAAGCGATAAAAAAAAACTCAGGTTCCTGCTTATTATATGTAGGCCAATGGATAGTAATGGAACAGGAACATACTTAATACATGTTATTTGGCGAAATAATTTATATTCTGCTATACTTTGTCAACATTTTTCACATTCTCCAACCGATTGTAATTTCGTCAGAATCAGCAAGCGCTAACGAGCTTTTGCATTAATTGAGGTGCAATTAGTTATTTAATTTACGGATTTCTGACTGATCTCCAATACACATGTTTTCACTGCATTCCGATGCTATACCTCCGTGTTCAATATTTTACATTTAAAGCTTTCTGCAGTGACACAGGACTGCTGATTATCGATTCCGGCAGAATTTGCTACTTCTGAATGTTGAAAAATTTTAGTATCTTGTCATAAGATTTCCCTTCATAGACTTGTGATATTCCTATGTTTTGTTTACTTCTCTCCAACACTTAGTAATCTATTCTTTCATTTAAGTAATCAATATATACATTAAATTGAAATCAAATATCAAAATAAATTTTCAAAAAATGTTTCTCCACGCTTAAACCCCAGAGACAAGAATAAATTTATGATATGTAATATTTTTTGTCAACTTACCGTAGTTCCATGAAATTATTTCAGTTTTCAAATAATTTTTTTTATATATCAGGAAATAAATTCTGTCTGAACAACAAATCATTATTTAATGTTTTTGTAATGTAAAAAGCCTTAACATAAATTTATTAGTGATGAAATTGTACCCATAAACGATAGTAAACGATCAAAAATATAGTATTAAATCAACAATATCCTTTTACTCCAATACACCTCTGATACGGGAATTAAACAAAGCTTTTTCTAAGGAGGAAAAAATAATGATCCTTTAATTTCTATTTGTAATTATTCCTCTAATCTTCAAAACTTGCTTTCACTATACATATTGCTGATTTCCTTATTTTTTTAAAAAGTCAGATGTCAGTGCAACCGTGATAATATTTCATAAATTTACTTGACGTTCGATTTTTAAATCATTTAAAACCTCAGCATTTTTCTTGAAAGGTGATAAGAAATTGAAAAGTGATTTTTCAGGAGGCCTAATATTTATAAAAAAGAAATGTTTTTGCTCCACCGGTCCAGCTTGTGACTATTGTTAGAAGTTTCTTTAATGTGCTAGTCAGCGGACTAAGGTTTCCTCGGATACGTTGGTTCGGCTCCACGTTTCGACCGGAGGAGATGTGAGATAATTTGTCACGACGTTCAGGCGTGCACTCGAGAGCAGACTGACGCCATATTGGTAATGAGAGATGCTTCACGCGAAAGAATGGGCCGGTGATTGCAATCCTCCCTGCAGCGCTACGACGCTCGATTCGATTTCTTGAACGTCTCTACTTCCCATCTACCGTGAATCAACTGGTTGAATCTTTGGGAAGCCATGCAGATATTTGCCGTTTCAAATTTATTTACCTCGGCTAAATGATTTTTCTGTTGCTCACCACTATTTCGCGTGGGAAGTCATGTCTTCTAAGGGAATAATTTTGTATATTTAGAAGAAATAATAATGCATGTGAGTTAACTATCGAACTGCAGTCCACTGTTAGTGTAATACATGTTCAGAAACTGAGGCATACAAGTAGCAGACAGAACCACTAATGGCAGAATTCTGCTAAATGAATTCATTATATTCATTCTGAGACGTTTTTGTATTAGCATTTAGTGTACATTTTCAGCATGAAACATTTGCATCCTGGAGACACTGTGCAATTAGCTTTTGAAAACATACTTTTTATGCATTAAAATTTTAAAAAATTACAAATTTCTATCACGGTTTGCAATACCAAACATTTACATATTTTCTACAGTTGTTATACTGAACAAGTTTTGTGAATGTTTAAAGACCACTTCAAACGAAACATAAATAACACATAACAGGTACTTTACGTCGTAGGAGAATTAATGTTTTGTGTTTTATTGTATTATACCTCTGAACTTGTATATATATTTTTTTCACGTGGTTCATTTGTTCTTGCAGCTAATTTGTTCTGATACTTGATAATAGACACTATTAATAGAAAAAAATGCTGTTATAGCCTCTGTAAATATCTCCTCGAAGAAATAAATCATTGCATTAGAAACGCATTAATATTGTGGAAATTTACTCACTCTTCTTCTTAACGACAGCTGGTTGTGTCTGACTTTATGCTGTTTACATCCAGTTTTTACATCACATCCAATGTCAGATGCAAAAAATGTGATGAACTCAATTTAAACCAACAGTTTTTACACCCTACCTCACAACTCATTCGAGTTTTTTTGAAAAATAAAGTAAATAGAAACACTAGCTACGTTCTAAAACCCACTCAGTGGTTAGTTAAATATTTCAGTTATATTACAGCAATGCAGATATTTGAACTATACTTAATTAGTAACAAATTTATACTTCTAAATAATGTAGATCTCAACACAAAACCCATTGCATAGTAATTAATTACACTAATTAACAGACCATTGCGAAAGGAAGGTAGGACGACATTGGACAAAGACCGTTTTGCGTTCGGAAAAACGAGGAATGCAGAATAATCGGAAATAGCTTTCGTATTACTATTAGAAGACGGGAAACAATATTTAGTATTCATTTATGTAATTTGCGGAACTGTGAAACCAATTAACTAAGGTACACTGTAGAATAATTTAAAACTGTAAATATTCAAAGTCTGAACTATTAATAGAGACGAATTACTTAAAAAGTGCCGATAAATTTTAACAATCATGTAGTAATATAATAAGTAGGATCTTGCGGAGGATAATCTTTCATTAGTGCTGAGGAGAATTAGGTACGGGGATAAATTATCTAAGCGAACGCCGGAAAGTAGGGTAACTACCACCAGAGCGTGAGTTGCACAACAGTTAAACTAATTAGAGTTATATGACTACTGGAAATCAAACAGTATTCACAGTAAACAATCATAAACGAAGAAAAAATAATATTCGCTGAAGTAGAATCCTTCTTATAAAATCTGCTGCTAATTTTTCTTTTGAGCTGATGTGAGTAAAAATGAAGTTAATATATTAAATTGTTGGATTCAAATGATGGAAGGATCTAACAATGAAGATAAACAAAGCAAAACAAACATAACGAATCGCAATGGAATTATCTGAAATCACAGATGTCAAAATGTCAACATTACATATTAGATGTGGTTGCACAGAGCAAATAAGCAACGAATTACCGTTTTATACGTTACAGGAGAATTTTAAAAGTGGTGAAGCTTTAAGTCAATAAGGATTAAAATATTTATGAGTAGCATTAATCCATGAGCCGACAGTAATGCTTTCAGAATGTAAAAACACACTTTTCGTTAAATATCTGATGGCTATTTTACTTCAGGCAAGCTTCATATAAACATTGGCACAGAACGTAACACCTTAGCTTTGGAGTACAAACACCAATTCCAAACTTGATAATCAGCTCATGGTTACTTCTGTGAGATTAGTTATGTAAATAACATACAGTTTGCTTCAAGGTTTCTTACGAGAATGGATTGAAGCTGTTTGAAATCGAAATAAGAATTTAATTTTCGAGTTGCAATCTATCAATGTAAAATGATGATATACTTAAAAATGTGTTAATCATAAACTGAGTCAATAACAGTTTTACATAATACTTCCACATGCGGTCTCTTACGTTGAAGAGAGATCTACACTGGAATGAAACATTCAATTTTGTGTTTCAGTAAAAACAAGGATATTCAGCGATCTACACTAATATCCGCAAATTGGCTGCCTATAAAAGACATCAAAATTGCTAATTTGGTCTTCTATCAAGTATTTACATTTACATACCTTTAAAACTAACTTTCTACCACAATGTACTGCAATGTTCAGGCAAATAATACGGAAAGTATTCTCTTTCCAGGTTTCCAGGACTATTGAGCAATGCTTGTTAATATGCACCAGCATTATCATTGAATAAGCAAGCCTAATTCATGATCAATACTGTAAACTACATTGCACAGTAACTGTTGACATTATGTTGGTTTTCAAACTATACACTCTATCGAATTAAATTCTTGTAATAACCACAAGGAAAAGAAGCGTATGACATTACACCTTTTCGTCAACGTAACAGCTGTTTCGTTGCTTTTCAAATTAAAAGTGTTTACGTACAACACAGTTTCTAGAATTAAATTTTAATATGCGTTCAATATGAACGTATATTCATAAGTAGACTGCAAAATGTCTAACCCCTCTGTTTGCCATCTCACTGCTGGTTTTCAAACAAAAATGTGCAGCGATATCGTTCGACAGAGGAATAAAATATTTTTATACTGAACGATGAGAAAAAACATGTCCGGAAGATGAAAAAATGACTTTTGGGTCGCATACTTGAATATTAAAAGAACAAGGTTTTACAACTCCGTTTCTGTAAATCGTTACTTGACGGCAAAGATCCGTCAATGTTGAACGTTTCTGAGTTTCGCGTTTGTTATTATGTTACATAAAAACTATTTAAGACTTTCTGTCTGACTCTAGAAATTCCTCTGGAGTTGAGACAATTGTGTAGAGCAACTTAAATCTACTCGACCCATATTTGTTTTTCTGTTCGTTGCACTATGTTCAACTCTTATATTGTTTGAATGTATCATCCCGAAAAACATCTCATTTGTAGGCCACTATCTGTCTATTTTTGACGATAGCAACCAATTTATTTACTTCTATAACCTGCGATTCACAGAAAAATGTGGGAAACAGGTCAATAATACTCCAGAAGAGGACGCACAAGAGTTTTATAAAATATTTCCATGCCCGTTCTTCGAAATTCGGCTCATGAATCGCAGTTTAGAATTAGCATCTCCAAAGACCGATGTTTTATTCTGTTCCATTTTTACGTTGTTTTTTCCTATTACACTCACATTCCACAAGATACAGACGTTCGTCAGAACTGTAATGCTCACTTTGTACTAATGGGAAAGTGATGTCCTATTATTCCTAATGCACTTTCATTTTAATTTAAACTGACAATTATAACACCATGTTGAAATAACATCAAAATCACGTTTATACCTCAGCCAATCATTATTAGGTCCCTTTACGCCCCCATCTATAACACAGTTATTTCCAACTCATACAACATTTTTTCTTTATTCCTTTTTCAATTTTCGCTCAGTAAAACTCAATCTAATTTTATTTTATACGACGTCTAATTGACAGAAGAGACAGTAAAACTGTGATTTATGAAATTTTCCTCTAAAGTGACAGGAAATAAGCGATCTGAAAATAATTCAGTAATCTCAGCCTGCCAAGCTGGGCGATGGTATCTGCGTTTAGCGATTGTCGGTCTCTTTGCACATAAAAACAAAGAAAATTGATCCTTGTGTGACGGCGTTGGTGGGGGCCGGTATGGCGGGTGGCAGGACTGACAGGCGCGCGATAAAACACCTCCCTCAGACAAATCGCTCGTTCACAAGAAATTTCGAGGACAATTCACCAAGATAACGACCGGCTACCGCAATTTTCTATCATTTAGGAAGGTTTTTTTTCGTTTTCAGAGAGAATAATGTTGCACTTCTCCAACAAAGCCTGGTGATCATGATATAAATTAGGCATATCCCTCAAATGTTATTTATTTAGATATTTAGTTTGCCTGGCAAGATATTAGGTCTATGAAGCCCTCTCTTACATTTTTTCGCGTATCATAAGCGGTAATTAAAGATATAAGGACCTCTAAAAAAAACTCTCTAGTACAGTGTGTGTTACTTAAAGTCAATATATTGAATGGGAAATAAAAGTTACAAATATAATTGTGCTTCCCATTCTTTTGGAAATAAATTCAGTTAGAATTTATATCCACGTAATTGTAATTAACTTTCACTTACAAGTTCAAAATTAATGTTAGACCGGATTTAAGAAGAATATATGTTCACGAATAAATTGTTCTGTGTGTTACTATTACGTCTCATACCATTTTTCGAATGGAGGTAAAAAATGTTTATCGAAAAATTTACTCTAGATAAGCATACTTTAATGAGAAAATACTGGAATAACGCGGTGCCTCTAACTCCGTCGTCAAACTTTGAGCATCACACCTTCGCTGCTCTTCTACACAAGGTCGTGAAGACACCTCTTTTTGCCGCTGGATGGTGGTACGACGCGGCATGTAAATATCTATTTGTGTATGTCGGCTTCCAATAAATTGAGTGTCCAAGGTTTCCGTCGTCACGTCTGGCTACTAGCACATCTAGGAACGGCAGCTATCCTTGTTCCTCCGTTTCCATGGTAAAATTAATTTTAGGATGTGCTTTGTTTATATAATTCCAGGAACTTGTCAAGGGCACATCGTCCATGGGGCCATATTTAGCTTGTTTAACATTAACTTTTTCCATTTGCTAATTCACACACCTTTCTCGCACCCTTGAATCGTTCTATTATTGGCAAGGTGGGGGAGGGGGGAATTAGGCGAACTAAAATTACGGAATTAAATGTACAAAGATGAGTAAATGAACATTTTCACCGTTCGTATTTAATCCATGACATTTAAGAATAGTATGATACTGAAAAAACAAAATCAATTTATTCTGTGAGATACAACTGAAAGACAAAAATCTGTTAATAATTTATGATATCTATTAGAAATCATCTTCAAAATATCTCCTGACGATTAAATAAGCAATACGTATACCACGTTATTGAATCGACGAAGCTTAGGAAGTTATCTGAAGGTACGGAAGTTTCCTCTAGAAAGCGATTCCTTAACCGATAGATGCTTTCCAATTTTTTTTACCCTTTAGACATACAAGATACAAGCAAATAACCATCTTCCATGAACTTAGAATACTTATGACAATATGTTGTAAATAAATTTAAAAAAAGAAAATGTATGGTGATTCAAAGAAGTTGTGCTTGCAGTGGTTTTTGTTTTAGAGCAAGGAGTGTGAATATTGTCTTTGATAGAGGGTGGAGTTGGAAAATCGAATTATTAAGATTTGATTTCGCAAGATTTATTGGGATTATTCATATACCAAGAACTGTATTACCAATAAGAAATGAACGATAAAATTTTGCGAAGATTAAATAAGCATATTTGTCTATGCATTGAAAACCATGTTGTTCCGTTTATCTTTCAAAAGTGAATGTTAATGAAGATCAATGAATTAAGTTAAGATATCAGCTTTTCCCTAGTTAGTGATCAATAAGTTGAAATTGTCGCTATAATTAATTTTTTTAAGTTTTGCAGTTGTAAGAACTGATTTTATACAGACTCCTGATTGCAAAGTGAGGGATTCCCTCTTGAAGAAGAGAGTAATTTATCGAAAGTGAATCCCTGATCACTTGCTTTGTCATACGCAGTCTGAAGTTCATGTAAAGTATCTCTGGATTTTGTAAGACTATTCCTATTACAACTGTAATGATCCACTCCCTCAAATCTGCAAGCCGCATTTAAATGCTTGCAGACAGTGGTGTATTTCGAAGGAAGCAGCTAATATTAATTACTATCGGTGGCTGCGATTAAACCTAAATTTCAGGAAGAACTTCAGCCTCCTACAAATAAAATTATCAACACAGAAATAAGAAAGATTTCTTTTTAACTACCGGCATAATATAATCGAAACAAATATGTTTATAATAGTCTGAGACCTTACTTCAAACTGTTCTTTCTCTCCAAACAAGCCACGGACCGAAGCGTAAATTTAAAGATAAATTGTCAGGAGATTCCCGCAACCAGAAATTTCCAAAAAATTAACACCACATTTAAAATTTTCTATAAAGTAGTATTCTCAACAGTAAGGTCAGAAAAATTATTTGCTGTAAGTTACAGAAGCGTTATCAAATCAAACTTGTTCCCTTAAAATTTATTCACATTCATTCCTCTACATGTATCCTCGAAATCATGTCGAACTATTGCACAAATAGACACTTCACCGTTAACTGAAAAAAAACTCCTACAGTCAAATCTATTTCGCTGGTCACGAAACTCATATAAATTTAACATTAAAAGCTCTTTGCTGAATTGTCTTTAATTCGGGAGTTTTCTATGGCCCTACGCAACACTTTATACTGTCATCACCCTCTGAAAATAAAAATAAAACCACTGATGTTAATCTATTGGGTCTGCAGACAAATATTCTGAGCACTTACTAAGCCTTATCAGAGACTTAAGACACTTGATACACAATTCGGCCAATTTCTCTTACTTACCGTTAAACGTTGATTTGATTTCAGTTAAGAAACGAGATAACCAGTCATTCACCCCAGCTAATGATTGCGGTTTCGCAACTTTGTCTTCTCCTGGGGGCGGAAACATTCGTACCGACTCAGATGGACAGCCGCCCTCCTACCAGCTCACTCCTGCTTATGGACATCTCACTCTTTCTATGGCGCAACCCGACTGACGTCTCCAAAAAGTACCCATCTTCCACTAAGTATCGGTGATGCAACCTTTCTCTTCGCTCTTGTCAAATAATTGTGCCATACTCTAAATCACCCAAATATGGTAAAAAAACGCTCACATGAATCCCTAAAAAAAAAAAAAAACTGCCGTAACGTTACAATTTGTAAACCATGTACTTCGAAGCAGATTTTAGATTATAATGCGTAACAAAGCGCAACTGAACTTGCATGCAGCAGGTACTTCGAATTTTGTTCCGGTCGGAGTAGTTTATATAGAAAATACTTTCTCATTGCTTATATCAAGGTTTAATTGTATATACAGATTTCATATCAAGCTCAGAATGTGGAAAACCAAGCATAGATTCCATTTCATTGACGGGCGTTCGTTCTGTTGTTCAATAGGCATTACACTATGTACAGTTTTAATGATTCAAAGAATAGGCGGTGGTTCCAAAACTCCGTCAGTATCCACTTTACGTATGCCATTAATATGGACATAAAATTTTATTTTGTCAGACTAATGCATCAGCTGTATGAATTTCTCAACAGCTGAACAGATGGTTGTACATTAATTTTATTACTTATTTTGCTTTTCGAATGCTAATTGAAAACCACGTACAGATATTCCCATAAGCAAAAATTAATTTCTAATTGGCAATCGAGCATGTTACCAACCACAAGCGATGGCGAGTTCATTACCGAGATTATTTATTCTCTACTCCCTTTCTCATATTTTCCATTTTCTTTTGCAGTATTGCCTAAAGATAGTGTCATGTCGACTTATAATCTCGTGATATATCGATTCATGTTTTTTACAGCTGTTTCTCAACAATCTAATATTGTTTCTAATACCGTATAAAACCGATTCCTCGTATTTTTCCATTTATCTGTTGCTCTCGCTTCTAAATTCCGCCATAACGTTCTGTCTGCAGGAATCAAATGTTTGTTGGATGTTCTTGATTTAAAATATTTCCCAAATGCGCCTTCCTCAATTTTAATGTCTCTACTATAAAATTTAGGACCTACTTTCTACCTTTATTTCCGTTGTAAGATTACTGACTATATTTGTAACTTTATTCTCTTTATAATTTATAAGATACATTAAGTATTGAACCGCCGACAGTATTATAATGAATGATGTTTCTTAATAAAGTTATTCCAGGTATTTCAACGAGAAGGTCTGTTGGACACTCCCAAAGGAGGTGTACTTAGCTTGGTATCAGATGAAGGGTGGCCAGTTAGTTTCCTCCTTACCTAACCTAACCCGCTAATGCAACCGGGTAAAGATGATTTACAGTTTAACGCGGAGTCGTTCCAGCGTACTCCAAGCTTTGTCAGAAGTGAAGGTTGGGTTAAGGGCCTATGAAAATCCTCGTCGAGATAGGGATTCCAGCAGAGGACTCTTCGATCTCCAGTAAAACGCATTATCATCGAGCCAACAGAGCGCTTATTTCCCAAGATAATTTTTCTAAAGTTTCTTTAAGACTGTAATCGGAAGAGAGCCTCTACATTTAAAAAAAAATTTTCTTTGCCTAAGACTGACGCGTCATTGTCATTGAAGTCATTAGAGGCGGGAAATGATTGGGGAGAGGAACTGGAGGAAATTCTGCATGGCTTTCTGAAGGAACCGTCCCAGCATTCACCTACAGTGATTCGGGGAAATCGTGCAAAAACCAAATCATGGATGGCCTGGATGGGGATTCGAATCCACATCCTCCCGAATACGAGGCCAGAGCGTTACCGCTCACCTACCACGCTCTGTGATTCGCAACAAAGAACGTTTGGTTTAGGTCACTGCTCAAAGACTAAAGAGAAGGAATCCACTGTTTCTTAGAAATCGTGGCTGGATGAATGGGATTAACGCAAACTAATGGTTGAAGATTGATGGGGTTTCGAGTAATGTGCAGCCCATGGTCCTAGGATACTGAAACATTGAAAAATTAGGATAAAAACTTTAGGATTTTAGTATACATTTTTCTTTGAACGCGATTCCCGCAAAAAACAAAGGTAGATTTGATTGGGTTTCAAACAGCTGATGATTCTAGGAAGTAAATTTATCGACGTTTAAGTTTGTATGCGACATCAGAAAGCTTAAGAATTAATACAGAAGTGTTCACAAATTACAATTAAATTACTTCTCTCAGTCGAAATATTTATCTTGATTTCAGCTTACTAGTGGCATCGTATCATTGCGAGTATTTAAGTTACTAATTTTTTTCCCCTCTCTGGCTGTTATATAATCGGTTTAAGAGAGAGGTCTTTACAATTTCTTATGATTATACTGCAACTGTTTCATTTATCCTCCTTCGTTAATTTTAATAAATGAGGAGATGAAGAAGAAGATAGTAAATTTGTCCTGCTTTTAGTAGGTGATTCCAGTTCTTGTGAAGATGCTGGCTCTAACCAAAATGTAGATAGCCAACAGCACCTTGCGGAGCCATCGGAAGATTCCTCGCCTCCTCCGGCGTCGACCCAATTACCTCCGCCTGCCGGTCCGCCCCAGTCTGAACTTAAGTAAAATTAATTACTCTGGAGAAAAGTGAGCGGGGCTAGTGGAATCCTATTAGTGGGGCCCACGGTACGGCGATGCTGAGCGCTGGAGGCTGCGTCGCAAGAACAAGTGCGCGCCGTGTACGACTGCTAATTTACTTTACGGAAACTGATTAAAACTCAATTTTACGACTACGCTACAGAACGGCTTGCAGCAACACTGTTTCATGAGGCAGCACTAACTTACCTCACCTTTTATCAAGCGAGTACGGTATATTTTTCACTCTCTTACAACCCGGTGGCAGATAGTAGATAGAGTCGATATATTGTAACATGCGGTCTGATAATCTTTAATAGTTTCTGTATGTTCTATCACAGATTATTTCCCCCCTGCGATCGGGCTATGTAAGGACTACGTGCCATCGACTCCCTGTTGTACACAGGTGGCCAGTGTGAATCATAAGAGGAGGCAAACGGGAAGGAAACTGTGTCCTGATCAAACTCGAACCGGGTTTGTTAGACGTGGCATACTTTACATATTGGAGGATACGTCTAAATTTATGTGTTCTGTATGATAAATATTTTTTGTTTGTTTGTTTGTTTTTTGTTTATTTTTTGTTTTTGTTAATGGAATACGCAGGCGGAGATTGTGGACCTTCCCAGCATTCGCCCAGATGATTGCGGGAAACAATCTAAAAACCGCAATTATGACGGATGGTCCTCGGGGACCAGGATTCGCTCCTGGTCTCGTTGTACTTTCCCGATCCAGTGTGTGTCTCCTTAACGCGCCGAGTCAGATTTGCGGATGGTGGAAAAAAGTTTCATCATCAAGACATGACCTGCAGTGTAGGAGGTGATGTTATGTTCAATTCCTTACCACTAGATTGTGAACCAAAGTCCTGGACTCCGAAGTTTGTATTGAGTGAAGTCAGTGTGACACTGTCGATAGTGATTCGTCCTTCGAATGGGTACTTTAGGCCGGAAGGATACTCTGATATCCTTGGTAACAGTAGAGCTGCATGGACCGATTCGGGTTTAATCTTCTCTCTCCCTTCTTTCAGTCATTCACACAACAAAAAAACACACTAAAATGAACATACACTAATCACAGTTATCCACACAAAAGCATAAACATGTAAATACACATCCTTCACTGAGAGAGGCAGGTGGAACCTTCCCAATTTAAACATCCCAAGAAATCTTTAGTCTAAAGCTTGAGTAGCAGATCAAGAATTAACTCTAGATTCCCAAAATGTTTCCGTAATGGTGTATGATTTTATTGCTTATTCAATAATTCCGGTAATTTGAGTAAATCATTTTATCTGCTTATACCACTTGCTAAATAATCAGAGTTGTTAGTATACAATGGCAGAAGATGTTATTACTGTAATAGAATGGTTGTTTGTGTATTTTGGACGCATGCGTAGTGCCGCATCTGCAGCTGAGTGACTAAGTTTTCACGATTTCAAGTGCTGTGCACACTTACTGAATATTTTACTGTTGGGCAGAGATATTTGGAAATCAAGGATGTTAGGAAGTCGACCACCGCCGCCTTAAGACAGACTTTGCAATGAATGACTGCTCTTCGCTATGACGTGCTTTCATAAGATGCTACTAGATGTTAGCTTATTATGACTGGACGTTATTTTATAGTGTCGTTCAGTCGAAATGCACGATTGTCAAGTAACTGTTCACTTTGTGCTCCTTAACGTATGATTTCGTTAACAAACGTTCGCATGATTAGTTTTTTTGCAATGTCATATGGATTTTATAACTCACTTGCATTTAACAGAGGCATAATGCCGCATTAGGTATTAAAATTCCAAGTAGTGTGAACTTCAAGATATTCTAAATTAATTGGTTCTCAAAAAGTCAAAAGTTTTTTCTCTGATATGTAGCTTATCTTCCTTTTCTATAATAGTGAATGATAGAACTATTAAAACGATATATTTCAAAATGAATTAATAAATGTCCATGTGTAATTGGTTTAAGTTAAATCAAAATGTATTATTTTTTCATTTCTGTTCAGTTACGGTGCTTTAAAATTAAATAGTTTTCTCATTATAATATTTGGCATATGCAAACCCCTCATTGAAACCAGATTTAATTGTTTATTTGCATGTCGATGGGAAGAAGACGAAGATTCTTTGTGAATGCAGATATTTTCGTTTTATGGAACTGCAAGTATTCCCAGCTTTCAGACAGAATTCACGTAGTTTAGTTGAATACTCCGGAATGACGCATATTATCCCAGTTTGTCAGAAATTTTTCTGCTCTTTACGGCTTAACGCGTCCGTCAACGTCCAGGTAATTAGGGGCAGAATATGACTGGGGGAAAGGAAACTACTGAGCAATCACAGCATGTTTCACATATGGAAAGAATGTTTTATCTGAGATAATGTTATCTTAGGTGTCTCTAAAAACTCTCGGCCACATCGGCTGTCGAACCATGGACGGCAGTTTTCAAGTTAGTCACCTCGACACTTGGCTCATCTGTGACATTTGTAACTATTTTTATTCCTGGTGATGTATCAGTCTTTACAAGAAATACTGACCTTCATTACTTTATAGATTGTTCCACTCCGTCTGCAGTACGAACTGGAAAGGTCGCAAAACCGGGATAGACTCTTGTCGGACTCAGGTTTTAATTTTTGACTGACTGGAAGATCTTTTGTTTTCTGTAATGTATTAGATTCGCCACTTCCTGTTTGAAAATTCACATTTATTTACGAATCATATAGCATCGCTGTATGATATTACACACATAAACCAACAGAATAATTCACGCGTATTTAACATACCAATATCAACATGTAAATTCACAGTATAAAATCTTACGTACATCGTAATTCACCAGAATCTATCAGTATAACTTAATTACGTCCTTAACACGATACTGGTGATTTACGGGAATTTTACCGCGCTCGGCATCTCACACACTCTCTTTATATTATTTTCTTTTTTGTTGCTTATGGCTTTAAGCCTCGTCGACGTAGAGGTCATTAGAGGCGGGAAAGGAATGGAGGACAAGGAACGGGAAGGAATTTGGTCATGGCCTTTTTGAAGGAAGCATCCCGGACTTTCCCCTGTAGTAATTAGGGAAATTCCATGGAAAACCCAAAGTGGATGATCGGACGGGGATTCGAATCCACGTCCGCCAGCATGTGAAGGCCAGAACGTTACCATTCACCCACCACGCTCGGTGTATTATTCTGGCTCACTCCAAAGATACTCACACCTCTGGTACACTGACTCAGAATACCAAGTTAACTTTATTACAAACTCGTCAAATTATACATACTCGTACCTTTCATTACGAACACACGCTTAACAAAATTAGCAACAAGAGGATATAATACTAAGAACAATTGAGGGGAAGACAATTGCTTCCTTGCTCATTGAAAGTTATAATTGGAGAGAGAAGAAAATGGAAGAACAGTTTATAATTTGTAGAAGAGAATGCCAGAAAAGACCTATGATTAGAGTATAGGAAAATCTGCCGTAACGTTTTGATATCTGGTGCTGCTCCGATGAGCAGTGGAAACAATAGGCGCTGATTTTCGCTTGTGTGTGTCCCTGGATGGCGGCAGTCAGGTAGTGGCTGGCGGGCGGGACGCTATCGATCGGCCACGCCCTGGCCCACGGCACGCGGCGACGCGGGACGTCGCTCGTGTCCCGACGCCCACAGCGTGCGGCGCGCCACCTGCTCCGCAGCGTCTGTTTAAACTGGTGGGCGGCATTTCACCGCTCTTGACACCTTACGAAAGAAAAATGATGAGTGGGTGCTCACTCCCTCACCTAACCAAAGAAGTTCGAGTTATGTTATGAAGGAGAAGATAACAACAAATATTAAACAATGTTTTTTTATATATATTTCATGTGTGCTGGGTCGACGATTTTAACTTCTGTAGCTAAAGCAGAAACACCCGAGCATTTATACCATCAAAGGTCAACATAGAAGTCACTTGATTTTGAACACAAGTCTGAAATATTGCTCATCAGTATGGAGGAACATTCTCTCCATAGTCCTAGACGTTGTAAGATCAAACAGGGAGTTGCCATCTTCTGTTCGCTCTTGCGAGAACTGAGAAAAAAAAAAAATCTGTTCCACAATGGAACTTATTGCAATAAAAGTATTACAGATTCAATACCTGAGTAAATAAATTAACTTTTGCTCAATTTTTGGCACACTAAATTACAAAAGCTTTAACAGATCTATTTCATACACTGGAACAACAGATGAAAATTCACATTATGAGAAATGATTACGCAGATATTAAAACGAAAATGTACCCATCCTGTTACTTCCAATCACTTATACATCCTGAAAGGTTGATGTTACTTTCATGTTTGAAAATCAGCTGGTATTAACTGATTTCAAACCATTTCTGGTCACTTTATTGCTTCAGAAAAATTCATCTAAGACCAATTTAGACTTCTGGTGGTGCCTGAAGTAACTCCCTACACTATTTTCATTTTGCTGATAGGGAGGTATGTACATGAACTTATACAGGGCGTTCGCCGGGAAACGCAACCCACTGTTAGCGCTACAAGGAAGAAACTGCTCGCGGCGAGCGAGCGGTCAGCTCCCGGCATTGTTCGACCGTCGGCCGCGGACTATTTCATAAACTTGTATGTGCTAAGCATTTAAATGTGACGTAATTCATTAGCTTACCTTATAAAAGATGCTGGAAGTGTTGACACTCTTGTGTAATGCACATTTCACATCTTCTGAACATATTTCGAGACACACGCTGCCCTAACTGACTTAATGATTTTTTGGGTGACTGTTCTAGTCGAAAAGCGATATCGTCAATTTTCTTCTCTGTGAGAATACGGTTGACCGACAGTCTCTTTTTGTTAAAAAATGAACCCGTTTCTCTTACTTTTTTAACCAGACGCAGAATTGTTGATTTAGCTGGCAGTAAAGCGCCAGGATATTCGCGACGAAATTTACTGCGACACTTTTTAAACGACTTCTTCTTCACATATGTATCGTAGAGAAATATTCTTTGTTGCAAACTGTAACGTACCATAATTTTACTCACACTCAAACACGGTACAGATTAGTAAGAGTATGAAGCCCCAAACCAGCCAAACCGCAAAGAAACGTTTATTCACAACACTGATTAATAAGAGACTGAAGTCACAAACTAGCTACAATGCAAAGAAACCGTTCTTAACAATGTAAGGGTCACTGCACTGCACTGTTGGGGCAGCGGAGGTGTTAAACAGTGCGGTGATTCACGGTGACGTGTTGCGGAAACTGCTGGCTCCGCTGTCCGAGCAAGTTGCCGACGACAACAGACTGGGAGGGTTGCGTTTTCCGGCGAACGCCCTGTATTACCAGATTTACATGGCAATTTACCTGCAGGGAACTTGCAAAAACACAAAAACTAATTTCATTCGGTTGCAAATGGTGTGAGAGAATTGCCCTACGTCTGTCTTCTTCGGTGACGAGGTTAAAGAAATCATATTTGCTCAGTACGATTTCAACACCGTTCTTCAAGATTCCCAACATTCACCTCCTAGGATACACTTGTCTCCCCATATTTTCGAGCTCTGATGTTTTGTCCAGAGCATGTCAAAAGAAACACGCGCGTGATTTAAAACCATGCTCACACAACTTTCTCATCGGAATTTTCTCCCCACTCAGATTCTTCGTTCACACTTCACGACCAGGATTGGCTGCCTGTGTGATACTTTTTTTCCATAGGCAGGACGAGAAAGATAGTTTGAAAATCCTTCTACTCCGTCGTATACCTAACTTCAGCCATATTGCTTTTCTATTTACCGCTACTGTATATAACTGTGCGAAAATCACTCCCAGTCATTTCTACAACTTATTTCATTCATGCTTGGTTTGCGAAAATCACTCACAGTCAACTCTACAACTTATTATATTCATGCCTGGTTTGCAGTCAGTTGTACCATATTGTTAGATTTTCATTATTAATAACAAAGTGTAGTGACAATGTTCACTACAGTCAATACAATGAAAATAATTTTAATCATTATAACGGTAGCTCTGTTATATTTGTGCCAACTTGGTTTTAATTTCAAAGCATATCAAATTCTTAAATGTAATTATATGCACAGTTGAAATGATAGACTCGAGCACCGAATCGTGGATCCCGACTTCCCACAGAATTTCAGTGTAGGTGAAATGAAAGGGAATGAGGTGGTGCGGGGAGGGGGATGGAGTTTTCTCTTTCAATTCAGTTCAGAGGAGCCTATCACACTCGAAAGCGCGCTTCTCCCCTCAGGAAAACTTTAGTCACTTGACCTTATTGTGGAGAGTCTTTGAGACTATATGATTAAAGCAATTTCCGTTACACTGTATTCAGACTACTGTTATTCTACACAGTTTTTAATTTACATTAAAGATTCTGAGAGATTTTATAATTGTTATAATAAATATTTGGTATCGTCCGCAATATAATATTATATAGACATTACAAATTTAATTTAAAAGCAGTTTGCTTTTAATTTAACAAACGTTTAACCATACCGATTTCTATATTTTCAATTTCAAGTTGCTTAGTTGCTAACTAGATTAAATTTGTGAATATGTAGATGTCTTCTGAGATACAGAGACACGTTTAAGAACAAGACAGAGTTTTGAAATTACAGAGAATAAAGAGAACTCCTAAGACCAGAGGTGTGTATTACTATATTCACAGTCATTTATGTAATGAAAGTTTTATGGCTATGAACGCAAGACGGCTGTTCCTTGCAATTATAATATTGATCACAGTAAAATATTCAGATTGTCTGCTTCTTAAAATGATTAGAACTTTTGACCAAATCACTCTAAGTGAATGCTGGTATGGATCCTTCAAAAGGCTCTGGCAGAATTCCTTCGCTTTTCTTGCCCTCGGTCCTATCCCGTTTCTAATGACTTTGACGTCAACGAGACATAAAGCCAGAAACAAATAAAGAACTTTTGAACAAAACAGAAGTTGTATGTGAATTTATCCAACGTGACCTCATCTGTATCCGTAACTCGTCTTTTGGCTTCCTTCTTAGTATTGATATCTTCGCTTTACAATCAGGTGATTTAAGCAGTAAGTGGTTGAGGTAACTTTTTAAACAAATACGCAAGTTACCAGCGACATCTATCTTGTAGGCCTATAACATTTTATACTTAAACACTGAGAAATACGCCAGATTTCCAACCTTCTCTGCTACTAAAAGTTATTGAAGTTGTTGCATAGGATACTCCTAGTTTGCAACAACAATAATTTTTGGTGGAAATATCATAAAAGACTCCACGACGACCATACTGTAACATTTAGCAGTAACCATACGAGTACTTGTGCTAACTTCTTAATTAGTTTTTTCATGATTAAAAGTCTTTTTTCGGATAATGCTTTTATGTGTAAAACGTTTTCTGGATATTTTATTGTGTGTGTATTCGTTCCATCTTCCTGTTTCGAGTAGTCTACTTTTTCGAAAATACAAATCTGCAATTATTAATTTCCTTATACAGTGTGAGATACATCTCAAAGCAAAAGCAGTAATCTGGGACTGTGATCCCCGGTAGTAAAGGAGCCAGCGCGAAGCACTCGCTTTGTAGTTTTTGGTCACGTGTTCTGTAAGATTTGTGATATTTGTCCCCTATGCAATTAAGAAACTTTTACGTATAATTTTTTTTTATCTTTACACATCGTCGAAGTCGAATTCATTAGAAGCAGAAAAGAAATTGGGGCAACGAGTGGGATAGAAACCGGCCATGACCTCTTGACAGAACCATCCCTGTATTTGCCTCTAGTGATTTCGGGAAACCATGGAAAGCCGAAAACTGGATGGCGGACCAGCATCCTCCCGAATGCAAGGCCATAGCGTTACCGCTCACCAACCACTCTCGCTTTGATTTGTAGAGTTAAAACAATATTGGAATTGACAAAGTCGCCTTAGTGCAGGGGTGGGCAAATAGTAGCCCGCGGGCCACATGCGGCCCACTAAGAGCTTTTCTGTAGGCCCCAAGGCAGTCATCAAAATCTATATGTTTTCAGCTGACTCTATTCGAGAAACTGATTAAAATTAATGTGTTATAACAGGGGAAGGGTTGTTTGCACATGAAATGTGGAAGTATGTAAAATCATTAAGGCTAAACTAGGCCAATTCGTGAGGCAAGAATGTGAAGGTGATTTTTGTCATTTCCCTTAATTAGTAAAAGAGAAAATGCATGAAGTGTTTTTGCTAAATTTAAGTATCATCTGAAAAATCTGGTGGACGAGGTCTCGTGCAGATTTGAGAACTTTAAGAAAATTTAGCGTTAAGTTAATTTTCTCTCTTGTCCCATCATTGCTGATATTCACACATCACCTGAGGAACTTATTGACACACAATCAGTTCACACTATGAAATAATTATTAAATATTGTTGCGTTAGTTTACTTTTTCAAATCTTTGTATGCTGAAAAATTTCAATGTAAGAAGAAATTTTCTGGGAGAATATTCTCTATCTTCCGATCTACATATTTTTATGACTAAAATTTTTCTTGCTAAAAGATCAACAAGCATAAAGACTTGCAAGCTGTTACGAAGATCTCAACAAGAAATATCACTCCTAATTTTTATAAAATATTGTAGAAAAGTGTAATAAGGTTCATTTGCCTTATTAAACTGATTGTAAAACTAAATGAGCTTGCAGATATAGATCATATGAAATTAGCGCATTAAATAAGTTGAGTAAAACTGATACAATTTTAATTTATTTATATTTATTGATATTACAGTACAATTTATATCATTTCTGAAATATAAAGTTCTATTTTAGAAGGTGCTGCCCTACGCTAACCTCCACTTGCACAAAGTAGCCCCCGAGCCAAAACAGTTGCCCACTCCTGCCTTGGTGGAAAATTAAAATATTTCTGCAGACTAACAACGACATAAACGTTGACACCAAAATAGTACATTCTAATACTGAATGGTGTTTTATAGGCATGAAATATTTTGGGATAGTGATAATTCTCATGACTGAAGACACTTCAGATGCTGCTTTTGTATAGAATTTATTTGGAAAGTAAGAAACAGTAGTAGCACCACCAATTTAAGTGTTTCCTCTAGCTATACGAAACTGACTGAAATAAACCCAATCGGGCTTCGGTCGTACTGTCAAGAAATCCATCTTAAAGTTACTTAAGATACATGATCTACAAATAAACATTATATTCGGTGGCTTCAATACAGCGACGCTTCCATTTTAAAGACGGGAAACGCTCTCAACAGGAAGCAGTACAACGTATTCAAGAATATCTCTAATTTCTGACTGAAGCTACAAAAAACATAAAAGCTCCTCTCAGTACACAGGAGTAAAATTTAATTTGCTTGCCTGCTAGCTTCTGTGTTGTTTTACGGGTCTCTTCCCGTCCACCGACGAGCCCCGGGCGTTGGTGTGTAATACAAAATACCTTCTTTCTCGGCTCGTCGCTACCTTCCTCGAACTTCTCTTTGAGATCTTCAGATGTCTTATTATGTGATGATCAAAGGCACGCTTCCTCTTCAGATTTTGCCAAAGGATTTTTTTCTAGAAATTCCCACTATTTGTTGATTTGAGAAATATAATAATGAACAAGTTATGTACACTCCCGTAAAATCATAAACCTTCAACACGTGCTGTCTAGTTCATGTAAACACTAAATTGTTGGGCACTATTTTATACAAACATATTTTTAGAAAGTTCTACATGATACGTTATTTGATTTAATTCAAATTCAGATGTTCATGTATTAGTTTTCATTATCACATTTTGTGCTTACGATTTTCGAACATCCCTCTCGACAGCTGTATCAGGTAACGTCTGGATAGAATGGACTGAGAGGCAAACTCCTATGATAACAGCAGAATCCTGACACCACCTTCCAGTTAAAGTGAGGATCGTAACTGTAAATAAGTAAACATAGTGTCGACGTATCCCCGCTCCGGTTTCAAATAATGCACCCTGTTGAAGATGTTGCTAACTGACATGCAGGATTCATTTGCTTCTATCTCGACTTTATCATGTACTGCAATAGGGAGAGCTATTACATCCTCGAAACTAATTTAAAACTTACGAACTCCCGTATTTCACATTATTTTGGGGTGATCGGTCAAAAAAATCATGCAGATAATTATACGTACTATATTTACTCCTAACTGATCAATGTACTTCTTGCTATTCCGTACGGGCCTAACCAACAAGCTGGTCACCACTAACAGACACATTCATCAAGAAATACCCTGTCACATGACGACTATGACGCACACCCTACCGCATATGCGACAATATCACCTTGAAGAAACATACGCCAATGCCAAAGGATGTACTCTACATAATAAGACAGCCAGAGAAATATATAGACTTATAAACACCGTACGGCATAGGAATAAAATAGAATATAAATAACCAAATTATGATTGGAACAACATATGGCTCAATATCGCGAACAGCACTCTAACATCCAAGATACGATCAGTATGGTATGATGTAGTCAATGAAAATATCCCCACAAACAAAAAGCTGTATGAAATACACCTATCTACAACAGACAGATGCCTACTTTGTGGAAATACAGAGACGCTAGAACATAGGATAACGTGCGGACAGAACCAACGGATCTGGATCTGGGCAAGAAGAAGAATTGCTCTCTTAGACAGAACATCACCACTTGCAATCAATGTGAATGAAATTCTTAAACCAGAAAAAATCAGATTTCCGACATCAAAACAAAATACCATCCTATGGTTAATAGGAAACACCACTGTCTATATAATACAAAATGGAAAAATAAATTTTGAAGATTACATTGGTTATATGAACGTCACCTATTATGAAACAGTAAAACTTCAAAATTACAAAAAAATGTTAAGCGAGGATGTTAGACATCATAATGACAGAAAACTTACCTTAAATAAATAGGGAGAATATTCACCAGTCACAATAGAGGCTCGTGATTTGTAATAAAACCTTACGCCACACCTAGTAAATAGTAACCACAACAATGCCATCAAGTGTTTTGACTGTCTCAGGCGCCAAATATTGCTAGCAACGTATATCAGATGTGCACTCCATCTGGCAGTCAAGAAATGAATCGAACAAAGGAAGAAATGACAGTATTTCCGAGACATTCATCCGTCCAGTCAGAGGATATAGAACGGAAGAACCACGGCCAGGGAGCTGGGCTGAACAGGCTGCCGCATAACCGAGCTGCACAACGTAAGAAATAAATAGTTTCTGAGTCATCCAGATTTTGTGCTGATCAGTGAAATGTTCCACGATTTGTTGCTTTGTCCCCGTCAGAGAAGGTGCAAGTGGCGGAGGCAGCGACTCACAGCGGCCCAACGACTGAAGCAGGGGCGGCTCAAGTGTGCTTTATTCTGTTTCCGACCTATAAATGTGAAACTGGTAACTGTATCTCAAAATAAATTTTTGAAAGCTTTATAGAAAAAAATTCTGTAGGATACCAGCCGAAAGCTCTGATAATCAAATAAACAAGACAGCAAAACCGGAAAGTCTATTAATCACAATTAATGTGTCTGACAGGATTACCATCTATTGATAAATCGAGGTGGTAGATGTAATTTAAATAACACTTCTCTCTGGTGGTAATTACAACTGCTTACGTCATTAAACCTGATCTGATTTTTGCAGGGTTTTCCCAGATCACTCCAGGCAAATACCTGGATGGTTGCTGAAGCATAGCTCATGGGCGCCTCGTATATCCCTTCCAAACGATTACACATACGGATGGGTGCAATGCACCATCCGCCACTCGCTTTCAGTGAATCGCGGAGTAATAGTAAACATTTGAAGTAAATTTTCAAATCCAAGAGATAAAACAAAGAATATGAGATACAATTTTTAATTTATGATAGACCAAGTTTTCGTTAACACTTATGTTATTTCAGAACTTGGTAAAATCTGAATATCTGACTTCCGGTTTAATTGATAAACAGCCTTACCTTTATATGAGACATCATTTCTTGCTTATTTTTTATCTTTACATTATTGTGTTAAAAGTCTTTGAGATAAACATCGATCAGTCTCATACTAGACCGAGAATAGTACTCACTCAATCCACTGTTTAAGGAAAGTCTACAACTAACGAATAGATGCTGTACAATCGCGTATTATTCCTACATAACACTAAGACGAACGTGATTCATTTAATAATAGTTAAAAGCTAACGGATTGAGTAAATCGGCATTTTATATTGTCCATATAAGAAACATTCCTCTTTTTCATGGATTTAATACCCATTTTCAAAATGATTACCCACGTATTTGTAGCAGTCTTTAGACTTAAATTTAATTTTGAAACAAAAAAATAATGCTAATATTGTTCAAAATTTTAAATAAGGCTTTGTTTAAATTGGAGAGTGCGCTTTCTTCGGTTGTCCTGCTGTACATATTTCTCAAAATCAGAAACTTTTATGTTGGTTGAAGACGCTCCACAAACTTAATTTTCTATCGAGACAATCTAGTGTCCGATATATATAGTAGAAAAATTTTGTTTAACGGAAGATTCATAAGGTGCTAAGAGAAAAATGTGTTAAATATTAACTTATATTTACATGATACTTAAAACACGTTATTCGAAATGTTATTTGATTGAAAAAACATTTCAAGTTAGCTTTCTCCTAAGATCTTGAACTATAAACTGCACTAAATGATTAACTGCGCTCACTGTAATTAAGCTATCACAGTGAATGATTATATTCCACAGCTGCTTTTGAAACACTTTCCGCTGACTATAGGGCATCATTTTTTTTTTTTCTTGTAAGCAGTCTTTCTCAAGGAAAACGGTGCGTTCATAATTCTAACAAAAGGGGAAAAAGCTACAACATAACTTGGGTTTAGAGCTTGCTTGAGTAACTAGAATAATGGAATATCTGACAAATATGCCATTAAACGTGTTACATCATAATCACTAAAGTGTATAATATCTTCACATCAAAACACAACTTCGGATTGTAGTATCACTGTAGTGTACATTACTTGTAGAATATACTGTAGAGTGCTGGGGAATTTGAATTTTCAATGAATAGATCAGTTTTATAGTTTTTGGAACTAATACCCACCAGTGTAGGTCAGAGCACCGAGGCGCGACACAGTCTTTTGGGGAGATACAACGGGTTCGGGCACGCTTACTGGCCATCTGATTGTGGTTTTCCGCAACCATCATTGCGTATGCTGGGGTCCCCAATTTTTGCCTTATAAACTACACATTTCACAAACAAAAAATATACTTATCATACAGAATACACAAAATTACACGTTTCTCAGACAGATGGCGACACAAGACTACCCTCCAACAGATTAGGTACGCTGGGCCCAACAGACCCTGTTGATTTCGGCCAGAAATTCACTTCCTCCCCCCCCCCTCCCTCCCACGATTCACAATGGCCACCTGTGGTCCTGGTGACCGAATCAGAAGGAAAAACAATTGAAATTAACATCAGGTATCAAAAAAGTCCGATTGTTATTTTGTTAATTTGAACGGCCAGAAACGATCAGTTTAAACAATAAAGATTTATTTCAACTAAACATTTTAGTAAAGCGTTAATGTTCCCAATAAAATAATTATTCTTCTAGCAGAGCATGAACGTTCATAACAAATTAACCAATTTTCCGGCATTGTGCATGGCTTTTACTGGGCTACCGAGAATCTAATGTGCGATGAAAGAATGCCATATGCAACCTTAATTATCGTTTTCAGTGTCCTGCAGCTGTCAGGGCTGATTTCCGATGATATGATATTGCTGACGCCCACTGCCCCGCAATATAAGAAGTTCTCGCATAGAGACTTCTCCTTACTTGTGGATTCCAACAACGACCATGTGGTAATGCTGATAGAAATCATACTTGATCGCACGCACCGCACCCATAAAAATCCACCATGATAGTAGTGGTATCTCCAGAGATAACGTCCACTGACACTTGCCACAACGTATAAACAGCCAGACACATGTACTCTATAAAGGGTGCAGAAGAAAGCTTGCCACGTGGGTAGCTCTTCTGTACGCGTATCACAGAGTGCGGATATTAACAGGGGGGGGGGGGGGGTAGGAGGCTATCTTGGTTGTCCGGGAAAGGATCATTGTCTCTGGGCTATTGGCACATGCTAACTAGTTGCCTGAACTGAGGAGTAGAGATTCATGATACGACTCAACCATCATGGAAAGATGGGTCATTTTTCAACAGGATATTATTCAGGCTGCTGGCGGGATGTTCTCAATTGAGGATTGTTTACGTGGATTGAAATGGGGCTTGTGGCACGTGGTACATCTTCCCTCCACCTTGGAAACGTTGACTATCATCTACTCCTGTTTGTTCGTTTCAGCAAGACAATGCGCCGTGCGAGAAATTTCTGAGATCTCTTACTTAATTCCGGCTTGAAACCCTTAGATCAGTTATAAGCCCATATCATAGTGTTTGTGAGGAGATGGGTGTTTATCCTTTAGGTTTTTATCGCAGACTCTGATTGTTATCATGCTTATAACGCTTTCTTCTTCACCACAATTTTGGCGCTGGCATACTGAATCTCTTGCCATGCCTGATTCCAAGCGGAGACGGCTCTCGTGGAGGATTTACCCCTTCATGGGAATTGGCCTGGGGTGACCTTCCCCTGTGTGTTATTATAGGTATGGATGATTGTGATAGTGTGTGTGTGTGTTCAGTAACGAGTGTCGTCTGTGTTGTGTGAGAAGGGAGAGGGTGAAACACAGTGCCGGTCCATTCAGGCACACTGTTCCGGAAGAAACTGGAACACCAGGTTTAACATCCTTATCCGATGACGAATCACCATCAATAGCGTCGTATGCCCTCATCCCATACGCAGTGCGAATATACTTTGGATTTAACACAGTACGCATGATCTGGTGATTAAGAACTTTGCACCACCTCTACTCCTGCCCTGTCGGCCATGACCCGATGTTCGACCTCAGGGACTCGAACCACCTAACCCCGTGTCAGCCCCGGATACGATCATGGTGCCGCAGCCAGCTGAGCCAAACGCGTGGTCAACACTAGGGTTGTAACGGAAGTCATCTTTGCGGATGCGGATGTTCAATACTTTGCGGATGCAGAAGTGGAAAAATAAATTTATAATTATTTACATTTTAATATTTTATCGAAAATAAACAAAATCAAAATAAATATATTTTATGCTAAATTCTACATTTATCAGAAGTATCGTCTATGTCCATATAATACTGCCACATTGATTTATTTTTTGCGTCATCTTTTAACAACAAAAAACATGGGATGATGTCACATATGAATTATATTATTTACCTAACGACGCACGCTTCTAATAAAACATTCCTTGTCATGTGAACTTTGCGGAGTTTGCGGCTCGACTAATTCAAGCGTCAAGCACAATGCCACGCCACCACACATCTCCGTGCCCGCTACCTGCCTTCCCACCGCTCTAGCGGCCCATTCACAGTACAACTTGTAGGACCTAAGTTCATCCGATTTCGATAATGAACCTTGACAGGCCGTGAAAAGGGTTAGAGAACTACATGCAGGACGTATTGGATGTTGGGACTCCCAAATAACCAACACGAGTCCTTGCTGTCCAACAAGCTATGGTGTTAAATCATGACTGGAGGAAAGAAGCTGCGAGTGTGCGATAAGGTCACATGGTGTGCCGCGAGGAAGTACGAGTGGTAATGATTGCTTGGAATATTTTGTTGAACTCCTTTTACTAGCGTGAATGGGTGAGCGCATCCTATTGTAGTTCTACACGGATGTCCGGTAATTTGGACCGTGAATAAACCACTTTACAGCCAAGTTCAAACTTATAAATTCGTCGCTTTGGTAATTGTTATTTTTGTTGCAAGATCGTCAGAAAAAAAACAATCAGCTAAGAGACAATCGGCAGAATGCAGAATCTCGCATAAAGAGAAAATAATAATATGGATTGCAATGTAAACAAAACATCCGTTATACATCCGCAATAAACATTGCGGATGCGAAAGTGGATGTGGGATTTCACGCGCAAGTTCCGCACTTGCGGATGCGGATATCCGTTACATCCCTAGTCGATACTGAACGACTGAAACAAACTGCAAATTGGACGAATCTACTCGGCCTGGAACAACATTCAGTCGAACGAACTCTCGTAATTATGACAACTAGAGTTATTTCCAGCTAGAAAGTTATCGGAGTTGTGAGACAAACTTATCCCTGTCTGCACTGAAGTCGGTCGGTCGGAGACAGGATCGTGACTGGTGCCACCTGCGGCCAAACGAATTGTGTACGGCGCGGCAACTTTTATTTCCCGAGTTCCGTATGTCGCTCTAGGGAAATCAGTCACCCGCCGTGCCGGCCGCCTTACTCCATCTCCCGCTGTTAATCTCCCGCCGCAGATAATCGCGTTACTGCCCGCGCTGTCTCCTCGCCCCATCTTCCTCTTGTTGCGTTCTTCGCTTTCGGCTCGTGCGTATCGGTGTCGGCGCTAAATATTGCCGCCCCCATATCTCGTCGCCCTGCGTTCCCCGATTGAGTTATGTGAAGCCTCCAGGGTAATGGTGTATCGAAAGCGGAGGAGAAGGTTATAGGGTCACCGCTGCCTTTGGACGTCTGTGGTGAACCCTTACAGGTTAACTTACTTAACGTCTGGTATGAATATCGAACTTCAGCAATTGAATTTAAACTTTTTTTTTATAACTTGAGTATTGTTCAGAGAACGTCTCTATTTACCTACACGGGTATGGCTCATGATTTGAGTTCTGTAACAATTATTATAATTCAGATATTCTGTTAGGTAAAGATATAAATGCTATATTGCTACTTGAAATATGTCGTACGAAAATACAGGATGGACATATAAAAACATTGATGCATAAAGATGATATCAAAACTGATATATGACGGCTCTACGATTAAATTTGCTAACGGCTGGAATTCAACGTATGGAAAAAACCGGAATATTAAATTTTACAGCTGTGAAAATGGGCTGGTTATCTTCGACGATGTAATACAAATTAAAAAAAAAAAAATATAGTCATTATGCTCCCAAGTTTATTAAGAGTGTACGTGATAAACTGAGTCTCGTAACTTCAAATAATTTACATTTGGAATGTTAGTAAAAACGGCGAGAGAATAATTTTTTTCGACAATTGAAATTTTTTTTGGCGGAACCTCGATAATCACTCTTCTTGCCGCCATGTATTCTTTTCGATTTTATGCCTTCCCTTTCGAAGTGAGTGGGGTCTGTCTGGTGTGGCTCGAAAAGGACAACAATTTTCTGGGTTGCTTCTTTGTTTACTCCACCGGAATTAATATTTTAAACCCATTTTTTGGGACGCTGTCGCCATGCGATGACGAAAGTCGTTGGTGGTTAGAAAATTCCTGAGCAATAATCGTACAGCAAGTGGGGCAGCTAAGATTGCAGATTTTACGCCATTTTAGCATCTGTATGCGCTAACCTAATATACAATTATATAAATGGCTTATTTTCTATTATTTTAATATAAATAATAATAAGGCAATATAAATAATAATAAGGCATTATTGGCCAGGTTCAGCCGCTCATGCTGCTCTGTCGCAGCTACGTAAAGCTAACCAGGTAATCCTACCGTGTAAAGGAGCTCTACAGTTTAAGTGGAATTCAAACCACGGAAGTGTTCTACCGTACTTAGCGTTGCACAGCAAGCTGAACCTGATGCGAAGGTCAGGTCAAGGGCCTTTGAAACTCCCCAACAAGACAGCGATTCCAACCGGTAGCCTCTAGACATCTAATCAGATTCTTTAGCATTGAGGTACCAGGCCACTCAAACAAATAAAAAAACTATTGTCTAAATTTAAGCCCCTAGTACTGTGCAGAATTAACAGCAACCGATGAACCAATAGGGCACAAAACATAGCAAAATTAAAAAATTATGCACGCGAAAAACAGTTCTTTCACTATACCGGTATTTAAGGTGTTGTGATACGTTATTTTATTATTATTATTATTATCGTATGTCCCCATAACTGAGAACGATAAGTGATCCTGACTGAATGCGTTCAGTTACTGTTTGAGATGTTCTTCTTTTCGGACCAATATTTTTTCATTCTTTCACTGGCGGTTTCCTTTTCTTCAGCAGTCCAGACGGGTTTAGATTTTTCCTTTTTTAAAATAAATTCCCATGAATTCACTTTCTTACTAAAAATCTCACGGGCTGTGACGTCTCTTTTAGCAATGCCTGCAGACTTTAGGTCTTTCTCCACCTTATTCATGCATGTGAATGTTGTTTTTACTGTTTGTGTGTATTCTAAAATTTGTCTTGAGATTCTTTCCTTCGGAAGTCTACTCCGTAAAATTTCAGCCTTTTTTTTCCTCACGTCTGAGTCTATGTTTGACCTTTTCTCTGTACTTTTTTTAGTTTGAGGTGTATAGGCCTACTGTCCATCTTTATTCACTCTGGGTCCCAAGATTTTTCTATCTTCTTTCTTGATTTGTTCTGTTGCTTTTTTATGTTCATTGCTAAAGTTTCACTTGCGTATGTAACTGCTGTTTTAATTACCGTGTTATAATGTCTCATCTTGGTGTTGTCTGAAATACATTTTTGTTGTAAATATTATGTACTGACCCTGTTGCTTTCTTCATTTTCTGTACTCTTGCTTCCTGTGCTTTCCCTTCTAGTCCTGTTGGTGCTATGATTTATGTTATTTTATTATTATTAGATACTCATTAATTACGATGGAGAATATACAGAGGTAATAATTTCTAACTATACCTATTTTGCATTGGACGAAAATTAACTATAACTTGTTTCATTGTATGCGAAAACTGGTAGTTTTGTTCCATTGTCTGATTTCTTATCTTCAAAAGAAAATTTTCCCACCCTCTCATGCTTTAGATCAAGTGCTGCTCTATGGTCTTGTTTGTCTATTTCCTACCGAGCACTACTCCTAACTATTCTTTAAGGTCCTATCACCAATATCCCAGACGTCTCTTGCCTCCACAATCTTTTGGTAAATTTCTGTCGACATAATTATATTAATTTGATACGTAGAACTTATATAAGTGCAAACGTGACTTTCCTCTGGTAGCCGTTAAGGAAATAAACTTTGAGGTGCCCCCTGGCCATGACTCCTACTTTTGTCCCTCTTGCGGGAGGCCGGGAGTTGCGTTAATATTTGATGGCAGCGGTAAGTAGGCTCTCGCCCGACCCGGTAAGATTCCACCAGCAAGCAACGCTGGGCAAATTGGCCCCGGCCCAGCTAGGCCCGGCGCGAGTCTCCCACAGGGGAACGTCCCTCATCCAGGCCCGCTCGGCACGGCCCGAGTTTTGCACAAAGGGGACGGCTGGAGTGCCTGGCGATACACGAACGGCTCTGTGGCCGCCCACACGAGACTAATGGACCCAGCTGCCCCGCGGAGATCACTAGCTGCCAGCACGCAGCGACCTCAGGGTGACAGGAAAACTGTTCCGAACACAGGATCACAACTCAAAAATGTGCACATCACAAGCCTGTACAATTTTTTATCTATAAATCTAATGTTTTTATCCAATCAGTTGCACTTATCGACCCATCGTGTATTTCCGCTGTTCTTCCCTTGTATTCTCGAAGAGGACAGTCAGAAATGATGTGGTGTATTATCTGTAAGGTGGCTCTACAGGCACAATCTGCAGAACTGACCCAGCCCCATCTGTCGTATACTGTTCGAAACCGATTGATGATTATTCATTGCCGTCTGGGGAGATCTAATCCTTGTATAACTTACCAAAGAGTCCTCAACTTGCTACCGATGACTGCTCCCACTGAGTTATCCACAGCGAGTTGATGTTGAAAGAGGACTCTGTATGGTTGATTGCTGTGCGCCACGGCGGTTTCCTTGATTTCATGCGATGTTGTTTTGCTTGAGTAATGTCTTGACGTGTAGGCAACCGTTAGGAGAGCTTCTGATTATCTTAGGACTGGAGGTATATCCAGGAGTGATACTCTACATATCCTTACAATCAAGAAACACTGCATAGTTTACAAGTTGAATGTTCCCACCAGGAACCATTATCTTCAGCAAGCTGGAGTGGTAAACTTTATTTTTGACAGTATTTCTGTACAGGAAAACAACAGACGTAACTCTATGAATGCTGTGGAAGGCCGAGTAATAAACGTGTGCTGTAATACACGGCATTGCCATTATTACTTCAATCCTAAATATTACAACTACAATACTGCTATACGTTTGCGATGACTATTAAACCTTTGAAAGATTTTTAAACAAAAATAACTGTAACTGCTTGTTAGAGGTAGCAAGATCATGATACATTCGACAATCGCTATTTTTCTTATGGCTAAATTCAAAAGCTGAGTGACAGATCACCTTAGCAGAATAAGGTTAAACATAGGAGCCTACCGTATAATAAGAGAGAAACTATTTATACTAAATAATATTAATTCACTTCCTGTAAAGAGAAATGACTGCGCTGTTATTCCTCAACATTTAAACTGTAGAAACTATAATGCATTTCATTGCTCAAATTTTTAAGTAATAATTTCCATATCCACCGTTTACTCATTTCTTTATACGAGCAGGATCTCTATTTTGTTTACTCCATAGATGGAATGATTTTTAGGGTGGATCGAAAATTCATAGCAAATGAGGTTCTTTCAGCTCCATCTTGAACTAAATAAAATCTAATTTTTCATCCATCCCTGATATATATCAACGCTGTCTTAAATGCTGTGCACTATAGGGTTGTACAACTCGCAAATGTGTTATATGTAGCCCATAATTTGTCTTATAATTCAATGTATTTGCTCTTCTGTACGAATTATCTACAACACATGGAAGCTAGTTATAGTAGTGATCCAGATGTTACTGTTACTTCGTCGTAGCTATGACGGGGCAAGTTCTTCAGTAATTTGAACAGTAAGAGAGAGACAGAGCCAACATTAGTGGAGGACTTTCATTCATGAATATTCACTAGACCAAACGCAACTAGGAGGAAGAAGAAAACGTGCGTTAACGGAATAAAGTATTAGCTTTGTGTCAGTCCCCTTCAACCATAATTAGTAGAGCAAATTTCGACGAATAACTTCATTATCTCTTCCCTGAAGAATATATTAACAAAATTCCAACAGTTAAAGTACAGCTGCACACAGTTTAGCGGTTATAAAGGTAATGTTTCAACCGAAATTGAAGTTCGGGTTCGACAACAATAATTCTCCACATCACAACGTTGTCGGCATTTTGATGTACCTGCCGACTCTAATGACCTCGACGTACGTCCGTAAGCAAAAATCATATAACTAAAAAGTATCGGACGTGCCTGATCAGAACATTGTGTAATATCATTTAACATCCAGTCTTCAGGAATCAGTTTTGAAATATTATAAAAACCTAAACGAACATGATAATACAATTAAGTTGAATATAGCGAAGATAACTTCAAGAAATACAGCCGAAAATTCTGCAATAAAAAGAATTATTGGGCTATTGCAAAATAAGTTTTAACCGTTATTTTAAACAGGATGTATACCCGCCAGTGTGGCTCATTGCGCTGATGTGCCGAGCATTGGATCTTGAAGGTATTATGAAACCGGGCACAAACCTAGGCTCACGCATACCAGTCGCCCTGTTTGCCGTTTTACGAAATCGTCAGGGTGAATGTTGAGACGGTACCCAATCTCCGCTTCATAAACTACAAGTTTCACAAACAAAAAACACTTATTATACAGAAGGCATAAAATTACTTGTTTCGCAGATAGATGGCACCACAAGACTTCCCTCCGATAGATGGTTACGCCGGGCCTAACAGGCCCTGTCAGACTACAGCCAGGAACTGATTTCCTCCCCCCCCCCCCTCTCTTGATTGAGTGTCCACGTGATCCTTGTTTGACGGATTGGAGGGATGGAGGGGAGTCAAAATGCAGAAAGCGAAATTAGAAATATGTACTGAAATTCGTAATACTACTTTCTGATTTTTTTTTTTCAAATCTAATTTCTTTTAAGGTTTTTAACTATGAAATGGCAAGAACGAGGAGTATCCTACTTTAGCATAATTTTTCTGTTTTATTCACGAAGCACCCTAAGCCCATAGGGAGAAAAGACCGAATACAAAAATTCCAAATTTTGCTCTGCCAAATTGAAAGCCGTACATTATAGTCGTTCCTTCATTCGCGAGGTAGCCTTATAAATATCTTTGTTTCGACAAATAAAAAAATCATTTTGAAAGCAACTATGTCCCATTTAAACTTAGGAGCAAGAGAGAAGTTCAAAGTAACCGAAGTGACAAAGAGCATAAAATAGTGTTAACTAAATAAGCAAACTACATTCACGAGTAGTAAAAACAAGGCATAAAGCTCCCAACAAACGTCGCGAATCTTCTAGCTAAGGGAACCCACTGGTTTACATAGCTATCGTAAAGTTCGTAGTAGACAACCAAATAAACATTTAAGCCAGTCCCAGTTCTAAGTGTGACAAATATGTAGTACCTCACCACATATCAAAATATTGTTACCACTCTGAAATGTTTGAAATGCAGTGCACGTGTAGTACGTTTTACTGTCTGTAACATAATATTTTACAATAATTCGAGGTGTGTATTTGAATTTTTTTTTATATCTAGACGTTTTTATAACTTTTAAACAACTGAAAATTCCACTCTATGATCTGAAAGACAGTGTATGACATCTATTAGCATTAACAGTACAATGTAAATAACAGTGTAAACAAAAATGAAACTTTGTACTGGCTGTATCTACGTATAACCAAGCGCCAATAAAAGAAAAGTAAAACATATGATCACAGAATCTTTAAACTAACATGGAAGAAACCACATCGGCTATAGTATCGAACTAAATATTAATCTTTCTGAGTTTATTTCCCCAATATCTCTATCAGTTGAAGGTAAATAATTATCGTTAGCTACCACATCTCTCTGATCGCGTAATCGAAATACAGCCAGTAATAACAAAGCGAACTAAAAGAGTTATTAAACACAGAATTTTTAATGAAGGTAATACTACACTGTAAACATAGAAAGCTATTCACAATGTTTACTAACCGCTGTCGTAAAATTTGCGTATTGTTGAGGAATGCAGATTGATAACTTGGCTCCCTCACATTTGTGGCTTCCGGCACAAAGTTGGAACCCCTAATGCAGAAAAATGTTACGACTCATGAAGTTTGATTAAAAGTTATGCATCACATTTATCTCCTTGGAATGAAGTTGCGGAACTTCATTTTTTGTACTTAGGATTCTTACCTTCCTTTTAAAATATCGAGCTTAATGCCGATGCTACTAATTTTAAAAGTTCATAGTTTTAATACAATAATTTTTATTTTGGGAGCTACAAGCTTTCGATTTCTCTCTCTTTTTTTTACTTATGGCTTTACTCTTCGTCGAAAGCGTGGTCATTAGAGCCGGGATGATACTGGGGAGAAGAAACAAGAAGGAATTCGGCCATGGCCTTTTGAAGGAACCATCCCGGCATTCGCCTGGAGATATTTGGGGAAACAATGGAAAAACACAAATCTGGATGGCCGCACGGGGATTCGAACCGGCGTCATCTCGAATGAGAGGCCAGCACGTTAACCGATTACCCACCACGCGAGGTCTGATTTCTCTAAACCACTCACAGGTTGCTCACACACGTTTGTGTCACGCTTATATCTTTAATAAATTGAACTGTGTATGTTACATTTAGCTGTCGGTTCTTAATAAGCTTATCACCTGTCAAGCTGGCTTTCAATTAGTGATAATTTGTTAAGTTATAGCAGGTATTAAAATTCACTTGAAACCTCTTTTTACTCATTTACAAGTTCCATTAGTATGTTTACAGGGCCTCGTTAAAATTTCCCATTTTAAACTGTCACATGTAACACTTAAATATTTTTCAATAGGCCTACTTTCGCAACGTCACTGGAAAAATTGGTATGTTTGCATGATGTTTTACAAATACATTAAACATTCAAAACGTTCATGAATTTCCTCCAGTGTCAATTTTTTTTTACTTTATTGCAAAAGCAATAAAAAAAATATATTAAGATTGTGTGATAATTAGTTTAATTCATGTTATTAACCTTTGTGTTACACTACACCGTCTGTTGATTAAAGTGTTACGCAGTAGAGGGAAGACAAGTCAACCACAACAGTAGAAAAGTAAGTCCAAATGTTGGGGAAAGAGTTTATGTTGGCGGACATGTCGTGTGACATTAGTTATCATCACACACCAATAAACATGGCAATAGATGTGGACACGCTACTGGAATAAATTATATAGGGCGGTTAATTTGAAGGCGAAACCAAATAATCGAAATCCATGTATACGACGATCACTGGATATACGGTAATCATTGGATGCATAGATAATATGAAAGGGTGTGCTGTAGAAGTAGTAAGCTGCACATGTAAATTTGACTCAAAAGAGGGAGGGGGAAGTGAAGGGGTAGAGCGAGCATAGCTTTGTAAACAAAATATAAAAATTATTTTTACACTTATTTCACAGCATACGTACGGAAAGTTCCTTCGAGATCGGATAAAAGCTGCAGATTGTGTGTCGAAACACCAATTTTTCGGTCAGTAATTATCCAGTCGGGATTGGTCCAACACTCGTCAACAGAAAATGTTATAGGCTATCACAATATCACCATCCACTTTGCCTGATTTCCTACAGTTTTCGGGATATTTTGAAAGAAACTGAATAGTTTCAAGTGCTATCTTTGCTTTAGAGGGAGAGGGAGAGAGGGATTGTTTTTTTCTAAGCCAAATATTTTCTCCATGTTATTCGACATCGATTATAAACTGAAGATTTGTATGAAGAATTTACAAAATAAACACATCCTTTTCTATAGATATATATGGATTGCTTGGGTTTATATAATATAAACGAGACGTTTTGAACTGAGCACGAACAATGGTCCAAGAGACGCTTCTAGACGTGCTGCGTGAGGATATCTCGAGTAGTGACAGCAACTGTTGGCCTTGCTACGTGAAGTTATTACTACAGCTAATAAAGTCGGAGCAAGACGTGCACATACTGACTGCGCAACTTAAATTTCTCACTTGTGAAGGCGTGAAACCTACCGAAAATCAAGTGTGGTGTCATACAGCGTTCACCTTTCTGAGCTCAGTGTAGAAATGTTACAAGGTGACTAAAGCCGTACCTTCTTACTGCCAACTGGTAGGCCTACCTAGTATATGCGCCTAGTCAGTTACGAGAACTTTTTAGGTAAGTTCATCTGTCAGAAGCATGCATCTAATTCCAATTCATTCCAGAAAATACTTTCTTCTGTGTTGCTACAGCTAATATGTCTGTATATAACGGATAAAAACGAATATAATGCAGTGCTAAAGTTCTATGCAAAAGCAATTTTACCACACAACTAAACTCGTTAAAGCTTCATATATGTTATAGGGACTGTTCTAGACCATTTTAAGCAATTATGAAACTGGGTTCTGGAATTAGTCTTTCAAGCTGATCCATATTAATCGTTCAGTAGCAGTAGGTTCCATAAACAGTTCACAATATCGCATAGGACAACTGAGATTATAGTGCAGTTTTATTTACTAACTACTGAGAGTAAAACAAACACAGTTTATACTTCAGAGTACCGTAAAACCGAGTCGACGTAGCAATAAAACAGATTTCTGCTGTAATATTGGCGAACGATGGAATAAACCCCACTCCACACTTCAAAAGCTAGTTTTATCATGGACAGAATAACACAGCTTACAATTATACAAAGCTTAATCGATTTAAAAACACTGCTGCACTCACTACGTACCCACAATTATCGTTTTAAATCACCTCGGCGTCTACGGAACATAAAGAACAAGCAAAAGAGAATAAAAACAACATCTGTTATTTCGGTGCGCGGACATCACCTGCCGACAAATTAAGATAAACTGAATGTTTTGGACTTGGAGACAACACACACACACACACACACACACACACACACACACACACACACACACACACACAAATGAAAATCGTATTTAAACCATATTGTCCGACTAACATGGATATATATTTTTTTTTAAAGTTGAAAATTGCTAAAACAAATAATTAATGATCAAAGTATATGGTTTATAAAAATGGGATCATGAAGTAGGCTCACGGAATCGGAACGGAATGGAGGTTACATATCATTATCGCGATTAGATGTACGTGTTAATCCTTTCGTTAATTACGATTTCTTGATGTCCTGTCCTGTCGCGGTAGCCACGTTAAGTATTTGGTTTTCTTGAAATAATTAGTCGAAGAGTCAATTTCCAGTTTGTTTATTTTTCTTCAAGGCATCGAACTCCATACAAAGATATTACGTTCAAACGTAAATAAATGCTCCAGCGATTCTAACTTACAACACCTTCAAAACTTAACTTTTCAAAACTAAAACTGAAAGAACTAGTCGTCTCTGCCGATCGCATATATAGACATTACAAAAAATTCCAGAATAATTCAAAGACTTCCGACCGACGTTTCTAGAATTCTTACAATATTTAAACAATTAAAATCACATTAAAAATAATCAGAATTCATACAAAATCATTCATAATCATAACTAAACGCACAGAAAATAAAATCAAAGATATTTACACACAAAAGTACATACCAGTTCAAACCGTTGCAAATTGTTCTCTAAACATCGTAGCTCACATCATTACTTAGAATTACAAACTTTTAATGAATTTTTCATGAAAACTACTGTCCTTGAAAATATTAAATAGTATTTACATAGTTTATTTCCATAAAAAAATCACAATTAATTGCAAGAAAAATATACAAAACCATATTGAGTAAACTTCCAGCTTGGTACAAAATAACTCTTAAAATACAATTTCATTAAAGGTCTGGGTCTGAGGACCGTTAATTTCTAAAACAAGTGGAAGGTAAAATGAGAAATTAATGATCGTAGTGTATGGTTTATAAAGGATCACGAAATCAGAACGGAATGCAGGCTACATATTACTAGTACGATTAGATGAAGGTCATTAATTGTTTAGAATGATATATAATTCTCGCCTTTAGATTCTCAGATCTGCAATGTACACGTAAACATAAATTTGGGAAGGAAGCACTTGTAGTGTTACTAACAGACCATCCACATCGAAAGGACGTACTGTACCGTAACGCCTGACAAAAGAAAATACTTCGGCAATACTCCAGCCGTTATCATTCTGCGTGCCATTAGCACTCAATTGAAACAAACTTAGCTCCGAGTCCAAGTTCAACCAGCCATTCTCAGAGCTGCAGGTTAACTCAGTGAAAGAGGTACAAGTACTTATTGCATACCTATTTCCTGTAACATCTGAAGATGATTCTGTTCACCCAGTGTAATTAAAAGTATTACATCTGTCGCTTTAATTTACTGTTGGTTCTAGCGTGTTCAAAATAATTTCACAAAAACGGAACTTTCTAAACTTGTCTGCCAACTTCTCATTATTTAGGCGCACAAAGTGCCAATGGTATGAATACAACATCCTGATACTGAATTATACAGAATAGTCAGCTATACTGGAGGAGGTATATGGTTGCGGATAGCGCAAATTAGTTCTGTCGTCGTTTGTCGTAAGATGTCATTCAGAACGTCCGTCGCAGAGGTTCGCAACAAGTTCACACTATTAGATTGTCAACATGTGCGGGTAAGTTCCCAGGTTCAGTCCTGAACACACACACACACACACACACACACACACACACACACACACACACACACAGAGAGAGAGAGAGAGAGAGAGAGATAACTTTGCCTCCCAGCTCCGGAAATTAAAACGGAAGACAACTTCACGAGTGATGTGAGCTGTTGGGAGACGAGAGATACTGCAGCAGCCATCAGCGAGGTCATGTTTACGAGCTGGCATATCGTGATGCTGCTGAATTGTCATTTTCATCTTTTTATCACATGTTACAAGGTTCTTAGAGTCTTAGCTTCTAAGATAGAAAACCTCCTCTTCATTCCTTCAAAGCCAACCACTCTTACGTCTCTCGGATAAATTCCCGTTTTGAGTTCACTCGACACGTTTAGACTGGACAAAAAAAATCTAGATATTCTATTCCGTGACATGAGTAGCACTGGAACATTAATGAAAATAACAACTGGTCAAGGGAAAGTGAGAAGAGATCAAAGATTGAGATCATAGATTGAGATGATAGGGGTTCGAATCCCCGTCCGGGCATCCAGATTTGGGTTTTCCATGGTTTTCCCAAATCACTCCAGGCGAAGGCCGGGATACTTCCATCAAAAAGGCCATGGTCGAATTCCTTCCCGTTCCTTGTCCCCAGTCCCATCCCACCTCTAATGACCTTAGCCGTCGACGAGGCGTAAAGCCATAGTAAAAAAAAGAGATGATAGGATAAATCTAATATGGTAAAAAAACAATTCGGTTGCATACGAGTGAAATAATGAATATTGGTGCCTTTATAAACAAACAAGCTTCCTCTAAGCGACGGACAGCACATACAGCTAACTGCCTTCAAAGTAATCGATCGGATTATCCACAACTGTCTTCGACCAATGGCTGCGGTAATGTGAATATCATGTCGTCAAAATAGTTTGTTTACAATATGCTATCAACGTAACAGCTTAACATTCTGAATTATATCAGGTTAACGTGGACTAATATCGATGAGAACTTACTATAACAGTTCTCTTATGTTCCCTTCCAGTTCTTTGACCGAGTCACAACTGCACAATGGTACTCTTTCACAGAGGGTTTCAAATATATATTCTGAATTCAAACATTGTTACGTATTTCTAAATAACATGCCTCACTTGAAATACTGAACTGATTAATAATTCTGTTCGATTAATTTTCATGATATTGTTTCACCTCCATATATTATCAGCCAAAGCCTTCCTGATGACTTCATGCTTGACCTGGTTGATGGGTGAGATGCCTGACAATCGAGAGACCACTAGTTCGATCTCTGGTCAGATATTCCAGATTTAGGTTTTCATAACTCTCAAAGTCACTCCAACCGAATACAATGTTGGTTTTGTCAAATGGGCTGTTTCCAGTATTCTTTCAGAATCAAGTACTGGAAGACGAATTCTTAAAGAAATATCTTCAGTACCGCAGCAGTATGGCACTTTCCTCGCCGACAAAGGGATTGTCCAAATTTTTACTTTTAGTTTACTTGTGTTTTGGATGTTTCTGTGCCGTAGTACACTTTGAAATGGTGTGTTAGTCTGCCACTGTCTTACTGAATAAATAACTTTAAAAATTTTAATACCAAACGCAAAGTAATGGATGGTTTCCCGTATTGAATATCTTCGGTACGTAGTGTTCAGTACAGAACATCGTTCCTCATATGGCCCGTCACACCCGTGATAAACACTCGAGCGGAGCAGATGAAAGAGCACTGAAATATTAGGTCGCCTATCTCCTCTAATAGAAGGCCCATAGAATACCTCATTTAATGGCGGGTTGGCCAGGTCATTAGCGGAGAGCTCATAGAGCAGACGTAGCAACCCTTGGCTTTCAGAGCGCCTTTAAATATGCGCCAGCCCGGCTGGCTCGTCATTAGCGAACGTTAGCGGGGTCGCCGCACGCGGAAAAATACACACGGAAAACATAAAAGATACATGTGGAACAAGCTAATACCTCTAAATAATTCAGGAGATTCTCTTCTTCCAGCAAAGATTGCCTTCTTATTCTTAAATGAATACTAACTTTGTTATTCCGAATTCGGTATTGTTGCGGAAGAGTGGTCATTATCTTGATATAGTCCTTAGTAATCACTGGCACGGAAGAAGATGAAAAAGAGCTTTGAAATAACTGTTCAAATAATTACGGAGAGAAGCAAGAGCATCATATTTTATCTTTTTTCCTGGCTCAAGTACGTATACGGCATCAAGATCCAACTCTATCCTCACAAACCGTTGCTCGCAGAATTTATATTATGGCTTATATTCTTTTACATGTGATACAAGGGTTTACAATCCTTTTTTAAAAAAAAAAACCTTAATATGGCATAACAGAATATTGTGTTACATAAAAACGAAGTTGAGAATTGATGTAGTCTTCTCGGGAGACTGTAAGTGACTTAGCTGTGTGTGGCTGTTGGTTGAGGGTTGAACGTTGGAATGCGAGGTGGAGGGGAGAAAATGGACAGCTGTGGACAGAGCGAGACGCTTTTGTGCAGAGAGACGAGTCTGAGTTGTGGAAGAAGACGGGTTCTGAATGCGTGCATGATGCTAAATAAAAGTGTTGTTCTAATGAGAAGTTGTTGCTCTCTTGCCGCCATTTCATAGATGTTTCCGAACCCATGCAAATATTGTATGAATGACTAAAAGTCTTTAGCTGTATTGATGGCAGTCAGCAGGACTGCAGGAGCAAGGATTGGACGTCTTGTCGACCATTGCAAGGAATCGGGTACCTTGCAGTCTTCAGTGAGTCCTAGAAGAGGATGCAATCTTAGCGTTACCGTTGCAAGACTAGCCAATTAATCAAGGAGTTTCCACACGATATTTCGGTGATCTGAAACTCCGTCGCTATTTTCTGGTGAGTTTCAGATCGTTGAAATATCGTGTGGAAACTCCTTGATTATTCGGCTAGTCCTCAGAGAAGACTACATCAGAATATTGTGATTCGTAAATCTTACTTCTGCCTTGGAATTAATAACCGAACGATTTTTCTCTAGTGTAAGAAGATACAGACTCTACCAGAGCAATAATGCTTATCAGCCGCCAGGAATATGACGTTTATTCCAAATAAAATCTTATCTGTCCCTCCTGTTTCATACACCGCTTAAGAAAGTGATAAAGCTATTTTCTATGTTGTGGTTTCTACTTCCATACACCGTAAGATCAAAAATCACGCGGTGACTCACGTCCGTCGAACGACAAAGTATAGCTGTGACTCGGAAAAAACTTCAACAGATTTTTTTTTTTTTTTTTAATTTTCGTTCCATAACGGTTTTACAGCCCCACGAATTTCTTAATTATGTCTAAAGTATGGAGCATCAATGGTCTATCTCTCTGAGATAGGGATGTAGGATGTTGTTGGGGTAGGATGTCATCCGTCGGGTTCTGTGACTGCGAACGTGGAGCTCCTATCACGCAACACAAAATGCTCCATACAATTCTTGTACATATAAAGAACAAACAAAACCTCCGAAGTTATGAATAACGGTGCCAGAATCGACCAAAGTGACAAAACTCGTTCCCACATGATAAATTTTATACCCATCCTAGGAATTTACGTGCTAGCTGACACTGATGGTACATAATAACGACAAATGTTTGTCGCGATTGATTAGAGAATTTTTCGATTGCTGCAACAACATATTGGGAAGATAACCATCGTTAACAAATACAAAATCATAATTATCTTGAATACAGAACGCACAATTTCTCGATTTTATACATAAATCTAGCTTGCTCGGTTAGTATCCCACGCGTTCTCAACAAGATCACCAGCATATATTCAGGGAAGCGATGACGTAATCGAAAGCCAATTAGGGTCTTGAGTTTCCTGAGTGGTGTACAAGGAGTTCCCTCAACCGTATCACAGGATTAAATTATGTTTTTAGTAGTTTCGACGCCTCCGGGATGGTGCGCATTTTTGTATTAAATGTCGACGTTCCGACTGATCTTCTTCGCCTCTTTTGTAGGTTAAAGTTTTTGTAGTAGTTTCATCTGAAATAATAAGCCATGAAATAAGTTCAAATTTGACAGAAAACCGCAGCTGTATGGAACTGTTTTAGAAATTTACTTGATTGCATACTTCCGTTTTTGAAAGGTCGGCAGGTCAGACCAGCCGAACACAAATATGAAACCATCATGTGATGTTTCTTGCAGACAAAAAAGTTTCATTGGTAATGTGTTTATCTCTAGAAGCAAAAAGAACTTTAGCAAATATGGGTTATTTCTTACCCAACCTCGCTTATTAGAATTTACTATGAGTATGCAGGTTACGTACGACTTCGATATCCACATTTCTCTCATATGGCTGAAATTTTTTGAATAAAACAAACCATTAATTTTACTGTTTACGGATTCCACTCCTTCCACACTGTTGCTTGTTTTTCTCAAGTTGGAAATTACGCTGAAAGACAGACACCATTTGAGTCGTGAAGTAGATCACGGAGGAATTCCTCACCATTCTTCTCTGAAACATTTATATTAATCACTGGGCAAAAAAAAAAAAAAAAAAAAAAAAAAAAAAAAAAAAAAAAAAAAAAAAAAAAATGGGAGTAGTCTCAGGGTGAGAATTTTCAAGATGTCTGGCGGCGTCCCAAGCCTGTATGTAATCTTTACCAACAAATTTCAGATACATTCTGGGTATGTATCCCATTTACTGGATTAAAGTAAATTTAAGCTATTGTTTTCCTTATTAGAACAATACATTTCAGCAACGATTACTGGTTTTAAAGGGTAAGCCGCGTTGTTTATTTTACAATCTGAGCTTCCGGCTGCCTTCGTTGGAAATTCGATGTTTGTTTATTTATACAGCAAAGAGCGCCAAGCGTCGCAGATTAAAAGTCTGCTATCCTCGTTAAAGTTATTTCTATTTAAAATTTCCGCTGCCTCCTTTACTCGACCCCGTAAAACCAGTAATCATTAACAAAAACGGCCGAGGGTGCCTGGAAAGTCTAGAAATTTACATAATTATTTGTCTGGGGAGCTTATTTTCTTTTTGTTGTAAATATCAACGCGTATAAGCTAACTTCAGCTGGTTTTAACATTTAGTCAATTTTTAATGGCTTTCGGTTTTTTGAATCATTTAGCCAGCTCGGCAACGTATACGACTGAATCTGTAGAGTTTATCGATTCTGCAAGTCAACATCTGTTTAGCCACCATACATGTATTACTGCTAAAGTATTTTTATTCACAATAGTACGGAAAATGCATGAAGGAAATAAAAATTAAGAAAAACAACTCCTGTCTCAGGTCCGACAAGAACCGACGACCCCTGCAACAGTAAGCCAACATATTAACCCCTATACAGCTCAGATTGCTGGAAAAAAATACTTTATTACTATTGTAGTTGCCAGGCGCTTTTTATTTTATTTTTTACAGGTTTCATTCTTTCGGGCTGTTGTAGGGTTACAAGGACCCTTTTCAGCCAAAAGGGGGAGGGATTGGGATATGGAACGAGAGGAGTTCGCCGATGGCCTTTAAGAGAAACTATCCCGGCATTCGCCAGGAGAGATTTCGGAAAACCGAAAAGAGAGTGGGGTCAGGTTTCACACTTAGGATCACATATCCCCACCCTTAAGAACTTTCTCCCCTACCAACAACAAGTATCGGTTACTTTTTCCTCATACAGCGAGGAGCCTATTTGCTCCTTCCACGTCATGCGCATTGCACTGAGAGTATACGAGTCAAACGTGATACTGAAACACAAGTGAGAAAGTTATTGAAAGGTCGACATACTAGTCAAGAGTCAAATAATGTGATTGTTATAGAAGTAAAATGCCGGAGAGTTACAACGAAGGCATCTGATGTTAACCAAACGAATATTTCCCAACTCTCGTTAGCAGAAAACATCGCATTAATTATTTTTGAGCCTTGTATCTGAAATATCTCTTTCAGACGTCAAGCCCAAGTAAGCCTCGCGATCGACAATAAACTCTGAAGTTGGAAATATTGCAACAGTATCCCTCTTCCACTAGACTTGCTCCCTATAAGAAGAGAACACCGAGAAGCCAGATTCAGAAGTAAGCAGCGCGCATCGAGGAAAGAAACTTTTGTGCCAAGTTGGTGTAACTAATTTGGCCGTCAGGGAGGAGCCGCTGTGCAGAGCCGATAAGAAGGCGGCATCCCAGACAGTCTGATTCGGCTGGCTTCCACGCGCTTGACGCTGCTTCATTGGCTCTCCGCTTTCCTGGAGGACCGCTCCCGCTCGTAATCCCCCGATTGACTGCGAGATAACGCTCTGTCGGGGTAAGAGAAATCTCTAACCACTTCAGGAAATACGATTTGTCGGCTCATCTGTTGAGTTACATCACATCAGTCGAGCCCACAAGTCTCTATCGAAAAACATTCAAGAATATCCTTCCACATACCTTACTTTCATATCAGTCACGCAGAGATCCTGTATCCATAGCTCCAGGTTTGCCTCAGCACCTAAACTGAGGACTTTTGGAGCTGCAATGGGCAGTGGTTCATACCTCGGTCATGCGGCCCTGATTATGACTTTTAGCCAATCGCTGGGAGGGTGTCCCAATTCCGATTAGGAATTTACTAGACACTCAAACTGACATTCCACCATTATTTCCATATAATACGTCTAACAAAGTGATTTAAAAGTTGTGCGTCAACACCAGTTGAATCTGACATACTGTATAATGATTGAATTTAAACGATCGTGTGTGTGTGTTAAGTAATTACGCGTAAAATAATATTAATATACGACCACAGTATTGTTTAATTTTCTAATTTTTACTCAAATTTTAACATCAGGTTGTCAATACGGCACATCTCTACCAATCACAAAACACTAGCTACAAGCGTATTAGTAGTAAATTTTGAGTGTCAGATCCGCAAACCGAATGTTGTTTTTTTTTTTTACTTATGGCTTTACGCCTCCTCGATGGCGAAGGTCATTAGAGGCAGGATTGGACTGGGGACAAGGAACGGGAAGGAATTCGGCCATGGCATTTTTGAAGGAAGCATCCCGGCATTCGCCTGGAGTGATTTGGGGAAACCATGGAAAACCCAAATCTGGATGCCCGGATGGGGATTCGAACCCGCGTCCTCCCGAATGCGAGGCCAGAACGTTAACCGTTCACCCACCACGCTCGGTCGCAAAAATAGAAATGTCACGATTCTTAACTGTTAACTACCCACTAAATGGCATTTAATGACACATTTTATTTTATTCAGATTCTCTTAACATCAATTATTAGGAATTTGAAAAGTTTATTCATTGTATTTAAATTTTAGTGGGTGAGACAATTAAGCAAATTTTAAAGTTTAGTTTCTCCTTAAGGGCGGCCGCTTAGTTCAGGCGGTACAGCGTCCTACTACAGCCTGGATGGCCGGGTTCGATCCCCGACGAAGCAGAGGATCATTTTCTCGGAGCTGAACGTCCGGAACGGTCCCACAGGACCACCCAGCCTGTTATCAAATTCCAGAGGGATGTAAAGAAAAAGGGTCGGACCACGGCACGTTCACTCTAGTGCCTACGGTCAGGAAATAGTAATGCAGAGCTCTACCTCCGCTAATCCTAAGGAAATACGGCTTGAAAGCTGTCAAAACCCACTGCCTTTACCTTTAGTTTCTCATTTCCATACTTACTGCGTATCTCTGAGTCTCTTCTGCTAACAGTCTATGCCAATAAAATGCAAGTCTTGGTCATGTTGTAGCTGTCACGCCATGACGTCACACTATATCGTCGGGCTATGACGTCACTCTTTTCGCGTTTGTTGCAAAACTTAAGACCATAGATGTTTTTATACGTTATGTACGTTATTTAGGAACAGTTTAGCCACGCATTAGCGAATAGATTAATTGTTAGGTCACTGAAAGAAAAGTACATATCTCGTTTTAAGTTGATATCATAATTATTAGTTGTTTATATTTATTTAATATTCGTTTGCTGTAAAAGTATTCGTTAAAATCTTTGGCTATGGATGTGGAAGATAAAGACTTTAATTTTCTATTAGCAATGTTAACGGCAGTTTTAATAGGCACTTGACGTTACATCAGAGAGCATAAGTAATTTAATTTAAAAAAATAATTTAAATTGTTTTCATGAATGTTATATTACTTAAATCATTACTTCCTCTCAACGAAAGTAGTTCCACATTGATCGCGATCTATACAGCGCAGACTACAATTAAAACTAATATTTCGTAGAATGACGTAAGTTTTTAAGATTTATTTTTAATTTCCTTTGCGTTTACTGATGCTATATTTCATCCTCGTGTAACTGTATCAGCCATTCAGAGATGTAGTATCGATATTAATCATAAATAACAAAAAACCAAGATGTAAGAACCCGTAAAGAATCTTCATCAAGTTTATGTCGCGATGTATTGTTATGCGTGTGATTGAAGTATTGTTTTTCCTTAGATTTTAGCGTAGCTTGCGGTTAGGTTGAAATGCAACCTGGATCAGGATGACAACTGAAAGCTACTGCTACAGGGGAAGGCACAAGGAATTGCATTGAGATTTATTTTACAGCAATTCTATTTGCCAAGCAATTTCTAATAAATGAATTACCATAATGAAATAAATATATTTCGTTTAAATTGGCATATAAATTTTCAATTTTTTTACTGAATCATTGCTTGGTTTGAATGAAAGAAGATCCAAATTGATCGTGATCTATGAGGTCTAAACCGGAATTAAACTAATATTTCGTGCCATAACGGAAGTTGTTAAGAATTAATTTTAGCTTCATTCTTTTTCACTGGGGTCATTATTTTAGCCGCAAACATCGACCTTCAAACACAGTAAGAAAGAACCTGTGAAGATTTTGGACCAAATTTTTATTGCAATTATGATGACATGCGATATAGGTAATAAATTAGTTCGCGTTTGATTGAAGCTTTGATTTTCAATAGGCAATATTAGTGGAGATTGTAGTTAGGCTGAAATGCAACCTGGAAGTTGACAATTGAAACTTTTTGCTACAGTGTAAGGGACGTTTTATTTTATAATAATTCCATTTAGTTAACCAACTGCAAAGAAATTAATTGCCAGAACACTCCGTTAAACCCGTCATTTTTGACGGGCTTTGAAACTACTAAATCATAATAATCTCCCAATGGGTTGGGGAAATGTTACGAAGAAACATTTACCTTTTATGGACTTCAAGAACCTATAATTAAGGGCACTTCTTAGTACAATCAGGTATTTGTTTACTTTTCCCAGTTTCTTTTCAGGTATTTCGTATCTGTTTAGAGAATTTAGGTAGAATATGATTACCTTAAAGACATCTCTATCTGTTCCAGAATTCAGAATTCAGTTTAGAATCTGATTATCATATCATGTTGTATCGGTGTCAACTAAGGTTTCCTGGTTAACGCGTACCTATTACAAGTGAACTAACTACCCTGGGGAATGACAACGAGAGGGCTCCTTCAGTATAATATACAGTAGCCAATAATATTATTTTCACATGTGAAACAGCACGCATCATAAGATTTGTTCTATCCTTCCTTGGACTGAACCAACAATATTAATGGAATAGTTCTGATTAAGGATTCCAATTTTCTCTGAACTTTATAATGATTTCACTCCTTGTTACGTATTTGATACAGTAGGGCTAACTTTTACCATTGATATTATATTCGTTTCTATAATCTGTAGTGCAGCTCACCAAAACTCATTTGCTCCGTATCAGTTAAGTCACTTATTGGTTAGAATTCAGTAAACCACCCAGAGATTAATGATAATGATGTGTATAAAGAAAACACGTCGCTTCTGTATTGTATGATGTTGATTGCCACATTATTATTTTTTTGGCAGTGAATACCTGATATTAAAACAGGTGGACATTAGGAACTTTTACTTTAGATATCAGTAGATGTTTGGCTTTTAGATGTCTATTATTTCTACTACGTGCTAAGTGTCAGTGTGTTAATAACTAATTCACTTCTTCATACCGATGTTTTAACCATTAGAAATTTGCTAAAGGCGAAGTCCGTGGCAGCGGAACTCATTTCAAGGGAGCAGGTTGCAACGGAATCCAGGAAGAAATTATTGCTACGATTATTATGAAAGCTTCGGAACTTAAAATCACCAAATTTGCTGTAGCTTTGTTATTTTCAATCTCACGGATATAGTGTAAGTAAAAATTTAAACGGTGTATTGACTCTGTTTCTTGGTTATTTTTTATTTACTTCAAAATTATAGTGAAATTATTAAAAATTTCTGTATTTCGTTGGTCTCATAACGCCAAGCAGATTTAACGCAATCATTTTTTTAATTTACTTCTTAACTCACACATGTTTTTACTCTGTCTACCACGCTAAAAATTGTAGAAATTCTGGGCTTGTGTCAGAAGACAGTGCCTAATATTGTGAATACAATTTTTCCTTCTTAATGCGTGTTGCATATTTATATCTTAATATTTCATTGCTATTTTCGAATATACCGTACAATCACTACTCACGTCTGACATTAACACACATCCCAAAATTCAGTAAGATGTTTAAGCAGAGCCATACGTTTTGAAGATGCTTTACGTACAAAGAGAAACAAAAAAACCTTAACCAAGTTACATAGAATCATTCTTATTGCTTCATGTCACCTCAAACTACGCTGTTATTTGCTGATTATAATTTCTCAAATTCTTCATTTCAATTCCACTTTTTGAACAATAAACGAAACTATAAAATATCGTTAATGTTTATAAATCAATTAGATCATTTTAAAACTCTTTAAATCATTTTAATATCGAAAATAAGATACAATGGAACCAAAGTTTGCATTGCAAACAAATCATGAGTGTAACTGAAGGATCTGAAACTTTTTATTTAAGAAAGAATGTTGTTCATATTGTACTGCCATTAATTCGACAAGTTCAAGAACTCACGGGTTAATAAAATAGTTTACGAAAAAATCTTATAAAAATAACAAGTATGAAACCAAAAGTAGTTGCCTATATGCGAATTAGGTTTGCTATGGATTTAAACTGCAGGGGAATTGATGAGATGAAGGCTATGGCAAGATGTAAAGGGATCCACGGAAGCAGTCTAGAAACAAAAGAAAAAAGTTAACAATTTTGTTTTGTGCAGTTATAGATAGAAACATGTCAAATTAGTATGGCATTTTCAGACAGAAGTCACCACAAATCGCTAAGACCCTAGCGCAAAGGTCAGCTTTATTGGCGTCGTTTCTATTTATTCCCTTTAAAAGACAGATCATTCTGTATCGGTATTTTGTTATGTATGGCTCTTTTTTTTTTTTTTTTAAAAAATCTTCTGAAGTTCTCTTTGGGAAAGCACGATATAAATTGGCGTCTGTGGAAAGAGATATTTGAAATACCATGATGCAGTAAACCTACTTTTTCCGCGGCAAAAGTACCGTATACGTCTCGACGCCTCTTCGTGACTGGAGTATATCATTAACGTACCTCGAGAAAGGGCAGAACTGGTAACGGAGGATGCTATCTCCGCCCTGGACTACGTCACTCTCTTCGGTACTTCAGATGCTTCTCCTTGGAAGGCAGTGGTGCCTCTCCGAAGGAAGGCTGACAGCAATTGGAAAGGTCAGCATTTTTGACAACCTAATTTTCTCAATCACAAAACAAGTGGGTTCTTCGGTTGTGTAATGGTCAGAGAACACGTCACTAGAGGCAGATCGTAATGAACTCCTGAGTAGTTTCTAACCCTGTAGAAACTTGTATCAAAGAGATGTTTCGCAGATGCATTAACTGTTTACTGTACTAGTATAACGTAAGGAATTCAGAGGGATGAGACTGTAATTACAGTCCTGTTACGTATCATTAATTCTACAGGAATTAATTTTTATTTTCCTTCACTTAAGGCAAACAATATTGAATGATTTAGAAGCCCAATTTCTACACTACATTAAACTGAGAATCCAATAAAATTTTCACTGATTTTGAGAGAGAACATAAATTTCTTTGTTCAAAATTCAGTTTCTAACATGCGGCTACAATAAATTTTATTTAATTTTATTTTGTGATGAGTTTTTAATGAAGTTGTAGCCTGCAGTCTTATTAAGCATTTTCCTTTAACATGTCGCTAAGCAAATGTTGAAATGATACGAAAATGATAAAGTATATGGAAATACTGACCACCGTAAAAAAAACATGGAAGCTACAATACTTTCAACATATCATTAGGAACAATAGCCTGCACTATATTCCGCAAGACAAAATGCCAGGAAAGAGAAGTGCTGGCAGGAGAAGAACTTCATGGATAAAAAAAATCTGAGGACGTGGACCTCAAAGACAACTACAGAGCTACTCCTGTCGTCAACTAACAGAGATAAGATACGCACGATGAAATTCCTTTCTTTAAATATGATTTGACCAAAGCGGAGACCTTAATCTCGATTTTGGTTAGATAAATAGCTCGTGGCAAGAAAATACGTTATGAAAATCATTGTAGTTCTGCTCTTTATGGGTCGAATTCAGAACAATTTCTTTTTTAAAATATGATGTGACCATGGTGAAGACCTTACTCTTTAAAATGAAACCTCATTCATCTATATCGGTTAAATATCAAGGTAGATAAATGGCTCGTGACACAAAAACGAGTTGCAGAAACATTGCTACTTTTGCCCTTTAAGGGCCGAATTCCAAACAATTCCTGTCTCAATGTATGATGTAACCAAAGTGGAGATCTTAAATCATTAAGTGAAATACCATTTTAATGATTAAGTTAGGTATCCAGGGAGATAAATGGCTCGTGACACAAAAAACAGCATTTTAGAAATATTGACGTTTTTGCCGTTTAAGGGTCAAATTAAAAAAAAAAAATCCTTTCTTAAAATATTATTTGACCACAGTGGAGACCATAAGCTTTAAAATAACACCTCATTCATAGATTTTGGTTAAGTATGAATGGATTTAGTGCGTGTGACCAAAAAACACCTTATATAGAAGTAATATATATGATTGAAGGGTTCACTTATAACACTACATAAACCATTCTACGACAGATTTGACGTAAACTTACGAGACAATACCGGATAAAACAAATAAACACAATATTTTACGAAAACCGTTTCGATGTTAGGCAGAATAGTATTGCAAAAAAAAATAACGTAGTTCGCAACTTGCTGAAACTAATTAACAATAATGATTTGGAAAATTTCATTTGGGACGGTTATTAAAGTTACCACATTTTGTCAAATCTATTAGACTAATTAAATGAAGTTGTTATTAGAAATTTTGAGAAATACGCTTGGGTGAAGATCTTAAACATAAACAAAAGTTCCAATAATCTACTTAATAAGACCCTGCAATTGAAAACTGAAATATGAAATTTCGTACATTCCTGATAATTGTTTCTTTCGCTGTGCTTTCTGCAGAAATTTGATACCTCGAAACACTGACTATTAGTTGCAGGCTTCGTATTTGCAAAATATCACAACATAGAAGAAGATGATTTTGATGACACGGACGATAGATGCCGATTGATAAGTGTATTACGTATCGAAATCCTTACGACGATCTGGAATTTGCTACAATGCATTAACCAAACGTGGAGAAAATAACTGCATTACCGCCCATTTACATTTGTAGAGTTATCTGTAAACAAGAAAACGAAGAAAAATATATTTTTCGGCAGTTGGTTCTCATTGATACGCTGGTGGGAACGAATTTAATGAAATATTTTATTAGTAGTTTTATTACATTAAATCTGCAAATTAAGACTAATTCCAAAATGTTCAAATAATGCTGTTTGCATAAGAAAATTATCACAGAAATAATTAAATTCACAAAACTGGTTACAAAACAACGTGAGGTATAAAAGTAAATCTGCTTCTTGGAAATTATAAGTAGTACGAAAAAACAGATTCATCAAAAACAGTGTGACCATGTAGAGTTTCCTTCCACAGACGAAAGCAATATGTACAGTACGATCAGAAAGTTCTTACTCGTAGGCGAATCACTAAGTAGAGCAATCATTTTCATTATGGGCATACGTTAAATGTTAGGGATTCCTGCTGAACTATTCGTAAACTAAATTACAGAATTCGCAAATGTTCTAAGGTCAACATTGCGATCAATGCTGTTCTCTATTTTAATTTGAGAGAATATAAGGTATGATTATATGAAGAATGAAAATAGTTCATTATTAATGAGAATGTAGGTCTAAAATCGTTAACACGTGTTAATATCCCTGTACAATCGCTTAAGACAAGCTTTTAAATGTACTAAGCATGATTGCTTTTACAAATGATCCAAGTTTCTCTCGGCGTTGAGAATTAATACAGTCTTCTCGAGTGATTAGCCGAGTGAGACGGAGATTTGGGACCGTACGGGCATTCGCCTTGATTACTGCGGACAACCGCCTAAAAACCGCAGTCAGAATTTCTGTTATTCGGGGGAGGGAGGGTTGTATTCGTGCCCGGTCCCATTGTACCTCCCCGATACAGTGTGCGGCGCCTCAGCGCGCTGGGCCACGCTGGTGGGTCTGTAATGAAGGCTCATGCAAGGTACCCTCTGAACAGCAGGTAAAAGCACCAGCTTTTGAGGCTCACCGGATCTTGGCATCTTGGCACCACTAAAACAAACAGAAACACCTTTGCTTAGCAATTAAACTGACTACACTGTCACGGAGAATGTGCAATAACTAAATATACAGGGTCTTTCAAAAACATAGAACCGATTTAGAAGCTTTATTCCGCAGTAAGCCAGCAACTAAGCGAAAACTAGTCGCATACCATTACAAATAGCTTATTTTCAAGTTTCGAGCTATTGCCTACGGAAGCTCAGAAACGTCTCTGCAAATTAATTAAAAACACCTATTCTACATAAATGTAACTGGTATCAGTACCAAAAGATGATCCAAAACTCTTATTACTTTTTTATTTTTTGTTATGGCTTAACGCCTTGTCGACTTCGAGGTCATTAGGCGCGGGAAGGATGGGGAGGGGAGGAAGGAAGGGGAAGAAATTCGGCAAAACCACGTCATTTCGATTGCGAGAGGATGTGATGGTGACGTCTATGGAATAAACCAACAAACTGAAAAAAAGAGATAATTTATTAGTTGTGGTAAACTCAGTGTCTTGTTTAATATGCCGCCGAGGCGAATCCCTGTTGTGTTCGCAGCCAGGGGCTTTCTCGTCTTAGTTTGCATGTGCGAGGCGCACGCAGCGGTCTCGTGGCCACTAATCTCCTGGTGTGAGGCGTCCTAAATGCCCGCTTCATCCCCCGCAAACTCAAACACCGCTAACTGCGACCGGAAACCTAGATGTTACCGTCCCACCTGCGCGAGACTTCTCCTGCCGCTTTCATCTGCTTTATTTAGCTACTAAGGCCAGTCACAGTACGTTTATTTTCTTATTAGTTTACGCCTCGTCGACGTCGACGTCATTAAAGGAGAGAAAGGACTGGGGACAAGGAACGGGAAGGAATTCAGACATGGAATTTTGAAGGAAGCACCTCGGCATTCGCCAGGAGTGATTTGGGAAAACCATGAATAACCCAAATCTGGATTCCCGGACGGGGATTCGAACCCGCATCCTCTCGAATGCGAAGCCAGATCGTTACCGCTCACCAATCAAGCTCGGTCACAGGTACGAAAGCTTCACAGATTCAAAGGACGGAAAACGCAAAATAACTGTGGTTGAGTTGACAGATTATGACGATAGAGCGCAACGAATCTTGGTAAAGGATACTAGATTTTTGCATGTGCAAAAATTATTTCCAGATAAATAAATATTTTGCCTCAAAAGTCAACCAGTTTCGTGCACTCTTTAATACTTTGTGAAATTTTATACTTTTGGTACAGTGCTCCTACTACCACATTTTATTTAAATTGTACCTTGTAACTAACCTCGGTGATAGTTACAATTAAGCTTAATCAGTCTATAAACGGAATTGACATTTCAAAGATAGCTGAGATCTTCTCGAGAATGATACACTTGGCTTTACATGTAGCTTACCTACTGATACATTACTAAAGAACCAGAATAACAGCACTCGACTGCTACATTATACTCTAATCGAGATAATTTAAAATAAATATGATTGATTACTTCAAAATAAAAAAAAAACACCGTCTAACATAGAATATTTCGTTCAATAAATCCTGGCATTTTCCTAATTCAAAAATCGTATCAGCACCTCTATTAATCTTCTGGTCCCTGCACGTCGTTTATGCTGAGACTTAGTCGGAATTCAGAGTTCGCTTCTTTCATCATTTCGGTTTGGCTGTCTTCATTTATATGGTGTGACATGCTGCTTTTTCCAATCAAGTTCTCCGTACTGTCAATCATTTCCAATCATCGAGAGTGCATCTTTGACATTTGGTGTGATCCTTGGAACCGCATCCCTCTTCCCGTGAAGGCATTGTGAATTTTCCCGTACAACTGAATTTGTATATGTTACGATGTTAATATATTGGTATTGTTCGAGTGTATTCCAGTACGAAAATGTTTTTACCGTAATTACTGTAATTAAAATAACTAATGATAGCACTTTGCGTAAGTATTATTATTAAAATATTTGTGATAACAATAAATATGGGCCACCTCACCAGGTAAAAAATTGTTGTTTGGAAAAATGAAAAAATGATATTCGATTTACAGAGCTATGGTCGTAAATCAGGATTCATCATATAAGGAGACAATTTTCCATTTAGATTACACTATGAGCCCTTAAAAAATCTGTTTAGAGTATTTGAGTAGAAAATTAACGTTACTGCCAATGAATCTGTTACGCAACATTAAGCTAATTATGGAACTAAGGTACATCTGAAATAGATAAAAATGACAAAGAGGCATGATGAGAGCTAGGATAAATCCTCTTATTTTCTAACCAGATAATTTTAGTTACATTATTCCATCTCTGTGTGTGAATCAGCTTTGCGCGTGTTTCTTGTGCAGGCAGTTTACAGAAATGCACTTCTCCCCATGCATTTAATTAATTTTCTCATATTTTTTGCGGTGGAAAAGTTATAGCTGTCATAATATAGTTTAATTTGTTTTACAGTATGTTATTTATAGTAACGTAGTGTTTTGAAACAGTAGATATGAATATGGAGGAGCAGAAAAGTAATATATATATATATATATATATATATATATGTGTGTGTGTGTGTGTGTGTGTGTGTCTACACACGACGATCTTCAAAATATAATATCGAATTTTTGTGTTACCGTGTGCGAAGAACTCATAAACGAAAGAATAATGCGGCCTCTCAGTTTAGGAGCCATCGTAATTGGATGTTTGCCATTAGTTAAATAAAAAATAATAAAATTAAAAAAAAAACATATGTTGGACAGTAAAATGCAATCAGATCTTGTATAATAAATGTAATGGTAATTTAATCTCCTAGAATGAGATTATCATAGAAGGAAGAGTTAAATAGGAAATAATAACAGTAGAAGACTGCATATTTTGTTTTTGAGGACGGACTGCATACAAGAAGTCATCATGTTTGATATACCGGATGTTTGTGACTGTATAGGAGGGAATGAATCGTGGAAATTCATAAGTAATGTGTATTTAACCAGGATACTTAAATTACATCATATGAACCGAGAGAATGATAGTAGGACAATGGTATAGTTCAATAAATCTGCAGCTTAGGAAGTAAAATTACAGCTTAAGGCTGAAGGAGGAATGATTTTAAAAACAGAAATACACTAGCAAGAATAGCATTCAAATATTGACCTAGGACTGAGAAGGAACTTTTTAAAACTCTATGTGTTGATTCGAGCACTCTTTGGTAGTAAAGCATGGATATTAGGAATACTACAAATAAGGAAAATTAAATCTGTTTAAATATGGTACTATAGGAGGATGCTGAAAATTATATGGACAGATAAAGTACGAAATGAACGAGTTTTGGAAATGATGGTTGAGGAAAGAAGTTTGTGGAAGAAGCTTACAGAAGGAAGAGACAGGCTGGTAGGTCATATTTTGAGACATGCTTGATTTGTTAATTTGTTAGTGGAGGGAACAGTGGAAGGTAAGAACTGCAAAGGAAGACAGATCAAAATATATGAAGCAGACAATTGAGGGCGCTGGTTGTTAAGATGCAAAGTTTAGCACCAGATAGGAAGGGATGGATTATTGTATCAAACCAGTCGAGAGACTGATGATAGCAAGGAAAAAAAAAATACGCACACCTCGCTTTGGTATAAAATCGATTTGTTACATCTCACGTATCTCTCGATCACTGTTTACTTTAGTTAATGTAGTTGCGTCAACAACAAAAATTGTTACTGGACTTTAAATGTGCGTTCTTAATCGATTCAACCACTAATGTACTACAAAGTTATTGTAAAATATCTGCCAATTAATAACTTGCATAGGAATATTAGGTTCTTTATAGAACATCCTAACAGATTTTTTTTCATTCAATACAGTACATGCTTCTTTTTATAAACCTAGAAATGTTTTGGATGAAATATTGGAGCAACTTAATGCCTTGTAACAAGAATTAAGAGAAAAAGGAAACAGATGATTTGTTGCCTAAGATACTATGTGGCCCTCGCTGAAATTTTGCGAATGATATACGGTGAATAGTGCGTTCGGTAGTTTGTAATAGGATGAAGGCAGGACCGACATCTATATAGGAAATGTTTCTTTGTCAAGTGATGAAGGTACGTAGTAAGACCCAATGTCTTACGAAACAATTATAAATGGTTAATTGTTTTCCTAACCAAAACTAAAATATGCTACAAGTTTATCACTCCAGAAAAACCCACAGTTTACCTCTGTGATAAGTGATGCTGATATCTAGCGAGAAAGCGATCACTTATTATCGATGCCAGCAAATCCTAGAAGCTCGACTCTGAACTATCCCATACCTGCGACCTTTATTGTTCATATTTTTTCTATTTATGCGTTGAATTACGAAAGTTTCTTTCTTAATTAATGATGTTACCAAAACTGAGAACTTAACCGTTAAAATGATACCTAATTTATTGATTTTGATTAAGTGTGATGGGAGAAAGACGGCTTGTCGCAAAAACACCATTTAGAAATAAATACGAACTCAAACTGACAAACTGAAAATAATTAAGGTTTAGTTTGAAGGGTTAACTGATTTTTTTGTCGAAAGTGGCGTAGATTTGATAAGAACTGAGTAAGATAAGTCATAGCAGTGTGTGTGTGTGTGTGTGTGTGTGTGTGTGAGAGAGAGAGAGAGAGAGAGAGAGAGAGAGAGAGAGGTAGATTTTGTTAGCGGAAGAAACTGAAAGTTGATGTTTACAGCCAGTGTTTTTGTCACGATTAGACCTGCTTAGCAACGAGCAGTTGCAGTGAGAGAGGAGCCTGCTATCACGTCCGCAGCGAAAGTGGGGTGCGGAATAATTTCCTGCTAACAGCGGCATCGGGAGTTGCGAGCCGGCGGGCAGTACCCCAGAGAGAGCCCCGGACCAGCCACACTCTGGTCACAAAAATATAACTGAGTTATACCGCAGAAAGAAAATTAGAAGAGCGGCACAAAGTTAAGCACGGAAAAGGACTTTTAATTCGCTTTGCCTCGGCGTCTTTTTTCCCTATATTATTTCAAGACGCAGAACTTTGTTGCGACCTTCCCCTCCACCTCCCTCGCCTCCCCTTCATCCTCGGTTCTTATCTCCCATTCCGAGAGAAGTTGGCCGCCGCGGCTGCGCCCACCCCTCTGTGCTCTTCACGTCAGCTTTATGCCTAAGAAAGGATCATCAGTCACGTCACTCTCTTCTCTTCCCCTTCTTTGCTCCCCGCCGAAAAAGTCTCCAGCCAGCCTGCAGTTCTTGGCCCCCTCCCGTGCCGCAGTCCTTCCCCAGAAGGGCTGCGCCCTAACGCGCAGATGCAAACAATTTCCAATTCTTTCACAGAGGTTTAACTTCCTGACGGACAGTGAAAACATTTTTCGACGTTTCAAAGAATGGCGAGGGACGATCTTCCATTACTAACGTAAAAGCTGCCTCTACAGAAGCAATACTATCATCCGTCCACCTATAGGCACTGCAGGGACAAGATTAGCGATACTGCGCGACATCGGTAATGGGCGAGTCATCTGGACCCCTCGCTCACACCATTTACTGTATTGTCTGTCAGTTGTTGCCAAATACACAAATATCACGCTGCGGAAAAAACACTGGAGTTTGAAGTTTTCACTGGGAAATACCAAAATTGAGTGGATTTGGCAAAATGAAATACGAAGGTAAGGGTGTAGGGACGCTGCCATCGGAGCGTGTTTGTTTCACTGCTATTGACTTTTTTGATTTTTTTTTACTTATGGCTTTACGCCTCCACGAGGTCATTAGAGGCGGGAACTGACTAGGGAGAAGGAATGGGAAGGAATTCCACCATGGCCTTTGATAAGAAGCATCCCAGAATCCCAGCATCGCCCGGAGTGATTTGGAGAAACCAGGGAAAACCAGGGAAAACCTAAATCTGGATGCCCGGTAGGGGATATGAACCGGCGTCCTCCCAAATGCGAGGCCAGAGCGTTAACCGCTCATGAACCCTGTTTGGTCACTGCGATTGAAATTTTAAATAAATTAAATAAACTGACGAGCCAAAAAATTATTACCACTTGCTTAATAGGATGCTAGTTCAGTTATGAAACGCAATACCACATCTATTTTTGGTAGCATGGATTGAAAGACCTTCTAGGTTTCCGGAGATACCTGGCACCAGATGTCTACGCACAGGTAATTCATTTCGCTTAAATTACAGGCAAATGTTTTGTGGGTGTGGAGATGGCGCCTGATACGGTCCCAGATGTGTTATATCGGGTGAGTACCAGCTAATTTGGAGGTCAAGATATCAACATGTGTTCACAAACATGTTTTAAACCATTTTTTTTATTTTATTTTTTAGCACAGGAAATTATCATACAGATGGACAGCAATAATCTTCACATAGTTCACAGCTGTCATGGTGCCTTCAGACACTACTGTAGGACTCACGGAAGCCCAGATGAAGTTCTGTCCGAACCGATCTGCGTCCGCAGCACGGTGCATGTTTCGAGAAGCCGTTCGCCTGGCACGTTTAAATTGATCCGCTGTCCAGTTCGATGATCTCGTGCCCACTGCTATCGTAATTCAGGATGTCGTTAGGTTATTATGGGAACATGTCTTCTGCAGATCCCCAAGTTCAACAATGTGTGCTGAACGGTGTGCTCCAAAACTCTTGTGCCTGAACCATCATTGTACTTTACCTTCAGATCTGCCAGATTGCCTGCTATCCTGCTTTACAGAGCGAGCAAGTTCAATCTGCAATGAGCCGTGGACGTGCATCACATTGCCGCTTGCCCGCGGTTTCATCTTCCTTCACAAATTTTCCCATAGATGCTCACTGCGAACAGCAGATCGGCATCGCCGTTCCAGAGAAGCTCGTTTCCAACCGCTGGGTTATAGCAATCTGAAGTTTATTATGTTGGTTAATTTCCCTGTTCCCCACACGTATCGTCGCTAGAATGACTCTCCATGTATCCCTTTCCACTTATATACTTTCCTCACCGCATGGCGAATCCGCAACGTCACGAGTCGGCTTTCAATCTAGCGGTCGGCAGTGGTTGTTATGTTTTGGATCATCAGTGTATGTTCGCTTATTCGGATCAATTATTTATCTGTTATACAGATGCAGCTATTACCTAAACAAGGTTTAAGGATTCATACTAAAACCATAAACTCAATATGTAAGTCTTACAACAATATATGCTAGTCAACACTGTCAGTGAAAAATGAAAAATTCACTTCTAATCGCAGCAGAAGATGGATAGTACACGAGTTAATATATTCTTAACGAAATCACTGTTTAAATCATAAGAACAAGATAAAAGTCTGTCAGACATACAACATGAAACATATTTACATGGTGGATATCTGAACGCAAAAAAAGAAAAAAGCACTCGAACGTTCGAATACAAATGTGGCGGAATCCATGAAGGAACTTCCATTTGGCTATTTTATTAGTATTAGGGTACGGCTTCCAGTGACCTTGTAATATCCTGGCCCCTCATGACCCAGCAGCGTCAAGTGACACGTAGTCAGCCGGCCTTAGGGTTCGGCTTCACGGGGAGAGAGATGGCAGATAAGCAGCAGAGTGTAGGGAAAAATTTCCACAGCATTCAAGCGTCGCCGCCACGTATACGAAACTAAGCCAGTTGATGCATGAGTGTGTTAATGTTGGAGACATCTATATTCCCTCTCACGGACGTTTTTTTCCGTCCCCAATTCATTATAAATAACTGAAAACTATAATGCACAAATAATTGTTTTTTATGGCCATGGTAATCTCTTCACTTCCAATTGCTGCACCAAATTCTTCTTCAAGTATCCAAACATATCTCATCTTTAATGTGCTGTATCTTGGCTTCCAGTATTTCCCACCCTTACGTCCTTATGGTTTCAGTTACTGAGCATGTTTAACAGCAGTTCCCACGACAAACATAGATCTTATTTTGTCTCTGGCTTTACGCCTTGTCTACGTTTAAGTCATTAGAGGTGGGAAACGACTGGGGTCAAGGCACGGGGAGTAATTTGGCCATGGCCTTTTAAAAGAATTATCCAGGAATTCTCTTGGGGAGACAATGGAAAGCCCTAATCTGTATGGATGGACGGGGACTCGAACCCACGTCCTCCTGGATGCCAGGCGTCAGCTTAGCGCTCACGTACCTGCTCGATTTACTCTTCGCATCCTCTCCACCTGCTGTATCTGATACGCGTAATATGGTTATCATACTACCCCACAATACTCAAGTAAATCTACCACTTTAAATAGAAAATCAATGTTTATGGATATCAGCTAAAATGTAAGCAAGACTATATAATATTTAAAATACAGTTTGCAAACAATATAAAGACATTAGTATCAGTATCTTAGTTTCGAGGAAGAATTTGAATATTTCTGTGGTGGTGAAAAGAGAAAAAACCTATTTACCGATTAGTACTGTCCTAACTACAGTCAATAGTTAAATTTTCAGAATTTAGTATCATGAATTAATGATCACCTCTCAAACCATAGCGTTCTCAATACCACATCCTATTCATGCGTCTGTCCCAGATCATTAGACAACTCTTTGAACCGCTGGCCTAATTAGGTAAACTAATAATTACCGCAAGTAGCCTAATATGCACCCACGTCTTTGACCGAGGTCACTCAGAGACCGTCACGGCTGTCGCTTTCCAACTGACTATAATTCCATATAATTGCCCATTCATTCCCAACAGTTGCTGGATAGTTAATTGGTAACTACCGTAAGTAACGTTTCGTGGAGAGGATGGTGTAATTTGCTTCACAATTTTCCATTTAAGTCAATGTGATGCTAGATTAAGATCTTATTCTTTTTCAACATCTGGCTCAATTACTGAGCTATGCTTAACATTATACATCCTAAAAATATTATTTTTTTCTAAGTAATTTTCCAGGAAGTTCAAGACCATACGATACTTTTAACGTTGATTGGTTCGTCGGTTGGAGACGGTAAGGTGGTGAATCTTGATATCTTTCTGTAGAGTATACTATCATGAACTGGCACTGTGGTTCACCCTCTTGTTTATTTAAAATCTGATAAAAAAAAATAACACACTATACTGCTCACAAAATTCATCACAGTAATCCACATGTACATTAACAATTATTGATTCTTCCAATAATCGGAAGGTAGTTACATCTGTCATATAATTATATTTGAGAGGGGGGGGGGATGCTCTATAGCGCACGGGTACCAGGTTCGGTACTACTTACCTTACTATAATACTAGTACTTGCTTACAGCTTTGTCCGAGAGACCACTGAGTTGAGGGGTCTTTTTAACCATCACCAGAGGTCAGAGGCGGAGGAATATTAATGTACGGAATTACCGGAACTTTATTTAGCTCATATCTGAAATTTTGAAACTGAGAATAGTTAAAAAGAAATAGTGCATATTCAGCTTCGCATTTCATAATCTCATCAAGGCGTAGTCACAATGCACAAACGTAAAGAAAAATGAAGAATTTTGTGAAGTAGCAAACCTATCTTAACGTAGAAAAACAACGAATAGCATTACAAAAATAATTTGCGTTATGTTGTTCTAAATTTATATGAGATCCCCTTTGAGATGGCTTAACGGAACGTTTGCTTATTTCAAATAATCCTTAATGAAAACAACATGCGGTGCCTTCGATGAAGTGTACAATCTCTGGCCAAGAATATTAAAATTTCGCGAAGTCGTGCAATCAAATCGAATGTCACTGAGCACATATACATAATATTAAAGATCGAAGAACAAATTTTAAATCAAATCCTAAACCTTCTAAGCATATTGGACGTTTTTGAAGGTGTTAATCTTTAGCCGGGATTGTATTAAGAATCTCTGGAGCATACCTGTTCTGGATACGAACAGCTTAGGCAGCGTGCATAAACCACGTAGCTCCATTTTAGCCTCCTGCGAACCCCTCCTTCCCCCTACGTAGCCCTAAGTGGCTTTTGCCTCTACCCCCCCCCCCCCCCCCACTCCCAGGTTGCGCGTTTTCTCTTGTCAGACTATTGTAAATTACATACGGAGATAATTAAATGAGGGAAATAAATATTCACATGCTGTTGCGAGTTCTGTTCCTCAGCCGAGCGTAGCCTTCTAGACAACCCCCCCCCCCTTGGACCGAGCCACGTAGTTTGTGCACGATCCCTGATCAGTGTATGAGTGGTGAATTTTCTGGTGTATTGCTGAAATATAATCTTTTCTGGTGTCCAGCCGGATGGTGTCATGAAAACACGACATTTTTACATTTATCACGTTATACAGACAGCTGCGCCAGCTGTCGAAGCGTCTTTTCATTATACCATTGGCTTGACACCCGCGAAGTTTACATTTGAGTTTATTATATCTTCCTCAATCCCTTGATCACGGAGAGATCTAAAATATACCGAATATTTTAAGATAGGCCATAAGTATTCAAGTTTCAACAGTGCTGTGAAATTCCCATTAAAACCGGTTAAGAAGATACACTGCCCGCGGAGATGTATAAAAATATTAGATACTATTGAAACTAAACAAAAATACGGATCTTAGCTAAAAACATTGAAAATACTATTTAGTGAAATGCACTCTGTCAGTAAACTAGGCGTGAACTGAATAGTTCGACAACCATCGGCAGGCGATGATGCCCGAAGTGTCGGTTACACTGTCACCACACAGCAGCTTTGATGCCCATGATAAATAACTGAATATGGTTGTATTTCCAATTAAAAGGAAATGTAACTGCAATTGGGGATGTAAGTGCACGCAAGTATGAAGGGCAGAGATAAAAAAAATTCTAATGGGAAGCAGAGATGTATGCGACGTTTGTTTCAATTTATATACTTATATATTTGTTTACTTACAAAGGTTAAATGCATTAATGTATGTAGGGGGAAGAGCTTGTGGTGTTTACGATATATTATTAACTGTATCAGTTACCAGGACCGGGTCACATATAACCTAAAATTTTCTGATAGGAGGTAAGATACAGGAAATTTTATGAAAAACTTGGAGAAAGGTTACACGAAACATAAGAAATCAAGAAATATATCAATCAAATAAATAACCGCTATTTGTTTTTCAAAATCATTCTATCATTAGAAACATTTTAATGAGAATAAAAATTTAATCGGAGGGCAGAGATAAGAAAACATTACAGAGCCAGGCAGAGATGCTATGTTCAAATTCTCACTGTGAGTCGGCTTTTTCAATGTGAATTCTGCTTAGCTCCAACTGCCTGTTGTGGAAGAAGTGGAGAAAAAAAACGAAGGACAGAGCATGTTTTAATATGCAGAAAGGTACTTTTTTGTCACGTTTTGTGAGGAGGTTATCGTTATGCACTTCACAGCTCGTGTAACGGTGTTCCCCCTAGTTTGTATGTATAACAAGCGGCAACGGAATATTGTTCGAGGCTAAGTTACAAGACGACGTTCAGAACACACAGCTCCAGTGAGGTCTGTATCTCGCCGAGTTGGCACCGAGCCCCTCGCTACTTACCTTGATTACCAAGCTGAGTGTTCGACGTGACACTTAGTTCGGCTGAGAGTTGGCCGTACGAGCAGTCTGCAAGAGACGTCTTCGGAACGCTAACAGCAGAATTTCGGAGACGTCTAGGCTCGCTATAATCTGAATTAACAAGAGTGAGTTCTGGCAGTCTGACATCCGCGAAAACTTTGCGCCGAGTTCGGGAACTACTCTGCGCCGTGTGTAAACACGGAGAACGAGGTGGGAGGACCAAGTCCTGGCGAGGCGCATCCGACTCGGAGCCGGGCGCAGCGTCGGCCGTGATGGAAACTTAATAACGGCAGCCGGCGGGAGCTACCACCCGGAGAGCCTTAATTAAAATTAATGATTCAATTAAGACACCGCAACTTAAGGTTGTTCATCACGCCGCACGCACCTCTCTTTGCCTCCTTGACCGCCCAGTTCTTGGAGCGCGTGTAGTGCGGTGTAGGGACATGCGTACGGTACCGACTGGAGTACTGGATTAACGCCGGGTCACGCTTCTCGTTAAGAAAGTGCACTGACAGGTGTGCGAAGATGGAACACTTCACTGAGTAGCTACGCCGGTGACAAGAACCTTGTTCCTCAGAAGCAGTAACTTCAGTAGACAATTATAAGAAAATTGTGAATGACGTGAAAACAAAACATTTCTCTCAAAAATTGAGAATTGTTTTAAGCGATAATTCTCGGAATTTAATATTGTATATAAAACTACATATTCATCTTCACTGTCGTACAGCAGGATATTTTAAGAAGTGCAACTGCGTAGTTTGTAGTCTGCCTGGGTGTTGTTGCTACTTACTACTTAGTGTAAAATTCCAACCTATGCTTACATAGTTCGGGCTTCTACGAGAACGGTAGTATATTGGCCGAAACGTCGGAATTTTAAGGTAAGAAGAGATGCCATCCTTACAGCCTATGAAAACTAAGTTCAATTAAAAAAGCCTTCGACTCGTAGAACATTTCGCATTATCATTTTACAATTAACTTAGTTGATCAGAACACCCCAGGGAACTACAATCAGAAGGTTTCAAAGACTTGCATGTATTACGGAGGGAAAAGAGGCGATTGACCTTAAAAGTAGAGGAGCTGGGCTACAGAACATTGATCGGGTTCTTGTTTCAATATTGTGGAACCCACGGTATGGTTTTCCAATACAGGACACGTGTGTGTGTGGGGGGGAGGGGGGGGAGGAAGAGGGGATTGAAGGGAAAGCAAAATTATTTGCGGACATTACCTGATACGATAAAGAACTTAAGTTGAGGGTTGCTGGAAGACAGGAAGCTACTGAAAACTACTCGGTATGCTTAATGCATAAACTTGAATTTGTGTATTCGTTTTTCGACTGCTGTGCCCCCGTTTAGTACACGAGTAAGAACAAAAGCAAAATTGCCACGAACCTCAACCGTACAATGGGAATAATATACAGAAATGTACAGTATTTTCTTCACCAATCAAGTGGCTTCCAATATTGTCAAACATCGTCACACAATACGTCGTAGAATAAGCGGCTAGCGGAGATTGGGAATAAAAGGCAACAAGGTACTTCCAGGGCCCATTCAACAAGGTAACGATCTATCTTTCACCCGTTTCAGATCTTTAAATTCAGTCTAGATGAATGACAATCTTTCGCTGCCTCTTTCCGTTGGAAGACAATGGAGTAATAAAACAGACATTTGTATATAACTAAAACATGGATACTCGATTTAAAAAAAAACAACAACAACAATTAGTTCTCATTGGGGATTTCCCACAGAAGTGAAAACTTAAAACTGTGCCTATCGTAAGTGCAACACGTCTTACTTATAGCTACAGATATATAGATATACATGTAATGTTAACATTAGCATGGCACTGATAAGCGCCAATTATTAATAATGATTTGGACAATGCTCTTTGCAGGCTTATTTATGCCTAATGTCCTGTTACTGTCATACTCTTGCTAGTTAGTTGATGCCTGTACCTGTATAAAGCCATCAGACCGCTGTCCAAGCGCAACACGTCATACGGTGACGCGAACTCACATGGTTTTACCCGTCCAAAAAACGCCCAACGCACCCAAAGAAGTTTTCGTTTAAAAAATCTGACTTAAAGCACAGACCGAAGGTTGGTCAAATCTTCTCCAAGGAGATATACCAAGCTATTGTGCCGTGGCAGGAAGGCCAATTCCTTTCCTCTGGGGCCTACAGTTGAACGTGGAATCAGAACCACGAAACGTCCCGGCGTATCTCATATAATCAAATACAATTCCTAAAAACTCCTGCTCACCACAGGATTTGATCCCGTGACCGGAGAAAGAAGCTTTAGGAAGTTAATCGCTAAGCTAAAAAACTTTATTTGTAGTATAATTGTGCCAAGTTGTATCAAAATCGGATAAAAACTGTGGGTTTGTATAAATAATATTTGGAAAAAGAAATGAGGATTTATAGGGGAGAGAAAGTTTCATCGCAATCGCATGAATGTAGAACAAAACAAAAGGCTTTTCTTATAATAGATGCAAGTATAATGTATACTTCCACTGCTGTGCAAGCGCATCACGTCATATTTCTAGCTGTAGATATACTGCTATTACAGCATGTCGGTGACGCGATCTTATAAGATTTTACTCTTCCAATAAGCGTTCAACGCGCATATCATATACGCAGCACATCATAACATGTCGGTGACGTGAACTGATAGATTAACCCCCAATCAAAAACCTGGCAACGCGCCTTTAGAAGTTTTCACATCAAGAAACAGCACATCAGATATCATATATAAAACTTGCTCGAAAGCTATGTAGCAAATTGATACGTGTTAGAAGAAGGCATAACCAGTGCAGTGGCATGTTACATACAGTAAAAAGAAACTCGTGGATTTGCCCGAACGTTTTTGTTTTGTTTTTACTGATGGCTTTACGCCTCGTCGACGTCGAGGTCATTAAAGGCGGGAAACGACTGGGGACAAGGAAAGGGAAGGAATTCGGGAATGGCCTTTTGAAGAAAGCATTCCGGCATTTGCCTGGAGTGTTTTTGGGAAACCATGGGGAATTCAAATCTGGATGCCCGGACGGGGATTCGAGCAGCCATTCTCCCGAATGCGAAGCCAGAGCGTTAACCGCTCACCCACCACGCTCGGTCCGCCCGAACGCGATTGCAGACAACCAACACAATAGATCACGTTGTTACTTGTTCGGAGGTTGAGAACCACTAAAAAAGAGCGCAACAGAATGACCCAGCAATCTAGCAATCTGGATATGGACATCACGTATATATACCAATGAAGTCGCCGCGGATACTGGGCGAAATATTTGTAATATAATGTTGAAGGGAGACATCCGTAAATTAGTAATTGATCTAAGGCGTAAGGTACTGTACGTAAAGGTATTGTATCACGCTAGCGGTTAGGGACGGTTCTGCAGGGTATAGTTTTATTTACTATGTGTAGTGTCAAAATGGAATAGCATAATTTAAGTTATGAGAGTGCTGAAGGTAAATAATTTATCTCGAGGAGTTTGCATCATACAAGTGTTTGTACGCAAACTGGCACCATCGTATGATTTCCACCATCAAAGTAAAGATCTCTTTCTTAAAGAAAGTTAGTATGGCTTGAAGAGAGCAGTAGCGTGTGGAAGTAATTAGCAACATATCAACCATAATTCTAATACATAAAAATTTACACGAAAAAATGTGGAATACATCAAAAAGCACCAGAAAATTACGGCAGATAAATTTTACCAGTATTGTCTTTCATTCTTTCTACTCTGTTCGTTTAATACACCAATAATAAATAGCTTCACAAAATATTAGATTGAGAATAACGTAAGAATTGAGACAAACACGCGAATAGGATATCTTTAACCAGTCAGGAACTATATGTTAAGATGAATATATTGTTAATTTTTGATGTTGTCAGACGTAATGCAATATCCTATATGTTTCTATATGTATCAAAATCGGTGTCAGCAAAGAAGTGGTGCTTCTGCTAAGTGTTTACTTACCGTTCGTTAACAATAGAATCGTACGAAGTATTACATCCAGATTTTAACAGAACTCGATATTTTGAGGTAGAGTCAGCATTATCTATTCCGATAGTAAAGATTTGAGAATATGGTATTCTCCAATAAGGTTCATTACGATAAACTTCACTGTGTTTAATAAAGCAACATTTTACTAACGACAAGTGCTTGTTTATGAATATTAAAGTAATTTCAACAGCAATTTCATCAGTATTTTAGAGTTTCGTTTACTCTAGAGCTTTTCATTTTACGGTCATTGGTATTCCTACTGTTATGTTTATGATATATGAGACAGAAACTGCATTCCACATGGTTTCATAGAGTTGTGTAAAACCGCTTGTTCTGGGTGGCTGGAATGCTTGTTACTATGCATTCAGCTGCTGATTGTCAGTGTTTGATATTTCTATTCAGAAGCGAGTGAACTTCGAGTAACTAATGATCTTACAAGATTTTTAAAATTAATGCACGATACACTGCTGTGTCAAGGAATCCGTAGGTTAATCTATTACACTGTGATTAGAAGCAGTACTGAATACCTCATTCGGCCTTGACAACCGAGAGGATGCGGATTCGATTCCAAGTCCAGTCATTTCAATTTTCCTCGTTTTTCCGAAATCACTCCACTTAAAGGCCGCGATAGTTGCCTCAAAAGGCTATGTTCAGAGGCACTTAATCAAAGATAGCTAAAAGTCAGAGAAAAGTTTGCCAAAGGACTGAAACAATAGTGATTTTGCCTTTCGATAATCCGCATGAACCCCAGTCTAGCTGATGCGCTCATAGCGATCACTTCCGTGTTCCGGAGCTTAGTCAGTCTCGTAAACAGTCAAGTGAACTTACAGTCCGTCAGTGCAGTGAAGAGTGTATAACTAGGCTTCAATAATTAGCATCCACTGAGAGCCTGGGCCGTGCCCTAACATGGAAGAGCCTCCAGACACGGGGCAAATAATCAACGCGGCACTGCAGTCGTGTTATTTTCCAGAAACAGCCTCTTCAGCCCCGCCGATGATGCACTTCCAACAAGGAATCCAGCCACAGCCATCTCATCTTCAGCCGCTCAACTTCCCAGGTAACGACGCTGCTTCTGCAAGTTGTTCCTCGATCGCAGTGTTGAACAATGTAAATTCGGAAGAAAGAACTGTTAAACGGTCTCGTATAGAGGGAAACCCTACTGAGCTACCGAACGAGGAAATGTCCACTGAAACATTAAACAATCCAGTGAGTGTGCCCCAGGAGTTAGCTTCCATGTCATCAGTGGTGTTCTACCCAACTACTTCAGCCGCAGAATTAGATCATCAATATGATAGCCGTGATCCAACCCAAACCACATCAAACGAGGGTACGGGCATGGATATCACAAGCATTCCCGCGGATTGTGAAGGAGTTCAAAGTATATTATCGAACAATCGGAACTCTACTAACCAAAATAGTATCCCCCAGTTGCCAAGCCCCAACTTAAATTCCAATAAAGACAGAAGCAAGAATAACCGATATAGCCGCACAGACACGGGTCCATACTTAGTCTTTGTGGAAAGTGTGGATAAAAATATTGGTAGACTTCACCCCATGTCAATAGGGAAACTTCTTTATACACATAGCCCAGCACATAAGCATGACATTATCAATATCGTAGCGGCCGGGAGAAATAGGTTAAAAATCGAAACCAATTCAGCAGCCTCTGCTAACTTGTTGGTTCAATCTACAGTTTTCAAGGACAGAAACTTAGAAGCATTCATTCCAAATTTTTTGATAAACAAACAAGGTATTATCAGGGACGTAGACACCTCCCTGTCAGAAGAAGAAATCCTACAGGCGATAGAAAGCCCTTGACCCAGTTATCGCAGTTAAACGGTTTACCAAGAAGAACTCATACCAAAATAATGATAGGAGAATACCGATACCAATATGCATGATCACCTTTAGATCACAATCCCTCCCGGACCACATAGCAATCTTTGGAGCACGTTGCCCGGTCGAACCTCATGTCCCACAAATTCTCGTCTGTGATAATTGTTTACGATTTGGCCATCGTATAACTCAATGCCGCAGCGCTCCCCGCTGCTAATAAGTGCGGAGGCCCACATACTATGGAGTCGTGTGCCAGCACAGCAGATCCACAGTGTGTGCATTGTCACGGTCCTCATTTATCCAGTGACAGAATATGTCCTGTAATTGTTCAACAACAAAAAGCACGTGAGGCAGCGGCCCATAATAAAGCCTATCCTATGCCGAATTGGTATCCCACCCATCGTCAGACATATTCGCAGGCAGCCAGCGCCGCTCCGCTCTGTTATGACGAAAAGCAATTCCCCCCGCTCTCTCCAATTGCAGTGCAGCCACCTAGTTTAGCCTCAACAAATACTTTCCAAAACTGTCCTATGATCCCTATCCAACAAAATCAAGAGTCTCGTCACCAAAGTAAAGTGCTCTCTCCAAACCAACTGATATATACTACTACTACCGTCGGCCGCAACAAACAAAGGCCAGCAACCCCAAAAGCACAAAAGTCCAATTACCCTCCTGTTTACCAAATAATGTATGTACACCATCATATACCAATAACACCTATCACACAGAATCCTTACCCTCCTCAACCCCAGTATAAGGAAAAGTCCCCCTCGCCCGAAAAAGTAGCACTCATACAGAAGATATTGCAAATGATCCTGAAGATGATTCAAGAATGTCAAGCAGCTCCATCTGATTCCTCCCAACTCGACCCACTTTCGTCACCTTCTTACCAACCTAGCAGGAACCAACTACTTCCTAATGGCGATAAAACTTATGCAATTGGAACGCTCGATCTGCTATTGCCAATAAAGACATCCTATCTAAGGAATTACTCGGAAACAACGTAACAGTAGCAACTATCAGTGAAACCTGGTTTAAGCCACATGCCCCTATCCATTTCAGGGGAATATAACATCATCAGGGAAGATAGAACTGACGGAAAGGGAGGCGCGGCACTCTTAATAAAGGAAAACATTTCTATTCCAACAAATACAGATAAAATGGGGAGTAAAAGAAGTACAGGCTGTAGCCGCGGAAATAGTAACACCTACGGGTGCCTACACTATATTATCACTATATAAACCACCACATGTGAGGGTCAGCTGTAACGAATGGAACCATTTGTGGGCGTCGCTTCGTACCCCGTTTCTGATCTGTGGTGATTTTAACGCCCACCATACTGCTTGGGGCAATGGCACATCGGACGCAGACGGAAGATCATTATTAAATTCTATAGAAGACTATAATCTAGTCATTTTAAATGATGGCTCACCCACACTAATTCCGACTCCCTACAGACGCCCAACATCGGTAGACATTTCTATAGCCTCACCAAATTTCCACGCGGTAGATAAATGGGAAACAAAAAGATAACATTGGGATCGGATCATTTCCCAATTTACGTAACAATAGGAATGGAGTTAAACCCGCGAACTAGATATTATGCTAGTATTCCCTGGCGTATCCAGGAAGCCTCGTGGTCTACGTACAGAAAGGTCATCTCAGAGGAATTAGCCAATCTTAATCCTAATCTATCTGTAAAGGATTCTTACGACGCTCTGATATCAATTATAAGTAGGGCGGCGATGAAGTCGATTCCTCGCCGTAAAACTACTGAAAATTGCAAAAAATACAAAGTGTTCTGGTGGGATTCAGAATGCTCCAAAACAGTTGCAAAACGTAGGTTGGCCCTGAGTAGTTATCGTAAAGTACAGAAGCTCGAAAGTTATTTCGAATATTAGCAGGTGGATGCTCAGACAAAAAATTTATAAAACGGCGGAAGAAAGAGGAATGGATTAAATACTGCAACGGCATAAATAAGGATACAAGCATTTCAGACGTTTGGAAGAAAGTTAGAGCTTTAAAAAAAATAAACTCAAATCGACCCGTAGAAGCTGACCCGGTCTGGTTGGAAGAATTTACAGATAGGATAACACCATCCTCATGCATTACGGCTCCGATGAGCATACCTGAATCGGAAGAGGAACACTCTCATCCAATGATGACCCCTTTCTCTAGAATAGAACTAGAAAAAGCCTTATCAACAAACCAGAACACTTACCCGGGTATTGACAATATCCATTATCCAATGCTTACAAATCTGCCGTCAGAAGCCAGAGATTTACTTCTCCACATTTTCAATGAAACATGGACAAAAAATGAGTTAATGGAGGATTGGACAACACAGGTTATTTTACCGGTCTTAAAACCTGGAAAAAATCCACTACTACAGGCTTCGTATAGGCCAATAGCTTTATCATCGTGCGTAGGGAAGACTCTAGAGAGAATGATTAAGAACCGCCTGGAATGGTGGTTAGAGGCGAACGATTTACTCCCTCAATCACAATTTGGATTTCGCAAAGGGAGAGGGACAATAGATAATTTAACTATTTTGACAACGGATATCACTGATTCTTTTAAAAGAAGAAAACTGTACGGGACTCTCTGTTTTTAGACATTTGTTCGGCTTATGATCATGTGCAAATCCCTATCCTAATGGAAAAAATAAAAAGATTGGGGCTTCCAGAGAGGCTAGTGTATGGCATTAACACCCTGTTGGGGGAAAGAACAATCTTCATACGATACAGGGATCATACCATAGGACCAAGAAAACTCTATACAGGACTACCTCAAGGGTCTATTCTGAGTCCATATATATTCTATACGCATGGGATTTGGAAAGAGTAGTTAATCCAAACACCCGAATCCTCCAATATGCGGATGACATCTGTATATATTGTATGGCGGCTACAATGGAGGAAGCGTTATCCAACCTAACAATTACGATGATGAACATGGACAAATGGTTTAAACGGAATGGGCTACAAATCTCAACTGAAAAGTCCTCAGTGATAATATTCACCAGAAATCGATTAGATCTTAACGAAATCAGAACAGTCAGAATAGGAATCTACTCATTTACAGTTAAATCCAATAGTTCGCTTCCTGGGTCTAGTGCTGGACTCCAAACTCAGTTGGATTCCCCACATTACTCAAATAGTTAATTCCTGTAACCCAGCTTTGAACATTATACGAAGCGTAACACGGATATGGTGGGGTGCAAATCACAACACCATCTTAACAATATACAGAGCCTTAATTCGATCTAAAATAGATTATGGAAGCATTCTATACAGCAACGCAAATACTCGAACCCTTTCCATGCTGGACAAACTCCAATACAGCTGTATACGAACCTGTCTGGGAGCCATGAGATCGACTCCCACTAACGCCCTACTGGTTGAAGCCCGGGAGATGCCCCTGAATATCAGACGAAACTGGCTGGCTAGTAAATATATTCTGGAAAGGCTAGCATACAGGAATCATCCAATTATCTCGAAATGCAAAGCTTTGTATAACCATGGATACATCACAGAGCATCATAGACTGGCTGAAGTCTTCCACAGTTACAGAGAGTGGGAAAAATTGGCAGACAGAATTATTCCAACGAAGATATTTCCCCCATATGAGTATTATTCCAGCACTAGCATGGTACAGATACCAATATATTACATAACTCCTGAGACCAACCAACATGTCACCTACAAACAAGCAGTAAGGAAATACCTGGAGGACAATTGGAATTATTCGTTTTTTATATATACGGACGGATCCAAAATAGACTCAGGGGATGGAGTAGGCTGCGACTTTTATTGCCCGAGGACCAGGTATCAAGAAAAGTATAAATTACCATCGAATACATCCATTTATACTGCAGAAGCCATCGCTATATTAAGAGCACTTGAGCACAGCTTGACATTGACTGAGACGAGTTTTTTAATAATCTCTGACTCGCTTAGCGTGCTGAACTCCATCCAAAGAAAATTTTTGGGCAAGAATACCAATCAATTTATAGTTAAGATTGTGGAGACATATCTAGAATTGTCCAGAAGAAATAAATCCATAAACTTCCTTTGGCTAAAAGCACATGCAGGGGTTCCTGATAATGAAACAGTGGATCAAATGGCAAAGACAGCCGCTAGAATAGGAGACACCTTAGATATCCAGCTTCCGTACACTGACTACCTCTTCAAAATAAAAACAAAGGCTCTGAACAAATGGCAAACTGAATGGGACTCCAGCAAAAGCAGGAAGGGACAACATTATGGATCGATTCAACCCCGAATACCATCCCGCCCATGGTTCTTCAACTTTCCGGATCATAGAGGCGTCATTTCCACTATAATTAGAATGCGCTTTAACCATGGTTTATTCCCCCAGCATTTACATCGGATACACATCCTAAATACTGATATTTGTGATTGCGATAGAGCAGAAATAGGGGATATTAATCACGTAGTGTTTTCATGCCCCAAATATAAACAACATCGAAAAAGATTTATAAAACAACTAGTCAACTATGGAATACCTCTCCCAACAAGCATTAGCTGTCTATTGCACTGTAACAACGTGACCATATACAAGTTGCTAAGTAACTTTGTAAAGTCAACTAAAATAAAAATTTAGAAGTGAAAAACTAGTTAATTGTAAGGATTTTAATCATTGTAATGTCAAAAACAACAACTATAAGGAACTAACAATAATTTATCTTTCTGTATATTTCACTGAATCATTTGTAATTATGTGTGAGCAATTGTATTTAAACTTAATGTGTCAAACCCCTTTAGGGGATAAACAAAAATGTTCCTTTCTGATTAATCAGTTTACCTTGTTCTATCGTTTATATGTTACTAATCATGTCAAGTCTTGCTCTCTTACATATACGTCAAATGTATGTAAAATGTTTATATATGTATGTACAAATGGATGATGGTTGTATAGTGCCTAGGCGCTTAAAGCCATATAAAAATTAATAGTAATAAAAAAAAAATCCGCATGCAGCTAGGAGGAACTAAGAAACTATTACACTGAAGAGCCAAAGAAAATGGTATAGGCATGCATAAGTAAACACAGAGATATGTAAACACAGAGATATGTAAACACTCCGTGTACAGCGCTGCGGTCGGCAAAGCCTATATATGACAACAAAACGTGCCTGGCGCCTGCGTTAGATCGGTTACTGCTGCTACAATGGCAGGTTATCACGATTTAAGTGAGTTTGAGCGTGGTGTTATAGTCGACGCATGAGAGATGGGACTCAGCATCTCCGACGTAGCGACGAGTTGGGGATTTTCCCGTACGACCATTTCACGAGTGCAGCGTGAATACAGGGAATTCGGTAAAACATCAAATCTCCGACATCGCTGCGGCAGGAAAAAGATCCTCCCAGAACGAGACCAAAGACGACTGAAGAGAATCGTTCAACGTGACAGAAGTGTAACCCTTCCGCAAATTGCAGCGTATTTCAATGCTCGGCCAACAACAAGTGTCAGCGTGCGAACCATTCAACGAAACATCATCGATATGGGCTTTCGGAGCCAAAGGCCCACTCGTGTCCCCTTCCTGAGTGCACGACACAAAGTAATGTCAACACCGACATTGGACATTTGATGATTGGAAACATGTTTCCTGGTTTGACAAGTCTTGTTCCAATTATATCGACCGGATGGTATAGAGACAACCTCATGAATTCATGGACCCTGCATGTCAGCAGGGGAGTGTTCAAGCTGGTAGAGGCTCTGTGGTGGCGTTGGGCGTGTGCAGTTGTAGTGACATGGGACCCCTAATACGTCTAGATACGACTCTGACAGGTGAAACATACGTACGATCTCCTGGCTGATCACCAGCGTCCATTCATGTCCATTGTGCATTCCAACGGACTTGGGCGATTCTAGCAGGACATTGCGACCCCCCACGCGTCCAGAATTACTGCAGTGTGGCTCTAGAAACACTCTTCAGAGTTTAAAAACCTTCGCAGGCCACCAAACTCACCAGACATGAACCTATTGAGCATATCTGTGATGCCTTGCGACGTGCCGTTCAGACGAGATCTCCACTCTCTCGTACTCTTACGGATTTATGGACAGCCCTACAGGATGCCTGATGTCAGTTGCCTCCAGAACTACTTCAGAAATTAGTAGTTTCCATGCCATGTCGTGTTGCGGCGCTTCTGCGTGCTCGCGGGAGCCGTACACGATATGAGGCAGGTGGACCAGTTTCTTTGGCTCTTCAGTGTATTTGCTGGTATTTGATGATGTGGCAGCTATGCAGCTGTGACTTGATTGAGTTAGTTTCGGAATTAAAAGAATCTGCATTCCTTTGGAAAGGTAGGTTGCGTGAATAGTCCAGGTTATTGATGCACGAAATGAGGCGGTTACACGGTTCTATCGTATTTTTAACCACATCACCTGTACTTTACTGCCGAAGGATGGGCAGGGGAGTGTTGTCAGAGACTCAGAATGATCAGATCCGTTTGTAGGAAGCAAGGCGAAGTGCATCTGGCCTGGCAAAACTTGCCTGTGCTCCCCGTAGAGATATTCTGCTTATGTTTTCTGCGTATTGGATACCACTGGCCGTTTACATGTCTACGCTTCGCTACTGCCCTGTTGGTGTTTTGTAAGGCCAGTAACGTATCTGGGAGTACGCTTTGGACGAATGCGGTGTGAATGAACTTCTGATCAGAAGAGGCCAATAGCATCCGTATTATATCTGAGGGGTTAAGGCAACTGAATTAGTTCGACAAAAATATCGGTCTTACCTGTTATAGCGGAGGTTTGTTTCGCTTGGAGGCACAAATCGAGTAAAGTATAAAACCTATTTTTTTGTGAGAGAAGCTGCACTTCTGATGATTTGAGTACATTTGAAACACTTGTTCCTTGTTAGGCTTCAGCAGACATACCATTTACTCTCATTATGAGAATTGGAATATAAAACTCTATACTTTACTCCTTTTTAAGAGCAAAAACACCACAGAAAATTACCAACTGTCCTATTCCCTTTATCATACACGAAAAGATTCGAATTTATACTTGCTTCATATAGAATTTTGTAATAGTGAAACATAAGTTATAATTACTCAGACGTCTTTAGCAAAAGAGGCGGTTAGAACGCAACTTTGATATTTACTAGGAACAGGTTCCTTTGAAATGTGGAGTTTTATCTCCACCAATTCTGTGAAAAAGTTCTCTTATTTCAGCACCAAACAAACTACAGTTTGCAGATTACACAGCGCTGCGTTGCGTTTCATGAATGAATGTAACAATACTTGTAATGCACTTTTTATTACTTTCATATTTTAGTTTATATATATTTTTTTTAAAAAAATTGTAGGCATACTAACGTCTAATACAGTAAAAAATACCAGTTTTAACGCTGCTTTCGCAAGTCAGAGGTTCCTAGTTGCTCAGCTAAAAATAAATGTAAAATAACGCTTTATGAAGTTCTCCGTCCTTCACGTTGCAGCAAAAAGATTAAGTTGTCATCATGCTCCAGCTTGCATTTGAAATGCAAAAACTGAAATAATGACCTCTGTAATATGACGTCAGAGAATTAAAAGGAAATTAAAAATAAATATTAACAAGTTACGATATGACGCGTAACATTAGTTTTAATCCTGGCAGGGACCGAGTATCTAGTGATAACAGTGGAACTACTTTCATCCACATGAAGTACTGTTTTCATAAGATTAGATTCACGAAAATATCTTAAACGATTCTTTTTTTTAAATTAAATTAGTGCTATGCTTTTCTGTAACGTCTAATGCTTATTCATTTTGATCAACCTAAATTTCAATCACATCAAAACCTTTACTGGCATTGCTGCCCGAAAATTAAAGCTTTTACCACACATATCTATGGGAAAACAATTGAACGAAAACATCTACATCTAAATAACAGAAACATATATAAAGAAATTAATAATTAAAATGCTAATTTAAACGGAATACATATTTTCGTTTAGTTTTCCGGTAACTCGTTTCTTCGAGAATGCGTAACTAAATAATAATATTATTTAATAACGCTCATAAACTCTACAGTGTTGTAATACCTGTGGCTGTTGATACTCATGCAACGCAGGCTGGCTGCGTGACGCCGGAGTTACGGAAATGGCTACACGATGACTAAGCTTAGCCTTCTATTAGTATTCATATATGTATTTTCTATGATTGCTATTGCAAATATGGAACATCAATCTAAATAAATATTGCAAAGAAGATGTATCTGTCACGCATACCCAAGTTCGTCCTTAAAGCTATACAGCTGCTTGCTAAATACACACCCTTCTAAGAATTAGTACGACTGAACCGTCAGCTGCGCCTGGCTTAGTATTCTAAAACAAACTGCTATCAGAGTTCACGACATGAAAAGTGTGTTTTTGTAATGCGTGAACGTATTTGTTCGTGTATGGTTTGTGGGGTGGGGCGAGCTGCGCAGTGCGGTGACTCGACCCCGCCCGCGATATGATAATTCAGACGGGGTCGCGATATTAGTCAGGCGGACCCCATTCACGCCACCGGCCTTTTGTTCTCGAATCCCAGAACGGGGCCCGGACAGTGGAGACCGCAGCAGGAAATAGCTACGCACAGCTAACACGGAATTTCCATAACAATTGGTAACTTCTCCCGTAAGCAGAATGTATCGATATTAAAAGAGAAACATCGGTTTCGTCCCTCTGATTACCACCGTTCACAATCCTCTCGACATTACGCCACTGGCTCCGAGGCCGGGAACAATTGTTCTCTCGCTGCCCATTAGCATGTAGTGCGCATGTTAGTTTGTCGCCTGATTGGCTTTTGCTTGTGACAGTACAATAGGCGCATTGCTTAGTGTGCTTCCGAAGATCTGTTCATACATAACGCTGACTGCCATCAACTCCAACTTCGATCTTCTTTTCTTGAAAACAATAACTCGTTAAGGTTTTCTCGGCGTTGAATATGAATAAAATCTTCTCGGGTAACTAACTTGACATGACTTGACAATGACGGCAGAGCAACTGACCGCCTAAACGTCATGTTAGCGATGGACTCACTTGGCTAATTACCCGAAAAGATTTTATTCACAATACTTCGTTGTTTGCATGATCTCTTTAATCTGATTTGATTTTGACGTGGGCAGGCCTAATGTGTTAGAACTTGTGGGTTTCTTAAAATTTACTGCCATTCCTTTTTTAAAGCACCTTACCTTCAGAGATTTGGTATTAATATGTTGGAATGTACACCTAGCCATTCTGTAGGTGTAGATTTTAAAGTACCAGATATTGTTCTTATTGTGCCACTTAGCTGAATATCGATCTTTTATGTGTAACTGCTACGTAGCCATTAAGGATTGCAATCCAGCAGTTTTTTCAATCCCGCGGGATTTTTAAGGTATTTGCACCAATCCCGCGTGATTGGCATATATTTAAAACAGAGTAATTTAAAGGGTTAATAAATTGAGCAATAAACGTCTGTCATTTAAATTAATAAATCAATTTTAACGTTAAATGATAAAAATTAAGTTAGCAATATTTTAATTGGAAAAATTACATTAAATTTTTTTAGCATGTCTTAAGTAAACTTCGACGTTCAACATTTTCTAAATAAATTTTTAAATAAATAATCAGAAATGGAAAATATTCAGTCTTAGGTCATATTATGTCCCTTACAATACATCACATCAGTTTAAAACCATGGTATGCATAATGGCCAAATCACCAGTTTTTTAATTTTGAATAAATGTTCTATAACACCGAGAGCAAGCATTCTATTTCACAATGTGAAGTGAATATACTCTGTAAAGTGTAGACTTGGCTCAGTACAAAATTTCATAACTTTTTGTTACTGCAAGCACCGAACTTGGCCTATTTTTTCAAGAATTGTTTTTGTGGGATTCATTATTATGTCTCCTAATTCCTTGATTGATCTTATAGACGATTCATTGTTATTAAAAGAAACTACTCACCAAGACGTAAACTGTCAAGTAATTCAGTTTTACTTTAAGTAGCGTAAGGACTTTTTTAGAGTGGATTTTTTTTTTTTTATGCAAGAAAGGAGACTATCTCGGCGTATGATTGTAGTGAAGTCCTCACGGGTGTATCGCCGGATTGCGTTGTAAAAACACGAAATTTCACACGTGAAGAAGATGGCGGAGGCAGCCGTCGAAGTATGGTGTTCTTACAACACAATTCGGTGATACAGCCGTGAAGACTTCATAAGTTTTTTTGCCTTTAGTCGAAATAATAACAAGGAGTTGAAAGGGCACATAATATTCACACAAAAATAATGTATTGAGGCGATTGACCAAATCAGCCCAAGAGGGATTAATCGAAAGCCAAAGCAGCACATGTAAGCAGGCGGCTTTCGTCCAAGAATGTGTGTTTCAAACGCACTGGGGCGGCAGCCAAAACAAGTCAAAGAATATACAATTGTCTTTTGATAGCTGCTAAATAAATAGGTATTCGATAACATTAGTTTCATATCAACGAATAATCAAATTTTCAGCAGGAAATAAGGAAATTGTCACAATAACTTTATCTGCAAATACAGAAAATGGGAATAATGAAACCGTGAATAAAATCTTTAACTGTATAGTTTAGATAAAGTGTGCAACACAAGAAATGCTTATTATATAGTTAGAAAATCGTACTAAATACGCAACATTACTCAAATTATAGGAATGTACTCAAAAGAAATGTAAGTTTTAATGAATACGTTAAAGTAGATCTATTTACTTACGAATGACGAAGGTTGACAAAAACAAACGTTTGTTCACACGAGTGAAAGGGTACAGGCAAATAGTGCAATACATCCGATAGAAACCGAGTGGGGCAGCGAGTCACGCAGACTGACACACGTTTTCGTCCCTTTATGCGGATTGAGGATCCACTTAATTTTGTGCGGGATCCACCAGACTGCCTAATGTTGCGGGATCCTGCGGGATTGCTTGATCCCGCTTTGCTGGATTGCAATTCCTAGAAGCCATACTGGACTGCAGTATTCAGCAAGTGAGTATACTAGGGCAAGAGGTGAAGACGTGATGTTCTGAGAGCTACTGCATATGCTTTCCTGTAGACTAGTTTCAATCCTGACAAACTAGCAACACTAACCCAAGACTCTAGATAGGCTCTTGGATTCATGCTACCTTAGAAAAATTGGACGATACTGAACCTTGTAAGACCACGCCACAGCAGATGCAACTACTGGGTGCACAATTTGGGAATAATAGAGAATCCCTTTTGTAACTGTGGAAACCACAACGAAATCGTCATGGAATACACTCTTAGAGGATTCAGTGGTACGATTCAGCAGCTTCGTGAAGTAACCCCTGAGGCATGAATGTTCTCGATATCAACCTGTAGAAACAGCTGCATCTCATTTCATCTATTGTAATTTAATATAATTATTATTTCTTTATCCTTGAGCAATACGAAATAAATAAAATGTATGAACTCGCAACCTAATGTTGCACAAACGTATATCTCTAGTTTGTGTATAATAACGGATAATGATCTTGCATTGTGAATCAAAATTCCTAAAAAATCTTTTTCTACACTTATACCCTGTGAAATTGTGGATGGAAGGGTGAGCTATGCAGTAAAATTAATTTCGCCTCTGTTCACTGCAACTCATTATGGCAGGAGGAATGAAGGATTACGTATAAGCATTACTGCGATACTTTTATGTCTCTCATTTTCATCTCTTCTCTCATTGCGACCCATAAAGTGAGTATACTGTGTTCGGTAGGAACCTGCGTACCCAGTCTGCCATATAATCCCTCCTAACCTCAGCACTAGGTTGGTTATACTTTCGTAAGGGTATAACAAACGGTCACAAAGCGAGCACCGACCCTGCTGGTTGAACTATAACACTGGGAGACGCGGGTTAAAATTCTCGTCCGTCCATTCAGATCTCAGTTTTCATGGTTTTACGATTCAATCAAGGCAAATGTCAGGATGGTTCCTTCAAAAAGCCATAGACCAATTTGTTTTTGTTTTTTTGTCTCCCATGTACCCTACAGTTTTTAATGACCTTGACGTAGACGAGGTAGAAAGCCCTTGAAATTAAAAAGAAAACAAAGTGAGCGTGTCTGCTTTGCACTTTGTCAATACTACTGATCTATTATTTATGATGTGGAACATACTCAGCTTAACATTAGTAAACGCCAGGATCCATGAGATTTTTATAAGCAGTTTCTTTTGTAGAAGCATACAATTTTGTAAAATTCGATCTTTAAAATGTGCATGAAAGATTCGGTTTGTCTACTGCCACTCCAAAAATAAGCTGGCCTCATAAAATAACCAAAGAATTCGAAAAAAATCTGCACCATTGGAGCCGCAAGAGAAACAATAGAATCTTCTCTAATATCGCATGTCGTGGTATAAAATCTTTCCCTGCAATACAAATACATGAAACCGAATCAATAACATTCATAGTCTTGTAAAGTGCCAAAGCAGGTGTTTTGAAACGGTTGTAAGCAGTAATTTTCTGGCCGACACAGCCAGCGGTTTGTGCTGATCCTCGAGGCAGATGGTGTGGGAGGATAGTCAGGTACGAGTCGGCTGTGCAAACAGGAATCTTATTAACATGACGGAGCGGTCTGAATGGCTGAGGCGCCTGCCACAACTCCATTCTGCAGCACCAATCCTGCCCCGCCGCGCCCCGCCGGGCGGGCATTATTCGTAGAGCGCGAGCAGACATTCCAAAGGCAAAGCCGGGATCTGAAGCACTAAGGCACCAAAATTCTGGAATCGTCCCATTCAAGAATAAATTGGTGTCATAAATCAATAACGTAAATATTTCCAGTGCCAGAAATTCGGACACATGTGCCCGAAAAAGTAAAAGAGAACTGCTTCTTAAGAAGTACGATAACAAGCGACGGAAAACGTAAATTTGATACTAATAGCGCATTAAGACTATCGTCTAAAACATTCTCCAAATTGAAGATAAGTGTTTTTTATTAAATATTGACACGTAATCTGAGGGAACTTTTTCAAAATTTATTTACGGAATACAATATTTTTTGAGATGAAACTAAGATATTACAGTATATGGATTGGATAAAAATTATACCAGAAACCACGAGCCATAGAAGTTCTCTGCGTACAATATGAAACTAATACGATTAAAGGAAATAATGGCTACAAAAAGAAGTTGGTATCACAATCTCACAAAAAGAAGGATCGGTACGTTGGATCACATTTGATGTTGTAACGTTAGTTGGTAGAAGCTATGAGTGAAAGGAAGATATGTGGAGGACACCAAAAAAGTGGTTGTGAAATATATGATTTAGGATGAAAGTTACAATTTTTATACAGATACGAAGGGATCAGGACAGAATGAAAACAGACTGAGAACTTCGCAAAACGTTATTAGATAAAATTAATAAAATTTTTGCTTATGGCTTTACACCACATCGCCCGTCGAGGTAATCAGAGGTGAGAAAGGACTGGATAAAATGAACCGAAAAGAATTTGACTACGGCCTTTTGAAAGAGCCATCCCGGATTCACCTGGAGTGATTACGAGAAAAAATGTAAAACCCAAATGAATAGGCGTTTTTTTAAAGGGCGTAAACGGCATTTTTTTCACATTTTGTCTTTTCTGGCATTTTTTTGTTTATAAGGATAGAGCTAACAGTTTCTTTTGAAAATGCACAGTCGTACATGTTAAAGTAATATATTTCAAATGAATTTTTTTTATTTCTTTTTTTTTTTTTACTTACTGCTTTATGCCTCGTAGAAGTCATTGGAGGCCGGATCGAATTAGCGACAAGGAACGGGAAGGAATTCAGTCATGGCCTTTTGAAGGAAGCATCCCGGTGTTTACCTGGAGTGATTTGGGGAAACTATGGGAAACCCAAATCTGGAGGCCCGTACGGGGATTCGAACTGGCGTCCTCCTCCAATAAAAATACCATATAACCTAAACAAAAATTTCAAACAAGACTTCTGGATTGTTTTTTTCCTAGTTTTCCGAAAGGTTGGTCACGTACACCCATTCAAAAAACACTGGTTCAAATATGGATGGCACGATGGAGATTCAAACCTTGCAAAATGTGAAGCCAGAGCGTTACTGCTTCTCCCACCACGTTCGGAAACATTCAGAAAAAGGAAATTAATTAGCCAGTCTTCTCGTTAAACACATATTAATTAATAATACATCGTAAAATTTTACCGCTCGGAGAAACCCCCTGCTAGTTGCAGAACTTCTAATCTTTTAAATGGTAAAAGGAGGAAGTTGTATATACAGTATAAATCTTGCAGTCAGGTATCAGTGCAACTCTTCGATGTATATCACCCAGTCAGTAAGAATGTAAGTATATTAAAACCTAATTCGCTGTATACTTTGTTTGATTTTTTAATTAGCTATTTTATTTAACCCCAAAAAATTCTGTTCAATTCTGAAAGATACGTCCTGTGCTATGGAAAATGTTTTCAGTAGTGTCTTCTGATAATTACGTATATGTGATGCACTATCCATTAAAATTTACTGATGATGGGAACAGGGCTTTTCAGAAACACAACTTCAATGAGAGACTCCATTTATTCATTAGAGATGGAGTACACTGAATCACTCTTTCTTTACTATTCCCTTCAACCAAGAACGATCAGTTTCAATCACATCAATTCATTTGATTCTATCTAGACTGGTATCCATTCCAACTGCCATGCGATACAATACTCGCTTGTAGTTATAGCCCATCCTTTCGGCGTATTCCTGGCATATGGGAATCTTTTATATCTTTCTTATATCAATTAATCAACATTCAAATCCTAGCTCAGATCATTCAACGATGATAAGTAAATATTGTCTTTTACCTTGTCGTGCTCTTTAAGACTTCACATCAGGAAGTGAATACGTTTTTTGATGTCTTTTTGTTAAGACGAATTTCAACTCACATTCGGGAGGACGGCGGTTCGAATCCCCCGTCCGGGCATCCAGATTGGGTTTTCCATGGTTTCCCCAAATCACTCCAGGTGAATGCCGGGATGCTTCCTTCAAAAAGGCCATGGCCGAATTCCTTCCCATTCCTTGCCCCCATCCTTTCCCGTCTCTAAAGACCACGTTCTTAAAAAGGACGTTAAACTGTTAAAAAAAAAAAAACGAAATTTTAACGCTCGACAATCCGGATATAATTAACTATCTTTCTTTTTACTTTCTGAAAGAAAGCTTCATACTCTAGATGAAAGTCTTTTATAATATCTTTTTAAAAAAGAACATGAAATCTTTCTGCAGCATTTCTTAAATTCCTCTACTCTGTACACATATATCAAACTATAAAACATTAAAATGACAAAACTTCAATATCACTAATGTTATCTATGGTCACAGCCATAAATATTTTCCGTAATTCAAATACCTTTCAAATTCTGGTCTCTGCTACAGGTGCCATTTCTCATCTCATTTTATTCATATCAATAATCATCCTCTATCGTAAAACTCAACTTTTTTCTGGCTTTCAGAGATTCTTCAAAACATCTGTTTAGTATTTCATATTAGCACTTTATACATATTGTAAATAAAGTAAATATTTTTCGATCTTATTATTACACTTCACAAAGCAACGAAACGTATGGCCGTTACAGAGTCTATTAACTTCAAACAAATTAATGAAACGCTGTTTTGTAGAAATGTGAATTACGAAGAATAATTTTTTAATATAAAATTTTGTTCAACAGTGATAGGATGTCTCAAAATTCAGTATAATTTTTTTTAATATGCTTAAAACAATAAAATCACTGCCCAACAACTCAATATCAATGTAAAAAAAAGCGTGTGATTAGTTGTCTCAAAATTTTTATTTCTAGCTATTCGTAAAGGTGGAGTTTTACGCCGTCGAAAATTGTTTTTATCACCTTCTATTAGAGCAGAAAACCTTTATTCTACCATCACATACTTAATGAATTTTCTCTGAGATGTCATTGTTACTATCGGAAAGTATGTATCTACCTTTTTTATAATATAATTGTGGGGTGGAGGAATGTGGAAATTTTTTTGACAGAAGGTGGGCGCAATAAGAAAAACTTTGGGAACCTATAGGCTAGATTGCTACCGTCAGTCTTAATCAAATGACTCCTCAGTGTCAAGTGGTCGACGTCCATTTCTTTCTGCTAGTTGGCTGGCTCTGCTTTTTGTGGTGACTCCTTGCGGGCTGTGCTCCTTGAGGGACTCGGCTGGAGTAGGTGCGCCTCCCTCCGCGATATACTGCGCAGGCTGTCCGAGAAGTGTGTAACGAGAATAGTAAAGTAGGGCTGTTTGTGGGCGGTCGTTTTAAGCCGAGTGCTGCGGAGTAAAGAGCGAGGCGCGCGCTCGTGACGCATGGCTCGCAGTGGCCGGCGTGTTTGTGCGGCGGCGGCGCGCCAGATAAAAGCTTGCGGATTAAATGAGTAATGGAGCCAACCGCGCGGCCCGCCACACTACTGCATATTCATTGATCCGGACGGGGCGGGGCGCGGCGCCACCGCAAGAGGATGGGCGTGGTGATCGCGTCTCTGCTTAGAGTGAGGCCAAAACGGAGCGTACAGCTGACCTGTTACGACCTCGTGAACGTGACGTTCGCAAAGGTGGCACAGGTGTTGTGTTAACCGGTGTGGTCTACTGTCTCTTTCTGGAAGAGAGCGGTAACGCACTAGCCTCGCATTCGAGAGGATGCAGGTTCGAATCGACGTCCCTACCATCCAGATTTCGGTTTTCCCGAAATCACTACAGGTGAATACCGATATGGCTACTTCAAAAAGCTATGGCCAAATTTCTTCCTCGCATTCCTTACCCGCCTCTAGAAGAGGCGTAAAGGCATAAAAAAATATAGAAGAGTCACGCATACATTACAAGAATTAATCCAACAGTTTTCTCAGCCGCCAAATCTCATTGTGGATTAATGAGATTAAATTGTCGCCATCAAACGCCGACGGTTTTACTCAACGCGGAAATTATACAATTCCTCGTGACCAAACCATTAAAACCACTTCAGTACCAACAAAAAATCAAACAGCAACACAAACTCTGGGAAAATCAGACGGTTCTGCTTACCGTTGATTCACTAGAAGACCATAAGTTAAATATCAATTTTCTAGAAAGGACCAGCCATCTGGATTTCACTTTTGCATGGTCTTCCAAAATCATTCCAGGTGAATGCGAGAATGGTTTTTCTGAAAGCCCATGATCAAATTCCTTCCCATTTTCAGCGCTAATGACCACAACAGTGACGAGCCATTAAGCTCGAAGCAAGAAAGGTAGAAGTCCTATTATTGCTCAATTTGATTTGGAAATTACCCTAGAATGCATTCAGTAACAGAACAGAGATGATAAAAGAGATGGAATGGGATTCATTGCAAGACAGGAGGAGGGTGAAGAGGGTCATGGGAGTCTACAAGGCGTATACTGGTGATGAGGCATGGAAAGATATTGGTGTAAGAATTGAAAGTAATGTATGGAAGAGAAAAGATGACCAGGCCCACAAGCTAGCACTCGATTTCAGGCACAAGGGTGTGGGAAGATTCTATTTTTTGGATAAGAGTGTCAAGGACTGGAGTAAGTTACCAGGAGAAATGATGAATAATTTATCAAAAACGGTGAAAGAATTTAAAGCTAAAATTTTCAAAGGGCAAATGTAGGTTGGTGCAGGAAAAGGAAAAATTGTTTTTGTAGGGAAATTGCCACCGTGGCGTGCGCTCCATCGGAATTTAATTAAATATTATTTCGCTTTTCTCTTCCAGGTTACCAACGGACAGGAAAGAGGCAATTGATTGTTTTGGCAGATAAGTCACAGTAGATTACTGGAACTTAGAAATTTTTGTACAAAGACGGTTTATGGTTCTCAAAATGGGCCAATTTTGCTTGTTTCAGTTGGCCGAAAACGCACACGAAGGACGAACTGCGAGAGGGCATAAAACGGTCGGAGAGCAATAAAGTAGCTGGTCTGAATGATATGCGCCTAAAACAGATAAAAGATTGAATCGTCAACTATAAAATGGTTTCAGGTTTTTAATTTTTGTCTTGGAGAAAAACAGAACCCGAAAATGTGGAGGGAAAGCTATTTTATTACCTCCTCAAGCAGGGAAAACATCATCGATTATCTGATTGTTGTATGACCTCCTTAAAATAGTGAACCATCTAGAGTGGCATTTCCCAAAGTTTTTCTTTCCACTCCCCCTCTAGTAGAAAGAAAACATCCCACGCACCTTCCATTTTTTATTAAAAAGTAAATGTCTATATATTCAGTTCTAACAATGAAATCGCAGAGGAATTTCATTAAGTATGTGTTGCTAGAATAAATATTTGAAGAGGCGGTAAGAGAGACACTGTAAACGTATCGTCCATACGGGCAGTGAAGAAACCTATCACATCACTCCCCCTTCCACTCCCTGACGCCTCCTCCATTGTGGGAACCTATAGTCTATTACCTAAGATACAGGTGTACTAATACCTGAACAGGAAGCTAAGAGGCAACTTGTAGTACATTGCTTCACATAAAAATGCCCTGGTGTTACACTAATTAGTTCCCTGACAAATCGGTGACTTTATTTTGGCACTAAACATGAAGTATCAGCCTAAGGCATCATCATCATCTGGAAGCTAATAGACTATCGCTGGGGAATCTCAAGCTCTGTTACAGCACTCGATTTCACTGCCGCAGAATGTGTTTGTCCAATTTGGTAGAAGTCGGCTCACGTAAAACAAGTGGATATAGAACTCAATGAAACAGTGTACTCTTCAAAGTATCTGCGACGGCTGCAGGGATAAAATCGAAGAAAACGAATCGCACTCATTACACAGTTACCACACGTAATCTAAGATGGAAGTGCAAGAGATTTTTAGCTTAATTACTGCTCCTGAAAATACCACCGCAGAGAGCTGAGGAAGAATTACGGGCAACAAAGATCAGTCAAGCATTGATGATAACTCCAGTATGTTAACCACCAGGAAAAAATTTGGAACGGGCTACCTGATAGTTGTTGAATAGATTAAGAAGTGGTGCCGGAAGAACTTAGAGAGTATCAAGAAAATTTCATACCTGTGGTTGCAGAAAATGACAGACCACGAAGCTTTTGCTGCAGTGTCCATGCTGCCCTGTATCACCAATTTAGGGTCAATTATTCATTGCTGAATACAATGTAGAGTTCCCAGATTCTGGGCTAAGGAATTTGAGTTTTCACTCTCGAATTTAATTTTTCTTCTTCAATAATAATGTTCTTGTTTACTGTTAATTCCGTATGTACGTGAATGTTTATGACATTATATAAATAAAAGTTGTATCTAATTCTGTGCTTTCTAATTGTAACTACATCTCCGACATTTTGAGCGTTTTTAAATTTACTGTTCATTATAAATGAAGCGCCATACTGATTTAAGGCGATAATAAGCAAAATGTGATATTTTATTTATTTGGAAATCAAAGTAAAATTGCTTTTCAGTAAATCATTAGCGAGTTATGATTGAATTTTAGTGACTTCGTGAAAAATAAATATGCTATTAAGACTACGAAACAGGGAAACTATGAAACAGAATTTTAAGTTCAGCAACAAGTTAATTTCCAAGTATTAAATTTATTACAATTAATTTTCTTCAGAATAAGTGAGTAACACAATTCTAATATAACTTACGACTTATTTATTTTCATTTCTTTTGTTGGATAGTTAACCGAGAATGATTGTATTCAAATTTTTTTATTAAATGTATCCAAATTTTATCAGAAGTAACATATATTCTGTTGCTTCTGACAGTCTACTCCGTGAACATTTAGACTTCATATTACTGCAATAAACTCGTTTTCGGTAAAAAGAAGAATTTTAATGTCTTTCGTATCCTCCATGTTCATCTTTTTCTTATTCTTACGAAAAATTGTCACCTATCACAATCTGAAAGGCAATTAAAAATCTACTGAGAATATTTCTAATAGAATGATTAACTTGTTGCAACGACCCTACTTCCTAAGCCCGTATTTATTTCTAAAGAGTTGTTTGCGCCACTGAGGAATGTCACAACACGTGGTAAGTGGTTCGTCAGCCGTCGCGCGACCTTTGACCTGGTCCCTGATTGCTCCTTTAGAGCGCGCGCCGGGCTGCCGCGCGATAAGGCGCTGCCATAAACAATTTTTTGCCTCTCCGTGCTTTCGCTTTGATGTCATGATAAGTGGCTCCCCAAAGCGGACGAGATTTATTATGTTGTGGCTCCCGCAGCAACAATGGAATATTGTCCGGCAGGAATGTGTTTTCCGGCGCAAGAGTTCTGAACCCTCTTCAGGGAATGAATTGTGTAATCCCTCTCTACTTCTTCATCCAGCCATTCAATTTACTAAAGCAGCAACGAAAAAAATAAGCTCTCTAAACCGTTGGAGAACGTGTAGATAAAATTTTCCTCCCAAACTAAAGAGAATGGGTTCTGTGGTCGATTTAACACATTGTAATAAAACGTGGCACTCTTTTAAAAGTATATATTAATATTAAATCTATATTTTAATTTAAAAAAATTAAAAAGTATTACTGCGCAAAGAAATGGCATAGAATTCATAATTTTCACACGAAAGTGAGAATTCTTCCTCACAGAGATAAATATATTTAAAAAAGCATAATGGAATGAATTACCAGTTTTCTATTTTGAGAAGATCTTGTCCCTCTGAATGTTATAATGTGCTAATCCGGTAGCATTTAACAAGATCATCATGACATATCATACCAGCGAATCACAATTATGTAATCTGCTTTGAACAGCGTTTATGTTTTATATAAACAAGCAAAATTCTTATAATAGCATTACTCACACAATTATTTAATGAATATATTGCATCCGTGAAGAAAACGCAGTGGCCAGCCTTATCGAAATACAGCAGCCTCGCCATAAATAACGCAGAGGTTAGCTCAACAGAATAGGAGATCTCTTGTAGCATATTTTAATAATTTGGTAGTTAGATGCATTAATTTAGTGCGGTACAAGCTAGCCTCCTTGAGCTACCGTCCTGGGAAAGCGGAGAACATGAAACCGCGTACGCAGTTACTTGAATCCCTCATTAAGAAACCCACAGCCAGCAGTTTATAGTGGGAGACGCGGTCCGTAAAGTTCTGGAACCTCCTAGAGAGACCGTCTCCAACTGGCCAATTAGAACACTGCATGTAATGCGCGTGATGCTAGCCAGCCAATAGAAAACAGTCACCTCACTACGGAGCGACAGTGCGGTGTCCAGTTCAGTACCAGCTCTAGTCGCAGTGTTTTTCTGATGTAACTCCTTAGTACAGTGATTTAGGCAGTATTAGGAAATACTTCACCACCATACCCACCCCTCCCCTTCGTATGCTCGTACCGAATCTCCCGTTATTTTATTCAGCCATTTGGCTATAGTAAGTAAGGAAAATTCGCTTCTACGCATATTTATGATGTACCAGCTGTTTGTATCGTTCCACTTGTTCTTTTGTAGAGATCAGAAATAAATGCCTGTCAATGTCATCTCTGAAGTTCATTTCAAATTCAAAGTCATCAGTTAGAGTGTTATTAAGTGTTTTTCTAGCCAGTAATTGGAGACGCAAACTGGTAGAACCAAGAGTTTACGGCGAGAAGGCGAGACGAATTCACGTGCACAAACTGGGTAAATCGAAGGTAATCGTCGCTCCACCTTACCACAAGACATTATCACCAATTGATGTAATGAAAACATATTAACTGCGGGATACTAACTTACGTTTGATCACGACGAATATCTGCCAGCGCAGTTGAAAACACAGGAGTTTCAAAAACTTAGACGGTTGACACTTCATGCATAATTTTTAAGGCCTATAATCATTCTGATAGTATGACCGGCGAACAAACACGTTCCTTTTAAAAGAAGGAAGAAGTGTTTAGGCTGTTGACCTAACACAAAGGTTCTGTGCGTCGGTGACAGACATTGTAAATCAGTGTTTAGTTATGTCTAGATGGTCAATGACGTGGAACAATTCAGTTATGTAACATCAGTGGTGGCTCTTTGATGTGTGTAAGCTTAGAAAAAGATCTTCAAAACGTGTTTCCTGTTAAATTTATTTTAATTTTAGGAAACACCAAAATTAGCCAGGTGTTCTCAGCTAATCAGTGGCATGATTTATGTACGCGGTAACAAATGTATATGTGATTCAGTTGGAAATGGTAGTCTTCCCACCTCGTGGTGGGATTGCTTAAGATTTTCCTCCTACTGAAACCCAAGAGAACTGATGGAATCACGGAGAGGTATTTAGATTAATTCGATGATCTGTGATCACTCCGTCTTGGATAGCTGAAAGCTGACAGACTATTTCAGCGGATTTGCGGCAAAGAGAGTCGTAAAGGTTCCGCTGTTCCGACTTCCTGCCAAGGGACGCCATACTGTACAGAAGAATACCTTTGATGCGTCCTTGCTGCAATATCGCCATTAACCTGCCATCATTGCGATAAATTCGTCACTATTCTATTGCTCACAGCAAAAGACTCGAACCAAGATTTAACATGTTCAAAATTCAATTCAAACTGATTGTGATTTACATTTACTTGATTTACCGGGAATGTTGTGCTTCGGCTGACCTGCTGCAACGTTTGTCAGATGCCCTATAAATCAAGTTGATGTTAATAATGACGGCCACGGAAACCTAAAAAGTGTTTGTGATTTGTTAAATTTTAATTTACGGTTGCAAAATACAGAATGTTATTGTTAATGATCAAATAAAATACCTGAGATATATTATATTAAACTCAAACATTCATTCATTGATGATCCCAGATCAATTAATCAATATGAATTTATGAAATCTTTAATACCAATAAAAGTCTACCTTTCATATCAACGTATTAATAAATATAAATTAAGTTAATAACATATTTGACCTTTTGCTTTACATTTAACTCCAAATTTTCATGGTAGTGTCCATATTCCATAAAATAATTTAAAAATTGACAAATTTATAAATCATAATACAAAAGCAAACTTTACGAACTAAAGTAGGTTAGTGAAGGAACAATTGACAACAGTATACGTAGGGTACATACTATGCAAATGATCTTTTTAATGAAGGAAATAAGTTAACGTTCTATTTGTGTTCTTACATAATTAAATTTGCTGAACTTCTAGAACGTCTGATGACGTGAGATTTAAAACGCTGATTATACGATATCTGAATTATTAAGGCTGGATGATACTTCATGGGTTTGTACTTTGAACATTGTATCATTATCACTTACCAATCAATCATATTAATTATTAATTTAGTATTATTATTACTAATACTGAATTATGTATGGTTTATGAATCATTAGTATCCTGAATAACTGTTTTAATGTTTTTAACTTGGTTTGTAATATTCTCGGGCTTACACAGTCTGTAGCCTGCTTAGTAACCGGTGTAGCACAGTGTTGTTATTAAAGTTGTGTAACAACCTTTGACGCTGGGCAGCACAGCTGTGCGACAGTGGCTGTTGATTTGCGCCCGTGTTGTAGCATGGCAGGGCGTGGCAATGTGTGTCTCGTGCCGCTTGGAGAAGATTATATTGCGTCAGCACAGCCCTTTCGTATACAAGCTAAAATATTTTGTGAAATTTATGTAAAACTTGAAATAAAAGTGTCTTAAAAGTTGTATCAGTGAATGAAATTAATTAAAATCGACCATAACAGTGAGTTTTTCATTTCCAGATTATGTTAATATACCTCTCAATTTGTTAATCCGAGCAAACGATGTGTTGAATTAGGAGAACTTGGGCGCCGTTATCGCAAAGACAGGATAGCTTGCAACATCAAAACGGCGTAAGCAGTGGACAAGTATTGCGGTGGAGATGGTGGTATTGTCCGGTATACTCTGCTAAACCACTGAACTAAGAGAAGATAGACTTCCGGGTGACACACATTCGGCGGGAGTACTCCACTACGTAGTTCCCGGTGTGCCTCTCTCAAGCAGCAGGGTCGTAATTTATTACTTCTATATTAATTTCCTTATCCACGCTCCATCTCCGGCAATGCGCAGGGCTCCTCACAAAGGCCCATCCGGCCGAGCCTATAAATTTCGAGCTGTTCCTGCTCTCTCGCTCTACTGAACAATTAGACGCAATCGCCTCCCCGAACCCTCCAACACCCCAGCAACAACTCCTAGTGCCGCCTATAATGTGTAAGCGTCTGTTACTCGCATCCCCTACTCGCATATTTTTCAAACTGAAGTTTTAATATCCCTACCCGCGCAGATTCTCCTTCCTTTGCATTTTTCGGCTATTATTTTTCTGTTCTCCGTGCACCCTTTAGAACAGAACGTCTGGCTTTTCTTATAAAGTGGGCGCATTTCTTTCCCCGCTCAGCAAATCACTCACATTGACAGATGCTTGCCTACGCGTTGCTTCATAATTTACCTTTAAAAAATGTTTCCTGACGCTCCCTACTTGTTGGCAACGAAAGATGAATGAAATGACGAACAAGAATGAGTTCTCTTATTCTGATCTCTGAATAAACTTCGAACCACTGTTACTATCCATAAAAAACATAATATTAACCGTTATTTATAACAATTTAAATTATTATGCACTGATATTTGAATCTTAATCTTTTTGGAAAATCTTATCTTCCTACCCACTATAGTTCTTCATCGTTTATATCTTCCAGCTGCATGTCCAGAAAAATATAGAAAAATTTGAAATCTGTGTCACGGTTCGATCTTTTAAACGATAGTATTGCGCCAGAACTGAATTCTCTGAACTAAATTCCCATTCGAATCGTACATTACAGAAAATTATATATTTCTGTAGACGTCTAAGTTCTTGTCCGTCTTAATTTGCTAATGAAATGTATGTTGCTGTGCATTTGTGTTAAAGGATTAAAATAATAAAATACCACGTGTACAACTGAACCACACGTAGATGTAAGTTTCCTTTAAAAACTAAGCTTGGATCGGGTGGTGAAAGCTTTCACTTTTTTACCAACAATAGGTTTCCATCAGTTCTTTAATATATATGTATGTATATGTAATGGGATAGTATTCCAATGGAAAGAAGTGTTAACCCTCCTATGTACAGAATGGCTGTGACCAGAGAAAAATATATACTTGCAAAAATTATGTCCTGTTCAGCGCAACGTTTACTAGAAATCGTGTAATATATGTGTTGTTGAGTGCATATAGTAAAGTTAACACAAATTATAGAATTTATGGATTTCCCGAAGAAAGAAAATTAATTTCAGGTAGAGTATTGGTTTTCTTACAGATAAAAAGAGGAAGCACAAAAGATAAAATTATAACCGAGGGTGAACGTTAAAAATCATCACAAGTGTAAAAATTCACAAAACGCTTTCTCATTCCTGTTTGAAACAACAAACCGGAATTATTAAGATAAATGCAGAATAATTTAGATTTAAGTTGAGAAACAAAATGAGATCTAAATTATCAGTAAAGAAATTTGAGTAGCAACTACGGGAAGGATGTTACACGTTCTTCCTGGAAGAACCTTGCGGTATTCAATTAACTCGCTTGCATCATGGCCTCAATATCTTAATAAGAGTCTATCAAAAGTGAAAAATTAGTTTGATACACATATATAGTGTTGATGAGCTTTCTGATCAATTAGTATGAATCAATTAGTTTCCATCAGACAGACTCCGAACAATTTCGTATACTAATAGCTTTTCCACACCAGGCGGGCTAACAGTGTGTTTTGGGGAAGACAGGTCCCGGTCTCGTCTCGAACACATGTTAGCTGAATGTTCAGGTTTACTTTAATCAAATGTAGATAATAACTTATGACCGACAAAAATGAAAGGTATTGTTGTTGAGTCCAGAAACGAAAAACCACCTTTCCGATTGAAATATCACTTAACTGGCACAGTTCCTTGAATCAAATTTCAACACGCATACTACATTCAAACAAGCTCACAACACATTTTCACATAATAGTATAGCTTCCATACAATGAAGCACAAACTGGCGTCATACCAAATTATCAGATCAGGCGTGGAATATACACTGCTGCTTGCTCAGCTGTTGCGAGCTCAGCCAAAGATTCTACAATGATAAATATCGATAGTAATCTTACGCTGCACAAAAAACAACTTGTGGAGACCCTACGAATATAAGTACAAAAAAAATTATAAATATTAATTCAATTATTAACAACTTTCATATTCGATGAAGGAAAAATAATTTAATAATAATCTCTGAAAAGATTCACAAGCTGGAAATAGCCTACCAAATCTCGCAAGAGATACACAGCAAAAAATGACTTTCACAAAATACTAAGATACGCCGTTATGAAGCAGTCGTTTTGCATGCAGCCGAAATCTTTTTCCTGAATTCCGATAATGGAGTCTTGGGAGAAAAGAAGGAATTCTGGGTTCCAACTTCAACAGTTGCGTAAATCAAATGATATCCGACAAAGAAGTTCACAGAAAAATAGAGAAAATCAGCGAAACAATCCGCAAAAGACCGGCACGATTCTATGGCCACGTCAAACGAATGGAGGAGAAAAGATCAACAAAATTAAATCTTTAATTTATTTGTTTCATACCCCAAAAGTGTAATGTTCTCGTTTATAAATGTTGAAGACCTTCATTTGATGGGATTAGAACCAGAAGTTGCACAAACGCTTAACGTGGTCCTAGTTGTCCACAACGAATATATATATATATATATATATATATATATAAATACATAACGGATGGACGAATCTCTGATGGCATTGTCCTGTTAGCAGAACAGACTGAGGGTATTGAGAAGTTAATGAATGTCATGAAAAAAAAAAAAAAAACACTGAAAGAAGATTTTTGACTAAATATAAAGCAAAGCAAGGCTAAAGTGATGAAATTTAATAGAAATGATAGCAGTATTAGTGGATTAAATAAAAAATACTATCGGATGTGGTGGAAGAAGGAAATGAATTCAGTTATTTGGGAAGTAAAGTTACAACTGATGGCCGAAGCAGGAATGCTGTTAAAATAACAGCACTAGTGAAAAAAAGTTTTCATGAAAAAGATAGATCTTTTATTTTAAAATATTGATTTAAGACTCGGAAAGAAGTTTTTAGAAATATATGTGTGGAATATAGCACATATGCGAAGCATGGACCTTAGGGATACCATAAAAAGGGACAGTTAAAGCATATTAAATGGGGTACTATAGAAGAATGATGAAAATTAAGCGGACAGATAAAATATGAAATGGACGTGTTTTGGAAATGATGAGTGACAAAAGAAGCTTGTCGCATAGTTTAACAGAAAGAAGAGACAGGATGGTGGGCCTCATGTTGGATTGGTTAATTTGTTACTGGAGGAAACAGTTGAAGGAAATAACTGTGAATGTAGACAAAGAAATCTGAATCAGATAGTTGGACAATTATGTTGTAAGATGTATGTTGAGATGAAGAGGTTAGCGCAAGACAGGAAGGGATCGAAGATTGCACCGAACCAGTCGGGAGACTGATGACAGCAAATAATAATTATAATGCTCTTCCCTTCCATTGAAATGTTAGGGAATACAAAACACGGCTGAAGTCACGTCGCCCTGCCTGGAAGACTGCTGTCAGTCTAACATCTAACACCTTCAGCGTTACAGATAGCTGGACAGCGGAATGGGAATCGTCAGCACCACAGGGCATAGTGCAAATTACTAATCCCAGCTCAAAACTACCAGGATTCAACTTTCCGTCGTCAATTTGGCGAAAACTAATTAGGATTAGATTTGGTACGGGAAGAACTGCTTCAACTCTCCACACCTGGGTTGGGCAGATTCTCCGTACTGTGATTGCGGAGAAGTTTCACAAACTGTGAGACACATCGTGCAGAACTGCCCACTGCGTGCCTTTCCCGGTAGTCTGGATGACTTAAATTTGACCACGCCAGAGGCGGTGGCTCGGTTGGAGCGCCTCGACGTCACGTTGTAGCGGTAGTGACTGGAGATCCTGTCTCGGTGGCCAGCTGCGGGCTTTGTCCGCTGAACTATGTGTATGTAACTGTACTAATATAATTTGCTTACGGGATTAATGCTGCGTTTAATACTCCTACTTCTTCCCAACGTTTCGACTAGGACTTAGGTCTTCATCAGGGGTCGTCTACCGAGTCTGCTACAGAGTGTGATCTGCTGGAGACTGGCGCGCTGGTTGTTTACGTATTTGTATTGTCGATTTTTTGACAATGTCGATTACCCAGAGATATGCTTTTTACGATTTAATATCTGTGGCTCCAGAATTAATTATTTGTCTAACACACATTTCCAAGCCTAGCTGAGACCATAACCATCATCCTTGTTGAGGTTGTTAGGCTGTTTGAATATTTTAATAGCCTCTCGAACTTTTCTTTGTAGAAAACCTTCGGTTTTAGCTAGCACTCTTGTATTTTCCCACAGTATTTCATGTTCTTATTTCATCTGGTGTTCGGCAATAGCTGATTTCGTGGAATGCCTCAGACGGGTGTGACTCTTATGTATCCCGTAAGCAAATTATATTATATTAGTATAGTGTGATGGCTGCGAAAACAACAAAATATTTTATATATGTGTGTGTGTTAGTTTGTTCATTAATATAGTATAATTGTTGTTGTATCTTGTAAATGTCTAAATTAAAATAAATAATAATAATATTGACGATTTGAGGGTTGTGAGAATATACTAAGTCAACTGTTATTTTGCCGAATGTTAGTTGTTGGCTTTCTCTTCTACTTTCCTGAGCCACTCTGGCACTCGATCGTGAGGTGGGGGTTATTTAGGGCTCCGCCCCTGGAGTGGCGGTCGTTAACCCTGGGCCATCACACACCGGCCGGCAGCCCATCTCGCTCTTAATTAAACAACGCGGCGCGTTTAGCGCCTGGATTGCCGGCGGCGCCGTTGTAAATTCTCCGGCGGTCCGTATCGCCAGCAGCACGTAGACAACACCAAGTTTTCACGACTGTTCGTCCTCAAAGTGAATATTCGACCGGAGCGACGGAGACAATATCTACGTCAAAGTTGCGACGAACACAGAACAACAGTACTTAATAGCAGCACGTCTTGCTGATGTTCTCACTGCTACGCTTGAAGTAATAGATGCTTTATTATTTTATTGTTTACTGTTTCGCATCTCTAAAACTTTCAACCAAATGCAGGGTGTCAGGTACGTCACAAACCATTGGGAAAAAACATACTAATTTTTTTTTTTTTTTTTTTTTTTTTTTTTTTACAGTATCTCTTCACAGAAGTCACATTTGTGCCATACACATAACTTAGAGGTGCAATCGCCGCTACGATAACACTTCTGGAGTCACAGTTTAAGAAATTGACGAAATGTATCTACAGCGCGTGCTTTAGAATCCAGCGAACTAAGATCGAGGCATGTCATTGGAGTCTCAAATCGTTCTCGCCCTTCAATTCACTGCTGTAAAAATAGTGTTTTTTTTCATATTTTCTTACCCCCACTTACCGTCGTCATGATCACCTTTTTGGTTTAGCATCCTTGGATATTCTTCGTCTCGTAACATCTGATGTAGTCATCTGTTGGTTTCAGCATCCCTACGTAGGCTTCCTCTTACAATATCCGGTGGTAGTCACTTGAAGAGGACAGCATCCTTGATTTCTTCTACATCATCTCGAACTGCTTCTGATTGGTCATTTTTGTCTCGTGAGAGAAGACGTCCCTGACTTGTGAAACAAGACAATGGATCTAGACCGCCAACCCGCCTCGCGGGCTACATGCGGCCCACCTTGAATATTTTTGCGGCCCGCGAAATTCAACTCACTTTTACAAAATATATTTATTTTCTAATGGCCAAAGTAGTAAAAACCAATTTATTAAATATTAATTATTTGTGCATCCATATTTTCAAAAATTAATTTCATTTATATTTATATATTTTTATATATCATTGTTAGTGTTATATATTTATTTAAAATGTGCGTTTAGTATCTATGTTTACGTGTAAGAATAATAGTAAACACAATGATAATAACTCTATGGGAATATATAATTTTATATGCGGCTTGCGGAGTTATGACGCATTTCCAAAGTGGCCCGCAAGATAATTTGGGTTGGCCACCGCTGGTCTAGACGTAAAGAGCATCTGTGGTTCTTATAACGAGTAAATACTTAATCACGCATACAGTGCTTCGAAGTCCCCACACATTCGATACAGTTTCAACTGTATTTGATTATGATCAAGTATATTATTACGCACGAGATACTGATTACTAACTACTAAATTCAGTTCTTTAAAAGTGTTACTAATAGTTCTAGCACTATAATATTAGAAATAAGTTTTGAACAACTGTTATCAACAATCAAGTCTTTTCAGCTGTTATAAACGATTTATTCCTCTCTGGGAATATTTAATGTGTTTTTTTTTTGCATGGACTAGGAACCAGCAACATTACCGCATATAATACTCTGATGAATTGTGTTGCTTTGAATTTCGAAAATCAAGAATATTAATATAGAATATAATCAGAAACTTTCACGCCTCATCTCTAAGTGTGGGGGAAATTGGAGATAAACTTTGTGTGCCCTCAAATTTCGCTGGCATGAGTGACATCATTGGGACAGGAGATACAAGTTTTCCGAGAACCCCACTGATAAATAGATTCTGGATACAAGCGAGGTAGATAATGATATGTTGTTATGAGTTAATGTACAGTAAATTTAATAAGCTAGGTATGTTAGAGGATATTAAAGTTCAATTGTTTATCTACATTTTCAAAAGACAGAAAATTATTTACAAATATGAATAGATCCTTTTAATGAAAATTTGGTACCCATTATGCAGATAATTTAACAATTGCATTATTGTTTAGAAAATACCCGTCAGTGTGGATCAGTTAGCTGAGGCGCCGCTGAATGGATCACGGAGTTAAATGCGCGGGGCCGCCGCGTATAGGCCGCTCTGACTGTGGTGGTTAGGCGCTTTCCGCAGACATAAAGGTGAATGCAGGGATGGTCCCTTATTTCCACCTCATAAACCACACATTTCACAAACAGAAAACACACTTATCACACACATAACATAGTAACGCATTTCAAAGACCGATGGAAACACTCCACTTCCTCCAATAGTACGTAGTACGATCTGGCAGTAGGCTTGGAGTCAGTAAGGGTATGCTGCGCATAAGCTCCAAATTTGACCATGTTAGTGATAAGTAAAAACCATAGTGCGAATATCTACACGAGAATGATATTACTTAGTTTCCCTTTAAAATATACAACAGCTACTCGATACGAGTAATCCCTAATAAAGAAAGTATTTTTCTCCTTCAAATAACAAGCGCATGAAAATTTCCGAAAACGACTAAACTGAACAAAAATCAGTCAGATGCGCTGGAGACATTGTCGCATGGGATTATATCTTTCCGTTTTTATAAATGTGATTTTGGCTGTTGAAAATATTTTTAGTATACCTAAATCCTAATGTTGCCCTTCATACTAATGCTTAACATTTTACTTGAGGACTGCTCGTCTGGATTTAAAGGGTTTTTTTTCTGTACAATTTTTAAAAACAAATTCTGGAATATCGATAGATGTACACACTATACATAATTTAAATACACATTTAAAAAAAAAAAAAAAACACACAATCTTGGAGGGAATGGTTTGAAGAAGGTGATGAGGGTTAACAAATTGAATAAAAGTCTGTGCAATGGTACAAAAAAAAAAGTAAATAGAAAATCCTGTAATGTATGATTTTCACTGTAGCCGCATTGCTGTTCTTTGAAAAAAAATGATAGGTTACTCCAGACCTTATTAAGTCATATACCTGCAGATATCTCTAACTCGTGCCCCTCTGTGAAGCTACAGCAAATTTTTCCGTTTTAATTCCAGAATTTCTCTGCGGTGCTCATCGGTGGAGGTAAAGCAATCAATGTGGTGCCGTTAGAACTGGTCTCTCTCCCATTGAACGGAATTAACAGTTCGCATATAGGTTATCGGTCACATATGCAGAGTTAACGACGTGACTTCATTCGACGGGCTACCGAGTAGTCCCTCTACCGACGCGAAAACCAAACACAACTGAAATGTTGCCAGGGACCGGTTTTTTACATCAAGGAGGTCGGCTTTGATAAACTCACGCACGATGCGATCGTAAATGGCTGTTCGTGTGACGTCCATAGAGACAGAATTTACTGTAACAAACCAACCGTACACGTGCTAGATGAATAATTTGCCAATAACGAACCCGCAGACGCACATTATGTTATTCCTACCACGATGTGCGGGAAATGGTCACCAATTGCTGGTACAGTTCTTATGGAAGCACTTTACAAGGGCTGTTAATCAGTTGGCCTAACCGCGGTTGAAAGAGTCTACTGGAAACAGTGATCCGAGAAAATGATGTTAATCATTTAGTTTAATCACCCATTCTACCGATAAAAATAACTGGAAGCAAATCAACGTATTTTGTTGTGAAACGGAGGGAGAACGCTGAATGCTCTTAATTAAAGTGAAAAGAAAGAAAAATTTAAATATTGGTAGACAAGCATATTTTTTCCTTGTTTCGATGTTTAGGTATAATGGAATTGTAAAGATTACAACACTAATTTTATGAAATATAGCATGTAGAATCAAAGCTTCATTAACTAAGTAAATATAACAGGTTATTTTTTTTAAATTGAGAACTTTAAATATCAAAAGCGTATGTAACTCTGAAAGTTTTCTTGCGTAACTAGTCGTGTGAGTTAGTTGATTAGACATAGGCTTATCAAGTTACCCCAGACAATTTTATCTATCAATAGCATATATAGGCTCAATCAGCTGCAATAAATACTGCTATTCGTCGTTCCTTCTACTATAAACTATTGTAAATTGTATTGACGTTTCTAGTTTTGCTAGTTCATAACCAATTTATATTGAGTGCTCGAGGAGTTTTACAACTAGCTGTCCATCAGCTCTACATATCTATATATATATATATATACAGGAACAGGTAGCGTAAGTTCTTAGGATTATGAAAGACAGGCAAGAAACGACATCTACCAAGCAGGGGATCAGATTCAATTTTTCCTTGCAGCATAGTTGGGCGTTGTTTACAATGGTTTTTTAAAAAGGTAAACGATTTCTTCATAGCGTACTGTGAAAGAGCGGCCACTGCTGAATCTGTTGTGAAAGTCACAAACTGCATTGAATGGTGTTCCACACCGTTCCACAAGCCATTATAATTTAATCTCATTCATTACAATGTGCAAGAGTTAAAACGTTGGATGAAATTCCAAACCTTTTGAAATGAATGAGCTTTTGAAATTTCTGAAATAATACTGAGTAATGTAATTTCAAAATGGTTGAGTGTCTAAAAGTTAAGTAACTACATAAAAAAATTAAAGAAATAATATGTTCTACATGAATGTTACTTATCTATTAATAGGTATGATAAACATCAATATTAATATTTGTTCGAACCAAAAGTGCAGTCCTTGTGGAAACGTTATTAATCTTATTTCTATAACACAATCCGAATTTATTTGTAGTTTTGTACGTAGTTTTCAGAAAGAAAGAAAATTGAAGCATTTGAAACGTGGTGCTACAGACGATTGGTGGTCGGTCAAAGTACGAAATGAACGACTTTTGGAAATCATGGGCGAGCAGAGAAGTTTATGAAAGATGCTTACAGAAAGAAGAAACAGGCTGGTAGGTCATATTTTGAAACATGCTGGATTGATTAATTTTATAGTGGAGGGAACTGTCGAAGGTAAGAGTAAGAACTGTAGATAAAGACGGAGATTAGAATATATGAAACACATGATTGAGGACGTGGGTTGTAAGGGTTATGTAGAGATGAAGAGGTTAACACAAGACAGGAAGAGATGGAAAACATAATTATTGGTTTTTTGATAATACTGATTAAAATCTCAATAAAAACAACTCGTATAACTCCTTAAAATAGTTTGTTAATTTCCCGCAAAATTTTTATTTCAACAAACAATACTATTTTCTGAATCACACAACATGTAACACTCCGAGTAAACTATGTTTAGACACGAGAGGATTCGCAAAAATATAAATAACCACACAATAACTCATAAATACGTTATTCATTAACCAAGATCAATAGCGAATCTGTACTGAAGACGAAATAATAGATAACAAAAGTTATTTAAGTTATTTGTTTCATGAGTACCCTGCTTACTGATATTTCTCCCTGAGCTACCTTAGTTACATTTCTATAATTATTTTACAATCTTTGCCATATGGACAAAAAATAATGTTAATAATATAACGTGATAGTCTAAAAATAACTTCTCGACGTGTTTTATCCAAAAACATTTCCTTTTAAAACCATTCCTCATTGCCATCATCTTGAGTTTCCTTAGATTTTTTAAACATGTGGTTGGGAGAGGAGGACGCTGGCACAATGAGCTAAAATAAATCGATATACACAGTAAAAATGTTGGCACACTCGATGTAGCACGAGAACATGTATGGACCAGTTCTTTAAATTTTTTGTCTTCCTTATAAAGGATACAAATGGAGGATATTACAGGGCTGTGAGGTATGGAAGAACAGAATGACTTGGCGAATTATAATCGTTCCGTTTTTGCTATTAACAACGGATATCTAAAAATGATGTTTAAATAATTTTGTAGGACGCAGCAGATTATCCTTTCACATTTCTACCTTACGTACTTTAAACTACATCTTCGAACTATGTCTAGAAACAAGCCGAAAATAAGTTGAATCCGCAATCTTTGATTTAAAATAAAACAAGATATACATCATTAGAGGTAGATGTATGATATATTGATAATACACCTCAAATATAAATGACAAGAAAGGTACATCGTACTTATTATTACTAAAAATGTCCACGAAAAAGATTGAAAATGGCATTTTTTTTTTTTAAATCAATATTTTTAATCACGTCTTTTTTATTTTTTATTTCAATGGGTGTGTTTTCGTAAATGTAAACCACCATTCGCTATTATAATTGACTTGTGGGCGTAGATGGTTTCAATTAAAATATCTATTTTGAATTCTGCAACCTCAACATCACGAGTTAAATCATTTTTGGTCACGTTCGCTCACTTTTCTATTTTTAGAAAGGTTTTCAAGAAGTTTATACGAAAGCGCGTTGTCAAAGATGAAAGAGTACTCATCCAAAAATACCAAAAAAATCCTTATTGCTAATCATCATTCAATACTCAAATTATAATCTCATTACAGTTAGAAATGTCTATGAGTCATAGTCAACGTATATCTTACCATGCGTTTACTGTAAATCAAAGCACGTGGAATTGTGTTGGCGGACAATGCCGCACCTCAATGAATTCTTTTTCGAGAAGTAATTATCTTAAATAGACCTGATGAAGACAACCGAGCAGGTTGTTGAAAGGTCGTCATTCTTTGACTCCATCCGGCTGGACACCCGTGAAGAATTCATTGAATCAATACGCCGGGAAAGTCTCCATTTACATAATACCACACCTGTTTTACAGAAACCTGAAATGGTGCCGAAAACAAACTTCTCTTAACACATTTTAACAATATATTTCGTGATTTGTCTGCGGGAATTGAGATGAATCTGTTTCTTACAGGTATACTAAATCCAAAGAAGAAGAAGAAGAAAAAATAAAACTATATCACGGTACCGTGCGTTGAAAAATCTCTAGTCAATCGGCCAGATGTGTTCAACCTCCGTCGTTAAATACTGCTGCTCCCTTCGTTATCAGCGTCTCAAGAGAATTTCTGTGAAAATTTTTTCAGCTTGCTATCCACGACGCATTACTTGTGTCTCTCATGCAGATCTTTTTACGTATGCTTCTAAATCAGTTAAGGTAACAATGATGGCTTAGAAATTATGAAGCTTCTTTCCATTTGATACAAAACTGAAATTATTTATTATATCCGTCATTGTATTCTTTTATAGCATCTTTTAAATGGAAGCTTAAAAGCTCCAATTCCACAAACAAATAATGGTTGAATTGTATCTCGAAATTTTTGTAGTTTTCACATTGTAAGCTACGTAATATTGAGAAGAAACTGTCTTCTCTTTCTTGTTAAATTACGCTACACATAAAAAAATTTAAGGTTTTGTTCATATGAGACATATTTTCCAAGGCATGTATTGAAAGAAGAGTTGTCACGGTATGGTAAATGTAGTTCCTTTGCTATATATACTAAGACGTAGTGCATATTACGAATTAAATAGTTTAACTCATTAGTGATTATTTGTTTAGATTCATCCTATTACGGTACTAACGTTCATTCCACCTTGAGCCAAAAATATTGAACAACGGGCTCACATTCTCTACTTGAAGGATCTCGTATTTGAATTGGAATTTCATGTGGGATTTTTTCAAAGAATTGGTACAATCATCCATGATGCGATACCGAAACATTTATTATGCGCTTGTTAAGACTCTTTTGGAGTATAAATAACAGAAATGAAAACTCACTTCTGTGGGGTGATTTAAAAGAGACGTTGATAAAGCTGAACTAACAATAGTGTAGTAATAATAAAAAGACTACGTTGAATTCTGGGCCACCCTTCTTGCACGACGGCGATTTGCCTCATATCTTTCGCCTTTATGTTAAGACAAGCCTAATAAAATGAAATCTTACTTTTTTCTAAAACCTTATGGCAAATCCATCAATGTAATTGATTAGAAATCTGCCTATCTCCATGCAGGGGTTGAAAGAAAAGTCAAATCCCAAAGGCAGCTGTTCCAAATTCAGAAGTAAATAGACAAACTTAACTCTCTTGGAGTAATCAGATTTGTGACTGGAGGTTTCGGATGCAAATATGTATACTTAAACTTGGAGTAATACATATCATTGTTCTTTCAGTTATGGAGAGGTTAGGGAATCAAGCGAGGTTGATATTTTAACTATATTCATAAGGTAAAGAAAAGTAAATTCGTGTGGTCTTGCTACCTGGTTACAGATTTGCAGTTTGACGTGCATTCCACATCTGACGAGGCTAGACTTAATGTTTAACGTGGAATCCGAACCACGGGGCATTCTAGCGTGGCTGATATGATCAAGAGGAACTCTTTTAACTTCTTGGTCGCACCGAGACTTGAAGCCGGGACGCTGAACTTTGAGAAAAATTGCCTTAATCACTTTTTTACAGGAACATGACATTTTATTGATTAAAAAACACCTTAAAGTTACATAATAGTTTTCAGGAAATAATGCAAATAATAAATTATAAACTTTCGAACATTTCTATCTTAACTATATTCGTAGGGTCATAAAGTGATAATCTCATCCATGTCTAATTTATTAAATAGATTCTGTGGATATCTGAAATAAAATGATACATTAAAATCTTCTTCCAGTCACTAATTAAAAGATTAAAGCTACTTTTATTACTTGGAACAGTAACTATACGACTGTAGCTCACCAGACGAAGGCAGCGGAGGTGATTGCCGAAACGTCGTGTTTAAAAGATCTTATCCGGCAGAAGACCCGTGAAGGATTCCTGTATACGACTGTATCTATAAACGTCGTGAAACTATCGTCAATCCGCATGGAAGCATACCTGTTATATATGTAATAAAACAACATTAATCGGATGTGAGATTGTTGTCTGATACTACTGTCCGAATGTGTCACTTAACATAGTCTCTTAGCCCTTTATTTGGTAATGTTGCTCTCAAACAACATTACTTTTAACGATGTAACATTTATGTGGTCTCTACCACTCAGCTAACAATGTGGATCTCAAGCAACACGTTCTTTGTGTAGATTTTCAACCAATTCTTATTCTGAAAATGTTTTTTTAAAAAATGTGTCCCATCTGGCAGAATAGAAAGGTAAAAGCCAAATAATATTGGTGATAGAGGTATTATGCAGCAACCAATTGCTTTTTGATACGCCTGTAGAATGATACCATAAGAAAGTTAGTACTGAAACGGGCAAGAGTGGAAGGTTAAGCAGATTGCTCCAGTGGTTCCTTCCCCATTCCATCACATTATGACGTCATTGCTAACTAACCTGCTTTGTGTGAACTGTACGCCTGAATACTACTCTAGAGAGAACTGCTGTGTGGCGGGCGCCTCGTGATAACAGGGGCCGACGAATCACCAGGCGATGGGAGGGGACAGCACAGATGGAATTGTGGGGTTAGGGGTGGGGGGCGGACCGCCGGTAACGAGGTCCGTCCCAGTCAGTTCAATTAATTAGCTGGCTCATTAAGCGCGGACACCTGGCGGGGCGTCCTGAGACAGGGCGCCACGTAATGGCCCCGCATTGAACGAACATCCGACACTAGATGGATTCCATTAACTACCATCCAATTGAGCATCGAGATGGAACACCGTCTTCAGAGTCAGATGTTATACGATCGTTGTTAACACCTTCTATGTTCCTGTGCGCAGTCGGGCATTTTAGTAGTAAGAAATTTTTGGTGTGGGAGGATGCAAGTTGTTTGGGATTACTTGTTGCTTCTCATATCGGGATATACACTAAAATCAAACATGACGAATTGGATATCAAACAACTGAAATGATTGTACTGCATTCCCATTATACCTTAACTAGCGTAAATATTTACAAACAAATTTTGGTTTTTAAGACCGCATACAAGCAGAGCTAATGTTGCATCATTGGATAGGTCTCACATTACTGGACTATTATAAAACTGAATGCGTTGTCTACAAAAATTCAGAATTATCGTAAGGTAGCTCTCAATTACTTTATTAAAACTTTTTATTTAACCGATAATTCTGTTTTTACTGATCAATTCAGCAAATAGAACATTACCAAGTATCAACCGTTCGTTAGACATGGTGTAAAAATTATTTAAAACAAACTCTGTACTGCAATTATGAAGAAAGCTAATAATAATGAAGATTGAAGTAGTTGTTTGTATTACTGTCCAGTGTTGTAGTTTACCTATAAACTCTTCACAATTAATTAAAACGTATAAGCAAAATTTGATTATAGTCATTTCTGTCTTGAGTGAACGATACTATACATCTACACTCTGAAATTCACAAAATTGTGGGTGGCAGAGGATGCTTTGCTCCAAAACTAATCTCTACTCTTAGAATTCCAATACCGAATAGAACGAGAGAAGCGAGAATTCATATATGCATCAGGGTGGCACCTTATTTCACTCATAGTGACCCCAATAGGTTATGGACGAGCCATCTCATCGCACTCGTAAATGAAAGTGGGTGTACACATGTTCACCAGTAAGTTCTCCTACAGAGAATCTCCAGCTGCGGTAAGAAGTCACGAATCGAGCTGCTCTTCTCTGTACGTTTTCTGCAATGCCAACCAACCCCTTACGAAACGGATCCCAAACGGAACAGCAGTAGTCCACATGAATACGCACGAAAGTTTTGAACACTATTTCTTTTGTTTGTGCATTAAAATTTTTCAAGATTCGACTTATTAATCTCAGCCTACAATTAGCTCTACCAACGACAGAATTATTATACAAGTTCTATTTCATGTTTCTCTGCACTGTTACGCCCAAATACTTTAGGGAATCGACCATACCAACAGCTGAACATTTTACTTTGTACTTCATAACAAGGAGATTATTTTTGTTAGTTATGCACATTGCGTTGCACTTATTAGATTTTAGTGTAAGTTGCCATTTTTCGCACAATGCTGTGCATGCTTCAAGGTTAACGAAAACCAATCTGATTGGAGTGTAGAGAATCAGTTCTGCTATTTCATAAGGTTGTGAGGTAATTGTCTGTAGTGAGAATCTATTTTCGGCTTCACTTTGGTATCTTCGCATGTTTTAACTGTATCTTTATCCTTTCGTCGATTAATTCCTCGCGTCTTTCAAGCACAAAGCAGTGTGATCGATTAAAAAGGCTATTCCACTGTCAGTAATTCCGTGTGTGCCGGAGTTAACAAAGGGGAACCTGTCCTGACAAATGCATAGGTCGCAAAGTGATGGGCCCCCACTCCAGCTTCCTACGTGTGCTTTGTGTTATACCACGCGATTCAGCTTGAAATTGGGTACCTTCAAAAAAATTCGTCCATTCACAGCCGCTGTCACGACCACACTGGTTCAGAGCTTTGTACAGCTGACCATTCACTACGAAATATTTTTTTATGCATTCTGTTCGTAAATTTACTTGTTTCGTATACAGGTCACGCTGCAGATGGATTAATCATTACAGAATTTTGCTGTTTTTTTTTTGAAAGAACTCTTAGATTATCTAGTATTGTAACGACCATGTGGAAATAATGTAATGGCGTTCCCATATTGAACAAAAACAAAATAAATAATGCAAAATCTGGAAAAAAGTCTCAGGTATTCCACTCCCCTGAAATACTTTTAAAGGACAGTTTTTATTTCATATGGCATTACTCCTCGCCAAAGTACAGGTCATTAGAGGTGGGATAGAACTGGGGACAACGAACAGGAACGAATTCGGCCATGCCGTTTCGAAGGAACTATCCCGGTATTTGCCTAGAGTGATTTCGGGAAACTATAGAAAACTGTGATCTGGATGAACCGATGGCGATGTCAACCTGCTTTCTCCTGAACGCGAGACCAGAGCGTTACTGATCACCTATCTCACTATATCTATTGAAAATATTTCTTGATCGTTTGTCTATTGCAAAGATCATCTTGTGAACTACGCACATAACAAAGAATTCAAAAAAATTTGTGGATATTATTTTGCAGTGCGCCGTGGCTAAAGTGAAAACACAATGTCAGCTGTGTGAAAAGTTCTCGAGCCTTCCACTGGCGGAGCACATCAATCTGAAGCGACGTTTCGGAGTGTCTCGCCAACTTTATCATCTGGCGAAGCTACTTCCTCAGTAAATGGAGTCGGTGGGAGGCCCGAGAACTTTTCACACAGCTGAACCACAGAAAAAGTATTCATTCTTTCATAATGTCAGCTTTTCTTTTGGCGTTTAAGAATTTTTACTAACAAGTACAAATTGACTAACTTATTTCTCAGATTTAATGTTAATTCTTCAAACCACCAAGTCACTTTTTTCTGAATATTAATTGCGACTGATAATATTCCTCATTTCTATACCAGAGATGACATTACTGTCATCTCTGGCACGTATATATATATTTTTCCAGGAGACATCGATTGAAAACGTTAATTCGAAACAGACTGAAGTGAACTTATGCTTTTCGCTGACTTAAAATCTCTGAAGTAACAGGGTATCGGAAGTGTTGCTATAGTAAATTAATCATTTTCCGCTTAAAGATACTTGCTGCTATGTTCGAAACTCTTACATTTTTTCTTTAAAAACAAAATATATCTTTAAATATATATTTCACTTCCTATCACCGCTATCATGGAGTTAATTTTAAAACCAAAACACTCTGATAACTTCGTTTGTCGTGAGCAGAACACTTTCATGGACTGGTTGGCGTTATCGCATAAAATTTCTCACAAGATTAATATTCTTTTAACAGATGATAGTTTATTCTTACTGTGAGCAAATATTCCATGTTTCTGGGGCAGTGTAATTTTTAAAAAGTAAATAGCTCCAATTTCCGCTAATTCGCCAGAGAAAAATTTAAAAAAACCTATAAAATTAAAATCAAAATAGAGTAGTACCGCTGTAGGATATAATCTATTATTGTTGGAAGTTTCGTCTTACGAAACTATGTCACAGACGAAGGTAATACATAACTCCGAAATTAAGTGAAACAATTTCGTACTACTTCAAAACGAGAACATGTGTTAAAATCTCGTAATTCGCGTTTTCCTTGAGTGATAAATTTTTATTCTGAGAAAATGAAAACTTAGTTGAAACCGAAAATACTTGTACATCAGCTTAATTTCGGTTCATGCTTAGATGAATTAAGTGACGGACTCTCTTACAGTGAAATCTCTTTGGCAGATGCAGCCGTTTGTGCTATGCTCTCAGAAATATAAAATCGAGAAACTTTGTCAGCGTGCGGTGCGATAAAAAAAAAGGGTCAGCCGAATCCACCCAGGGACGGAGGGCGTACAACATTGGACGCCACTCCATTACGGACGTGCATTTTTAATATCTGGCTTGACTCTCGACAAAGCTCGAGTGATACGGGGTCGATAGAGGGGGGTCCCGCCCCGTGGAGCCGGCCACTGCTTCAAAGGGCACACGTAATTACGACACCGTACTCAAGGCTTCACTCCGGCCGCTGTTTCGACGAAAAATCGCACAACAGCACATCAAACGCACTGGTCAGCTGGGCCTCTGACAACGCCAATTATTTTTATACGATCGCGCGCAGCAGGTGGAAGCGAAGTAAAGGTCAGTGTGTAATTTGGCACAGATGCTACTTCTCTTGCACCATCACGACCAGTTCTAGTGTTGTCAGTGCCAGCAGACCACCAAGTGCCAATAACGATATTTAAAGCCACAGCTGAACAGCAAGTGAATCTGAGCACCAAAAATGTTTCTCCCCTTTACTCCCTTCCCCTCCACTCCCTAGAATATGAGAATTGAGACAATGTAATCAAAAATAAGAACTGCCCTCCCACCATTAGTTTTAAATGCAATCATGAATGATATAATGGAGAATGTCGCAGTGAGGATGGGAGAGGATACCATGGCATTTCCATGATTAACTATTCTGGGGAAGTGAAGTAGAATAAAATCCGGAGTAGTTGGATGTATTGCCAGACAGTGTAGGTGAATACGGTATGAAATTTAATGTGAAGAAATGTGAGTGCATGGTAAAAACCAGAAAGAAGAACAGGATAACCAGGTCAACAGTTAAACAGTTTCAAGTACCTGGGAGGTGATTTAGAGGAAAACTGAAGGAACGATAGTGAGGTAAGCGAAAGAGGAAAAAAAGCAGGTAGAAATGTCAGAAACCTGATATTGACTGAGGATGTACCACAAAGAAGCGAGGGAATAATTTATTGCACATACTATTCTGACGATTGGTGATGAAAGCTGGAAAAGAAGAGGAATATCAGCAGGATGCAAATTTTTAAGAGGTAGAATGGATATTACTAAAATCGGTAGTATAAGGAAGACAGCATCCCTGAAGTGGCAATGGGGCGGCAATATTGCACGGAGGAAAGACCAGAGGTGGACAAAAACAGTGTTAGAATGGAGCCCAAGAGATCACCCCGGACCTAGAGGAAGACCTCCAAATCGATGGGACAAGGACATACGCAGGGTTGTCGGAGTTAACCGGCACAGGATCGCCCAAGATCGTGCGACATGGAGAAGACTGCTCAAGTTATATCTGAAAAAAATTATGTCTTTAAGAGGCCACATCAGTAAATGATTGAACTGGCTAATAATAAGGATAAAGCGATTAGACACACAGTAAAAGAAGAACGTATGCTGGGGCTAATTGAGATGGAATTATTGAGATGATATGGACAGGTGAGGAGACTGGAGGAGAAAAGAATTCCAAAAAAATCGACGGCATGAAGGCGCATAGTAAACTATCCAGGGGAAGATTTGATGGCTGAGTGGAGTGTGTACTGAAGAGACGAGAGAACTGGACCAAAGTGGTGACAGAGAGGAGGTTGGAAGAAAGAAGAAAATGCAGAGACTTGTGAACAAAACAGACCCAGCCATTACACGGAAACTGTTGTTGACTATGTAACCGAAGAAGTAAGCACCATACGGCGTGATATAATCAGCGCAGTTTCTCACCTTAAGCCTGGCGTATGGATTTACGTAAAAATCAAAACAAACGCTGGAACAGTCCCCAATATCCGCTCAAAAGAAGAACAACACATTTCTCAAAATAATTAACTCCAAACACTGTGCACGGAACTTATACGGTTAGTAATACTTGTTTCATCTCCGACCCCGTTAAATATAAAAAAATCTTTATCCTAGAAACTGGCCGGTGAGAGAATTACTGCCGACCTGTGGGCCATCACAGTCACCTGTAATTTTTAAACAATTAACACTGCTAGCTTTAATTTTGAAGTTTTTAATTTCACACAAAACTGATTAGTTTGTAATCCTGATTGCCACACGTGAGTGACCTCTCATTGTCCTTATCTGTTATGGCGTTACGCTGACTAATTCTGTTCAGCATTGTCACTAATACATTTTCAAATACCAATATCAGTTATATTTTCAGTTCCTACTCTGTTCTCACGTACTCAAAATCGGCGTATCGTATTAATAACTACTGCGCGAAAATAGTGAAACTATCTCCCGTGCAACTATGCTTCTTGTTCAGTATGGCGGGTGCTAGTATTACTTTGTCTTGCTAATTTGGCCGAAGTGGTAACGTTGTCACTTTGGATGTCTTACGGCAACACATAAGAAACAGAGGCTTGTGGGCGAGCGGTAACATTCATGTCTGGCATTCTGGAGGACGTGGGTTCAATTCCCCGCCCGGTCATCCAGATTTTGGTTTTCCAGGGTTTCTCGTAGTCACTCAGTTAAATGTCGGGATGGTTCCTTCAAAAAACCAAGGACAAATTCCAGTTCCTTGCCCCATTGGCAAAAAATGGGAAACAACAGGTGTGAAGAGTTTATTTTTTTTCTGATCAGGTTCCTCTCATACCTGTGCCTCAGTACTGAACCCCATGCAAGCGCTATCTTCCTTTAATATTTATTTAAGTGTACGTGACGGTTTTCCATACACACTCTTCCGTATTTTTTATTTTTGTTTTTACCTTTATTTTTACACTTAGCAGACATTTATTATAATTCGAATTTATTCTGTCATACAATATCTGGTATTCATCCAACACTAACATCTGAAAAATACTAATCTTAATATCATTAAATATTTACTTACATATTTTCTCGCATAATTCGTTCAACTTTCCTAGAATCATTAAGCAACCGCTAAATATACAATTAATACCTATCTTCGGTGCATTTGTTGATACATCATACTGACTTAGGTCATTCACAGGTCATATAACAGTTCCTTTTCTTTGTGTGCTCAGGCCGTATTCATTTCACTAACAATTTATCACAAACTTTTCTACCACAAGGGGAGACATAATTTCTTTTTTAGCTTCTTTTTTACATCCCCCTCTCTCGGATAAATCGTCGCAAGTTCGTATTTCCATGATACCATTATTTTTCATATATATTTCTTCATTTGTCTGCTAAGGATGCTCCCGTATGCCACTATCGATCTCTTTGACCTAGCAATTAAATTTTCAATGTTGATAATGCATTCTATTACTTTACTTTTATACAAATATATTTACAAACACCGAGTTTGGTGGGTGAGCGGTTAACGCTCTGGCCTCGAATTCGGGAGAATGCGGGTTCGAATCCCCATTCGAGCACCCAGATTTCGGTTTTCCATGTTTTCCCCACATCACTCCAAGCGAATACAAGAATGTTTCCTTTGAAAGGCCGTGGCCGAATTCCTTTCCGTTCCTTGTCCCCAATCTCATCCTGCCTCTAACGAAATCGACGTCGGCGAGGCGTAATACAATAAAAAATATATATTTACAAACAGGAACATAATTGTTAGTGAGGACTGTGTATCTTTCAACCGGACAACTTTAAAGTGATGCTTTAGCGGCGATAATAGTCTATAAGAAGTTCTCACTATTTTTACAGCGTCCGAATTTACACGGATAATTTTTAGATGGCCATCATTACTGTCCTCTTTCCAGGACAATGGTTCACTGTATATTATCTTCCGAATCAGGTTACATCATTTTGATTATCTCGCAAACGAATCTGACCAATTCCTCAACAACCCCAAGCTGCTCTCAGGATTCCTCGGTCAGTGACTATTCCCATAGTCAGCCACGTTCCCTAGCAGATGCCGGAAGGATGTAGTAGGCCTTTGAAAAATACCGTCAGTTGAGCGGGACATGAAAGCTGTTTAGAAGCAGGAAGAAGTGAGGACAAACAGAGCCTCTGAGCACGTCCTGCGGGCGTCGGCTTGTTCTCAGGTGTCAGTCGGACACAAAAGTGTCCGGCGTCGCCCGTGCAGGCCGGTTAATTAAGGGCCGTTAGCTCGCCTGCACAAAGGAGAGACGGCCGGCCTTTGACGGTAATTGCGTGATCGTTACGTGTGGTGGCGATGGTCTCAGCCCGCCCCTACGCTGCCGTTAACCTTATAATGGAGTCGCGGTCACTGCCGGGAGTTAAGGTCCTCTCAGAATGTGCCACGCACCATTGAGTATCCAAGTTAAAACATCTCTTTGTTCTAATGTTTATCATATCTGTGCTGGAATGTTGCTGTATACACTCCAAATTGAAGGTGGCGTTGAACTATCATTTATAACTAACTACCGATCATCCAACGCAGCTTGTTAGTTTTCACGAAAAGTGACGTAAATTATTACCTTTATTTCTAACATTATAAGCGTATCTATCTACATATCTACATATATACTCTGCAATTCACAAAATTGTAGGTCGCAGAGGGTGCTCGGCACCAAAGCTAATCTCTTTGCTGTGCATTCCAATCCCTAATGGTACGAGGGATAAAAGAATTCATATAAGAATCAGTCCGGCACCTTATTTCTCTCATTTTATCTTTCCTGTCCTTCCGACTCAAATAGGTTGGTGGAAGAAGTATTTCACTACACTCAAAAGTGAAAGTGGGAGTACGCATGTTTACCAATAAGTTTAAACGAAACGTGTGTCGTCTATCTACCAGAGACTCCCAACCTAGTCTACTAATCAGTTCTGTGACGCTTTCGTAAGGATTGTAGCAAGCGGTCACGAATCGAGCGGCTCTTCTCTGTACTTTCTCTATACTTTCGACCAACCCCATACGAAACGGATCCCATATGGCACAACAATAGTCCAAATGTGGACGCACAAGAGATTTGTACGCTATCTCCTTTGTTTGTTCATTACAATTTTTCAAGATTCGACCTATGAATCGCAGCCTAGAATTTGCTCTACCTACTAACGAATTAATGTGTATGTCCCATTTCATATTCTTTTGTACTGTTACTCCCAAATATTTCATAGAATCGACCATATCAATAACTGTATTGTTTAACTCGCAGGCAGGGTCGCCATATGTAAACTATCCTGTCTCTTCGATAACGGCAGGGGCGTAGCTACTATGGGGCTAGGCGGTGCAGTGCACCGGGGCCCTCACGCTCAGGGGGCCCCTAAGCATACCTCAAGGGGCCCCTAAGAGCACCTCTAGGGGCCCTCAAGCGCAGTTTAGAGGGCCCACGAGCCTTCACGGCAAACTGGCGACCTTTTTTTTTAAGCTCTACCGTCGTCTAAGGGGCCCCTGAGAACATAGGAGTCCCTCACTAAGGGCCCTCGCTGTGCTCAGGGGGGGCCCCAACCACCGCTCAGTGGCCCCTAAAGAACAATTCAAGGACCCCCATCCTCAGTTCAGGGGGCCCCTACCAGCACACAAAGCAGAAAAAGGTCGCTCGTCTGGCCTGAGGGCCCAAAATAATTTTTTTGCACCGGGGCCCTTGTTGACCTAGCTACGCCACTGGATAACGGCGCGTTGTTTAGGAGATCAGCCCAAATTCTCTTCTTTCAACACATGCAAGCCGTTAGCTCCGATAAACAAATTGAGAGGTTTTTTGACATTGTCTTGAAATGAAAAATTCATTATTCTCGTCGAACTACTAGTGAATTTAATTAATAATATTCCTTGACCAAACTTTTATAATATTTATGTTACATCGAAACAAGTTTCCTTCAAAAGATATTTCAGCTTGTGTGCATAGAACCTGTGCTCGCGGCAACAACCTCTTCCAAGCGACGCGACCATTGCTCTGATACAACGCAGTCCAGCTTCAGAGATAGTTACACGAGGTACATAACAACAATATGCTACCCCGGTTACTAAACAAACTACAGACTGTGGAAATCCAGCAATACTACAAATCAAGTTACAAACATTGATACAGTTATTCAGGATACTTATAACTAATAAATGTTTTATATTTAGATATTAATAATAATAAAATTAACAATAAAAAAGATTGGTAGTTACTGACAATGGTACTAACATGTATTTTTTGTAGCCTACTAAAGAAAATTATGACCATAGGAATTGAAGTATTTGAAGTAATCTTTCTTTGCGTATGCGATGGAAGACCTGTTTCAGCGTTACTCCGTAAGTGCGCATGGGCCGCAAAGTTCGCGCATCAACACTTACCGATGCTTTTATTTAAGTAGCTACGCCAGTGGCCGTAGTCACTTAAGTTCGTGTTAAATAGTGAATATTCGGTACATTGTTCTTCGTTAGTTCGCGTTATGTTTTCTATGCATGTATGTTTAAGTCTGAATATACATGTTTCACGAGTATACCCAAACTGTTTAAAATTGTTAAGCCAGAAATTGTTTTAAAACTCACCGAAAATCACGGGATTATGTCAGACGGTATATTTATAAGTGGAGGAGTAGCCATTATCACACACCGATACTTTTAGTTTTTTGTTTGTTTGTTTGTTCTTTTTGTTTATTTATATTCGACAGGTGTAGATGGTTTTATCATACTCTATGATCACTGTTATATGGAATCACGATTCAGTAAAAAAAAAAAAAAAGACACAGAAATACTAGATAGAAAAAGGTGTGTACAACCAATAGAATTTTCACTTCTTGCGTGTTATGGATTTCTTAAACGCAATTTCAAAATATAAATGATAAAATTTTGACCACTACGCAGGGAATACAAACATTTTATTTCATTTCTAATGTACAAAAATTTTGCGTCCTTATTACTTAAAAGATTTCACCACAGAACTTACGTAACCTGAAGAGTCTGTTCTTCATTTCGAAGAGCCGGTTTTTTTTTAAGCATCACCATTATGAGAAGTGATTTACTTCACTTATTTTATCTGTTCTGATTAATAGCCGCAAAGTTTGTTTCTTATGTATTTACGCCTCGTCGACGTTGAGGTCATTAGAGTCAGGAAAGGACTAAGGGAAAATATAGGAAGGAATTCAGCCATGGCCTTCATTCATCTGGAGTGTTCTTCGGAAGCCATGGGAAACAGAAACCTGGATTTGAACCACGTCGTTCCAAATGGCTTCACCGCTTATACACTAAAATTGGTTACTAACGAAAGAAGAATCTAACTCCAGCTGACTTCATTGTAGTTATGGGATCTTTGGAGAGCGAGGGAGGGGTAGAAAAAAATTACTTGTAATAGGATTTATGCATGTGTGTGACGTGAAACCCAGCAATAATCAACAGCAATAAAGATGTACTCTAATTATAGCATAAATTTCATCAAGGTAAAAGCATTTAGTAGGCAGAATTTAGACGTGATTTAGACATTGATTTCAACGAAGATTGTAGTTAATGGTATAATAATATGTAGAAATTCAGTATTTGTAAACGCATATGTCGATAATTATTTGTTATAGAAGTCTGATGTGCTCTTGGCGCGAAAATAAAATCGTAATGCTTCTAATGGACCATTTGCATTGTTTAAATTACAGCCATTCTAGTCACAGAATTTTCCGTATAATAATACCTGCAGAAGACATCACAGGACATTAAATTAAGTAGGAATATTTGCCTCTAATTTTATGGTTAGGTTGATTGATTATATCACTATTACATTCACATAGGGAGGAACCATTTTTTTTCTTTTGTATTGATTCATGATTTTATTTGTCAAACTTATAATTTTGTGGGGAAAATTCCCTACCACCGCAGCTAGATTTCCATGTTTATGTCTATAAACTTTGTTTTCCTATTAAAATAAAAAAAATGTGTTACTTGTGACTTTTAGTGTGGGAATAATAGGCATTATCGCGCATAGCTATTTTGTATGATTATTCAGCAGTTTTGCTACCGGTATGCATTCCTAAAATTTTTAATTTACAATTTTTAAGCTTCGATTTCTTTTAAACGAAGACTACCATTAGCAAGAGATACGTGTGGTATCATACTATTGTCATGTCCTTGTGAACGTACAGAAATTAAACGAAATATGACCAAAAATTTTGGAAGTTGCGACCATCATTTTCTTCTCCGGCGCCAGAGTCATAGCACACACCACAAATTTTAAGTTAGATTTTTATCTTATGGACTGTGAAAACTCCACCAATATCTGTTTGGTAGTTTTGCATGATGTCATAATAAGCGCACAGAATACGGCCCGTTTGTGATTTATATATATTCAATTGGGGATGAACGCGAAAATAATTTTAAATTAGAATTTAAAAATAAAAAAAAGAATTCCGAAAATATTTTTGTGACATATTTTTGTTAAAATTTGAATGTCATCATGCTATCAGTATTGCTAAAGTAGCCGCATATTGTTCCTTACACGTTAAGAGACATTTTCGCTTGGTTAGGTTCTCATACTTTGAAATATGTCTCAAGATCGATGAGATGTTTTTACACACTGTAATCTATAACTTATAATTAGGTAAATATTCTCGTTATGCTTGTGCACTGATGTGATTGCGGCTGGTTGGTGTCCTCCGGGTGTGATTGCGGAGCAGAAAGACAGACTGCGCATCTTTTAGTGTCTGAGGGTGATCTCAGGACATACTTTAGGAATTTCACAGAATTAATCTATATGTGTATGACAAACAGAATAGATGAGAAATATTGATTTTAATTTTTGACAGTCGAGTCTCTTTCGTACAACTTTTTCTATTAATTCAATGTATTCGAAGATGTGATGAATTTTTTTTGGCCATACGATAAATAAATAAATTGCAAATGTATTTAATTCATTCAATACATTTAAAATATTTGTATTATATAAACGACACATTTATAACAAACAATTAACAACAATCAAATTAATCACTTCAGAGTCATAACGATGTTTAAGTGAAATTGATTTTTCATATTTTTTAGATGTTGGTAAGAATTTTTTAACACAAGCGTAAGAAATTCTCCACGTATTTCAGTGTTAGTGAGCGTAAAGCAACGCCAAGGGCTGTGGAGCTGAAAGTCCAATATATGTCCCCGCATAAACAACACTAATGGAACGATACATTCTGCGCGCAAAACCTGACATCGCGCAACGAGATTCAGTTACTTTAGCATAACGAAAAGTTATCACGTCTGTGATTCATTCTCTGCCGTGAAATTCTCTTTCTTTCGCAAGGTCGGCGGCTTCAGATCTGTTACACCGAAAACTTTAAAATAAACAGACAATCGAGTACAATCGCTTAGCCCAGAAACATTGGGAGCTAAATATTTTGTTAATTAGATGAAGAATATTTTGCTGCGACACCCTTTATGAATTAAAATTTCTTATTTCAGTAGATAAATTTAAACAAAAAAAAATATTTCAGTTGACATTTAGGATGGATAAAAACTAAGGGCCTGTTATGCAAATGCGGTATTTGTTTTTTATGATTCTAATTGACAAAATTTCCTACTCGTAAAGAAAAAATTTACAGCATACGTCACGAATTAATATCTGAAAAATGATGTGTTAAATTCTTATTGTAATCTGTGATTAAGAAAATGATCAAAGAAGGACTTTGAGCAAGATATTCTCAACAGATACTGGGAGACTCACAGCGATACCTTCATATGATTCCAAATGAAAACCGTAAATTCGATACAAGTAAAGAAACAAAGTTATTACTCTGAGCCACTAAAACTTTGCTGTAATTTATTATTTGCCTTTTAAACGTGAAAAATTATTCACACGGGTTCTCGAACATTACATTGCTATTAAAATCTATAATTGTACTAATTCAGGCTTACCTTTAAAGTATAACAAGAAGTGTACCAAGTCTGGCTTGAGAGCGGTTAATGTTCAGATCTGACTTACGGAAGGGCGAGAGTCGAACCTTGGGGTAGCCATCCCTATTTCGGTTTTCCACGATTTCTCGGGGGTGACTGTTTATTAAGCCCATGCTCCGAGATCTGATGACCTTGTCATCTATTACCAGTAACACACTCAAAAAAAATCTACTAATAATTAAATAACGCAAAACACTTAAGAGGTAAGTCGAATCTACTAACGCATATCAGTATTGTAACATTCTGCTAAATGCTATATTTTCTTATCGTTGATACACGAAAACAGTAATTCAGTTTGTCATATCTCGTATGCGTCCCAGTATTTGTATTTCACAATGTAATTTTTCCGTTTTTACAGCGTTTTACAAATAAACAAGATCGGAATTTGTTAAAATACCTGGCATTCATGTGCGGAGTGAAAAAATTATTTCATGAAAAATCAGTTTCAACACTGGTTTATTGCTCTCTCGTTTTTTTTTTTTTCCAACAATGTCATATTATATCAGTGCACCGATATCACCAATATACGTCACACCATTGCAACACACCCAGCGTGGCGGGCGAGCGGTAACGCTCTGGCCTCGCATTCGGCAGGACCTGGGTATGAATCCTCTTCCGAGCATCCAGATTTGGGTTTCCATTGGTTTCCCCAAATAACTCCAGGCGGATGCCGGGAGCTTTCTTCAAAACTACATGGCCGGATTCCTTCCCGCTCCTTGCTACCCATCCGTGCCTGCCTCTAATGACCTCGACGTCGACGAGGCTTAAAACCGTAATAAATTAACCATTGCAACAATAAACTGGCGCTAGGTAAATAAACAAAATCCGCATAAGAAGTGCGGAACCCACCTTCCCCGCTGTTCCTGAAAAGGACACCATGTCCGCCAATCTTTCAGAAAAATTAACTTTGCATAACTTGAGTGTATCAAATTCAGATTACTACTATATACTGTACATAATTTCCTTCAATATTTAATTAACTTTTTCGTTAATGATCTTTGCAATTTCTGGATTGTTTTACAACCTATTAATAAGAATGTTTTCAGTGCTAGTTTTCAGTTTCCACGATATTTACTGTTATAATGTCGTAAATATCTTAATAAATGATAAACACAATCCCGTTATAATAGAATTAAATGGTTTTTAAAGGAAATTTTCAAGTCACAGTTTATGATTGAAATTTGTGTAAGTTCTACACATTGTTTCACACATACACGCACTACTGTAAATTCTTCACAGTGTGAGGTTTCTTCTTCTTGATTTTCAGTCTTGTATATAATTATTATTGGTCACAAGTAGGTACATGTAAAATTTCAGAAAACTAAAGTAATAACCTGTTAGTTAAGAACTTATCAAATTAGTGTGATTTAATACTTCCATTGCCACCTGTCAACAAATTAATGTTAAGTAAACCACAGTTCAATAAGTGTTATTACTGTACTTTTTTTTCTAAGGTTGGCTCTTCTGTTTTGGTGTTATGTTTCTGGTTAAATACCAAAATACTTGGCTCATTATTATTACCAGAATGTATATAGCGGTAGACAATAGTCTGACAAGCAGACAGCATCTCGCTACGTGTTAACTAACGCACCAAGATAAGAGGAACGAAAAGTAGTTGGACGAAGCCATTCTTGAAGTTCCGGCGAGCCAAAAAAAAAAAGAGAGGAAACAGTAGTCCGTAAAGTGTAATTTTCTGGAAAATCATCTACTCCTTTCAAAACCTACCAATAAACTCGTACTACCGATGAGGCGGTATTCTTCTACCAACACTGGCCGCAAGCCATCTCAAAAGCATTTTGGGCGTTATTAGAATTAACTGTTTCTCTCAATTTTGTGGAAGTCTTAATCACCATGAGAAAGAACAGGGGATAATATTCGAAGGAGACGCTACCTCCTATCGGCTTCAACTGGCAAAAAGTGTAAATTGCAAAACTAGTACACACATATGATAATATTGATACGTCTCTCTTCTTAATTAGAAGCATTTACCAGCAGCTTAGCCAAACTTGGACATGGAGGTACGCTGACGGTACGATTTCGTATGCCCGCGAACCGTATGAAATTTTCACTAGCGTTTTTTTCTGTATTACAGAATCACAGACATGATGAATAAAGTTTTAATCATTTAAGTAGCCTTCCCTGAGCCATGTTACTGACGTCATTACTACTGCTCTCTGCTTCACCAGCGTTATTAACACCGAGTAAGGGAACACACACACACACACACACACACTTATATCATCTAAGAAGTTTCGAAGGCCCTGGTAGTTTTCAAATATCCTGTTTTTTTTCTATGAACAATTAGATATACTTATTGAGTGTGTTTAACGTACTATATTTAAGATAACTGACGAAATAAGTAACGTAAGTTGTGTAGCCTACAACACTATTACAGAAGCCGAAGAGTGGTGTATTTATATGTGATGTAGTGCGATCTTCGACGCCTCTTTGTTCAGGTTATTAACAGTTTATTTGGTCCGCCACCTTTCACGTGGAGTCATAAGATATACCGCAATTTTGAAGTTATATCCTAAGCTTTTAAACTATGAAATCTAATCCAAATCATTTCGGGAGTTTTACGTGATACCTTACGAAAGGAATTTCTAGGAATAAAACGCTTAAAAGTTTGAACATGTAGTTATATACCCAATTAACATTAAAAGCATTTTGATAAACTTCTCGCTGCAAGAGGTTGTACAATATTGCTGCTAATCAATCTATCCTGTCGCTGAAACTATGATAAACTACTCGGAACAAGGTGTGTAGTAAACGGTAGTAATTAATTAATAACTCAGTCCGTAGATTTACATGTTTTTGTTAGAATGCCTGGTGATTTTTAACTGTCGCCAAAATATGATACTTAACTTCTTTACCTTCTCAACGATAGGTAGTTGCTGGAATAACAACAGCGTTGATTCACTTTACTAGATTTTTTTTCCGCCGAAATACTAGTTAAAACGTACATGAACAAGACATCAGACTTCTTCGAAATATTAAAAGCACGTTACCAATACTATTGAGATAGTGTCCTGTTAGCACTGTGCATATAGAACATGCCTCCTCGCAATCTAGGGAGCTGAATAGGCGTCGCAGAGTATTCTCGACTGCATTAAAGAGTCCGGCACCACTCTCTTCAATAATACAAATCTGCCCAAAACAATTAGAACATATAGTAAATTACTTATTTGAACAAACATTTTAAACGATATTAGAAAATATTTACAAAAGTTTGGTCATCAAACTGATAAAATTAAACTTTTAAAACAGTCGTAGATCACACTTAAAGTACCATAGCTTACACAACTTTCTTGAGTACAGTATTTTAATAAACTTTTGAGAAATCGTACTGCTTCCAATCAAATTACAGATCCTTTAAAGCATTTTCATCCATTAAATCATTTTGCATTCTAAATAAAAATGTACAAATTCACAATTAGTCATGTTTATCTCCCTCCAACAGTAAGGTAATTAATTTAAAGGATTGAAATTAATATGAAATTTGGATCTTTAGAATTTGTTAAATATTGCAAATATTATGGAGTGTTCTAGAGAAATGTTTTTCAACCTGTGGGTCGCGACCCCAAAGGGGCTCGCCAAGCCTTGCTTGAGGGGGGGGGGGGGTGATTGTCGCAAACCACGTAAATGTAAAAAGCAAGGGTTGGAGGTCTTATAATATAATAAAAGTAGAAAATTTTCAATGCGAAGACTGTGCCTTTTTTCTTTTATTAAATTTCCAAATCAGGGTTTAATTTTTGAGACGCAAATAATCATCTCATTTTTTTTTTATTGGAACATATTTCTTTTCTTTCAATCGTATTTCAGGTAATTGTAGTAAATTTTTTTCTGATCTGACTTCCTTCCGCCACTGTCACTTGTAGAGACTTGGAGGTCTGCGCAGATCTATCGGGCACTCCACTTTATCTTCGCTCGTAGTGAAGCTAGCCCGTACTCGGACAACTGATTGCAGTGAACCAAAACGTTCCCAACGGCCGCTGACCCCACCTTCTCGCCTCCCGCACCATCACCGTGGCAGAAAATAAATTACTGCCCGCAGAGTACTCGCGGCTACCTTGCACAGCATTTGATTTCTCGATTAGTAGCTATAATCTCAATAGAAACAAAATTGAATGCGTCGTTGTGAAATCACCGACAGGTTTTTTTTTGTTTCGGGCGAGGGGGTTCGTCAAATATTTTTTTGGTTCTAAAGAGGTCGCGTATTCAGAAAGGTTGGAAAACACTTACTATTAACTTTAAACGTAAATCTAATATCTGTTTACGGCTGTAAACATTACGTAGTGTCACAGTGGCTGCGGGAGAAATGAACTGTCACTAGCGCAGGCCGTAGCGAGTGCAGAGAGGCGCATCACTGAATCATCGTAATCTGGAGCGACAAGCTTCCGCATTAGTGCGAGCCTGCCTGCAGTGTGCGCATATCCAAGCAGCAATATGCAGCCAGTTGCAGCCTGCTGATACATCACACGCCGGCCGAGCATGGTTATCTAGTTTACGTCATTTAGGTTTGATTACGGCCAGCGCTACACCTACCTGCCGTGACAAATGCGTCATCCATCATGCACAACATTCGTAAGCTAATCAACGAATTTGACCAAACTGCTGAGTACTGTAAAGCTTAACAGCCTTTTCGAATTGATATAAACGGACGAATATTAAAATCAAGTAGCCAATTAAAGATCTTGAATGGAAGTTTGCTACCAAAGATACTTTTTGTTGATTCCCTATTTTAACCACTTCTTCTTGTCTTGATTGGAGAGGAACATTTCTATTCTCACTTTAAGCATTACAACACAAAACAGATGTTTGTTAATTTTCCATTACCACATATTTAGATTTTATAGCGTAAACACCAAACAGAGATGAAGTTTATAAATGTTCCTAGGGAAACAAACCGAGTATTATTATTATTTACACGCAATATATCGGTGACATAAATTTCCATCGTCATATTCAGGTGCAGTCGTATTACTGGGTATAAGATTACTCGGTTTGTTTCACGAGAAATATTCATAAACATACAACGCCCAGAAAAACTTCGTTCAGGCATGAAGCTATTTACAAGAAATTTTTCTCTGTGAAGCTAGTAGTCGGAGACTATTTTCAAACAACATATAAGTATGTAACTGATAATACTCAACCAAAAAAACCATAGAAGACTTAAAAGAAACGCTTTTAAATCTTTATGTAGTACGATTTGGAACGTAGTTAATGAATCTACACTTTGTTATTATGCATCTGTGTGATTATTACAAATAAATCATTTGAAAACACGAAATAGAGGTTGGTCAAGTACGAACTACTATCATGTTCAGGAGGTATCTCAAACTGCAATCACTAAAACAGCTTTGTAAATTATTTGTTTTTAACAAACATTCAACAATATGTTTAATTCTAGTTAATTTCTTCTGGTGAATTTCAAGTGTATATATTGTGGTGTGACAGCGTCACCCACAATGAATATAATTGAATTATTATTAATTATATTCATAATCCTTTTTTATTATATTCAAGTTTATTAATTATTTAATCTTGCAACATGTAAGTTAACTGATAAATAATGAGGGTTGTCTGAATAGATTAAACGTATGTTTAAAACCAGGGCGGCCAAAGGTATAGTTTGTTATAAATTTAATTTTTCTGTAAACTCATGGCTCAGAAAGGTTGAATATTGAAGGCTGGAAATTGCCATTTCGGACGGTTGAGGGTGGAACAAAGGCGAGCGAGGCGACTCGGCGGCGCCGGGCCAGCTCGGCTTCAGTTCCGTTTGAAATAGGACGATGACCTACCCCTACCCTGCTACTGCCCCGAAGGCCAAGTAGAAAACGCGCGGAGGGAGACGGCGAATGCGACGCGTGATATTAAACACGTGACGACGGAAATGTGTAGATAGCCAATCCTGAACATTTATTGGGGTCTACAATACTAATTCCGTGGAGTTCTTTTACATGTGGAGTGCAACCAGCCGAGGAAGAAGAAGAGGCCATTTTTAGACGGCACTTGGGTCCAAGACGAGCTGATGAACGGACGTGTCAGCCGACACGCTCTCGACTGATGATCATTGGATGGTTGATCATTTCTTGCTTTGGGAAAGCGAGATGTTGAGTGGCATGCCTGCCATTACCTGGAAGTTATTCTAATAACGCGGTCGTAGCCGCTTATTTAGCTTCCACAGCTGCAGTGACATTGTATATGTCGCTCACCAACACGGCGATGATTTCATGGTAATGTACCAGAAACGACGGTCACTATTCATTGGGTTTTAACAGACTTGTGAGCCCTTAAGCGACGCCTGAGATTAAGACTCTGTTCCCGTCACGTAAATTCTGAGCTAGCTGAATTTATATTCCACATTTAAAATTTTCAAGCATCTTGCTATTTGTTAATTCAATTTTGATGCTTTTCTTTCATTTATACGGCGCCCCCTGGGATTTTCCTTTGTACAGTAAAATGTTAGCTTCAATTTGATGGCCTGTGTTGCCATATTATTCAATGTTAACTTTTCTGTTGTATTTTATTTGTTGAGATATTTCATTCGATTTTGTTTGCTTTCACCGGCGAATTGTAAACGTCGGGTATTGCTTGTTTTTGCTGAATCAATTGTGTTTAACGTAACGTTAGTTACTACCCGACCTTGTAAAGGCCATAAGACCCAATAAATGAGGTATTATTTTGTGTCTAAATTTCATGGTTCTAGTTAAACCCTTTAGATCCCCTTTTAAATTAGCATATTTTATATGTTTTTTTTTTTCATTTTTCAGGGTTTAATTATAAATCCCCCCTCCCTTTTTTAGGCAACTTACATTTCGCCAACGTGCCCCTAAGTTGTTCCCAATACAATATGAATCGAATACAAAAATGTTTCAGTTGAAAAAAATTCAAAAATTATCAAAAAAAGTATTTTAACGAGGTATTTTTAACCCCCAACCGTGAGATTCTCTATAGAATAGATAGGGTGAGTGTGTAACTTCTTCATTGAAAAACCTATCTGCTTAGCTGTAAATTTGTAAAAGTTCTCATGTAGATATCTTGCGAAAACTAAGAACTCTAGAAAGATGGCTTTAGTTTTTCTGAAATCTCCAGTGCAAACTTTGAAAGAATTTTCAAATCAGTATTTTTGAACGTGTTTACAGCAAAAACTTGCAGGAATCGTGTTACGGTGATAATTATAAATTTAAAACATTTTGGGAGTTGGTCAGAAAGTAGGTTTCGTACCAATGAAGATTAGCTACAAAAAATTTATTGAAACCGTCTCCACCTCCCCCTCCCCTTTTTAAACCGCTGTAATTATTTTTACCCAATGATTTTTTATAATTTTACGTTCTAATAATATTTGTATTAGAAAGATTTAAAAAAATGTGTAATTACATGATTATATGATTCAGAGGTTATGAGAGCAAGGATAAATGTTAGAAGGGAATGATTTCGTAAAGGATCTGTTTTTCATTCGGAACATACAGAACACTAACAGTTTCAAAATTTAATTGCAGAAATAAGTTCCAGTGTTATTCTCTATGTAGGATAAGAAAATTTAATGGAATTGTTGGAATTGTACCTAACTGAATAAGGAGCTAATCTCTTGACTATAATTTAGGCCTACAAGCTGCCATCGCGAGTACTCTCTTTTTTTTTTGCCGTCATCAATCTCTCGTTTGGTTTGATGCAATCTTTAATCCCTTCCTGTCTTGCCCTAATCTCTTTATCTCAACATATAGTTTACAGCCTATTTCTTCAGTTATCTGCTTAACATATTCTAATCTCTATCTTCCTCTACAGTTCTTACCTACGACTGTTATCTCCACTAACAATTTAACCAATCCCACATGTCTTAAAATGAGGCCCACTTTTCTGTCTTTCCGTAAGATTCGATAAGGTTCTTCCGTAAACCATCACTTCCAAAACATGTTTATTTCGTATTCTACCTGTCCACATATTTCTGGCATTCTCAATAGCACCACATTTCAAATTTAATGCTTCTTTCTGCTTTTCCTATAGTCCATGCTTCGTTACCATAATGCTTTTTTGTCTTACACATTGAGATTTAAAAAGATCTTTCTGAGTGCCAGATCAACAATTCAAACTAAATGATTTCTCATTTTATGAACGCTCTTTTTTGCTAGTGCTATTCTACTTACATGTTTCCTACCAGTTTTAATTTTCACTTACTTGTCCTATTCCACCCTATCCTATTTTTGAATTTAATCTACAATTATTGCTATCATTTCTGCTACGTTTCATCACTTTGTCTTGCTTTGGTTAGTATTTAATCCAAAATCTTCCTTCAGTATTTTGTCCATTCCATTCAGTAACTTGTCAACATCCTCAGCCTGCTCTGCTGAAAGAACAACGTCATCACAAATCATTGCAGATAGATTGTTTCTTCACATTAAAATATTTCTGTTGCTTCCTTTATTGCTTCTTCTACATTTAAGTTGAGTATTAATGGGTATAGACTTCAACTTTGTCTCACACCTTTTTTAACTGACGAGTGTCGCCGTAGACAGTGGAGTTACGTCATACATCGCAGCTATTTTGCTCTGTAGCGCAAAAGTATCTTAGATTCCTTCCAGTGAATTCTATCTTAAACTACAACGCAATTTCTCAGTTACAGTCAAAAAATCTTTATAATATTCTCTCAGTCACACTGAAAAGACTTTTTTATTCTACGGCTCATAAATCAAACTAATTCCTGACTCTGCCTTTTAGCTGCTTCTTCGCGAAAGCGGTTGCCTCCACCAAAGGATCGTCGTCCTTTTTTTCCCGCGTCTTGCCACCACTTCCCGTACCCAAACACAGGGAGATGAGGTTGGTGTCTTCGGGATTTACATGGCGCAGTAAAAAGTGACAGTGACGGAGGAGGCCGTATTCAGGCGCTGACCCGGCCATTTATCCGCACCCAAATTGCCGCCGAGCGCCCGGGGACAAATCCGGCGGCTCCTCTCGGGGGCGGTCTCTGCGCCATAACCGCACGGGGCTCCGACAGCGACGCACAGTGGCTACGTACGCCTGCGCCGCACAGGGCATCGCCACCGCAATCCCCGCTCAGTCGCTTATTAGTGCGAACTACACGCGGCACCGAGCCGGTGCATATGCTACTGTCCAGGCTCATGCTCCAGCCGTCGTAGGTTCAACTACCACTGTGCTGATGGTCAAATCTCTCGTGAAGCAAAACCCTGTTTCATTGTAACGGCACAATGAAAGCGTCCATAAACTACGTAGCTCCATTTAGGACTCCTGTGAATTCCCCCCTGCCCCCCCCCCCAGTAGTTCGACGTCGCTTTTACCCCTATTACCCCCTGTTTTCCCCCTTTAGATTCCAGAAGACATTTTGTACTGTTTTCTCTTGTCAGACTGTCGTAAATTACATAAACAGATAATAAAATGACAGAAATAAATATTGACATTCTGTTGTGTGTTCTATACCTTATTTTAACTATGACAAATAATATGAATGAAAAGGTACTGGGCTTGGCTCGAACCCCCTCCCCCCCGCCATCGTAGCTTTCTAGCCAACACCTGCTCCCCCCTCCCCCCCAAACCGAGCCACATAGTTTATGAACGCTCCCAAACTAGGATTATTCCAGTATAAGTGTACCGAACGTGATGGTGTAACGGCTATAGTTCTGGCCTCGCATTCGGGAGGACAGCGGTTCGAATCCCCGTCCGAGCATCCAGATTTGGATTTTCCATGGTTTCCCCAAATCACTCCAGGCAAATGCCGGGATGCTTCCTTCAAAAAGGTCATGGCCGAATTCCTTCCCATTCGTTGCTCCCCTTCCTTTCCCGTCTCTAAATACCTCGCTGTTAAGAGACGTCATGCAGTTAAAAAAAAAGTAGAAGTGCCGACTATGTAGTCCTAGCGATGTTTGCCGCAGCAGTGAACCGATCGTGGTGGGTGAGCAACTGGAAAGGCCCTGCAGAAACGTTAAAAATAGATATCTCGAGCGGCATTTGTCTAGTGGCTGTGGGCCTAGGAATCCAAAACTGGTTAACTGAATGGCTTCAGTAGTGGGGTAGTATGCCTCAAATGATTTGAAATAGAACCAAACGTATAATAGTGCAATTATGGGAAGTAGCAGTGAAGAAGAGCGTCGAATACTAAGTAATGAACGGGATGCAATGGAAGATCAGAGCAGGCAGACGAATAGAGCATACTGGAAATTTTATGTTCCACGCACATCTACCGTAATTATTGGTTCGAAATGACCAAAAATGATAATAGTGATTCAGAGGAGTGCGGCACTGATTCAGCAGAGCATGTACTATTACGGAAATGATTTTTTTTAATTTTTTTTTATTTAGCACACATTTTTACAACCTAGTATCTAGAAACTAAAATAGGCCTTAATTTAACACAAGAGTTTTACATTTGATATTTCAACAGATAATTTCACAATGAATAATTTCAATTTTTGTTATGTATGACTTTGGCAATATCTGTACAGTCTTTTCTTGTTGGCACGATACATACGATTGTTCCGCTGTTAACATATATTATAACTTTCTAAACTTGCTGCATTTTGTCATAATTGATTTATTATAGTGTTCTAGTTTTGTATGGTGTCTGCAGTTTCCTGTCCACTTTATGGTTAGAATTTTTAATATTTCACTCTGTCACTTCGTACGTCTACCACTACTACTATTACTAAACTATTACTACTATCTACTACTCGACCATCTAAGAAAGCATTTTCCAGCATTGGTATCGGTGCGGTAATCCGAATTCCAAATCTCCCGGAATAGCGCACGTTCTCAGCCTCTCTGGCAGCCAAAGTGACCGAGAAGGCCGCCCATCGGGAGACTGGCCACCTCCAACACTGGTTGTGAGAACTAATTTTCAATGATATATGTGTAATTGCAGAAGTAAGGAGTCTTTAATATCCGGCTTGTAGGTTGTTCGTTTCACAGGTGAACTAGATTAGTTTAACATCTACTGCCGGTATTTGTTATATTCAATATTTGAACAAATTCCTATTTTAAGATTATTGGCTACATAATTTACAACTTTTACTCTTAACTAACTATTAACATTTTTACATATTTTAAGAGATAACAATGTTTTACTTCAGAAGTGGCTCGAGACTGCAACTATTATCTATTATTTGTGTTATTGCAACGTCAGACCACATTTTATGCATCGGTCTATAGTTCATGTGAGCACTAGTAAAGAACTTATACATACACTATATACTTTTATACGTGTTGCTTCAGCAAGTTCTTGTTTGTAGGTAGAATCTCCAGTGGTGTTGCTGCGAAATGGTCCATTTAAAGTCTTTAATATGGTTTAAACACTCCTCTCCGCAGACCAGCTGGTTGCGTTTTCAGCACGATATATGATTCGCTGATTGAGTGCTTAGACACGCATTCGCTTGTGGCAGCTCTCGGGTGTTACTCTGTGCGTCATAGTCGGCTCGACTTGGCCTTCCTCTTGCTGTCGCTAAACTTTGCATGAATCTCTTCTTTTGCAGTTTGGATATATTCTGCGTCACTTTGTCTAGTTTGCGCCAAAGTTGCTCATTTTTTAGAATGTCTTCCGTTTTCATGTTTCTTAGTTCATGAAATCCTTCGTTTCTGGCTTCTGCCATTTGTGTGCAATCCCAGACGATGTGTTCGGGTGTACCCTCTTCCCCGCACTCACACAAGCTTGTGTCTTTTAGTCCTCTTTTATGTAGTAGGCTGGGATATGGCCCGTGTCCAGTGATGTAATGAACAAGTCCGGTTGACGGATCTAGGTGGCGAAGGTTTAATCTCTCTTGAATTGTTGGCCAAATATTGTAGGTTCTCCTGCCAGTTGTACTACGCGACCACTGTTGTTGCCATTCTTCCATCAAGACTGTTTTTATCTCCCGTGCTTCTGTAACCGGTCTTCCTAAAATTTGTTCTACTTTGTCGGCGTCACCGGTTCGTAGCCAATAGTGTGCCCCTCTCTTTCTAACTTCTAGGTCAAGTGGCCAAACGCCCAACGCAACCAGCAGAGAGTCGGTCGCTGTTGTGCTATATGCACCACTTAATCTTATCAGTATGCTTCTTTGTACGCTTCTTAGTGCCTGGCGAGGTTTAACTTGTCGTAACTTATGCGCTCAACTGCTAGCAGCATATCCCACAATCGAGGATAATATACTGTCGTGATACCTCCTTATTATGGACGTTGGAAGATGAAATCTTCTTTGCCCAATACTGATAAGTTTGTTCATCACTATTTTGGCACGACTGCACACCTCCGTTATATGGTCAGTAAAATTTAGTCGCTCGTCTAGCGTGCCTCCCAGGTATTTACAAGTTCTAACTCTTTTTATGGAGACGTCGTTAACTTTTATTATTGGATTTCGCTTGGGGCGGCCACTGAGAACCATGAATTGAATCTTGTGTGGTGCAAGGGTTAATTTCACTTTGGAGCACCAGTTTTGTAAATGTCTTAATGCCATTCTGCTTCTAGTCTCTACTTCGTCCCTTGTTCCGCCTTGTATCAGCAGTAGAAGGTCATCCGCGAAGGCAACAAGCCCCAGGAGTCTTTCTTGCCCAATCATGCTTTCTATGGCCATTTCGAATGTTACGTCCCAGAACACTGGTCCACACACCGATCCTTGCGTACAGCCTTTAGTTAATTTTTTCTCTATAGTCACTCGTTGACATCTCAGTTTGGCAAATCGGTTTTTACAGTAGTCGCGTAACGTTCCATAGAGGATACTAGGAATTCCTATTTCTCGCAGGCGGCTAAAAGAGCCGGCCACCATAAGTTATCGAATGTTCCAGCAATATCGACGGCGATAGCTTTTACTTACTTGCTCTTACTACTTTTCACTAGATGCAACGGCCTTATTTATGGCATCGTCGGTCGACCTACCCGCTCTGAAACTAAACTGATGTACACTCATACCATACTTTTTCCTGTGTTCCTGTAGTTTCCATACTAAAATCTTTTCCTGCACTTTTCCAAGCACATTTAGCAGACAGATCGGCCGATAGGATTTAGGATTTAATGGCTCCTTGTCGTTCCCCTTCTTTAGGATCACCACTTCACTCTGCTTCCAGATATTTGGAACCCTGCCTTGCTGAAGGCCTTATATAAACAGTATGCAGGTGGTGAAGTCAACTGGACCACTAATGCCTGGAGCACTTCAGCAGCGATTCCATCCGATCCAGGTGTCTTTTCCACGACATGGCGTTAATCGCTTTAATTACTTCGTCTGGTGTCACATCATCCGCTAAAGTAGCTGAGGTATAAATTTCATTGTGACCTTTACGGAGATTTTCTTGCTCTAAACTTTCACCTACTGCCTCATCGTCGGGTAATAGTACTTTTAAACAGTTCCTCAGCTGTTGCTGCTCCAATTGGCCGTCTATGGTCCCGTCTGCCCTTCTTACGGTTGATAGTGGTAGTCGGTGGTCTCAATTTGCTAGCTGCGATCTTGTAGGGGACGCCCCAGGGATCTGACTTTAAATTAGCGTTTAATAAGCCTCCCAACTCTGCTGCTTTGTTTTATTAGCAGCTCTTTAAAGGCAGTCTTCCTTTCCTGTATCTATCGAGAAGCAAGCCACCTATCTGCAGCAATCATGCACCGTTGGTACTCTTTTCTCGCCTTCCTCATCTCGATCGTAGTTTTTTGCAGTCGGTCGCTCCACGGTATGTGTCTGTAGTATTCGCTGTCTTTTGAGGGGAATGGCCATTTTCATTTACGCGCTGAATTTCACGCGTGATCCCTCTTGCTATGACATCTACATCATACCTTCCATAGATCCACTGGTAGACAAAATTCATCTCTCAGTTTTGCCCAATCTGCCCTACGTAAGTTATATTTTTTCCTTGTGTCGTTAATTTCATTGATTGGCAACCTACCTTTGGCCAGATCAAACAGAATCAAGTTGTGGTCACTTGTAGTTTCGTTTTCAACCACCCTCCAGTTTCTGGCTAGGTTCCTGCCAGCTGATTGGTCAGCGTTACATCGACATTCGATTTTGCACCGGCTCTATTACTAAACGTTGGAGCATTATTAGGGCAGTTCCTGACTTCCAGGCATAACTCATTTAACAGTTCCTCTACCATTAAGCCTCGTTCATCCGTTGTATCACTGTACCAGAGCGGGGAGTGTGCATTTATATCTGCTGTTATAATTATCCTTTGATCTTGTAACTCAGTGCAAATTTTTCTTATTTTATTTAGATAAGCATCTATAGGGTCCTTATATTGGGCAGTACATCGATACCAAAGTAACGCTACACCACCCGGTATCGATCTCTGCACATGCTGTGTGCCTCATCACGTATTACGATATTTTGGTTACAGTTAGTTCTTTGTTTAGTACAATGATTCCTGCCATAGGTTTAGGTGCACTTACTATGGTTTGTGAGGATACTGGCATGTGTGGTATTTGTCCGCCATTAGAGTAAGGCTCTTGCACACAGATAACATCCCAGTCATGTTGCGCAGCAAGATTCCTTAGCTCATGCAGGACCATATTGTCCGTCTTGCATTAATTTGTGCAACTTTGATTGTACCTTTCATCTATGGGTGTTTAGTGTAAACATTACTCTGGGCATGGAAGTTTCGCGTCGAAAACTATCCTTCCATGAGTCATTACAAATTGTTTATATATTTGGTCCGGGTCAAAAATCTCATTTCTGTTGTTGAATAATTTTTAACTAGCGTCAACAACTGGGCTGGATCCGTGGGTAAGTTGCTGGCCTTGAGTTGTATTCTGTCCACTGCTTCAAGTTGGGGAAAGGTGACTGTTTTCCCTGCTGGGTGCCAGCATCCTAGTGAGGTGCCTAAGCGCCATTGCCAACACATGCTCTTGTTCTAATCTGCTAATTTTTACCGTGTTCTCAAGGTCTATGTATATTTTTGTGGGATCTAACGCAGCTCTTTTTTCAAACTTTGTTTGCAGTGATATTTTAGGGTGTGTAGATTGCGCTGCCGTCGGGTTTGCATCGACCAAGTTAGGCTCTTTACACCAACCAAGTCCTGCCCTTCTTCCTGGGTAAGGAGGAGTGGTAACAGTTTGTGTGATTGTATCCTTCAGTCTGGTTTTTATTTTTGCGTATTCTTCGATCTGAACTGCAGTGTCTTTCGCTATGTGTTTGGTCTCTACGTATTCTTCAGTCTGAACTGTAGCATCTTTCGTTGTGTTTTGTCTCTCTGCGAATTCTTCCGTCTGTACTGCTGAGTCTATCATTTTTGGTGCTAAGTCTCGGCCTTGTTTTTTACTTCTAAAGTTTGCCGCTCGTTCTGCATCCCTGCGCTTCCGTGACGGATTTTTATTTTTTTCTCTTGTTTGTTATTACTATCCCATGTTTATCATACATAAGGGTTTTTTCAATCCCTCTTGCTGTTTTAACTGGCTTATCCATAATCTATTCGGCTGATCATACGCTGAAGGAGCATCTGATAGGTTAGACACTCCTTCCCTTTCTTTTTGCACGTTTTACCTCTCTTCGCACATGGGATGCATACAGGAGCAATGTTTTTCTTTTCGCATTGGTCTTTCTTGTGTCCAGTCGCACCGCAGTGGCCGCATGTTGAGTCAGTTTGCTGACAGTGCTTGCTGACATGACCCCAATCACAGCACCTTACACAGTTCGGTACTGTAATGTAATCCTTAGCCGTCACAGCTGAAAATTCAATGAATATTTTTTTCTGTTCCAACAACATATTTCTAACTTTTCCACTAACTTCCACTACATGATGGACGGTAGCCTTATTTCTCGGACCTGTTTTAAATCTTGGTTTGAAACCTTCTACGAAATCAGTTCTGGCTGCATTGTCTTCAAAATTTTGCTCATAAACAATATCTCTCAATTTGTCTGTATCGATGGAGACTGGTATATCATATAGAATGACTAACGGCTTCCGCTTCCTGGGTGATTCGCATCTCATGTCAGTATTAAGTGTCTGGTTGTCTAGAATTTTCTTTGCATCCTGCGCGGTATTTGTCTCAACAATTACAGCTTGCTTTGTTGTCCGATGTTTATTTTTATTTTATCTTTCTGCGGCCTTAGTATCGTAGTGACCTTCTCCGCCACTTGTTTAGGTGTCTCCCCTTTTTTAGAAGAAATGAACACTGCACAAGTCGCTGTTGGGGTTATCATACTTTTTGGTGTGTGCCTTCCACCAGTAGCTGCGACAGTAGCATAGCTATGTGTGGGTTGCACACCCCCGCTTTCCTTAATTTCTTGTCTTAGTCTATTATTTTCGTTGATTAACTCCTTCAGTCTTCCCTCCATATGAGATACAGCGACTGCCCAGGACGCAAACTTATCCTTTAGCTCTCTTAGTTTTTGCTCTGATAATTTTTGGCCATGGATATCATTTAGGTATTTAACTAGCTCCTCGTACCTCTCTCCAAATGCAAAAGGAATTGCATTTGAAACGCAGTCACTAGTATCGCTTGTCGTATTCATTCCGTTACTGAGCTCCATCTGCGACTCCTAATATGTGGGTTCATCACAAACTAAATCCATTTTGTTAACCTGCAGGCCAATTCTCAAGGCCGAAGCCTCGCTGGATCTATCTCACAATATAGCAATTATTCACAGTACCTGTACAATGCTGAAGCTGCAATGGCAGGCGTATCCGGACACTGGTAGAAACACAGAATCCACAAAACCCAAAACCAACACTGCAACAACACTACATACACTGCTAAGTCGGAGCGCACAGCACGACACGTCCGCTCACTCCGAGCGTCAACAAGCAAGTTGAAATGATAAGGACTATTAAAAGGACAAGCGAATAAGTAATGAAAATTATCTTATTGTTTTTAGTCTCGCGGAGGAAGCTTGGTAAGAAAGTAAGCGGAAGTGCGGCCAGATGAGATGCCGGGTAGTCAGGTCGAGTTGGTGGGCCTGTTAGTCAGCAACGCAAAACTCTGAAAGCAGAAGCGAGAGGATACCTGGTACCACAGTGTACTACGCCGCATCACGCTCTTCAACTTTAATATGATAAAGTTGCCCATCGTTTCCTTATCCACCATTATATAGTTATATTCAGTTGCATGTAGATTGAACACTTTGGCATCCGAAGTACCACTTCGATTTTTCATAGCAGTCTCAATTTATTTCGAGAAAAGAAGGGAAAGAACCAATACTTGAATCATATAATCACCTCCGAACAAATGAGAATAGTTCATTTGATGCCAAGCTCTTGGAGCGATGGTTTATAATCATTTCTCGGTTATAAAATCACCACCACTCAAATGAGATGAGCTCAAATGCCACAATAAAAAGTTACCCTATGTTTCTAAGTTGGTAGACTGATCCTTGATCGTTGGGATGGTTGGTATGCAAAGAAGGTTTCGCGCTTTCTCTTGTTTTTCGAATTCCCATACGGTTTATTGCTAGTCCACTAACATGTACTACCCCAAAGACTATACATGCTGTTGGTGAGCGGTAACGCTCTGGCATCGCCGGTTCGAATCCCAGTCTTGCCTACCAGATTTTAGTTTTCCACGGTTTCCTCAAATCACACCAGGCGGATGCTTGCATGATTTCTTTAAAATTCTATGGCCGAATTTCTTCCCAATCCTTGCTTCCATTTTTATCCTGGCTTCACGATGATCTCGACGTCGAGGATGCGTAAAGTCATAAGTAAAAAAAGAAAAAAAAAACTATACGTAATATACATAAATAATGATATTACCATGATATACAAGCGTACTTAAGTAATTGATTGATGGGACGTGACAAGTCACGCACTATTTGTAATCAAAATATATTAAATTAGCGTGACATGGAAACATATCTTTCGGCAAATCATACTGACTCGAAGTTATAACTGGAGGACATATAAAATAATATGCTTCTATCGTGATTTTATGAATACGTTTAAATGACCGTAACTGTTGTATTACCAAGAAAAGTTTAAAAAAAATCATTGTCATTAGAGAGCGTTCAGCAATGTGCAGTTCTTTCAATTTACTTGCAGCAATAACTACACGATCAATGTGTTCCATGTGTGACCGAGGTAACCGAATGGACACGCAATGGATTCAACGAATTCGAATAAAAAGCCCGGATAAGCTTTGTGAATGCGATACTGGAAGTTAATTTGGCAGCGACGTAAAAAAAAAACAAAAAAGCTCGTACAGAACTCAGATCGACCGAAATAAAAATTGCACTCTAGTAACGGCGGAAAAAAGGAGGGGGGGGGGGCTGAGTTAGGAGGGGAGGAATGGGGGCTACAAAAATCCGCACAGTTGTTGGGATGTGACCGGAAGCGGCGCGCTCTTTTCAACTGCTGCAGACAGCACATCCGGCCGTTGTTTGGTATGCGTGCTGGGAAAAAGCGCTGGCATTTCTAATCACGTCTGCGAACAGGTCGGCCATTTGCGAATGGCCTTTTGGATGTCTGTGGTGTTACCATATAGCGTAGCCTTCACTACGAAATCCACTTACTTTGGCGTCAGGAGACTGCTAACTGAGACGAATAGGGAAATCGTCGTTCAAATGACTTTCTAAATGGAAGTATTACAACTGAAAACAGGTCTCCAAAATAAAAAACACTTCAATAGGTAGACCTCACTACATTTATTTTTACCTTTTTTTATTTATGATTTTACTTCTTGCCGACGTCGAGGGCATTAGAGGCGGGGTGGGACTGGCGATAAGGAACGGGAAGCAAATTGGCCATGGCCTTTGGAAGCAAGCATCCCGGCATTCACCTGGAATGATTTGGGTAAACCATGAAAAAACCCAAATCTGGATTCCCGGACGGGGATTCGAACCGGCGTCCTCCCTAATGTGTTAACCACCCATCCGCCACGCTCCGTATCTCAACACTCTTTGATGTTCGAAATGTATGAATGTTCAATATTGCCGCACAGAGTGCAAGGAACCCAGTGCCTCTCATTGGTCCTACTTTTCAACAGGTCTTTCATTATCTTTATCCATTCAGTGTTCTGAATGCGAAAGAGATAAAATATCATTTGCTTTTAGTATTTGCACAGGTCCGAAATAAGAACAAATTTATATCTACTTAGTTCTTTTAATTTATTCTTAACATAATAATAGCTCCAGTAACTAAGAGCGTTACAGCTTTCAGATCTACGAAATAGATTCTCTCACTCCAAAAATCTTTCAGATATGCTGAATTGCTTTTTAATTTACACACTAACGTCTTTCATACACAATAGACCTCAAAATCTGCTTACCAGTATTAAAAAACATAAACCTTCTCCATCATCTCTCTATTGCTATTAGATAACATTATGTCACTTGATTTCACTTTGCGATCATTGGCCTAGTAGTCATGCCAAATATTCATCTACAAACTTCGTCTATGGATGGTAAATGCACGTTAATGACGTATCTGACACACATTGACTCCAAAGAGAGTGGACTGCGAAGGTGACAACGAGTGTCACTCGCTTAGCACAAACGGATCTAGGGAGTAAAATCGGGGAAAATTCATAAATGCGTCTAAATCGTGTTTGTAGGACGCCAAATTTACGCCGATGCGATTTTTTGTTTTTTGTTTACTAGCTCAACTACTAGCAATCTCACAGTTAAATCCGCCTTACAGTTGAAATTTTTTAAAAATATTACCGAATATCTCCAGTGCATTTTTACATCAGTACGTATCATTTTTTGAAATTAGTCCATAGTATCAAGGTGTGTAGTAAACCTTTCTTAGAATAATTATGGTAGTCAGTTCTTTCTACTGTAACACATGATCTTATGAATATAAGGTGCGGAAAGAATTGCTTGCTGAAGACTTGAAATGTAAATATCTTACATTACATTTGATAACTAGCTAAACTGGGCTGGACACATTGGACAGGTGGTAGGAAAAGGTTTCAAAATTCTGCACTTGTTGGAGAGAGTGATGAGGGCATGCACGAGAGAAGTAAAGGAATTGGGTTACAAAACTTTGGTGAGACCATTGCTCGAATATGGTAGTGTAGTATGGGACCCACATTTTGCGTATCAAATACAGGAGTTGGAGAAAGTGCAAAGAAGGGCTGCTAGATTTGTTTCTTGAAATAATCGTATAATGCAATCAGTCATAGATATGATAAACGAGCTGGAATGGGATTTATTACAAGACAGGAGGAGGATGAGGAGGCTGTTGGGAGTGTACATGGCGTATACTGGCGATGAGGCATGGAAAGATATTGCAGTAGGTATGAAAAGTAGTTCATGGAAGGGAAAAGATGACCATGACCACAAGCTGGCACTTGATTTCAGGCACAAGGGTGTGGGAAGATTTTCTTTTTTAGGTAAGGGTGTCAGGGATTGGAATGAGTTAACAAGGAGAATGATCAATAACTTACCGAAAATGTTAAAAGAATTTATAGTTGAAATTTGTAGCGGGCAAATGTAGGTGAGTGCAGGATAGGGGGAAGTTGGGTGTGTAGGGAAATTGCCACCGGAGCGTGTGCTCCATTGCAATTAAATTAAATTAAATGATCTTTATTGGCTTAATGTTATCAGCGATTACTAGTTTGAGAATCCAGACATTATAAGCATTTACTTAAATCTTTCTACAGCCCTCTATTCATTTCAAGCTTCCTATTCATTTCATCTTATAAATTAAGTAGCTTAGTCTGTAAATGTTCTCTATTTTCATTTAAAAACGTTTCATCTTGATTACAGGTAATCTGCATATGTTCTAATTGGGTTTGTACTATTTCTATTGTTTGAAGCAATTGTTATTGCTCCAGATGTGCGGGTAGTGCTTTGCATGTTTTTTATCGGAAATTCTTTACTACCATTATAAGCTCCCGAGATCACGAGCCGACAAGATAGTTTAAAACGCTGCTAACAGGACGCTCTGTCTTTGGTATTAGTAATGTGCTTTGGAATACTGTATTTGGAAGAAGCTGATGTCTTATCCGGTGGATTAAAAACTAGACGTTGTTGGTATTCCAGCAACTATCTGATCAGAAGTAATAGAAATTAGTTGTAATACTTTGGTGAAAGTTATAAATCACCTAGCGAAATGACTAAAGACCTGTAAATCTAAGGACTAAAGAAATTAACAGCAACCATCTATCTAAGGAGGTACCGAGTAGTTGATCATGTCTGGTTAATTAAGTGCAACGGGGAACTTATGAGATGTTCATCAAGCTGCCAACAGATAAATAAAAAAATTACCAGTTCATACGAGTTTCAGAATAAACCACAACCAGTAGCTATAAATAGCAGAAAATTTGTTGTACAGTTTTCGAACATACTTCAAAATGTAACGGCATGCAAATTTCCGAAATGGACATTTAAATATAATGAAATTAGACTATGCTAGTAACAGGTTTATACTTCATTTATTGTTTATTAAAAACGAATTAAGGCTGTTCGCATATTTTAAAAAGAAAAAAATTTCAGAGAAAATTGATAAAAAAACTCAAACAATAATATTGGATTTAAAGCCGTTTAAAGTTCGCACTGCAGGTGTAGAGCAAGAACTTGGAGATCTTCGAAATCAATGAATGCTTACAGTTGGAAATCCGAAGCCTGGTTTATCTTTCTAGCACACATCTGTTTCAAGGAGAAACTATAATAATATACTTTGTGATTTAGTACTCTTCTGAACACTTCATCTCAAAGCTTACGAACTGCTCTGCAACTACGAGTTATTACACCGTTTTCCACGTACATTTAAAGATTTAATTTTACGCTTATCTGTCAAACCTACGATACTTATTCACAACTACGCTCTATTATTATTTTCAGTGACACATAAACCTTTTTGTTCAAGTTACTCTTAAAAGCCGTAAATGTATCGGACTATGTTCTAGAGCTTGAAAAGAATTCTACAGATTGTTTAGCACATTGTGACTATCCACGCAAAGCACTGTTTTAACTAACTTAAAAAATAATACGATATATGGGAGCTCTTACTGAACAGTTGATTTGCAAACAAACAGTTATCTGTTTATCCCACCGATTCAGAGCAGTTTTTATTATAAATATTCTCTTTATTCACATCTTATTTTAACAAAATATATCAATTGTGTTTATTTCCTAATTTGATCTACAAATCATTCTTCATAATTTGAGAAAGTAATTTCATATTTTCTGACGAAATTAATAGAAAAATGGTAATGGTGATAGATGTCTTTCTTGCTTAGTCAATCCATTGATATTATGTTTGGTTTTTTTAAACAAAAGTTGGCTGCATTACTTCTTCTTCCTGTGTGATCATGTATTACCTTTATTATTATTATATTCTTTGAAGTAACACCACCATACATTCATAACACTTGATAAAAACCACCCATTCCGTGAGTCTGGACTCGAAACGACTGATATTTCAGACCTTTCGTAGCTTATATTAATCTCAGATCATTTCGTGTTTTTATACACTAATCTACTTTCATCACAAAAATCGGCTGTCAGGTACATTTTGCACGTGCAGATCAAATTTTTGTCAGTGATCAAAAAACTACATCAAAGTTAATTCGGAAGGTAGACGCACATTAAATATTGACAAACTGATTCCAAGTGGTGATTGAGAAGCACTTTGCCTGTAGACGCTAAACTCTTGGATGTGAATCAAGTTTGCCTACGCAGTGCCAGAACTGAATGACGAGAAGCCTTCTACGAAGCCCGCAGTTTGCCGTAATCAGTAAGTCGTGAACACGTCGTGTGCGATTTTCTGGAGCATGTAAAACGCGGCTGGTGCGACAGGCGCTCAACTTGTGCCTGCGCCTAATTGCGTTTCGTGACTGCTCTCGGTGATGCGGCCGGACGGCCCGGATGCAAATGCGGGCGGCCGACTGAGCTCAATGCAGAGAGCAAGCAAGAACAGAGAGGCCCGCGTTTCTTGCTGCAAGTAGCAAAGTGCCATCCGGTACAGAGAGGGCCTCCCGGGCGGACGCTCCGGTGCCACGGAATACTAAATCAATTGTACAGGGCCCTTGTAGTGCGGCTTAGCGCGTTAGGACAAGGATACCAGCACTGAATAATGAACACGCTCCCAGCTGGAGCAAACAGCTCATAACTTCGGTTTCACTTTTTAAAACCTTCCAACTCAAAGGCTTCTTACTTAATCTATCTATATCAACAAAATAAAACCGCTGTAATCTTTCAAGGGGGGGGAAAAAAATGGCAGTCATTGGGGATTGCCGACAGAAGTGAAACCTTAAAACCATGAATATCATACGCGCAACACGTCGTAGATACAGATATACTAAATAATAATAATACCGTGTGGTCGTAATAACCTGGTGACAGGGTTTCTATTCTCTGCGCATTCTGCCCCCGTCCCAGCCGCCTTAAACTAACCCGCCAGTGCTACCAGGTAAAGGGGACCTACAGTTTTACGTAGAATCCGAACCACGAAAGCGTTCTGGCGTACTTCACATTACACAGTAAGCTGTGTTAGAGGTGAAGGTCGGGTTAAGAGTCTCTGAAAATCACCGACGAGACCGGGTACCTTCCGTTCCCATTCAGACACCTTAACCACTTAGCCACCAGATCGCAGCAGATATATTGTTACCTGGTAACATTATCATGTCTGTGACACGAACTCATAAGATTTTCCCATCAAAAAATTGCCCAACGCGCGTGAAGAAATTTTCACTTAAAAACCTAAAAATCTATCTTAGTCCACAACCCGAAGGTTGGTCGAATCTTCCCAAAGGAGATGTACCAAGCTATTGTGTCAGAGGCAGGAAGGTGTAACGTTTCCACCTACACCTTCTTACTATTTTCCGGCTAATTATTTTAATTAATTATTTAATCAATTAATTAATTTGCTCCCGAACTTCTTGCCGGAGATTGACTGCATTCATTCCATCATTAATCAAGGTAAAATGGGCGGAACAATCACAAAAGAAATGAAATACGTGGACTTTGAACCACACACAATATCATTGTATTCTGATCATTCACATTCATACACAGGCCTATCATTGAAATAGGAACACGACTAGGCAAGTCCATACAGTTCTCCTGATAGTGAACACATGGGAATCATACACTTTCCGTTAAATGTTCAACGTTTCCTACACCATAACTTGTAGCGAGAGTGAGCCTTCAGTCCAGAGAGAGGGAAAAACTATGGAATGGACTTACATCAGCGCACGGAGCGAACCCGCGAACTTCCACTGCACAACACTGGGCAAAACTGAGCAAGACTATGGTCTTGTTGTGGGGCCTTATATAATACCCGCCTAACGGCATTCTTCTGGAGGGAGTACTACCAACATTCGATTCTTGCTACCCCGTTGGCGGGAGGACCATCTCTGCCAAATGGGAGGAAGCACAGAGTTCCACCGATACTACCCCAAACTAAGGGTGACTTTTAGTGTTCGTGGGGTGGCTACTGTACCATCCAGCTCCGCGCCATGACTGAGGGCGGAAACTGGGTGCTCGTCCCCTTCAGCGGGGATTAGCTGCCATGACAGCAGTCTGTAACCCACTTGAAAAATCTTAAAATCTCCCTGCCTCCCTCTCGCTACGTAATTGAAATTGTTTAATGTTATTCTTATTCTAATTAAATGCTCCTTAAAGTTCCTAATTATAATTTTAAATCGTCTTGTGGCGTAACAAAGGCCAATTCCTTTTCTCGGGCGTCTACAGTTTACGTCGAATCAGAACCACGGAACGTCCCGGTGTAGCTCATATAATCATATACAACTCCTAAATATTCCTGCTCACCACGGGATTTGAACCCGCAAGTGGAGAGAGAAACTTTCGGAAGTAACCGCTGAGCTATCAGACCGCCTTGTTTTGAAGTATACGTGTGCTAAGTACTATCAAAATGGGATAGAAACTCTCGGTTTGTATGAACAACGTTGACAGTAATTAAGGTTAGGGGGGAAAAGGAGGAGATGGTTTAGGTTTATATTTTTTTTTTAATGAAACGTAAACAGGTTTTTTTTCTATTTATTTACATTAATATCGGATAAAAACTGTGTGTTTGTATGAAGACTGAAGAACAGGCAAAGGGAAAAAAATCATTTCTATGTATTAGAAACAAGTGTAAACACTGCTGTCCAACCGCAACACATCATTTTTTTTTTTTTTTTTTTTTTTTTTTTTGTAACAGTTTAACGTCCCTTTTTAACAACGTGGTCTTTAGAGACGGGAAAGGATAGGGGCAAGGAATGGGAAGGAATTCGGCCATGGCCTTTTGAAGGAAACATCCCGGCATTCACCTGGAGTGATTTGGGGAAACCATGGAAAACCCAAATCTGGATGCCCGGACGGGGATTCGAACCGCCGTCCTCCAGAATGCGAGGCCAGAACGCTATCCGTTACACCACCACGCTCGGTCGCAACACATCATACTTACATCTACAGATATATTTTTAACATCAGCATGTAGGTGAGGCGAACTCGTAAGATTTTACCTAAACAGCGTGAAACGCGCATATAATACGCGCTACACGTCATAGCAAGTCGACGACGGGAAGTCGCGAACTCGTAAAAATTACCCACGCTCAAACATCGACTAACGTGCCTCTAGAACTTTCACTTAAAAAATAAAAACTGCTAGCCAGATTTCGAGAGGGTTTCAACCATTTTAAGGCTTAGGATCAGATTTGAAATATATGGTATATCTCATGATTCAATATTACCCCAAGACAGAGCGGTAAATGAAACTCTGAACGTATCGTGAGAAACACCAAAGATGCAATACCAACTATACGTCGCACACGCTATATACTTCGCTAAAATAATTCAGCGTCTTTCGGTTTCTTCCTTAAATTTCAGATATTCAGTCTTTAAACCTCATATATCTAGGTACGTATTGAAAGCGAAAAGGACTGCGTAAAGAGGAAACCACCTAAATTAATAATTACGGATGAAACGCCAATGAATATCAATGTCATCTAAGTTATCTCAGGTAAGGAAGCTGCAATCTCTGACTACAAACAGTAACCTATGATTACAGCTACTATTGTTACGTAAAAATGAGCCTCTCATGCTATTAAAAAAAATAAAAAAATAAAAAAAAAATCTCAAGCTTGGAAAATAATTCAAAATACTTGATATTCAATTATAAGTGTGAGGAACAGATTTAATTTTGAGCGCCAGATTAAGTAGCATAATGAGACAATTTACAGCTCCAGCATCAGATGAGGCAGCATAATGAGACATACCTAATGTTTGATACTGTAAAAACCCCGTCAAAATCGATTCAACAGTTTTGAGGTTATGTCAGATTTCAAGTATTCGTAAAATAAATGGTTGGTAAAGTCTGAAAACATACGTCGGGTTTTGACTCGGAACTCAAGCTTTTATATCGTGAAAATCCATTCAAAATCTGAATTTGCTAAGTGATAACTGAAATAAAAACATCAGACACATTCCAGATACAGATTATGCATGTGGTATGTATTAATGTTCATACGGAACATGTTTCGAATTTCGAGCAGCAACGCTGATGACCTTGCCGTCGTCGCTCCATAAAGCTATATATAGCTCGAGCAGCAACATTAGCATATGTTGTGATTAGTCTGAAACGCTGCCTGGACCAAAATAAAAACTGAAATTCCGTATCACAGCATCCAACCCACTAAATTCCAAAAATGTTGCAAAATTATGAAACTTGGTTCACATGATTCTCATCGGACGAATAAAAATATTGTACGGGTAAATCAACTCCAACACCCTTTCCGGGTACGTATATTTTGATTCCGGAAATGGCTGGCGCGAATTTATCGAAACTTGGTACACATGTTTCTCGTTGGATGACTAAAAAATAGTATAGAGGTAAATCAATCTCAACTAAACGGGCAACGCCGGGTTCTCTGCAAGTTATCTTTTATACTGAATTTGTAGATGATTTTGTCATAATAAAAAAAACGTATTTATCAACAAGTTACAGAGTTACGACAGGACAACTGATGTTTCATACCCCTTTATCATATATTCTAAGAATTTCAATTCACAAAGACGCCCACATACGGAGTAGCACCAACACTAGACTAATAAATTCTTATTGAAGATTTTCAGTGTATTGGAATCAAGTAAATTATACATCGCGAATGCGAAGCTACTATGCTGCAACACAAACTTCTCAATAAACGAATAGAAAGTTTGCTTTGTTTTTCGAATAAAAATGCTTCATTGTGAGACAAAACCGATGAAATATAATAGCGCATGAAAAATATCTCACTCCTTATTAAAATTTAAGTTTGCTATGGTTGTTATCAGTGATCATTTATATTTATTAGTTATGACTCTAGTCACTGAACGACTGTAAATGAAAGATTTTGGGATAGACATTAGAATCTCAAAATTCTGTTAGAAGTAGATTAGATTTTTGTTTGTTTTTGTTTTGATTTTGTTCTTTATAAAGCTTTACGTCTTGTTGATGTCGCAGTGATTAGATCCGGTTGAGGTTTGTGCACGGGGAGCGGAAAGACTTACCGTCGCGACCATTTGAAGAGATCATTTCGGCATTTAACTGGAATATATCGGTAAGTCGTGTGTAACTGAAATTACTTTGTCCTTATCGGGGATCGAATTCACTTCTTCCCGAATGCCAAGCCACATACCGCAGCCACTCGATCACCAGGCTCGGTATAGAGATAGTCAGGAAAACCACCGAGTTTTGTGTATGGCTAAGTTGTATTCTCATATATACGAGGAAAAATAAAACAGCAATCATACATAATACTGGTACGGTTTGTAAAGATGTAATTTAAGTTGGGTATATTTAATAATGATAATTATTGGTGGTTGATTTGTTTTCAGTCTTCGGCAAAACACTTAATATTTCCCGAAGCAAAAGTACCTTTTTCCACTGTACACGAACCATGGAAATACGTAAATAAGTCGTAATACCATACAGAAAGTACTTTCAACCAACCTGGTTTTGGAAAAAGTTTACTAGCATAGCATCATTAAACAACAGAAATCAGTAGGAGCTTTCAAAGTACACACTTTTATTGTCATTGAAGTTAATATTTTCATATACCGTTTGTCGGAGCGAACCGCCATAGCCAGTTGGTATAAGGATAACTAATGGGACTTCTTCACCAAAGATGCACAGTTCATAACTGACAAGCACTGTTGTAGCAAACGCAGTCCATATCATTGTAGACTTAATCAGTCACTTGTTCACACATATAGCTGTTTAGACACTCGTAAAGTTCATTTCCCCTACATTTACAGTCCCGGTATCATCATTTCAAAATACTTTCCCTACAGATCGGGCACTTCTTTGACTTCACTTCCTCACAGTCTCTCACAACTCCACGTATTGCGTTTGCACGCTAATTAATCGACCTGTCAACTCAGGCCATCTTCTCTTACAGAGAGCGTATTATCGTCGCGTCAATATCGATAGTTCTGCGATACTACTGTATCTTTACAGGTTGCCTGTTAAAGTAATAAGTTATTATTTAATAAATACGCCAATGTAACGTTCGCGTGAGCGTATTTATTGTTTTAACAATCATAGTCTCAATGAGAGAAAAATACTCAGCACGGCTTCATGGTACCTCGATGTGTAAGGACACTTCAGATTCAGTTAATAGTGTTCTTTCACCTCACGTATATATATTGGAGATAGCAAAAAGCACATATTATTTGAGGATTTAAAGCAGAACATTCCGTCTTCCATGATGTGAGACTACTTTCCGATCTCATCCAACAGAGAGAGTAACCCAGTATTTATACGCTAATGAGATGCGCTTTAGCTTTAATGACCAGATTCAGTGTAATTTTAAAACAGTTCCACTCGTTCATATTTTTAAAATTGATACCCTCAATCAAGAGCACTTTTCCATAATTGACGTTAATATTGGTAATTAAAGGAACAATCTCGTGCAGAGGCCATCACCACATAACTCACCACACATTTTAATTCAGGCCTCATTACACCATCGCCTGTCTGTGGCATTATTTATACCAGAAATTACGCAGTGCAGCAAATTTTTTCTGCCATAATTTGTTGACTGTTATCACTTTTTTAATCTTTTATCTAGAACAGTTGACGGGCAGTTTCTGTAACTATTGTTTAATGGAAAACAGTGCTCCTATTCATGAAACTTATTTCAACAGGAATTAATTCTTGTTTATCATTTATCGGTGTCAATAAAATCTTCGTCTACCGCCACGTAACACTTCAATCTGTTTGACACGCATTCTAGAACTTTGGAAATGGGAGAAGACGTTCTTCATAACTAATTTACTTTATTAAAGACAATTGGTGTAAATAGTAAACGAAAGTAATCTCTATATTTTTCTAAAAACCAGCTATGATCTTTCAGGCATCAACTCAGTAATTTGAATTAACAAACGTTGTAGATAAGTGGTGGAACGCTGGATTTTACTAACTGTATATACACTAGCCTCAAAACCCGTCAAAAGTAACGAACTGAACGGAATGTTCTGGCATGTCTTCTTAGTTGGTCAACTGCAAGGAACTATATTATATATATATATATATATATATATATATATATATATATATATATATATATATATATATATATATATCAATACAATTCCTCATGCCTTGACCTGTAGCAAGAAATTTCACTTGTTATCCTGGTCCAGCTTGCATTTCGACCTAACCACAAGCTCCACTAAAATTGCCACTAGAAATTCAATGCTTCAATCACAAGGGAATTAATACGCTCATCTTAGTGTCAATAATGCATCGAGATATAAATATGACACAAAATATTGGCGGGTTCCTAAATCTTCTATTTTTACTGTCCGTGATTCATATCTATATAACAGCGTTTAAATGGTCGACACAGTTACTTTTGGCTGAAATTATGATTTCAGTAATATGGCGTCAGTGAAAGCAAACGAAATAAAAAATAAATCTTATCACCCTACGTTATACCACGTGATATTATTTTTAATTTTAGTCTAGGCTGCATAGATCGCGATCAGTGTAGAACTACTTTCGTTGAAACGAAGTAATGGTGTCAGTAAGAGAATACTCATGAAAATTGTTAATTTTTTAAAATACTTAAATTACTCGTACCTCCTGCAGTAACATCAAATGTCAGTTATAATTCTGACCCAGACTAAGTAACAAACATTGAAAATTATACACTTAATCTTACATATTATGGGAAAAGCTTTAACGAATACTTCTACATCGAACTAATATTAATTAAATAAAAGCATAGTTAACATGTCAATTTAAACAAAATACAGACTTTTCTTTCAGTTCTCCGCCAATTCATTTCTTTCTAGATGCTTAACTAGAAGAATAGTCATTAAATAACAAGCATAACCTCGAATAATATCTCTGACCGTTATTTGTTCAGCAGCGGAGGCGGGAAGCGTGACGTTACAGCGTGGCAGACATGGCTACACAGTGACTAATATTAGCGTTTTATTAGTGTAGGGGTAATGTAGTAACGAAATCATTATATTTACTTCCCAGTTCCTTGCAGCCATTTTAATCGAATCTGGGCTAATGCGTGAATATGAAGTTTTTATTAAACTCTTTTCAAAATATCAAGCATATGTCTAAATAGGAACGTATATGCAGTTGGTTATTTAAAGCTAATTACATGTTTTGAAGGTATCCATCGGTCTGGACCTCAGGATGAACGATTTTAATAGAAGCAATAAATTAGGAAATTCGGTGCCATAATGTAAGCATTATAAAGAAGCAATTTTTATGGCTTTACACCTCGTCGACGTCGAGGTCATTAGAGGCGAGAAAGGACTGGGGTCAAGGAACTGGAAGCCTTTTGAAGAAAGCATCCCAGAATTAACCTGGAAGTATTTTGGGAAACCATGGAAAGCCCAAATCAGGGTGCCCGGACGGGGATTCGAACCCGCATCCTTCCGAATGCGAGGCCAGAGCGTTAACCGCTCACCCGAACACGCTCGGTGGAGGGGATCAAATTACTGACGCAGAATAGTTAACAGTGATGTCCTTAGTTCGAAGTTAGCATGGCCAAGATTGAACGAGAAATTAAAATGTATGAGGCATTTATGAGACATCAAATAGTTGTAGCTTCAGATTTTTAATATTATTACAGATTTTTATTATTATTACATGTGCGGTAAACTCAAAAGTGCGTCTCTTCTTTTCCTTAGTGCTGATTAACGATTCCATTCTTTCTTTGACATTCAAAACTTTCACACTCGCCTTGACTACGCCGATATTGTCGAAAATCCGTTATTTGCACAGTTATCATTTATTTTGGGAAGAAATCATCTCATTTCTGGGCAGGTTTGCAGGGAATTATAAACCTACCGAAGGAATCTGTTAATGGATTTAAGTCCTGAATATTATATGGTCACATCGTCACTGACATGTATCATGTCTACTTGCAAGAATAAAATTAAACACCCAAATATTGTGTTACACGTGTTCATGTTTTTTTGTGTTCATCAGTCCCAGCTGGCATCACCTATGAAAACTGTTGGGTTTCATTGCCTTGAAGTTTATTTCTGTTTATTATATCTACAAAGCAACTGATAGGGAAAGTAAACCCATCACTCACCAATTATTGAAACAGGATAGCCAAGTAACGGGCAGTCTGTGAATTGGGGCTTAAAATGGGAGTTTTGGTATTTTATTCAGTGAATATTGTAAGTTACTTAGAGCGACCACAAGCGAGCGAGATGCGTACGTGCATAGAACTGCAGACTTGCAAGTTCAGCGGTCCAAGGTTACTGCAGCGCAGCGAAGCACGTACGCATGTACAGTGCAAGTGATTGCTCACGCATAAATACACGAGCGTGGCGTGATCTCAGTCTATTTGGCATTCTCTACTCTGCCAGCAGATATGTATCCGGTAAGATGTGTCTCTTGTCTGTGCCTTTGGCAGTAGGCAACGCTATGTTTTGCCTCTCATGTAGTTAGTTGTTTGGTAGATAACATATCATATATATATTATTTCTATAAAGTATTTCTTTGTCACAAGCCTATATCTTCCTTCATACTTAACCGAAATCAATGAATGAGGTGTTATTTTAAAGTTTATGGTCTCCACTTTGGTTAAATCGTATTTTAAGCAAGAAAGTTTTCGGAATTCGACCCTTAAAGGGCAAAAATATATTTTTTCTAAAATGCTGTTTTCTGTTTTACGAGTCAGTTATCTCCCTGGATACCTATCTGAAACCGTTTTATGAAGTATCGTTTTAAAGATTAAGATCTCCGCTTTAGTGACGTCATATATTAAGCCAGAAAGTTTTCTGAATTCGACCCTTAAAGGGCAAAAGTATCAATATTTTTGCAATGCGTTTTTGTGTCACGAGCGATTTATCTCCCTTAATATCTAACCGATATAGATAAATGAGGTATCATATTAAAGAATAAGGTCTCCGCCATGGTAACATTATATTTTAAGAAAGGAATGTTTCGTAATTCGACCCTTATAGGGCAAAAATGTCACTTTTTATAAAATGCGTTTGTTGTATCTCGAGCCATTTATCTCCCTGCATATCTAACCAAAATCGATAAATGAAGTAAGAATATAAGGAGTAATGTATCAGCTTTGTGAAATCATATTTTAAGAAAGAATGTTTTTGGAATTCAACCCTTAAAGGAAAAAAGTATAAATTTTTCTATAACCGATTTTTGTGTCACGAGCGATTTATCTCCCTTGATATCTAACTGATATAGATAAATGAGGTATCATATTAAAGAATAAGGTCTCCGCCGTTGTAACATTATATTTTAAGAAAGGAATTTTTCGTAATTCGACCCATAAAAGGCAAAAAGTCAATTTTTCTAAAATGCGTTTTTTGTGTCTCGAGCCACTTATTTCCCTTGATATCTATCCAAAATCGATAAATCAAGTACGATTGTGAGGAATAATGTCTCAGCTTTGCTGACATCATATTTTAAGAAAGAAGTGTTTGGAATTCAATTATTAAAGGGAAAAAGTATAAATTGTTCTATAACGTATTTTTGTGTCACGAGCCTTATATTTCCCTTGATATCTAATCGATATTGATAAATGACATATCGTATTAAAGACTAAGGTTACCGCCGTGGTAACATTATATTCTAAGAAAGGAATTTTTCGTAATTCGACCCATAAAGCGCAAAAATGTCAATATTTCTAAAATACGTTTTTTGTGTTTCGAGCCATTTATCTCCCTGGATTTCTAACCAAAATCGATAAATGAAGTAGGAGTATGAAGAGTAATGACTGAACTTGGTGAAATTATATTCAACCTCACTATTCATCGCATTTTATTCGCGAAATTTTCGCAAGGGTCGTCTAGTGTTATATAAATTATACGAGTTGTTTGTAATAATGTTGTGATGCCTCGTGATAATCTTAATTGTTAATATCGGGTTGGGCCACTGTTAATCCTTCAGTCATTCAGGTATTAATTCAGTGAAGTCATATTTTAGTTAAATTCGTATGAAGACGCTAGTCATTCATTTAGTAAGTTGGTATGCCTGTAGCCATTCATGCATGACATTTGCTTTCAGCTTAACTTTAGATAGAACTGCGGATACTAGTACGGTTAGGATTTTATAAATAAAGTATTTGCTTAAATTATCCATTACAGCCGTTAGGTTAAACCCCAAGTTAATTCAGATAATTGTGTGGAAGATTTTATGATTATTCTGCAAAGTAAGAACTATTATAAATATATCACTGCGTAAAGCAGTTCGGGATACCTGTTATAATAAAGATAGCCTGGTGTCAAATATCCTTATCCTGACAATTAACATCTAGGTGCCTATAAGTAGATCTGCTATAATCTGGAATATAGCATAAAATCCTAAGATCACTTCTAAAAACCCATCCAAATCAATCTATGTCGCCCAAGAATTGGACTGCACGGCCATAATAACCCCCACAAAGTGTAAAGTCGGCCACATAATTGGTGCCAGAAGATAATGTGACTGTAAATAATATAATAAATATCTACCATATCAAATATTCCGCCACACGTTTGGTGTCAGAAACCTCCTCTTTTATTACAGCCACAGCAAACACAAAATGAGACAGCCAATTTTTAAAATATTTTGGTTTAAATTCTTATTCATGAAGGTGCAGTAAGCCTCTTATCAAGGCAGGTGCATACACACAGATCAAGAGTTACTCGGGGTAGGCTTCTAGAGTAATAATAATAATAAAAGAATCCTGGTGTTGATTGCCGTAGTAGGAATAACGAATAAATGAAATGAGGCTCTTGGGGGAAAGAGTAGATTATATTCAAAGTTCAGAAGTATGTGTAGAATGGTCATTATTTATGAGGATTTAAATTTACCAGTGGTACAGCAGAACACATGTTGCATATCTTTCTAATTAAACCTGATGATAACCTTATGTGGTTTCAAGTAACTGAAGTAATGAGTGATCATGAAACCGTTCTGATGAATATTAGAGGAGTCAGTAAACTAGCGGACAGAACTGAATGGCGATAGGTACAGTTACGAAAAGGTACAATTGGAGAGATATTTCATTGAAAGTTTCAGTAAATGGAAGGATGACACAAGTGCAGCGAAGTCGAAATGGGAACAGGTCAAGAAGATAATAAGAGAGGGTGAGGAAATATTTATTCCTAAACAGAAAATAAAGAGAAATACATAATCTTAAAGAGGTTGGTAAGAATAAAACATAACAGACTTAAGAAACAGTAAATTAGTAGGTAATACTTGAAACAACAAGGAAATAATAATATAAAAGAATGTGGCTAAAGATGAGTTTATGAAAAATAATATTGGTGCAAGGGAACCACTAAAGGATACATCTAGAAATTTCTATGCCTATGTTAGAATACCGAGTGGAAGGGAGGTCGTTGAGACAGTTGTAGATAAGGATGTAAAAGAAGTTACCGATGATTAAAAAAACACATTGAAGATACATTAAATAACAGGTATAATAAGAATATTAGGAATTATAATTCTGTAATGGCAGAGAGGAGATTGCAGAAAATTTTTATTCACACAATTAGATAATGAGCATACTTGAAGATTTGAAATTCATTTTGAGGATCACGTGAAGGACCTAATAAAGCTAAAAAAATTCACAAATGGCTGGTGTAAATAATATTACTAGGGATGTCTTAAAGATATCAGGATTTGCACCTTATATTGAAACGTTATTTAAATTGAGTTTGTTACCATAAGAATGGGAAAAGTTCGATATTACTTCCGGTTCATAAAGGATGGGTGGGTGACAAATGGAGTTGAAAATTACAGACCAATCAGTATGACATCAGTGGTAGGTAAAGTAATAGAGGGATTGATTAGGAACCATACCAGAAAATTCTGTGAGGAACGTAATTGGTGTAGAAGTCTACAACATGGATTTAGGTAAGATTATTCATACCAATCTCAGTTAGTGAGCTGAATGGAATATATTTCGGTTGAAATGGACAAAGGACGCCAAAATGATGTAGTAGTTTTAATAGTATTTTAAAAATTTGAGCCACAAAATGGTGCTAAATAATGTAAAAAATATTCGAGAGGATGAAAAAGTGATGTAGTGGGTAGAAGGATTCTTAAAATTAAAAGGCAAAAAGTTAAAATAGGAAATGAAGTATCAAAAAAAGTGGCAGTGAAAATAGGAGTGCTGCAGAGTAACGTTATGGATAGCATTGGTATTCTTTATTCTAATTAATGATTGTATTGATGATTCAATATCAGAATTTAGGTTGTTTGTAGATGACATAATGCTATATAAAAGTATCAAAATGGTAGAGACAGTGTACAGTTGTAGGGTGATCTGGACAGGATATCTAGCTGGAACGTGCAAAGAAGAGTGAGGTTACTGAGCATTAATTTCTTGCCGAAGACTTGATATGTAAAGTACCTTGGCGTTACAATTGATAACAAACTCAACTGTGAAGGACAAATTCGAAAGGTTTCAAAATTCGTCATTTGTTGGAGAAAATGATGAAGGGATGTACCAAAGAAGGACGGGAATTGCGTTAAAAAACTATAGGTCAGATCATTGCTTGAATTTGGTGGTGTAGTATGAGATCCACATTTTGCGTGTTAAATACTGAAGTTGGACGGGCTGCTAGATTTATTTCTGCAAATTACCATAGAACACAATCAGTAACTTATATGACAATGGAGCTGGAGAGGGATTCAGTAGAAGACAAGAGGAGGATGAAGAGAATCAGTGGAAATGCAGAAGGTGTATAATGGTGATGAGGTGTGAAAAGATATTGCAAGAATTCAGGAGAGGTGCATGGAAGGGAAAAGATGACCATGACCACAAGCTGGCACTCGATTATCAGTCAAAAGGGTGCGGGAAAGTTCTCTTTTGTAGGTAAAAGTGTTAGGTATTGGAACATGTTACCATGAGAAATGATGAATAATTTACTAACCAGCTCTGAAAGAATTTAAAGTTGAAGATTAGTAGAGGGCAAATTGAGAGGGATACAGGAAAGGGGAAAATAGGATGTGCAGGGAAATTATCACCGGAGTACGCTCCATCGCAATTAAATTATCATGCACTGGACGCACTGGAATTTGAACACTACTTACGAATTTTACAGCTAGACAAGAGAAAATAGTAGGAGTAGTCGATTATACAATTGTATCGATATATAAAGTAAAAAGCACATCGATGTCTCGAGAATAAATTAACAAATAGAAAAACTACTGACACAAGACCTTCTTTAAATTTTACAGTATCTCAAACCGTCCAGGTTTCAAGGTGAAATGGATATTTCCAGAATTAGTATCAAACATGCGATGATAAGCAGGATGGTAGCCAATGTTGCACCGTATGCCCTCGTTAGGTTAACAAGCACAGTTAAAACAGAACAGAAACAGTGTCTTAAAGTTTTACAAAAAAGGTTTAGCGGCACCAAATTTATTAAGGGCTTCCAAGCTTAAGAATGTATGAAAGAAAGTATTCCTTTTCGTGCAAAAAACCGATAATGCAAAGTTATCGGACGGGTTAGTGATTGTTAAAATTCAAAAGTTCTAACCTCATTACGGCTGGTGGACCACAACCCTTTTCCTTCAGTTGAACTGATACAGATGAAATCACGCGGTACTCGAATAATGTTTCTCTTCGCGACTTTGCTGTTGGAAGACAGCCGCTCAGAAATTCGAACGAAGTTCACTTCTCCGGAAAATCTACTTTTCTGTAACATAACACATAGAGGTGAAATAGTGGCTTAAATGCGTGAAATACTACTACAATTAATTACTTTTAAATGTGTGTTATCTGAACTATTTTATTTAGTTAGGAGAAAAGCTATTGGTATTATAAACGTTTAGTCCGTCAAATAAAGATATAGAATGACTTCATAAGTAACCATTTGTTAATAAATGTAGCGGACTAACATACATCTCCATTTGTAGACAAAAGCATCACGAACTTTCTAACAGTTTTTTCTTCATAGGGCCTTACACCTTGTAGATGTTGGGTCTTTAGCGATGGGAAAGGAATTTGGTCATTGTCTTTTGAAGCAACTATCCCGTTATTCGCCTGAAGAGGTTTTTGGAAAACATGGAAAATCCAAATCTGGATGGCAGGACCAGGATTAGAAACCCAAGTCCACTTGAATGTTATACAGTTTAGTAACAAACTCGATTAGAGTTAAATTTCTTTTTTCTTTCAGAATCTTCTTTAGTACTTGTTTCGTAGATATCGTGTCTGCCACTAGTTATTTAGTGAGTCTTAAAAACCTTCATGTCGTCGGTAATCGTGTCCTGAAGGAAATAAAAATTGTTTCTAATGTTCATGTGACACCTCAGTTTTTTTTAAAAAATCAGAACACAGCATTGCGACTGCATGCTATAACAAGATAGCATATTTCCACTAAGTACTGACTGTCAACATTTATACATGATATCATCAAAAGAAATCTGCGTTATCGTAAATGTTGTAATAAGTTGATTCTTCTTTAATTATAAAGAAAGAAGACGGCGGCCAATTTATTTTAAGTACTGTTGGGGACAATTAACGAATTTTGAGTGTATTAAACATACGTCAGGACCCGCAAAAAACCGAAGGATGATATAATTCTCGCCATAAATATTAAGGGAATACAACTGATAGAAGAAACCCAAATATGATCTTTGTAGACGACATGACGTTAATCGCACACACACAAATAAGAATTTAGAGAATCAAGCTGCTAAATTAGGATTGAAAATATCTTTTGAAAAAAGTTTGGAGTTGAGACGGAATGTCCATGGTGTCCTGTTTCTACATAATCTCTGTTAGAGATTGATCTGAGATTCTCAGACATGTGCCCTTCTGGTACACGGTTGAGAGAGCTGATTGGTCGACGACATCTGCGCAATAACTATTAGGCTAGCAGTGCTGTAGAACGCATACAGAGATTAGGTAATTGTATACCTCCTCAACTTGATGTTTTCATTGACAATGTCGCTGTTTTCAAGCGAGTACTCATACGTGGGTGTAGTCAGGAATTACGAACATAGTATAAGTACTGCCATAATTAATTGGTTATCTCCCTATTATTTGTTTCTATATTTTTATTTCCGGTAACAATTTTTATTTTCCTGTAGCTGTATGTTGACTCTCATTATTAGTTTTATAATATTTAATAATTTTACCTCTTGTAATTATTTTCTTTTTTGATAATTTCATTCTACAGTTGCTGTTTTCTGTCATTTCTTGTTTCCACTGTAATTAATTGTTCATAATTAGTGTTAATTGTGTCTAATATAGCTATCGTAAGATATCAATATAAAATAGGTTTTCCACTTGAATAAATAAAAAAAAAAACACTATGGATGGCAAATATCACCACAAGATATTAAAATAACAAAACGATATCTAAAACATTTTGCGTTAGATAGCTTGGAAATTCGATATTGAACAACGTAGTAGAAAGGTGGATATAAAAAATAGAGTTAAATAATGGAGGAAGCATTTGAGTTAGCAAGAAACATATAATAAAATATCACTATAGTGGAATACAAAACTACGTCATTATCAAACAGTTGTTAGAGCAGAAGTACTTTATGCAACAGACACGCTGAAACTAAACAGAAATGGAGAACTTGAAACACTAGAGAAAATCGAAAGCAGAATTATAAAGAAAAATATTTGTACCTACGATCAATAGTGAATCCGTATACAAATTAAGATTAAACAAAGAAATTTATTTTAAAATTGAAATACTAACAGATGTAATGAAGAAAAGTAAAATTCTGTGATCATATACACAAAACTAATAACGAATGGTTAGCCAAACAGATATTCAACTTGTCAAACAACTACAAATCCAAAGCCACTAATAAAGTAGGAAAAATCAACATTGGAATAAAGTAGACACAGGAAGAGAAGGAAAGACACTCGCAGAGGATGAAAGATGTAACACAAAGAAGATTGAAAACAATTAGGTATATACATAGCTGATACATCGTACCTTCTAATAGGGTTATTCAAGACTGAAAGAAGAATTTTCCTACTTAGCAATGATAGTTTGTGATATTACAATTTCAAACGAATGTCTCAGTCCTTTAATTTCGGGTGAGGCGTGTTTACCCTGGTCCAAAATTCTGACGGCGCCGACCTTGTGTTGATCTGTCAACACCATTATCCGGCGAGCAGGGCTAATTAGCGGACATCAGGCTGCCATTGTGCTCCCTGGACACACAGGGGAAGTGGCCGGGCGGATAGCGCAGCACAATGCAGGCAAACATTTGTCCTTGCGACGAGGCCCTCTACTTCTTGTACACGTTCGTTTGATGGGCAGCGCAAATTCGTTGTATTACTCAAGAGGCTTAATTAAGGAGTGCTAAGTGCTTTCCTCTGTCCGTAACCTTCCATTAATTTCAGCGATCCTGCAAATGTGGCAAGCAGTAGATACCACTGCAATTGAACAACACGCCCACTTGCATTCGTTTCAGTAGCTATGAGGTTTCCTCGATGTGAACGGTATAACTAGCTGTTGCGCGTGGAGCAAGGAACAGGAATGAATTCGGCCATGGACTTTTGAAGAAACCCTCTCGGCATTCGCGTGGATTGATTTGAGGAAACCATGGAAAACCCAGATCTGCATGGCCGGACGGGAATTTGAACCCATGTTTTCTCGAATGTGAGGCCAGAGCGTTACCGCTCACCCAGCATGCTCGGTATGATATAATTGGAAATAGAGAGCAAAAGGTTTCCCCAAAAGCGCGGAGTCGGAATAACATGACGGGGAAGTTATCACCATACCATTCTGCTAATAAACCTGTCTCTTGGAGACAAACAATTTGCAACATGTTTAAAAATATCAACAAACTAAGGAGGGGGGTGGGAGTGGGGGGAATGGTTCACTTCGGGAGACTATCTAACATAGCTCCTCCAGCAGATTTTTGTTTGTGATTTACAATTATTTCACTTTCCGGGGACATCAAGTCAATTACGTTTTTGGCTGTCCTCTGCTAAGACATATTGTTTTAGACTGTTGAAAACCGGTGAACCACCAACATACATCTGCCCATTGGAAAAAAACATCTTTTCTAAGTGTGTCCCAGGTTCACAGTGTATGACAACGGCCTATATTGACGGTCATCACATGCAGCGCAAATGCACATCTATACTATATAATAAGTTGTGTCTGTACATTAAATTTATTAACAGAAAAATAAAGCCTGAGCGACCGATAAAACATTACAGGGATTTATAAACGCTATCCATCTGCCTGTCACGGTTCGGTTAGTTTCCAAATTTCATAACAAAATATGTTATTTATTCATAAAGAAGTATCTTATATCCTTGAGAATGATACATATTATTTCCCCGTCAGTTTTAATGAAGTTCGGTTTAACTGTTTAGTCGTGGAAACGTAACAAACAGACGAAGTTACTTCCAAATTTATTATATTATATTAGTGTAGATTTTGAATACTTATCTCAAAACGGGCTTGTCAGCAAGAAGAGAGAAGCACAGAATAAAACGATATGCAGGGTGCATCAAACCAAACGAGACACTCTTCACGTACACTGCAACTGCTATTGAGATGTCTATCGTTTGACAGAATCGGATGCTATCAATCAGTTTCCACATAGCACCAATTTTTACTGAACTACGTTTTGACATACCGCATAGAAAATATTAATTTTAAAAAATCTACACATTATAAAACCTAAGCAAAATATTTTTATGAACATTCATAGATGGACTCAATCCGTTTGAGGAGATGTTAAATATTATTTTTATTTTGCTCTGACTTTACGTTTTGTTGACTTCGAGGTATTTAGAGATGGGAAAGGACAGTGGACAACGAACAGAAAGGAATTTGGCAATGGACATTTGAAGAAACCATCCCTGCATTTGCCTGGAGTGATTTTGGGAAACTACGGAAAACCCAAATCTGGATTGCCTGACGGGAATTCGAACCCACGTCCCCCCTTGTGCGAGGCCATAGTCTTACCTCTCACCCACTATGTTCGGTGCAAAACGAAGGTTGCGTTTTAAATAGTAGCAACGTTATTCTTCTAAGGATTGGGTTGACACATCTTCTCGTATTGCTGAGTCTATTGCTTTAAGAAACTACATTAAAATCAAGTTTGATACTTTTGCGAAATAGAGCAGTTACAAACGAATTTTTCTATCTGCGACAACTGTAAGAATGACTAGATAAATCATATTTTTAATAATTAGGGAAGCAGATTTGTCTTGAACCATAAGGATGCTACAGATCAGTTTCTGCCAGATAATATCTCTATTAAGAACTCAGCTCTTTTTTTGTTGTTGCTATTGACGGCATATTTAACTCCTTATACAAGGTGTTACAAAAAGGTACGGCCAAACTTTCAGGAAACATTCCTCACACACAAACAAAGAAAATATGTTATGTGGACATGTGTCCGGAAACGCTTACTTTCCATGTTAGAGCTCATTTTATTACTTCTCTTCAAATTACATTAAACATGGAATGGAAACACACAGCAACAGAACGTACCAGCGTGACTTCAAACACTTTGTTACAGGAAATGTTCAAAATGTCCTTCGTTAGCGAGGATACATGCATCCATCCTCCGTTGCATGGAATGCCTGATGCGCTGATGCAGCCCTGGAGAATGGCGTATTGTATCACAATATGAGCTCTAACATGGAAAGTAAGAGTTTCCGGACACATGTCCACATAACATATTTTCTTTGTTTGTGTGTGAGGAATGTTTCCTGAAAGTTTGGCCGTACCTTTTTGTAACACCCTGTATAATAATAACAAGCATAGAATTATTGGTCAGTTTAACAGAATTTTCATTTGCAGCGTATGCGACTCTGTCCTGGCTACACTTACCCTACCCGGTAATACTACCGGGTAATGAGGACCTACTGTTTAACATGAAATCCGAGCCAAGAAAGGTTCTGGCGTACTACAAATTACACAGTAAGCTGTGCCAGAAGTGAAGATCGGGTTAAGTACCTTTCGAAATCTCCGCCGAGACAGGGATTCGAACTGGGGACCTTTCGATCTCCAGTCACACGCCTTAACCGCCAAACCACCAGACCACTCTTTAAAGCCGTGTTAATAGCTCAAACGATGCTGCACACATGAAACCACGACTATGAAATTTGTTCATTTCTAGTTGTTGCCTTTCTGTAAACGACGAAATGCATAAGAACAGCAGACGATATATTAAGAGGTGCATCTCCTGTATCTGCGTTAAAGGCAACGTTTATAACGAAGATCATTTTACATTCAGAACTTGCTAATTCGGTGAATGCGGAGTTCGCATCGGGCTAACAAGATTACTACCCTCATTAGGGTCGCATTATTTTACAGGGCGAATTCCTTTAACAAAGTACCATAGTCCGAGGAACAACAACGTTAACTACGAGTTTTAGTCGTATTAATACACCGGAAGAGCGGGGGTGCAGCAAGTTGCGGGGCAGGCGCAAGATAAGGCTCAGCTTGGGGGAATTCCGAATAAACGGCAACTTTTGCTAATGTTCTCCCGCTGTCGGCCATCGATCTGAAGACATTTCGCTTGGCTGGTCTCGCTGGAGAGGAAAGCCAAGTGTTGCCAAAAGTCAGAAATGCCGCTGTTAAAACTCCTCTTATGTTAGACTGTTTTAGTGGCAAGTGTTTATAAACAAAACATTTGTAAAATACTTTTAAATTTCCTGCTTTAAAACAGAACATTCTGGTTAAGTTTTTTAATTATTTTTTTTTTAAACCTTCGATAGGTTTCCATTTATCATTTTTTTACAGATGTTATTTCTATAGGAGTAGTGTGGAAATATATAAAATTTGAGGAGAATGTTGATACTGAATTTTACACTTACAATGGATTTTCGAAAAGTGTTTCAGATGATTAGTAAACATGAGACACATTAACTGTTATAACAAATTTATCTTCCACGAAATTAAATCTGATGGCAATATTAATTAGTAATATGCTCCAGCAGAAAATGTTAAATTAATGAGGAAAACATACAGCAGTAATGAAGAACATAATTAAAAATCGTTTAGGAAAAACCGGTGTAACACTTTGTTAATGAATACAGTCGAACTCATTTGCGGCGTTAATCGATTTTTTTATTTTTTTTTTTAGCACCGATACCTGCAGAAAAAAAGTAACGAGTTCTTGACAATTTGGAACATTGTAGTATTTATAAAGTACGTAATCACTTCTGGGCCTTAATATTAAATCATATGCATACAAAAATGAATGCGAATTATGAAATGCGCTACTTGCTAATTATTTATCGATCTGTTTATACGATTTAGTGACCCAATTAATATGTTCAGTAAATAACGCAACTGTAATCTTCTTGTGTACTTCTTATCGTATTGATATAGTGCGAACTTTAATTCAGCTTTTTAAATTGTATTTATTCCTCAAATTCAATTTGATTCTGAAATAATTACAGTATACTTGATATGCGTAGTACCACCTACGAAAAAAATTACTAAGTTAAAAAGTACTTAGCTAATATTTTGATTGAAAATAGTATTATATCTACGATGGAAATAAGTCTTTAGGTATTTTGAAATTCAAATAACGTCTGGATATTAGTAGCCTGTGGGTGAATTATATAGTGTACTCTTTCATCTGAAGGATCGCTGCAGCACCCTAACGAAATTCTAACAATATGTATCGTAACAGAAAACTGACATTTGTATGAAAATGTTTCCAGCATTAATATTAAATTCGAAGGTTAAGTTTCCGATGAATGCCAAGAATTAACAAAAAAATCTCCAAATTGTTTGCCATATCTCAACTGTGAATACAATACTTCTGTCATCAGCGGTCCTTACGTCTGTTCCATATCCGTCCAGCCACCATATGTACTACGAAATGTAAATTACTAAAACAAATATACTAGCTGGAAAAAAAATCTTTGTCCCATATAACTTCGAAATAAATAAAGGTCACAGGTGCTGACTCAATAACATTACTGAGAAAGCTGAAAAATAACCTGTTATTCACCGTTGGACAGTTTCTATTATAACCGTTCAGTCATAATGTTTGAGCAAAATGTTTTGAGATACAGATAAGATCAGACCCGGTGGCGTAAACCTTAGATTAATTACGTATGATGGAGAAAATCTAGCTTATATTTTATCCATTTCATACCACCAATATCTCAGTGATCAATATCCGTAAGAGAGGGAAGAAGTTGTGTTGTGGCATTATGCCAATTTATAAAAAGAGATGCCAGAGAGAGATAATTCAGAAAACTACATTGGCATAGCGACCATCGCGCCATTCGATCGATTATACACAGGAGTATTGAGAATTTCAAGCCAAGAAATCAGAAGACCATATTCCCAATCTTGGTGTTCACACTAAAACATAATAGGAAGAAACAGTTGTAATAAGAAAATCTGTTTAGCTTTTAAGACTAAGTTATGGATGGAGGTGCAAGACGTAGGTGAACGCACTCAAAAATGCAACACAGTCTTTCCATCAACCCGCAGAACGTTGGGTCAATACCGACAAGTCAATTTATAATAAATAAGTTATTAAGAGACGGGCACAGGGTATCCTCTACCTACATAGAAAGGTCTGTATCTACGATGACAAGGAATTATTATTGCTTTAAATTTAAATTAATAATGATTCTCTACAAGTTTCTATTGTTTAGATTATCTAGTAATGGGAGTGGAAGGCAAAAAGATATAAGTAGTGTTATAATAAAATTAAAGAAAGAGTAGGAAAATTCAAGTTTAACGTTTCCCCGCGAATATCAGCAGTTTTGAATACTTGAAAGTAGTAATTATTGAGAAAACTGACCTATAATTAGCAAAAGAACTTAATCAAGTTAAATAAATAAAGATAATTGTTAGCAAACAGGGTAGTGGTTGGGATGTAACAGAAAAAAGATAAACAAAGGAAACAGATCATTCTATGCTTCCAATACCGTGAAAAAAAAACAAAAAGCGAAAGCTTTAGATTTAAGAAACATTAATGGAAGAAAAATTTTAGTACAAAAAAAAATTTCCTTGCATGATTACAAATGGAATAAAGATGCTAATAAAAAATAATCAGAAGGGAACAAATTGCACGCAGGAAGAAGGAAGTGGAATAAAGAAACAATAGCACGAGAGGACTCAAAAGAGAGGAATGTGTAGATGGAAAACAAAATAATACATTTGTGAATATTCTTGAACTGAACATTATATTGGCAAATAAATTATATATTAAAAAAAGGCACATTATAGCTTCTTTGAAAGAAATACTAATGTTCAAGTATTTGAATTTGTGGATAGTAAAAAAAAGAAAATCAGATGTCAAAAGGAACGGAATAACTTGTAAAAATGACCCACATTATTCTAAAACTCGTCCTTGCAATTTAAATTACTAATGCTTTTTAATTTTTGTACTACTAACTCTCAGTTATACCATTGTTGTCACGCCGCGTAAAATTCTCGTTAATTCGCAGTAATTTTGACTCAAATTGTATTTATCATAAGATCAAATTAAAACGTTATTTGCAACATGGCAATCTGAAATGTAACGATCACGAAACGCACATTTCTATCAGGTGCTGGTACCACTCTTATTATTTGCATGGCGAACATTCAGAGAATGGACTAGAGGGGAATTTTTTACTTCATGGAAGTGTTTGCTTAGTTCCATACGGAAAATTTGTAAACATAAGTTTTAAATAAAATGCAGGTGTCTACCTTTTACGGTCACACTGGCCAACAGCAGCACGTACGTGTATGCCCTCTTGATGAGAATGTGTGTTACCTGGATACATTCTCCCCAAACGCACTGCAGAGGTTAATCATCTTAGACAGCCTTCCGTTCATAATCTGGCGATTAGGAATGGTGCTCCATCATCTCTCTTATCCAGCTGACCAAGCGTAGGGTGCTGAAAATCTCTTCAACCAACGGGGTCTAACAAGTAAACTCTATACTGTGTGCCAGACAATGTTAGTTCACGTTAGTGACCACGGCTACCAGTTGGTCTAATTAACAAATGTATTTTCTTTATTTGTGCACACAGAAGTCAAACTGCTGTTCTGTTATGGCCAAGCCATGTTCTAAGACTAGAATTAATACCACGTATAGGCATGAGTCAGTAACCGTACTTTATACGGTCACCGACGCCCCATCTGATGGAGGGCGCATGCGAAACCATTTTAGCCCAAGTCGGCGGTCGCGCAGCCTTGTTTGGTAACGCTCGAACTCCGTTACCATAAGGGTTCATACCCAGAGATGCTCGAGAGGTATATAGGCCGACAGAGCCATCGGGGAGTAATCAGAATCAGTTAATCAGTGGTTCAGTGAACTAGTTAGTCAGTCGACGAGTCGTGAGTCTTCTCGACCCGGCCAGAGGGCCGGAGTCGATCCCAGGAACCGACCAGCCTCCGCACCCAATGTAGCCGCCAAATATAAGCATACCATACATTCTAATGGGCCGTAATCTATTTTGAGGATCTATCCGGTAACATTTCTGTTCATGTACCATTCCTCTCTATGAGAGCATCTGTAAATATACTTACTTACGCTCAACCCTTTGTCATTTCTAGTTCTTTCATAAGCTCCAAAGCAACACTAAACCATCTCGGGGTGCTACCCCTCTCGGGATAACCATATCACAGTAAGCCAGTCTGATCTATCAACCCATCATCCTATAACCGCTCGAGGATCTTGGGTCTATGGTACCCGGCTAGCGTCTAGCCTCGGGACGTTAGCTAGGCGCGTTAATCGGGGTTAGATAGCTATGATTACCATACTGCCAGCGGGGGAGTGCTAAGGCAAAACCGTTGGCCATAGTCTGTAGAGGTGGCCTGAGATTCTTAGTTGGAACAAGCCCACAACAGTTATTATAACAACATAAAAACAAATTACAATGATGAGCCTTATAACATGCACACAGGAAGACGGAACAGTTTCAGTTTCAAGTAAGAAAAGAATTGTTGTTTCTACGTTTTCAAATAGCCACTTGAAAAACATATGGGATTGTAATGTAACCGAAGATACGTAGAGTGTTCTGTAACATTGAAGGAATTTTAGAGCCAGACCTTGTAGTGTATTGGGCAGCACGTTGGTTTTACGTCCTGAGAGTCACCTGTTTGAGTCCAGGCACGTGTATGGGTGGTTTTAATCAAGTGTTGTGTTCGCCTTGTGTTGCTCTAACTACATGGTCTTCCAATTACGTGAAAAATATTGACGAAATAATTTGTGCAGTAGAAACAATAAATATTCTCAAAGGATTAAGGCAATAGTTTTAAAAATATTAGGCTCAGACTATAACGGTTTAGAATTCAAATAATATTTATATTATTATTCCGTAGTAAATTCTTACCATGTACAGATTATCACTTCAGTACCAAACCAATTATATGTATTTATTCCGTTCTAGCTGGTATCCACGTCTTCTTATGCGTGAACGTAGAATCTTATTTCTAGAATTGAATGTAGAAAGCTGTAAGTTGTCTAAAAGGATTCCAAAAAGCATGGTGTCATGATAATCTGACGGCGAAGCCATCACCATACCATCCTACCACTGAACCGGTATCATGAAGAGAATCAACTTGCAACATGTTTAAAAATAGCAACAAACACAAACTGACTGCGAAAAAGACAAAGCCTCAGTGACCAATATAATACCATAGAGACACACGTCATCCGTCTGTGTGTCACCGTTAAGTTAGTTTTCGCAATTTCATGACAAATTATGTTATTATACCATAAAAAGTTCCCTAGTCATTTCTAATGATACACTGATTTTTCCTATCAAATTTCATCAAGATCGGTTTAAACTTTCAGTAGTGAAAACTTTATAAACAGACAGAGTAATTTTCACGTTTATAATATTAGTGTAGATCTTCCCTTTCAGCTTCCGTTAGGCATGTAAGAGGCACTTTTCAAAGATCTCTTGGATGCTAGACCGTCGTATGGGCGGTGCTGACTGAATGCAGCACTCGCCGTATACTCGGAAAAAAGAAACAGATCGTCGTCGTTATTAACGGTGACGCGAGATACTGGATGTGAAGCATCACATCAGGTGGAATAAAAGCGGGGTTTAATGCTTTTTGTGCTTTAAGGAAACCCACGACTGTGCGGAGAGATTTATAATTCTCGGCTTAATAATGTCTTGTCAAGTGGGGGCCTGGCTGCGGGGGCGCAGTGTCATCATTTACCCAACCACTTTGCGGGCTTAACTCGATCACCGGCAGACGTGTACATTTGTTTGTCTTGTGTTTCTCCTCTCTCGGCCAAGAACAACTCTCCGACTATTTGGTAAAAGAGAGAGATGGCTGCGCCAGGACGTGACTGGGCGCAAAAAGGCAGCGCATAAAGGGAAGTGCCTTAAGGGATTAAATCTACATGCACCATAAATCTGTAGAGTGTAGGACACAACATGAATGAAACGAAGAGTTGGGAAGAAAGGGCGAAGAGCAGAGAAGCAGAGTTAAACGTAGGCGTAACCGTATCAAAAATACGTTTCAGATTTTTATGCCATCTCTTTACTTAAGTGAAAATACTTTTTCCTTGTAATATGAAATATTGATGATTAATGCAGTAGCATTTCAGTGATATTTCTTGAAGTCATAGCATTATCTCTGGGCTCTGTGTATAATTCAGTACCCAGCGTATCCATATAAACGAGAATGGCGTTAGGATTACCTCGAATGTCACTGAACTGCTGTTCGACTAGTCTTTAACGTTTCATCTAAAGATACTGTTTTGACATTCGCTGCAATCAACATTGGAGCGACGGATAATACAACATTAGTTAAAGGCGGAAGATATGAAACATTTATTATAAAGGTACTTTAAAATCTCCGATAAACAAACACTTATGTTCTGACATGTTTCATCTAAAGAAAAAATGCAAGCAGAATCTCAGCGTTTAAGGTTGTGTGTGTGTTTTTTTTAATTTACTGTTTGATAGCCGAAATGAGCCGCCAAAATGATGCCACATTTGAGCCTTTCTTGCAATTTTGACTCAAACTGTATTTATCATAAAATCAAATTAAAGCGTTGTTTGTCACATGGCAATTTGAAATGTAACGATCACAAAACGCTCATTTCTATCAGGAGATGGTACAACTCTTATTATTTCCCGTTTTAAGAAAACCTACATTCTTTCGTTTTTAGAATACAAATTAGACAAAAAAAAATAAGAAATAGTGTAGATAACTATACATATCATTTTGTAAAACAAACATTTTTCTGTTAACATTTTCACTTCCGGATATTAATAACAAATGTATGTTCATAAATTAATAATCATTTATTTGATCTATGGAACTAAATCCAAGTCTTAATGCCAACGGAAATGTTTAACTTTCATTGGTAATTTCCCGAGTTATTTGCCACACTAATCTGTTAATTCATGGGTTCTTGACCAATGTCTATATGATTTTGTACGATAACTGCCCCTATGAAAATAATAATAATAAAATTAAAATAAAAACCCACACATGCTATCTGCTTCACGTCAATAATTAACGGCCCATATTTTAACCATCACAAAGGCATTTTTTATACTACGCCCCCTCCTGAAACGCATTATCCCCATAATTAACCAGACCCTTAACTGTATCTTGTGAAGCCTAACTATTTAATTTTCTCTGATTTCATTTATTTGAAAAGATGCCAACCAAAATTTTGAAAAGAAGGTCTTCTAACTATGTATCACCGGTGAATTTCTTAAAGAGAATGGACAAAAAGAGCACACAGTGTAATTAAGTGACTGTGTATAGTGCGATTTTGAGATGAAATGAGACGAAGAATCAACAAGGCAGCCCCATTCACGGTAGTTGATTCGTGCAGCTGTTTGAACTGATAGTACAACCATAACTAGGTCGACCTTTCGGAGGGCGAAGAGTGGCTGCACAAAGGAATGTTTGCTCAAGTTATCGGAGCAGCACAACTCAGTTACGTGGGGTATTATTCGCTCGGCTAATTCCCTGTGGCAAGGTGAGTGGTATTCTGTGTGCACAGAGCAGCGGCCAAAGGCTTTGAGCACGACCACAAATACAAGCTGGCGAGGCTAGGCGTCGGAATATCCCTCTCGCGCCCACCCTGGCACGTAACATCCATTCGCAAACGCTTCCAGGCTGCTCGGAAGCTTCTCAGATGACGAAAACCATGCCAGTGACCGAATCATTGTTCACTATACCACATTTAAATGTTAGGATTGTGAGTGCCAATACTATATACTGTAATAGATACAATAAGGGGGTTAACCAAATGTGAACATCAATACATAAAAAGGGAGGGGGGAATTATTATTAATAATTCTGAAAATGAAAAACATATAAAATATGTTAATTTAAAAAGGGGATCTAAAGGGTTTAACTAGAACCATGAAATTTAGACACAAATAATACCTCATTTATTGAGTCTTATGGCCTTTACAAGGTCGGGTAGTAACTAACGTTACGTTAAACACAATTGAATCAGCAAAAACAAGCAATACCCGACGTTTACAATTCGCCGGTGAAAGCAAACAAAACCGAATGAAATATCTCAACAAATAAAATACAACAGAAAGTTAACATTGAATAATATGGCAACACAGGCCATCAAATTGAAGCTAACATTTTACTGTACAAAGAAAAATCCCAGGGGAGCCGTATAAATGAAAGAAAAGCATCAAAATTGAATTAACAAATAGCAAGATGCTTGAAAATTTTAAATGTGGAATATAAATTCAGCTAGCTCAGAATTTAAGTGACGGGAACAGAGTCTTAATCTCAGGCGTCGCTTAAGGGCTCACAAGTCTGTTAAAACCCAATGAATAGTGACCGTCGTTTCTGGTACGTTACCATGAAATCATCGCCGTGATGGTGAGCGACATATACAATGTCACTGCAGCTGTGGAAGCTAAATAAGCGGCTACGACCGCGTTATTAGAATAACTTCCAGGTAATGGCAGGCATGCCACTCAACATCTCGCATCCCAAAGCAAGAATGATCAACCATACAATGATCATCAGTCGAGAGCGTGTCGGCTGACACGTCCGTTCATCAGCTCGTCTTGGACCCAAGTGCCGTCTAAAAATGGCCTCTTCTTCTTCCTCGGCTAGTTGCACTCCACATGTAAAAGAACTCCACGGAATTAGTATTGTAGACCCCAATAAATGTTCAGGATTGGCTATCTACACATTTCCGTCGTCACGTGTTTAATATCACGCGTCGCATTCGCCGTCTCCCTCCGCGCGTTTTCTACTTGGCCTTCGGGGCAGTAGCAGGGTAGGGGTAGGTCATCGTCCTATTTCAAACGGAACTGAAGCCGGGCTGGCCCGGCGCCGCCGAGTCGCCTCGCTCGCCATTGTTCCACCCTCAACCGTCCGAAATGGCAGTTTCCAGCCTTCAATATTCAACCTTTCTGAGCCATGAGTTTACAGAAAAATTAAATTTATAACAAACTATACCTTTGGCCGCCCTGGTTTAAACATACGTTTAATCTATTCAGACAACCCTCATTATTTACAATTACTTACATGTTGCAAGATTAAATAATTAATAAACTTGAATATAATAAAGGAAAATTATGAATATAATTAATAACAATTTAATTATATTCATTGTGGTGTGACAGCGTCACCCACAATACAAATATTACAAATGCGAAAGTAATTCTGTTATTCTGTCTGTTTGTTACGTTATCACGACAAAGTGGCTAAATCTATCTTGATAAAATTTGACATGGAAATACTATGTATTATTTGGAAGGACATGGGAAGTCTTTTCGGGTTAAATAACATTTTGTCATGAAATTTTCTAAACTAGCCGAACTGTGACAGACAGATGGATAGCGTGTGTAAGTCTCTGTTATATTGCTCGCTCAGGTTTTGTTTCTCTCGCAGTCAGTTTGTGTAAACAGGTAACCTGCCACAGTTACCTCCTCTCTTGGTTTGTTGCTAATTTTAAACATATTACAAATAGGTTCTCTTCAAGAGACAGTTTCAGATGTAAAATGATATGGTTTTGTCTTCCACGTTATATTATCCTAATTCCATGCTTATAGGGAGACTTTTACGAAGCTTACAGCTTTCTGCCTAGTTTTAGTTATAGTTTTAAGTCGACGCCTACGAAGTCGTGGGCAACAGATAGTTGCACATAATGCTACGAGTAGCCTTTTCGAGTTCCACAACAAGTACACTGCGAAGTAAAGCATTTCAGATGGTTCCCGTCATTATTAGTTTTTTTCCCTGTTAAAGGCAAAAATAATCAAATATACTTTCCATGCAAGATAATTGAAATTCTGTAAATAATTTATTAAAAAAAAAATAATCTACCTCTTTAGAATCAGGGAGCATAAATCGAAGAATTGAGTCAGTAAATGTTTGAAAATTGCTGTGGAGTTTCTAAAATTAATTTTTTTTTAAATCTGGAAATTTCAATTGGAACTTTCTACAGAAAGTGTAAAATTTTAGTTTCGGGATGCAGATGTTAGAAGATTAAAGATTTATTTTAATCTGTTTAATGGCATTGACTTTTTTATAATTTTAAACGCTAGCAAATGTAATGAAATGAATGTAAGATATGTAAACTGTTCTAGTAAAAATAAGTAAGAATCTTAATCCGCTGGTGTGGCTCAGTGCACTGAGGCGCCGCATACGAGACAGGGGCTGAACAACGCAATCGGGCACTTCACGTCTCAGCCATCCTGACTGCGGGTTTTAGGCGATTTCCCGCGATCATTTAAGGGAATGCTAGTAAGGTCCTCAATCGCAGTCTTATAAGAAAGGTAACAGAAAATGCATTTATCATACAGACCACACAAAGTCATACACCGGGCTTAGGAGACTTGGTTATACATCGGGCAGGAACTCAGTTCCTTCCCCCCCCCCTTTTTCTCAATGTCCATGTGCTCCTTGGTGGCTGAATCAAAAAGAAAAAAAAAAAAAAAGAAACGAATCCCAAAAGTGAGGAGATAAAATTCCTTAACTGTAGTCAACGGAATTACAACAGAACATTAAACAATTATCTGATAAGTAAAATACGTAAGTACTGTACTGTACTTTTTAGGGTTTCGTATGATTCTAACTGAAGGAATCAGAAATTCTTTTCAAGAGGCAAGTGCTATTGTGGCAAACCACGCAGAAAATCTCCACTTGACCGCTCGCCCCACTCGTGGTCATGTCGCCACTTTGCGCCTCTTACCCGCTTCAGATCTCGTGAATTATTAAGCGCCATCTGAGTACGAGGCACCAGCGTTTAGGGGAAGTTTCTGTCAAGGATCGGTGTGTTACAAGCCCTGCAGTAAAAACCACCCCCCGTAAGGTGGGCTTCCCGGCAGCATGCTGCCAGGTGTTCGGGCTGCTACTGCTCCAAGCCCTGAGTGCTTTCTCGCAGGGGTCATGGGCTCCACATATAAAAGCAAAGTTTAAAATTTTGTCTCAGCTTCAGGTGGCGAATTTGGATTACTGTACAAGTTTACACCACCATAGATTCGAGGAGCTTTTTAAAAAAGAAGAAAAAATTTGTCGATAGTTAGTTACTATAAACACAAAGTTATTTTTTTTTGTTGACGATATTGATTAATTAACGAACAAAATGTTACCTTAAAAACTGGAAAGAGCTTTAGAGCAGTTTGATATCTCAGAACAAATTACAACAAATCTGGAAACTATTCTTTCTATAAGTCGGTAAACGTATCAAGTGCTCCTTTCATTAATAATCTTTTTGTTTTCTTATGCTGAGTGGTCGTGAGATTTTGGGTAGTGTTAATAGATGGTTTGTGGCAATAACTGCTTGAAGATGCATATCGTTAAAATGGTATCAGTCGTATTGCTACCCAGTAACTTCTAGAATTTTTTTTAATATTCGTTCTTTTAATTCGCCAAATTTTGCAAGTAAAATTAATACGCTGTGTGTTTGCCGAATATACTTTATTTGAGATGACATGGCAGTCAACATTTTAAATTAATGTTACCTACAGTTCCTAAAAAATTTTAAAGGCAAAGCAATAAAAGTAAAACTTCTCTCCTGCAATTTTATTGTTAATAATCACTTTAATTAATTTGGTATAGTTTATTAGCGACGGTAAATCTGTATTATTATTATATTCTGATTTGATATATTATATATTTTAGTGTCAAATTAATTACCTAAATAAAATAATATTCGTCTTTTACTGTCGATAGTAATTACACTATTACAAAAAATAATTAAATTTGGTAAAATTTCACGCTAAAATAAGGTAAAAAACACATAAAAACAGGAAAACAACAAATTAAAAATTAAAAAAGGAAATGAACGCAAAATAATCTTATTATTGATTGTACGCTTTTGCAATTCCTTTAATACCTTCACGAGTGCGGTACCACCACAATTCGTTAACTGAAGCGTTGCCCAGTTTACATCCGAGACAACTTCTAAACGTATATACTCTTTTTATACATGATATTGTAACTGCCCTCAAACCTAAACTTAAATGGAATTATAAATGAATGTAATCTTTCTCGGCGTTGTTTATTTATAAACGTTTCTCGGGAAACAAACCGAGTGATGTTGTTATTAATACACAATATTTCGGCGACTTTATTCTCCGTCACCATCTTCAACTGCACCTGAAGATGGCGACGGAGAATAAAGTCGCCGAAATATTGTGTATTAATAACAACATCACTCGGTTTGTTTCCCGAGAAACGTTTATTAAATGGAATTGTATTTTAAGAAGCATTTGTAGTATGTTAGAGTTTGGTTGAAAATAATCTTGTATGTTTGTTTTGCAATTTACTGTAAATCAATGTATATAGACTTTCAATTATGAAAAGAAATTATTTAGAGGCAATTTAATATGTTTAAGGGCAGAATTGTGCAAGAGAATTGCTTAAATGTTTGTAATTCATAGTATTAATGCTAGTTACGATGTCTAAATGACTTTTCTACAGTTTAAAATAATTTCTGTGGATAATTTTGAGTTTAAGTATCTTTAATTTCCATTTCAGACAATTTTGTATTGATTGTAAATGATTATGTATTAATTCTGATTGTTTTTAATATGTTTCAATTGTTTAAGTATTATTAATGTTCGAGAAATATCTGTCGGCAGCCTTTGTAGTGTTCTAGAAATTTCGATGTAGCTTATATAAAGCGAAAATCCGAGACAGAGAGGACAGTTTATACAGACTCAATTTACGACGGACAAAGACTGTATTGTCTATGGAAGAAGTGTTTTCTTCAGTCGCTGGATTGTATGTATACATGTAACCAATATCTCTGACATCGTGCTTATGAAAATAAAAACAAGTTTAAATTGAACTGTGTGGTTAACTGGTTATTTATCACATTAATTAAACCACGAACCACCTAATAATATCCATCATGTTGCCGCAGTATGTTGGCGAAGTGAGAAAACGCTGTTAGTTTTATTAACTGTTTGTACATAAAAGGAAAGTCTAGCACAGTGTGTTAAGGCTCCACACAGTGGATCGGGGAGGTACAACGAGACCAGGCTCGAGTCCTGGTCCCCGCGTACCGGCCTTCCTGATTGTGGTTTTTCAGAACTTCCCGCAATCATTTAGTTGAAGGGTAGGATGGTCTCCAATCGCAGCCTCATGAACAACACTTTTCACAATCAAAAAATACACTTATCATACAGAACACGTAAAGATATACGTTTTACAAACAGATGGCAACACAAACCTCTCCCTCGCCGCATGTAACAAACCCGGGATGAATTCGAACTGGACATAGGTCCTTTAGCCCATCTCATTATTCACACTGGTCACCTGTGTAAAACAGAGAGCCGATAGCACGTTGCATGGTCTTCGCCTAGTAAGCATAAGAAAAGATGCGTCAGTTTATAAACATTGAAATTTTACAGACAATTTTGTTTCAAAAATGACTGTATAATATGAAGTAACTAATAAAATTCTGCTTTCTAAATTTTACGTCACGTTATTAAGATCTTCTGGCAGCGTGCTTATGCGAAGTCTCGCCAGCGGAATTAGCATCCTTCAGTTTACGGCGGTTTCAAAAAAGAAGTATTACGGCGTCGTAATTTAGCCTGTGATTTACAGCTTTGCCTAACTGGTCCGTTATCACCTCGCTTCCATTACGATTGCATGATATTGCTAAGAGACATGACTTTTACGTCTCTCCCTACTGGCTCTTGATTTCATACCTCCAGGGAAAACGCTTTAAATATAACTACCAAATGACTTCCAGGATTTTCCAAGTAATTTCATTTCAGTCTTTCGGCGTCTTTCGCTCATTGCTTCAGCAAAATAAAATAACACAATTTTTAATATAAATTATTATTATATTCCTTTAGAGTAAGCAGGAAAATAAAGAGTAATACCAGGGAGAGATATGATCTTGAGAGTAATTAAAAGCAAATCACCGACACTAATAGAACAGGCTATGTCACAAACACTAGTTTTTCAAGCGTATAAATAAAAAGCTAAATCCAGTTAGCCCTGAATATACAACTGATGACACTGTTGTTGATGCGATACATTCTACTAAATACATAGGGAGTGATAATTCATAATAATTCCTTGCGGAATGGTTTATTGGAAAGAAAACCATATGCTGTGTTTAAACCAGCACACACCAGTATTTAAACTATATTTTTCCCTTGGATTTACTGATTGTTATTCCGCGGATGTAGTAACTGAATCCAATTGGTATGAATTAACCGGCCTTGAGTTATTGCCGTCAAAACATTCCCGGTTTATTATCATCATCTTATGGGACCTCTATTCTGCAGAATGGCTGCCTTCATTTTCACATTGAACGTATCAGAATAATTTCTTCAGTGGATTACGAACATGCTTCAAGCTTAAAATAATGATTTATTATAAACTCTGAACGTATCACTAAACCACCTTACACAATGGTACCCACTATTAATACTTCCTGCGTTTAATTACACTTTTCTGTTCAACCGATCCTTATATATAATTTCATATTATACTGTCGCAAACAGTCCGTAAACCGTAGTATCTTTGCATTAGGTTTTTTTTTTTTTTTTTTTTTTTTTTTTTTTTTTTTTTTTTTTTTTTTTTTTTTTTTAATAATACATCGTTACTGTGAAATGTATTAAAATTAAACCAAAGACACTGAGTATCATCGTAAAGATTTTCATAAAATTTCAACAAGCAAGTTAACTGTACCGCACTTTTGTATATTTATACTGTGTCACATGTATACAATGTCAAGTTCACAACCGATTTCAAAAGACACACAGAGAATCTGTTTTATGGCAAGAACCATGGTGGTAATTTATCGTACTGTCATTGCTTCCAGTTTGCCTACTTTGGTTCTCATGGCTTCAGCTGGAAGGATTCCAATGTAATCATCGTCAACATAACAGACACTTGGTGGAATATCGCTTCCTTCAGAGTTCTTTTGTTGAGAGTACCACCAAGGAAGAAGCCAATGAGCGTTCGTCACCAATCTTGCGCAGATTTGTAGAATACCAGCTTTACCTATCAACTCTGTTGCGAATCTGTACAATACCTTTTTTATATATGCGTTTCTGTAAGGAATTTTACGACTGATTTCAACTTCACCTGCTTCCTGGGACGCTTTTATTTTTTCAAAGTTATCCTTCACTAGGTTTTTTTTTTTTTTTTTTTTTTTTTGCTTATGGTATGTGACTCGTTGACGTCGAGGTCATTAGAGGCCGGAAAGGACTGGTAGCAAGGAGCAGGGAGAAACACAGCAATGGTATTTTTAAAGGAATCATATCAGCATTTGCCTGTAGTGATTTGGGAAACCATGGAAAACCTAAATCTGGAACCTTAATATAGTAACAATTACTGTTCCTAATTAAGGTTACCGACGACCATATGACTTGTCGAATGTAATTTAATATTATACCGTCGCAAACAAACCGCAGTACCTTTGCATTAGTTTTATTTTATTATTTTTTTTGAAATAATTCATAGTTACTCTGAAACCTCTGTAATTATGGAAAATGTATTGAAATTAACCCAAAGACACTGAGTAGCCTACTCAATAGTCTTACTTCCTGCTTTCGTAGTTTCACTGACTAAACGACAGCAATAGAAAATTTCAACGAAATGAATTCAAGCTATGGAACCTCAAAGAGTAATACAAAATATAAAGAAAATCAGGAACCTGGAGCCACAATGGAACAAAAGGTATATATTACATTTATTTACAGTTTTTTAGTTTTCATCTTTTGAATTGCATGTCATAAGACACAAATACAAACGTTTCTGATGATTGAGATATCTAACAAGTATTTTAAAGTGTTTTGTAAATTGGCTAGATCGCAATGGTTTCCATACCAACCACTTGCTTGGAGTACTTTAGTTTCCAAACGGTGCTGTTAAAAATATGAAACAGAAACTGAAGGAAAGTCTACTGTGTTACTTCTCCTAATAAAGCAAGGCGGAGCCAAACTCTACACCTTTTAGGTAGTAAAAATGGAAAAGGAAACAAAGAAGAAGATACTAGTGAGAGAGTACTAAATTGTAGTTGGTTGCCAGAACTTCCACATGAATCCAAGCTCTTGTAAAACCACAGAGTACACTTAATTAGCTTACTATTAGTACTGGAAGAATGACAGTAGGAGCCGAGGCTAATATTTCGTTGTGTGTAGGGTCGGTAGAGATACAATTTGTTCACTGAAAAGTTTCTGAAGCAAATTAAGAAAAATATTTACGTAATGTTGTTCCACAGAAAGAAATCAATCTTCAAGTATAATTTTTGTACTGAAAAAGAAGAAGGTCCTAAATAATTTAGTTGACTTACTAACAAGCAAATGGAAGTGAAAGAGTAATGAAAACAATCTCACGAAATTTTCGCAATCCGATAGCAGCAATATTCCTTCCACAGTATCAACAAAAAACATTAATAAATTAAGATGCTAACTAGTAACCGTAGATCACATTTGATACACAGTTAAAACGGATTTATTTATCTAGTAAGTAATATAGTCTAAACGTAAGTTGTAGTTCTACTTTGATGTTCAGACAACTGTCAAGGTTATTATTTCTGTATTTTTCTCCTTCTATACATAAAACTCTTCGACTTCGAGGTTGTTAACGTTGGGACAGGATAAAGTTTGACATTAACAGTATGAGTTCGAAGATATCCTTTTGAAGGAAACCATCCTGCATTCGCCTGTAGTGATTTTGCAAAAACCATGGAAAGCGGAAGTAGAATGGCTTGACAGGGAATCAAAGCCACGTCCTTCCTAGTGCGTTAACCGCCTGCCCCATCTATCTATATATATAAAGATGAATGTATGTATGTTTGTTTTTGTTGGTTGTTTGTTGTTCTTCATACAAATCCACAATTTTTATCTGATCTCGATGAAACTTTGCACACTTATACTTTGAAACAAGGAGAAAAATACTGTCTACATTGGTTGAAAAATTATCTGTCTTATAATTATTGTCTTATAATTTCGAAAAATTACTGAACGGCGATAGACAGACGCGTTGGGTATGGAGGTCTCTGTACTGTTTTTCCGAGTAGTTGTCAGGTAGTCTCAGTGGTTAAAGCGCTGGTTACTAATGTTTTGTTGTGGTCTCCGGTTCAAATCTCCGTGGAGGCGAAGATTTTTAAAAATTGTTTTTGTCCGTAAGAGCACGCCTGGGCCGTCGGTTATTCGGATTGAATGTTAAACTGTAGATAACACAAAGTTAGAGGTGCAATGCGAGGCAAATCGTAGGTAGTCTTGCAATCGCCGTAGGTGTACACACTTTTACGTTATTTGGATCCTCAGGGGTGATTCTCAGTCAGTGTGTGTGATCTGCAGTCATAATACTATAAATGCGGAAGTAAGTCTCTGTCTTTTGTTACGTTTTGACAACTAAATGCCTATACCGATATTGACGGAATTTGAAAAGAACAATCTGGAGGGAGAACACAGGACAATTCTTCGTTATGATTAACAGGTTATAGTCACGAAATTTTGAGAACTTATCGATGTGACAGAGGGACGGATGTGTGTGTTAGTCTGTAATGTTACGTCGCTTGCTCAAGCTATGCTTCTCGCGCATTATGTTAGTTTATAATATGTTAATAAATTTCGTTTAGAGGAAAAACGTATTATTTAGTATAGATGTCGATTTTCTCTGTCCTTTTACTTTGTGTCTGCTTAAATGTTTCTGTTTTTGCCTTCATTTTGACATGCCTTGCGGGCGTAAACTGGCCTAAGTTGTAGCTCTAGCAGAGCACGAGCAGCTGAAGTTATTAGAAACAAGAATCGGATGCTCATGCTGAAGAAAGAAGAAAAGTTGAAGCTAAAATAGAGCTGCCCTTAGTTAACAGCCCCCTCCCCCCCCCCCCCCCACACACATACCTTCAGTTTCGTTTTTCTGTTTTTAAATATGTTGGAAATTGATTCTCTTCAAGAGACAGGTTCGATGGTAGAATGATATAGTGATGGCTTTCCGGTCATATTATGCCGACTCGGTGTTGTTTGGGACCAATCCTCGCTACCAACAACTTTCTATATTCAATTCTGGCAAAGAAATTCTTAATCCACGCGTACGAAGTCGCGGGTATCAGCTAGTAAGATATATACTCTTAATATTATTATTTATAATGAATCCGTTAAGTTCATCAGAAAACCGGAACATATATTTTATTTTTATAGAACTTTTATACCGCATTCAACTTCCTGTTTCACTTCGTTGGTTGCTTCCTCTACATTCAAGGTCTAAATTGCATAGGCGTGATTCTCAACGTTTATTCCATCTAACGACTTTTTTTTGTGCATATTTCATAAATCTTACTTCTGCACCTGTTACTTTGCCAGCTGGTTGCGCACCGTGATGGTGTCCAAGTCCTAGTACTGGTGATGGAAGAAATTTTCACAATAAGGAGATGGCCGACAGGGCAGGAAAGGTGGTGCTGCACCAGATTGTGCGCCAAAGTCTTGGGATAAATCCAAAACCTTTCTGAAGTGAATATGGAGTAAGGGCATACGGACGGCACTAGATGGCAATTCTTACGTCGGATGGGGACGTCAAGTCTGACGCCCTTGAGATATATTTCGGTAGTGCAGGCCCGAATGGATAAGCATCAGGTTTCGCTCTCTCCCTTCTTCATCTTGGAATTCGCACAACACGAACAACAAACTATGCTGACCACACAGACATCTATACACACAATAACAAACACGATCACATACTGTGGAAGGAATCTACGCCACCTCGTCTTCGCAAGGGACGGTACATCCAACATGGTAACCGCCTACGCCGGAAAACAAGCACGGCAACATAAGAAGAAGACGAACCTTTCTTATTACAGACTTCTTCAGAATTTTAAATATTTCGGCCTGTTTACTAAAATCATATTTTCCTATTTCCAGAAAAGGCATCACAGAGGCGCGTCGTTGCGCTTCACTTGTACCCTGTTTATGCTGAACGCATAACTGTTTGCGTTTAATGCGTATTCTGTTAATCGTTATTTTATACTTTTAATTGTGCAGGGTACTGAGTGTTTGGTAATAGCTGTTTTCACATTTGGCGGGTCGCAGCTTCTAGGCAGTACAGAGGGTATGCTACTAAAAAAAAAAAAACTATTAATCTAACTTCTTGCTTATTTTTGTTTAATTTTTAAACTCGTTAACTCCTACTTCTCCTTACATTTACCCCTTCTGTGGGTATCCGATCTTCTAATAATTCTGTTTCCTTTTATTATTTAAATGTTTCAAAACTTAAATAATTCATCTTTAATTTTGTTCCTTTCTAAAGCAGCGTTATTAACATTTTTCTCCCTTTCCAGGTAAATGCAGTAAAAATTATATATCATTCCAATAGAATACACTATGATCTAATGTTTAGAAGAATATTCAGCGCATCTTTGGTTTAAGTTACGTATTTGATTATCTGCATGACAGCAGAATGTTTAGAAGGAAAACGATCACTATTAAAAACTTGTAGTCAGAGATTCATTACTGCCCATCGATTCGTTATTATGAACTCCATATTTCGCAACAACTTGTCGCTAAATGCACCAATTCTTCACTTGATGTTTCTAGCGTGATGAAACAGGTAAAGTGGCATAGGAAAGGTGTCTTCCTAATTGAGTATATTTTTATGAAATTCTATATTGCAGAAGATAAAAAATAATTATTTTGATATGTGTGTTCAGAATGATTTAAATATTGTCAGTGGTTAAAAAAACTTTTTCTGACGAAGAGGTGATTTACAAATGGTACGATTGTTAAAAGAAACAGCCTTAGATGTCATCAATTCTTCTGGATGAGTAATATGAATGTTAAAAAAGTGAAACAGTTTTCATCAATAATAAACTATTCTGATTGTAGGTTAGCCACTGACCCTGTGGCAGCTACGCTTCGTTGCGTTTCCACTGTGTAGGCCGCAAGTGAGCAGCACGCAGCTAGTTGGGTCTATCTGAGCGCTACAAAGCGAACACGGATCCTGTTTGATCTCTCAGACGCACTTTGAGACGTTTCAGCTTCGCAGACTCTTCCCTGGAGCACATCCCTTTCCGTGTTCCTTTTCACGCTCTCACCCCTTCTGTTCCTTCTCCCTCCAAGCCTGGTCCCCTTCCCTTTTGTCTTTCGTTGGTATTAAGCTCTTGTTTTGTTGCCTACGTAAGTCCTCTTTACTGTCAGGCGTCTCCTAATTTGTGATGCTTTTATCTCGTGGGAAAGAGCCGAGATAGAACAAGAAACATGGAGGAGGGGGAGGGCACAATAAGGGCAGTGCGAGGACAGTGCAAGGGAATGGAAAGAAATGGAGATTGAGGGTAAACTTAGTCCTTACTTAAAGAGGAAGTCGCAAGCCGCGGTGCAGGACCTTGGCCGCCTAATGAAGAGATAATGGGACTGTGGAACCACCCGGACCGGCTATATTGCGCTCAGTTGCCTCTCGATTCAAACAAACAGCACAGTAGAAATCGGATAATGTCTTCAAATAATGAATTCTCTTTTATATCCGAAAACTGTCGCGTGAATTGACGTAAAAAAAAAAAAAAAAAAGTTTAGTTTTGTCCATAAACTGCAACATTTTTTATTAAGAACGAACCAATAATGTCTTTTTCTTATTTTGTGAGATAAAGTAACTGAGCACGCTTGTATTTTGGGCGATGAGGTGGGTAGAAGATATTGAACTAAAGTAGGCTTTGTTGGTTGTTAGAACCGGTTTTATATTTATTTTAATATTGGCATTATTAGAAAGCTCATGGATTTAATCCATTTCCGAACTTTCAAAATCGCTATTTACTCTTGGAAACTAAAGAATTAGCTTTAAAAACAATGTAAGATACAGGAGAAGATTGTAAGGCAAATAGTCCTTACTAGCAATTATGAATTATGTTCCTGTTTGTAAATACATTTGCATAAAAGAAGGCCATAGAGTGCAGTATTGACCTTGTTAGCCTTGATAAGTCAAAGTGCTAATATGGAGTATCTATGTCAGATAAAGATAATATATGAAAATGATTGGTTTGATCGAAGCATGAACATGCGACGATTTATACGAAAGTGGAGGCTTTAAGAGAAGAAGCTTCACATAAAATTATATCTCCCCAAGTAATTGATAAGTTTAAGAAATGTATGCGGCCAGAGAACACAAAGGCAAAGAACTGGTATATGCCGACTGAATATTGTGTGTTAACAGGAAATGATGTACGAGGTGTGTAACACTGCTAGCGATCTGGCAACACTGTCTCTACTGGTCTGTGCCAGACCCATTTGTTCATCCCTTCCTCATACTCAGTCCGAGTTTCAACTCCGTTCAGCCAACACATTATTTTTGACAACGTCATCAGTGAAGTTTCGTTTTTGTTGTGTGTAACGAAAATGGAGCATTGGAATTTAGACCAACGTTGCGCAATGATGTTTTGATTTAAACTTGAGGAATCCGTGAGTGTGACCTTTGAAAAGTTGAAATAGGCCTATGGAGAACATTGCTTATCAAGAGCACAAGTTTTCTGCTGGTAAAAATCATTTTTGGAAGGCCTGGTATCAATAAATGCTCCAGAGATAAGTATTAACTGTATATTATGCAACTGGTGTAAGATACAATAATAAATTGTATGTTGATTCAAGCAATTATGAATGAATTCCTGCAGAAAATATATAAGTAACTATTTAACGATATTCAGATTAGGAATTTTCAGGTATTTAGGAGTTGGATGAGTAGACCAGAAAGAAGAAATTCAATTTATGATAAATGTCTGGTAAGTGAAAAAAGGAAAAGGTAAACCAAAAAATAAAAATACGTAACCGTGTGTGTGTGGACAACCGCCACATACATGGGGGAAAACGCTTACAAGATCTTCATAATAATAAACTGCTATATAAATGATCTCGAGCTACCACTTCATACGGAGATGGTTTCTGCAAAATTTACATGCACTAATTTATTACATCCCTTGTTCCCAATCTTATTCCTGTTCTAATCAACTCTATATGGACAGCCGTAAAGCTTTAATGAAAATACAAAAATCAATATTGAATTTTTGTCATGGTTTTCAGGATTCAGTTCTTCTTCTTTGGGAGTGTCCATAAACCACGTAGCATGGTTTTTGCCTCTTGTGAACCTCCCCTCCTCCCCACGTAGCTCTACGTAACAAAAACCGTAGGATGGAAAGAATGGAATAGAGAAGGCAATCCAGTCACGCAGACAAATTAATGGGACTATGCCCTTTATCATAAGCATTCACTGCAAAAAGAAAGTCACTGCAGTTCATGTATCTTGCTAGAAACAAAAAGGTCGATTGCGTTAGATCGTTTGTTGAATTACTGTAAGAAAAAGAAAACATCACTTACTACGACAAAAGAAAATCTAACTACGGGACACGTGACTAGAGAATAATACTTTTAACACTTTTATGCTTTATTAACCGAGGGATGAGCATTTATTTTGGCTAGGGGGTCCAGTTTGTGGAAACGGAAATTAAAAAAGGCTGCACCATTTAAAATGATTGCATTCATTAGTTAACACTGAATTTAAGAAACCGTATGAATTGTACCATAAAACCAATAAATATAAATTAAATAAAACAGTTGCAGTGTTTTTTCCAGTAATTTGTTGTGATAATTTCATAATATCTATAGCTGCAAGGACATTTAATTTTATAATCAGTGTAAAGAGATACTATCACAGTGTTTTACAATTATTTTTTTAAAATATAAGAGAAATTGTTTGTTGAGATTGTCACATCAGTCTGCATGTTAATGTCCGTCAAAGGGCATACATTTTTATTCTTGTTGATTTTCAACCAAGAAAACATTGCTCACAGAAATATGAAACTCCAGTATGTGTATTCGAACAAAATAGTAGGATTTGGTGAGATGAAACAAGAATAGTAATATTGTAAATGGAGACTTTCTCGGCGAATTGCTGAAACATAATCTTCACGAGTGACCAGCCAGACGGATGGAGTTATGAAAACAAATTTCTACAGGTGACACCTCATGAAGACAGCAGAGTCAGCTGTCGGAAATCTATTATCATCGCAGCATCCGGTTGGAAACCCGTGATGATTATATTTCAAGGATAGTAATATTAATGGTTAGAATATACACACAATGGTAACAGTAGAATCTCGTAAAATAAATGATGTGTAATTTTAACATTTTACGCAAAACAAACAGCTTTTTTGACGACCAACATGTTCTATCAGCAACTAATTTTGTAGTTTTAATATGTGTATAAGTAACCATTAATGTGTTCGTATAAATAGCACCGAAAGTTAAAAATTGAGTCGCCATAGTTTTCTGTTAAATGGGAAAATCCGTGACTTTAAATCCAAAATTTTCCATTAAGCAGTGGTGATCTATAATTCGTTCTGGGATATTTTGTCATTGGGTAGAAAGTGACGTCAGATAAGAGCAAAGTGGTAAATTTCGAATCATCGAGCTGTAAAGTAGCGAGCAGTCAAGTTCTGGAGCCAAGAACGCAAAAGGTACCGCGACAGCTGTCATTCCGGAGCGCATTAAGCGACGACTACAGAAGTCTGTTCCGCAGATAGGCTTTGCACCGCGGTCTGTGCAACTACAGCACACTGTCGGAAGGTCTTCCCTAACACCCGCGGCGCTCTCTTTATGGAGCCAATTAAGAGGTCCGCTTCCAGGCAGTGGGGACTGAACCGCGGCGCGAGTCTGCGCTTTTATCGCTGGCCGGGACCCCCCACCAGCGCTTGTTTCTGTATTTCCGCTTAGCCGGGCCTCCCCACCCATGCGACGCAGTTGCAATGCCGGCCAAGTTTTTTGGCACTTGCCGAGGACAGCACCGGGCAAGAAATAAGTTATGTAATGCCCCGGGGCTGAGGGAAAGCAAGCGAACTCGGCGGAAAAAAGAGCGGACGGCGACAGAAGAGGGAAGGAGCGATGGGGAGGGGGCGACAGCGGCTAGAGTTGTTCCAACACGGGGTTCTGCGAAGGAGGGGGGGGGGGCAAAATCTCGATACTGCTGCAGCACCGTCAGGAATAAATCAAACGCCACCCCGAGATACGAAAATGGGTACGGCTTCCGGAGGCAACTGTTCCTGCATAACCGGGTTATCTGCTTCCTCAGGAATGGCCACTTTGTAGTGTTCCGGTTTCATTCATTCGAGTTTGGTTTATCCCAACTAGTTGGCCCGGGTGAAAATTTGGTGAATGATATACGATGTCAAATGAAAGAGTTATGCAGCAAACTACTCAAACGTCTTGCGAAACGAGTGGAAATGATGAAATGTTGTAATCAATTTTTAATTGCGATGGAACACACGCACCGGTGACTACTTCCTTAGTCATCTAATTACCCATTTTTATTTTATTTTTTAATTATCTTATATAATTTGAGCGTTAAATTCCTCCCCATCTACTTTTCCGATTTACAAATTTTAAATTTGGTCATCACTTAACTGGGTCATTTTTTCCAAACCCTTACACCCTTACAAACAAAAGAAAGTTTTCCCACTTCCTTAGGCATGAAATCGAGTAACAGCTTTTGGTCATGGTCACCATTCCACTTCCATGCACTACTCCGAATTCTTCGACCAATATCTCTCCAAGCCCTATCACCAACATATTAACTCGCAATCCAGCTCCTTTATCATACCAATTACTGACTGCGATAATCTCCGCGAACAAATCTTCTTTGCCCGCACTCCACCTCCTGTATTTGATACCAAAATGTGGGTACCAAACTACATCACCACATCACCACATTCAACCAATGGTCTGACCAAAGTTTTGTAATCCAGTTCCCAATATCTCTGGTACATCCTCTCATCACCCTCTCCAGTAAATATAGGATTTTGTAACCTTTTCTACCACCTTTCCAATGTGCTCTGCCTAGTTTACTATGAAACCTTGTGCCAATACATTTACACTTCAAGCCTTCAACAAACAGTTCTGAACCCAATCCTATAATCATACACAACATTCAGTTTTTTTATCTGTGTACCTAATTAGCTGACTCTTCTTTGCATTTATCTTCATTCCATGCTGACCTACCAATTTAGATAATCTTTCCAGGTCACCATGCAGATGTTCACATTATTCTCCTGTTTTTGGTCCTATTGTGTACAATTATGCCGTCTGCAAACAGCCTAAATTCTAACCGTAAGCGTCAACACAATCATTCATTAGAGTAATGAACAGAAACAGACCCAATTCACAACCCTGTGGCCCTCCCATATTTGCTACCACCTCTTTTGATAATGTATTTCCTTCTATAACACTTTGATTTCTGTCATTTAAAAATTATGTGTCCCTAACTTAAAAATTACACGAAAAGCTTCTCATTTTAGTAAAGACACACAATTCATAAATATCTCTGTGATATTTGGTGTTGCTATCTATCTGTATACGATCATTCCTTATGTCGACGCCAGCGAAATCTAGTAGACTGTAACAATAACTGTTTTTCATCTGAAATATGTGGCGGTAATATGATCATGGTCCATGCGAAAATTTCGATATGTGATCCTGCTATCTAGCAGTAATGCGATGACTCCTTATCGATGACAGCGAAGCGTAGCATCACGACTCTGAACTATCGCATACCATGATATTGATTGTTCGTATTTTTTAGTTTTCTTAATTGGTGATGTTTCACAACCGGAGAACATATTAGTTAAAATAATACCTCATTTGCCGATTTTGGTTAAGTATGACGAGAGATAGATGGCTCATTAAAAAAAAAAAACTTTTATAAATAATATATATGACGCTATGTACAAAACTAACATTCTCTATTCGACAAATATCATCAACAGCAATAACAGGAATAAAGGAAACTTTTAGTCGGGCGGAGTAGGGTATAAGCGTCAGAAAATTTAAAGTTTACTTGTACTTCTTCGCTTCGAGTTAAAAATGAAACTGTTAATGCTACTAGACCACTAGCGAATCAGAAATGTGGATTGAACAGCAAGCAGGGTCTTGTCAGATTATATAACCGGAATCAAATTTTCCCGACTATCACTTGTCATAGATCATCATAAGAGCAGTTACTCATTGGGGAAAACACGCAACTGAAAATAAATTGAAATACGGACTGTTATACACCATACTTTCCAATATCATTAAAGTAATGGCTCAAATACAGCAATTTACTCAAAACCAATACAGATTTAGAAATTATAGATCATACATAAAATGGTTCGTGTATTTTGAAGTTCTTTCGTTCCTCCGGGACATCGATTAAGATCAAAAAGTGACGTCGTTTACCTGGATTTTCAGGTGTTCCATACTTGAAATAATCACTTTTTAAGAATTATTCGAGCAACAACAGATCAACAGATATGTGACTGAATAAGTGATACGATATTGTGGATAATGAAGACTCCAATAATCCTTTGTGTTTCATTAGTTATCTCATAAGAAAGTGGAAAAAAAAAAGAATTCTTATCATTTTTATTAACCGTTTTGGGGACAAATTTACTGCAGAGTTAAGATAGTTCTATGATTAGACTGCTGGGGGTAAAAACTTTTAATACTAAGGATTATGGTCCTTAATTTTCGGAGTATTAGAGGGAAAGTAGCAGATTTCCACGCTGCAGTTTCGACTAACGATGTTGATGTAATACTAGGAACCGAGAGCTGGTTGACGCCAGAGGTAGAATCTAGCGAAGTATTTGCTCCTCAATTCAATGTTTTTCGGAAAGACAGAACTACCTCAATGGGCGGAGGTGTGTTCGTGGCCGTTAATAAAACCATCAATTGCTCCGTAGTAAATGAAACGGAAAATTGTTGCGAGTTAATATGGGTGAAGGTAAAAATTGGCAGAAGTTTAAAGTTCATAATAGGATCATTTTACCGACCTCCAGACTCTGGATTAGATAACGCGGAATATTTTAGACAGTCACTTAATAGTATTTCTCAGAAATTTCAGGGACATACATTGATCATGGGAGGTGATTTTAATATACCCTCTGTTAACTAAGACACATTTACGTTCAGGTCAGGCGGAAGAGATAGGTTATTAACCGAAACGTTCCTGGAATCATTCGCCGAAAATTCTCTTGAACAGATGGTCGAAGAACCAACGCGGAGCGTCAAAGATTCCTCGTCCATTTTGGATCTTTTTCTTACTAACAATCCGGATATTGTAGATAAAGTTTGTATAGAAGACGGTATAAGTGATCACAAGGCGATTGTGGTAACTTTAAAATCTAGGCTGAATTTCAAGCATGATAAAGACAAACTTGTATATTGTTCCGATAAGGAAAATGATGCGTTTATGGTCGATCATTTGGTGAAAAATATTGAAACGTACACGTTTAATACAAATGTTGAGGAACTTTGGTTTAATTGAAAAGAAATAATATGGACCGGCTTAAATCAATTTGTTCCCAAGAAGTTTATTAAGGTTAGTAAGAACTTCCCGTGGTTCAATAGGGAAGTGAAACGTTTGCTCAGGAGGCAAAGGCGTTTCATGCCACGGCAAAGAAATCGGGGGACTCATCTGCTCGCGCTAAATTAGTCCACTTGCGAGCGGACGTGCGTAATGCAATGCGTGATGCGTTTAAAGAATTCCAAGCCAGAAATTATTCCGAAGATCTGGTTACTAATCCAAAAAAGTTCTGGTCATATGTCAAATTAATAAGAGGCTCTCGTAAGGTCATGCCGTCGTTGATTAATGAAAATGGGGAATTATCAGAAACTAGCGTCGAGAAAGCAGAAATTTTGAATAATGTATTTAAAAAAGCTTTCACGTCAGAAAACTCGGAGGAGATTCCGATATTTAAACAATCGAACCAACAAAATCATGAATGATCTCGTTCTCGATGTCGAGGGAATAACTAAACTGCTTTTGAATGTAAATCCCAATAAGGCTCCCGGACCAGACGGTATTCCTACAAGGTTCTACTCTAGGTACGCAAAGGAAATTGCGCCGTATTTGATGAAATTATATACCGCCTCCTTGGATCAAGGAAAAATACCAGCCGAATGGAAGACCGCCATCGTAAGTCCAGTGTTCAAAAGTGGGAATGTTAATGATCCTCAAAATTATAGGCTGATCTCGTTAACCTCAATATTTTGCAGGATTTTAGAACACATCATCTATTCAAATGTCATGCGGTTTTTGGATGAAGATGAGCTTTTGAAACCCAAATCAACATGGATTCAGAAAAGGCCGATGCTGCGAAACACAACTTGCCCTCTTAATTCACGACTTGAGCCGTATTATAGATGAGCAATCCCAGGTTGATTTAGTTTTATTAGACTTCAAAAAAGCTTTCGACACTGTGCCTCACACTAGGTTACTTAGGAAACTTCGCGGTTACGGTATATCTAGTCAAATATGCGATTGGGTTGCAGACTTTTTGAAGGACAGAACACAGTGTGTAGTTCTCGACGGTGAGCGTTCATCACTTGCCAAAGTGAGGTCCGGGGTTCCCCAGGAAAGCGTGATAGGGCCTCTGTTGTTTCTCATATACATTAATGATCTATGCGACATAATAAGGAGAATGAAAAGATTATTCGCCGATGATGCTATTATTTATCGTGAAATCACAACCCAGGATGACTGCGCTTTGTTACAAGACGATATTATGAAAATAATTGCGTGGTGTAAAGATTGGCAGTTGGAGTTAAACGCTAAAAAGTGCCAAGTCATGCGTGTAAGTAAAAAGGTGACACCATTTAGCTTTGAATATACAATTAATGACACTGTCCTTAGAATGGTAGATTCCGCTAAATACCAAGGGGTAACAATTCGTAATAATTTGTCGTGGAATGAGCATATCGAGAATGTAATTGGGAAAGCAAATCGTATGCTTCGATTTCTAGGTCGTAATTTAAAACAATGCACTCCGGAAGTTAAATCGATTGCGTACAAGTCACTAGTGAGGCCTCACTTTGAATATTGTTGCTTTGTATGGGGTCCCCATCAAAAGGGATTAATGGAGGCATTAGATATGGTCCAAAGAAGAGCCGCCCGATTCGTGACAGGTATATATAGTTCGAGGGAAAGCGTAAGTGCCATGTTGAAGAAGTTAGGTTGGGAAGACCTGGAGCACCGAAGGCGTTGCTCTCGACGGAAACTAATTGAAAAATTCTCGACTGACGTATTTCGGAATGACAGCAATCAAATATTGCTACCAGCAACATTCATATCTCGAATGACCGCGAAAATAAGATAAGAGAAATCAGGGCCAAAACCGATAGATTTCTCTATTCATTTTTTCCACGAGCCATTAGGGAGTGGAATAGAAAGGATTACCGGGCGAGTAAACACAAAATCGGACAGGAGTAGCTTCCAATAAAGCCCTCCGGCCATCCTGATCTGGGTTTTCCATGGTTTCCCTAGATCGCTACAGGCGAATGCTGGGATGGTTCCTCACAATAGCCCATGGGCGCCACCTGCCATATCCCGTATATCCCTTCCAAACCATTACCTTTCCTGATAGGTGCAATGCACCCTCCGCCAAACACTTTTAGTGAATCGCGGAGTAATAGTAATAGTAATGTAAGAAGCAGCTAATTAATAAAAAGTTACGAAATTACATCAGCGCATTGTGTTGTTTTCTACCTTACACATATTAAGCTAATAATGAGAAATTATGTAAAATAGTTTACAAGTTACAATATTAGTGTATTAATGGAAAAAGTAATTTAAAAATAAATCGTCTTTAAGGCAACACTTTCGACGTGGCCATGTTCTTTGAGGTGCCTGCTCTAGTCAAGACGTTTTAATATGTTGGACGATGCAAGATAATGTTGTCATGCTCATACAGCTGTAGTCAGTGTTTCGTCACTGAGGACACGACGCACGCAACTTGCTAGTGCAATATGTATAAACTCAGCAGAAAAGCGGCGGAGCAGCTTCTCTCGTTGGCTCTCCGGAAACACTTCCTTGAGTGCATAGAGTCTCTTTAGCTCAAGACTTCTTTCCCACTCTGTTTTTCGTTTCGCATTCTGATTTTCCTCAGCGTCATCCGCGCATGGATGCTCATTCTCGTCACAGAGTTCGCTTTAAATTTTTATTCCATTCGGAGCTGGTTGATTCCAGGTAATTATTTCTTCAACAATGTTACATAAGTATCTTTCGTTTAGTTTATTTGCAATTCACATAATTACACAGAAACAAGTGGTAAAGCTTGTATAATTTTGTATTGGTGTTACGTTGGAGCCCGCTTACTAGAAATTCAATGTGATATAGTAAAAAAATTTTTATCATGATATCTTTCACGCCGTTAGTGTTCCCTGTTCGACTAGCCGATGATGCCCGAAGATATTTTCACTCTGTTCTGTGTCTATGTTGCTGTTACCTAATATATTTATATTATTTTACTCTAAATTTAGTTGTTTGGCTGATGAAGAGTGTTGGTGTTATCATTCTTTTCTCTTTCCATAGACTCGCCGAAAATAACCAGAGGAAGTTTAGCAGAAACGTATCAGCAAGTATGTTATAAAAGTGTTGTTGATGACAGAATGTAAAGAAAGAGCACATAAGAAAATAATTATTTGCTATTCGTTTTTTAAATAATACTTTAGTTAGAATCCTCTATAACCAAAACAATTTTTTCTGTTTTCAACTTTTTCGTTTTGTAAGTCACTTTAACCACGACCGTTTCCGGTTTAATTGTAAATCGCGATACCGCTACGCCACCAGCACTACAAAATCAATACAAATTACTTGAAATGTTAGTCAATTCCTTTGTTCTCGACATTTCAGCTTCTCTCCGTTAGAAATAGTCACAAGAAATTTACGGCAGCAAAATATTTTCCACGGGGATTGAGTGTTTATGCTGCACGCAGATATCTCATTTCTATGGCTTTAACAAAAAAATTTCCGCATGATCCAGTCCGCATTTCAACCTAACCACAAAACTAGGGAGAAAACAAAAGGACGAAGGTTCGAATCCCGCCCCCCTCCCCTCCATTCGGTGATCCAGATTTATGTTTTTCGTGGTTTCCTAAAATGACTCCAGGCGAATTTTGGGATGATTCCTTCAAAATTTCATGGCTTCGTTCTTTTACCATCGCATGACCTCTTTTTTATTTTTTTTTGCTTATGGCGTTACGCCTCGTCGACGTCAAGGTCTTTAGAGGCGGGATTGGACTGGGAACAAGGAACGGGAAGGAACTAGACCTTGGGCTTTTGAAGGAAATATCTCGGCATTCGCATGGAGTGATTTGGGGAAACCATGTAAAACCAAAATCTGGATGCTCGAATGGGGATTCGAACCGGCGTTCTCCCTAATGTGAGGCCAGAGCGTTAACCACTCACCAATTCGCTCGGTCCTCGACCTAATTGCTTTCCCGCCACTAATGACCTCGATGCCGACGAGGCGCAAATTAAAAAAGAAAAACCCTAAATTATAATTTACTGCTTTTTCCGCAGTCGCAACAACATTTAATTCGCAATTGACTTAATTATGAGGAATTAGGTATAAACTTCCATAGAGCGACTGTGATTGCTGAAGCGAGGGAGTTGGTGTGTGGTATGAGAGACGATACAGTATAGTGAGCAGTGACAGAGCGCGCGGGGCCGACGCGACGTCTGGAGCGGCTTGGCTGAGGTTTTTAATTTTCAATTCCCGCTGGTGAGCTCGGGCCCCCGGGAGGGCCGTACGCCGGGATTGCGAAATTCCGGGCCGAGGCGCGTCGGTCATTGTGCCGCTGTCTCGCAGGAGCGCCAGCCGACACTGCAAAGTGGAAACGTTTCTCTCCGCACGTGGCGACAGTTTCTTCACTGCCTCCCAGATTCAGTAATGCATCAACACTCGTCCTTCAGCACGGAGAATTTCTTCTTCCGTTTCTTGTCTTTAAGCTACTTACGACAAACATTTTGATATAAGCCATAAGAGACTTCGATATGTAAGAAGTTCAATACCTAAGCTAACGTAAAATGATAGCCGACCTTTCCATCAACTTCAGCGGTGTAACAGTTCTTTAATCTACTGTACAAGATCTATTTCTTGCTACTAACAATAATTTGTTACTTTATTTGTAAAATTATCGTGCATGTTTTTGCTGTTTCCCGATTGCAACTATAAAAAGTGGCTCTGCCTAACTTTATCTAAGCGGCAGCGTATATCCATGCTTTTAATTGTATTTGGTGCTGCCAAGTATATCACTTCTTTAGATGTAATAACACCAACACAATTTTATAATACGAATGAGTGTTGTTCCAGATTATAGGTTCACAACCTTTATTGGAATAACGTCCCCTTTAAAAAAATCACCACTCCCTTTTCAAATAAAATAAAAAACTCACTGACACCTCTTCTTGTAATAAATAATGCAAACCATAACGCTTCACCTTTTTTTAACCCAGTTTTTGAAATGGTGACTCGATGGCACCCCTTTTGTGTAAAACATACAATATCATATGCAGAAAAATTGCAAAGTGTCTAAAATTACTACGTTAAAAGATACTAACAATATAGTGGTATTGTTCACAGTTTAACTGACGAAAAGTATTATTAATTAGAGTGAGTAATTTTTCAATTTTTGGTATCATATTTGTCATCAACAATCTTAAATTGTCGCATTCCACTATTAACAATCTTTTTCCTTTCTTAGCTAACAAATTGCTGACTACGCTGAATCCTGCTTTTGTTACAAGTGATCATGGGGATGCAATTAAAAACTTGTTTGGTGGAGCCCTAAAATCAGATAATATACGGGAAAGGAGAAGGCGATGGTTGGTCCACCATGCATCCTAAATTTGCCTTGGATCAGAAACACCGCCTCTCCCCTCCCCTCCCATGATATCACCACGCCCATCATTTTTCGGTACCGCCCTCGTTGGGAACCACTGTTTCAGATAATCGATGTAAAGTGTCAACAATGTTGTTTTCTTTCTATCACAAGATATTCCACGACCAAACGCACTGACATATTTCGTACCTGCTGACAGCTAAGAGTGAGTGCACTAGAAATATGTTTCAAATACCATTCTTAAAGTGAGAATAGTGAATACTGGACGTTAAAAACGTTTACTGAATATCCGTTCTTAGCTGTCAGCGGAGTATTCGAAACGTGGTTACATACCAGAACTTTATCCGACATCACGCTATGGAATTTCCCTCCCAACATTTATTTCTAGACATTTCAAAAGCATTACGTCACCAGACTTGTCACAAATGAAAGAATGGTAGTAACGGAAACCATGTTTCTATGGAAATCGTTCCATGAAGCGAACCATAATAAGCCAAATATTGTGTGTCGATAAATCTCACTATATAAGAGGTATCCAAAAGGTTAACAAGTATCTGCATAGGACGAGAGATGTACAAAACTGACACTGAAAAGTACAGTAGGAAAATCGGTAGAAATGGGCGTACAGGGACGTATTCATTAATATAACATTACAGAAAAATATTTCCGGCAATTGTAAGGAAATACCTCGTAATTAAATTGAACGTAAACAATTTTTGCATCACAGATTTCATTTTGAGTTGAAGTTACAACCAATGAATAATGTTGCCAGCGCTGACTCAGCAGAACAGACTCGTTGAAGTTCAGTGTTTGGTAATATGAATCGAAGAGAAACGTGATCAAAATGTAAACACATTAGAGAAACAAGGAGAAATATTAATCTGAATGTACGAGAAAGAATCAGTGATCATTAACTATACTATTTAATTGTTAGGAGTAGTATGAATAAAACTAAGTGATTTTTCTTTTATAATGACAAGTTTACATTGGTTTCCTTCACGTAAGTACATTTTGAATCATCGTAACTGTAAAGTTACATTATTAAGAACAACCAACCAAAAAATGTAACTTGAAATTGGCAAACTGTTGAAAAGTTTATCTCGTTTTCCTCGTTTTCAACATGCAACACGCCACCAACAGATGGAAAGTCAGCCAGAAACGAGGGACTTCTCAAACTCAGATATGCCACTCAGGAGGAGTAATTTACCGAGCGTGGTGGGTGAGCAATTAACGAACTGGCCACGCATCCCGGAGGACACCGGTTCGAATCCCTGTACGGGAATCCAGGTTTGGGTTTTCCATGGTTTCGCCAAATCACTTCAGGCGAATGCCGGTATGCTTCCTTCAAAAAGGCCATGGATGAATTCCTTCCCGTTCCTTATCCCCGTACCCATCCCACCTCTAATGACCTCGACGTCGACGAGGCGTAAAGCAATAAGTAAAAAAAAAAAGGAATAATTTAACAGGAACGTGACTGCTTCGTAAACAGTTGAATGCATTGGGTACATATAAAACTGAATATTTGAAACACACAATGCAATATTCCTGCACAATATTCCATTAAATAATAATGAAAACGACCATTCAAAATTCCTAGGACTGCAAAACATTTAAATCAAACTGCAATGGTCCCACGTCCAGCAGTGCCGGATGTAAGGGAGGTCAAACCAGGGCGCTTGGCACAGACGGCAACTTGTGTTTGAAGGGCGGCAAATTTATATGGAGGCTAAATAATGTTCGAAGGAGCAGCAATCTCTCAGCTTTTTTCCCGTCTCGAAAAATTCCTAGATCCGCCACTGACGTCCAGCACGATGCCTCGCTAGTACACCGTTCTGACACGACTATACGATAAAATAATTACTGGAACTAATTGGAAAAGTGTAATCTTGCATAAATATTATCCTGAAGATTATAAGACTGGTAAAACTGCTTACTTCGTTTTTTGTTTTGTTTTTTTTGTTTTTTTTTGCAGCTTCAGAATAACATTTCCACAGAACCAGATAAGATTTTGTCGTCATGTCTGATTTAGTAGAAATATTTAAACTGCGCAGCTGCGTATACTTTAATGAAACAGTTTCTTTAATTTTCTCTATCCGATCAGCTAAGGATCACATGTCACTGGACTCCTATTTTAAACAGGTGGCCAGTGTGATTATTGAGAACGGGGGGAAAGGCTTGTGTACTGCGAAATTCAAACCGGGTTTGTTACACCTGGCGTACTTCACATCTGTCTGAGAAATGTGTAACTTTACACTTTTTTGTTTTGCTGTCATCAGTCTCTCGACTGGTTTGATGCAATCCTCCTTCCCTTCCTATCTTGATCTTGCGCTAGCCTTTTCATCTCAACATACTCCTTACAACCACGTCCTCAATCATCTGCTTCGTATATTCCCTACTCTGTCTTCCTCTGCAGTTCTTACCTTCGACTGTTCCATCCACTAACAAATTAACTAATCCTCCATGTCTAAAAATATAACCTACCATCCTGTCTCTTCTTTCTGAAACACTCTTCCACAACCTTCTTTCCTTACCCATCATATCCAAAACTCGTTTGTTTCGTACTTTAGCCTTCCACTTAATTTTCAGCATCCTCCCATAGCACCACATTTCAAATGTCCTGTATGATAAGTATATTTTTTGTACGTGAAATGTGTAGTTTATGAGTCGGAGACTGGAGACCGCCCAAGTATTCGCCTAGTTGAATGTGGAAAATCGCCTAAAAAGCACAATCAGTGCGTCAGGTACACGGGGACCAGCACTCGAAATAGTCTCGTTGTACTTTCCCGATCCAGTGTGTGGCGCCTCAAAGGACTGAACCACGCTGGCGGGTGAAACACTTTAATAGAATTGTTTTCAGACTAGAAAAGACCACGTGGACCAGTGAAGCCCTGTATTTTTTTTTTTTTTTTTTCTGTTGGCGTAGGACTTGGTGCGGCAACCGTGATCAGATGTTAAATACACTCGATGATCCGACACGATTAGAAGTTACCCCAGCCTCAACGACCTTTTCACTCTCCTCAGAACCAACATGGCACATTCGCTTAGAATCATACGAATACCGTGAAATGTTCTTCCCGAATAGCCATAACGTTTGTAGTACAGTCAAGTAACTAACTCGAATAAAATTTGTAAATAGGAGAACTACTACCATGATATTTTTTTGTTGTGTTCTTGTGCTGCTGGCTCCAACCCCTTCGGTGTCCTGGCTAGAGTTCTAGTGCATTCATTGTCTTCAATGCTTTTCGCTGTAAGATGAAAATTTTGGTCTTCTTTGAGGTCTACATAAAAACCAGTTTGAGATGGTTATTTGTGATTGGATTATTATTTTTTGATCCAATAGGAGTGTGGACAATTAATAAAAGTGTTTTGTATCTATGCCTCCAATTTCATTGTCTTGTGTTTCGTGTAAGGTGAGGAATCCCTTTTGAAAGGATGCGGTTAATATTTTTAACACATGATCCATTGCTTCTAATTGCCGTATTACGAGCATTTCTGTGTTTCTGATCCTTCAGTCGGCACTTAGAATTAAACGGAGGCACTTGTTTTGTAACATCTCTAGCCACAATAGATTGGTGATGCAAGTTTTTCTCGAAATTTGGCAGCCGTATGTTATCGTTAGTAATATTGTTGATTTGGAAAGATGTAGTTTTATACTTATATTCATTGACTAACTGCTAAGTATAAGGAATAGATTGTTTTATAATACTTTTAGCACGTTTTCTTCAATATGGCGACAGAAGGCGAGTGTTTTAACAGTAGTTATTCAAGGTGCCTGTGAAGATTTTTCCAAGTTATCTGTACACTGAATATTCTTTAGTGGCGATATATTTCCGGTATTTTGTGATTAGTTGGAGTTTATTGTCACTATCAATCTATACGAATAATTGTCACGGCAATGCAATTGAATTTGTTAATTTCTTATTTATTGTCCGAACGCGTTTCACCTGATTCTCTGAAGCATCTCTATCATGTAATTAACTTGTTTTATGCTACAATTTACACAGCAAAATCATGTTATAAGCAAATATAAACTAACTTACTTTACTTAGCACTTAGAAGTCACCTGCTTCAGAGAATGATGTGAAACGCGTTCAGAAAATAAATAAAAATAAACAAATTCGATTGAATTTGGCTGAAATTGATTAATAACACGGTTTGATGCTATGGTAATTGGGGAAATGGCCCACATTATCAATATATTGTTACATTGTTCCGTTTGCTTCAAATTTTTATTTTCTTTAGTTGATTTTGAATTATCATGGTGTTTTCCAGATATTTTCTTCCTGTGGTTCATCAGCGAATTGGGCAAGTTTGACGATGTTTATGGTCGGAATATTATTTACGTATATAATAAATCGTCTTGGCGCTAATACTAACTGACTGACCCCTACAGATCGTATTCCTTATACCTCTGAGTAGAAGGTTGTTTCTTTCAAGAATTATTGTTCTATCCACTGTAATTTTCTTCAATTAGTTTGTGTAACAGATTCAAACGCCACACCTTATCATAAGGTTTTGTAGATCACGTATAGGTTTGTTGAGATAAAAACCGTTGCTTATCAGTTAAATAGTATACTACTATTACCATAATTTAGTTCCCGATGGTTACAGATTACTAATTATATAGCTTAGCGGTAGCGTCAGGCTTGAATTACATTTAAAAAGGTGAATAATTCAACTGCAAGAATCTATTAACTAAATATTAATATATATATGGACGAGCGTGTCCCTATATTTCACCACTACCTAGCACAGACCACTAATGTCTGAGTATGGTAGTAGCATGGAGTCTCCAATCGAGCACAACATTGGCCGAATGCCGGTACCTGTTTGAGTGTGGGAGATATAGTGGTTGAAAGTGGTCGATCTGGGACATTTTCATATTTCGACCAAAGACATGTGTGTTCCTATATTTCACCTTGCAGCCAGGACTATCAAGCGAAGACCACTGGAGTTTGTGTTTGGTAGTAGCCGGCAGTCTTCTATCGTGCACTATTGTGATTGCATGTCGGTAACTGTGGGGGTGTGGTAGATATAATGCTTGAAAGTGTTCGACACGATACAAAAAAAGACATGCGTGTCCCTACAATTCACTCTGCAGCCAAAACTACCTAGCGCAGTCCACTGGCGATTGTGTGGTAGTTGCGTCGAGTCTCCCAACATGCACCATGGTGATTGTATGCCGGTAGCTGAGAAGGTGTTGGAGATATGGTGGTTGAAATTGATCTTCAGAGGGCATTTTCCTGTTTCGACCAAATACATGTACGGCCCTACACTTAACTTCTTAGCCATAAATACACTGCGCTGATCACTTGTGTTTGTGTGTGATATTAGCTTTGAGTCTCCCATCGTGCGTTATGGTGGTTGTATGTCGGTAGTTATCAATCAAAACTCTTTACCAACACGAACGAAGTAGTGGATACCAGCTAGTTAGAAATAAAATTAAAGTGACGAACCATGATTATATTGACGGACGAAACACGTTTAACTGATGACAAGCTGTTATGCAGGTTCCCCAAACATCCATTCGTTTGACTGAAGCACGCACATATAGATAAAATTCCAAAAACTAGATTTTGGCCTACGAATTCTCGGGTGATCTAGATAAATTTAGATTATATGTTAACCGATAACAAAAGCTAGCACTAAGAGAAGATGCGCTGCAAAAAGTTTCAAGTTTCTTCGAAAAGCACGCACTTCTTTACAAATATATCAAAGTTTACAGCTTTTGATCACATCATCAGTAGCTACGATACTAAAACCATAGGAAGTATTATATATTTTACCCGATGACATGAGTTGTCACTGTGCAGTATCACTAAAGCACGCCCAATATGGCTGAACAGTCAGACACACAAAAACATCAAAACTTACAGTTTTTGGCTCTTTATCGTTGGGATTTTTGTATGTTATAGGGATAAAAAGTATCCTATATCTTGAAGAACAACAAAAGTAATCACATTGTTGAGTTTCGTTCAAATAAGTCCATTAGTTTTTGCATGATGAGCGGGCTTTACATTTTGTGTGGCTTAATATGGCCGTGCAGTGCACTATTGGGCGAGGTAGATTGATTTGAAGGGGTTCTTAGAAGTATTGTTTAGAGTTTTAGGCTATTGCCCTAATTATAACAGATTTAAACTACGTGGACACCAAGATGTTGATTGTCAGGATAAGGATATGTGACACCAGTGCGACTGACTCTATTGATAGAGCAGGAGCCCCGTGACTGCTTTAACAGTGATATTTATTATAGTTCTTACCTTGCCGATATATGTACATGCTGACACGCAAATTCCAAATCTTGCGGTTTTGGAATCTGTATCATTAGTGGTGTATTCTGAATTTACTCTTAAAAAAAAAAATAATATACAGGCACAACTTTTCCACAATTTTATTTATAGTATCTAGTGCATTATTACACCACTTAATGAATCGAACAAAAAACTTAGATGTACATGTTCAATGTAGCATAGTAGCTAATCTCATTGTTTGGGAACTTTTTACTACCACGTTGCTTATTTTTACCAAAGAGCGAGCAGAGGAGCAATTTTCTCGGAGGGATTTTAGAGTACGCCATAAAATATTTATATTTAGATGAAAGCTGGTAAAAATTTAGTGGGAGCAGCGCCACAAGCTCTCCTTTATTGAATTAACCTCAGAATTTATTCAGAACGACGTACGGTGTATAGTGGTCTTTTTACCTTGCGTAATATATCCTTCTGGCTGGTTAGAAAATTGATTATAGTTAATAAATATAGATATGAATTTGCTAAAGTATGAGTGGCATTCCAATATTCTTTTTTAGAATTCCAATGTTTTATTCTCTAGATGTATCTTAAGATTTTTTTTTGACAGGATCGTTTTTATTAGAGATACATGTACACGCAATATTTCAATTCACTAACGCTGTTTTTAATTCTTCCGTAACCGAACTACCAAGCAAATTAATTTCGTTGGCAGTAATTTCAAACTGTGTGTCGTTTTTTTACATTTGGCTTACAAACTACCCACCAGTGTGGTTGAGTGCGCTATACATTGGATTTGCTGGATACAACGTGATTGGGCACAAGTCCAGGGCCACGTGTACCGGCCGATTTTGAGCGATTTTCCGCAGTCATCAAGCCGAATACCAGGACAGCCGCCAATCTCTGCTTCATAAACTACAAGTTTCACAAACAAAAGAATAAACTTCTCTCATACATAACGCAGTGCTCGTTTCGCAAACATATGGCAGCACTTCACGTCCGCCATTAGTACGCAGTGAAACGATTGGCATCAACAAGGGCATGCGGCCGTAAGACCAAAGCTTAAAATTTGACCACACAAACGATAATTAGGTTTTTTTTTGTTAATGGCTCTACGCCTCGTCGACGTCGAGGTCATTAGAGGAAGAATGAGTCTGGGTTCAAGGAACGGAAAGGAATTCAGCCAAGTCCTTTTTTGAAGGAAGCATCCCGGCATTCGCCTGAAGTGATTTGGGGAAACCATGCAAAATCAAAATCTGGATGCCCGGACGGGTATTCTAACCGGCTGCTTCCCGAATGCGTTAACCCCTCACCCAACACACTCGGTAATGATGATGAAGACATTTGGCTTAGAAATGTCTAGTACATTGCTAGGCTTAACGATCAAAGGTGTACTAGGTTCGTTCATAGGGCCGTGGTTGAATTCTTAACTTTTAATTTCCTCGTGTCCTCTCCCATAACTAATGTCTTCCAAGTCGATGAGCCTTAAAGTATTAAAAATTATCAAGTCCACATCATGCTTAACGGCCTCTTGTTTAAGCTGTTTCGGAAGTTTTGTGCAAATATTAAGAGGAAACGTAATTACCTCACAAATGGCCGTTCAGTTAAGAAGGGTGCATCAGTTAAAAAGGGTGAGAGACAAGGCTGTAGTCTATCCCCGTTAATATTCAACTTGTATGTAGAAGAAGCAATGAAGAAAGTCAAAGAAAAATTTCCATGTGGCATAAGTTTTCAGGGAGAAAAAAATCAGTATGCTACGATTTGCTGACGACATTGTCTTATTAGCAGAGAGGGCTGAGGATATTGAGAAATTACTGAATGGCATGAACAAAGTACTGAAGGAAGATTTTGGACTGAATATAAATCAAAGTAAGACAAAAGTGATGAAATGTAGCAGAAATGATACCAATACTAGTAGATTAAATATAAAAATAGGATCGGATGCAATAGGAGAAGTAAGAGAATTCTGTTACTTGGGAAGTAAACTTACAACCTATGGCCGAAGCAGGAATAATGTTAAAAGCAGAATAGCACTAGCAAAAAGAGCCTTCATGAAAAAGAGAAACCTTTTAGTTTCAAATATTGATCTAGGAATTAGAAAGAACTTTTTAAAAATCTTTGTGTTGAGCACAGTACTTTATGGTAGCGAAACATGGACCTTAGGAATACCGGAAATAAAGAAAATTGAAGCATTTGAAATGTGGTGCTACAGAAGAATGCTGAAAATTAAGTGGACTAACAAAGTGAGAAATGAACGAGTTTTGGAAATGATGGGTGAGAAAAGAAGTTTGTGGAAGAAGCTTATAGAAACAAGAGACAGGCTGGTAGGTCATATTTTGAGACATGCAGGATTGGTTAATTTGTTAGTGGAGGGAACAGTCGAAGATAATAACTGTAGAGGAAGACAGAGATTTGAATATACGAGCAGATAATTGAGGACGTGGACTGTAAGGGGTATGTAGAAATGAAGAGGTTAGCACGGGATAGGAAGGGATGGAGGATTGCATCAAACCAGTCAAGAGACTGACGGCACCAAAAATGGCCGTTCTAGGTAAATTACATCACATATGGTGAATTCTGTGTTTAACTTTTTGTTTGTAAATGAGATGTAATGTAATTTAGATGGGCTATAGGTGGAGAGAGAGAATCTTTCAATGAAGGAATATGCGAGAAGACGGGTATATGAAGAGCCTAGTGGATGTGTAACTAATTAAAAGAAAATGGTGAGAATTTTGTAAGTTTGTAATTGCATCGAACAAGACTGGTCGTTTTTTATAGTGATTCTACTTTTTGTATGCATGTATCAGATTGAATATCAAAGTGCTAATTGATGTAAATAAACAAGAAATGTTTATTGCAAAAACGGTGTAAACGAAGTCAACAAAGACAAGGACGGTTTCATCTTTTTCTTATTGTAGACGGAGTGAGTCCAGAAGGAGGTTTATTGACGATCTGAATCGCTAATATTGGGTTAAAGCCAACTACAGCATTCAACTTAGAATATGCAGGCGAGTGCCGAGTCATTCCTCCATTGTCTCCACAGAAACAAATTAATATTAAAAGTACAGAACAAATTCTTACACCGTAGACAAACAGGTAGTTACAATTACAAGACAGCATTACTTCATGACGAGGGAGGGTAATCGGAACTATTACGTCAATACATATAAGAGGGATTAACGAAGAAGCGAAAAACGTGCGTTTAAGTCTGTGGAATATGGGGCTAGGTCCCAGAAATACCGATTCCAAGAATCTCAGTCTTGCTATGCTGCTTATTACTCTTCAGTTCCTCTGTCTCACACGGTATCTCTTAACTCCCACAATCCAGGACACTTGTCTCCATTGATAACGCGTCGTCGTTGTCAGCTGTCTGTTCTTCGCCACTCTCATTATTTGTTCAAAATACATTAGCTATCCTTCTTGGTAGTACATGGTAGAGTGTTAAATTTGTTTTTGGCTTCACTTATTGTTTCCTTGCTTATGAGGTAGAAATGGAAGACTGTACAACATATGTGATGCTCTATCATATCCATGTTGCCACAATTTCGTGATGGATTTTTGTGTAACTCGATGAGACAAATCGAAAGTGAAGAACATTTTTTTGTTGTTGATATCTCTGTTCGATCTCGAGATATCAGCTGTCAAAAATTATTTATAGGTATGGTTCTTCTTCTGGTGAAGTATTTCTTCTGGTCTAGGCCACATTTCAACACAATCGCCACCTGTAGGAAGGAAAAAACTCCCATTGTGCATGTCCAGCGTGACTTTGACCATTTTTTTTCTATTTCATGCTGCATTTCGAACTTACGACTTAAAATTTGGAACACTATATTTTAAGAACCAAGTGAAATATACAAAATTTTTATTCTTCACTTCCTTTCTTTTTTCTCTCTCCGAGTTACATCAGAATCCATGATAATTTGGTGATTTTTTTTGGGTCCAGGTCGCATTTCAGCCTATCCGTCTCACGTTTGAGATACGATATCTGAAGACCTAAGGAATGTATCTAAAAATTTAATCCCTCGCTTTTGATTTGTCTGTTCGAAGTATATGACAATCCATCATCAAATTGCGGCGCTATAGTTGTCGTTTATTTCCCTCCATTTCTAATAATAATAAAAAAAAACACCAGAAAAATATGTACTGAAGTAAAAAAAATAATTATACACCACAAGACATTGTGAAAACAGTAGGTATAATTACAGAATTTCGCTAGGAGAAGATGAAAGATTGAGCGTACTGGTTTCTGATAACCATTCCGGAGAAGTGGTGAAGTGGTATGGCTGGAGACAGCTGGCTGGAGGCCGTTTCCCCTCCCCAAGACGACGTCGGCTGGGAGTAGCAGGAACCGCGACAACAGAAGAGCCCGACTCAAAGTGGCACGCGGCCGTGATGTTTGCGCCCGGCAGGCAGAAGGGTAGGCGGATCTGCTGGATTGCTCTCGTGTTAAACGTAAAGGAGAAAAGAGGCAAACGCGGATCGAGCGGGAACGTAACTCAGACGGTCTCCGCGAGATTGGATCCGGCGCGATGGAGGGAAGGAGGCAAGCCGACAGTCAATACTGTTATTGTCTTAGCTGGCGGAATCGATAGTCGCCGTGTCTGTGTGTGCGCGCCGCCGCCATTGGCTGCGCTCGAAGCGGATCACGGTGATTGCTCAGGCCCAAACTTCACAGCGACCGCCCGCGCCCATCAGGTTCGCAAACAGGTGGCTTATGGGCGCAGGAGTGCTCTCGGGCTGACAAGTCTCCTCCGTCGACCTGGTGTCTGGCCTCGTCACGTGTGCGCATCAAAAAACTCTTCTTCCTCGCCCGCACTAACATCCGGAGGCTGCCAATTGTAAAATTGTGTTATAAAAGCTTATGGTCACAGGTATAATATGGCAAGCCAGTGACTTGCGCTTGTTTGCCGTCGTAGAGAAAATCGCAAGTGGAATATTCCGTTGCATTCAAATACTTACTATGTTACGGATATTAAAAGTTGCGCGTGGCTCTCTTCCTTGTATACCCGTCGTCACCGGGTCGAATCTCACTGGTGGCATTTTTTATTTATTTATTCATGTTTACACATATAATTTTAGGCAATGAATATCAAGAAATATGCATATAATAAGTTTTTTAAATGCTATTTGTCGTGGAAAAACAGAGGCTAACGAGCTTGATTATGTTGTTCGCAAACAAAGTTATATTTCAAAAATTAGGCATTTTTGCTGCGGCGGTATGAAATACAAATATCGTTGCTCAACCGTTACAGTTGAAAACAGATATTCACTCCCGTACCAGGGGAAAGGAGGGTCAAAACGAGCTGCCGTTGATTTTTCCACAACAAAAACCAATTAAAAAATTATCTGTTGTATAATTGTAGAAACTGACTGCTGGGAATTACGTGTACACGTATTTGAATAAATAAATAGATAGATAGAAAAGGTTGCCCGCAGTCAGATTCGATCCGGTGACTACGGACTTATGAGGCAGAGAGCTTGCTCACTGCACCGCGGTCCTCTTGAAATCTACCTAACGTAGAAAGCATTTTAACGCAACGGAATATTTCAATGCCAATTGTTTCAACAACGACGAAGAAACGCGTGTTATTGCTTCGCCACATTACACCTCTGGCCATGAACGTTTATTACACAGTTTGACGTTGAAGTGTCACGCTGATTGCGGCACCAGGAAAAGATAGTTAATTTTATTTATTAAAAACTTATCAATTATTAATATTTATCATGAGGGATGTGAATTGATCAAGGCATCAATTTAAATTAATATTTATTGGATCACGTACATGGATTGATTAATTAATTAAACGTGATTCAGAGATGTGACTTCTTATTATAAACTGTCCGGCATATATTGTTGTTCATCAGGGTCGTTACTGGGCTAGTGGACGCGGTAGGTGGACGCACGCAATACACACAATACCGTATGGTTTCTCCTGCGACGGATGGCTGCGGGCTTCTTGTGATGACAGCTGCGGTCAGGTCTGTGGTGGCGCTTCTTGCGACACGACCGCGGGAAGTGGTCTCATCAGCTCATGGGTGGCGTCGTTCGCCTCACGTTCGACGCAGCACAGACGTAGAGTGACCCCTCAAGCAGCTAGGACGCAGTCTGGCGTCGAACCTGCTCCCTGCGGACTGGAAGGCTCTTCCAGCAGAAGCGCGAACTCACACTTTCACTCGCGTCTTATATTCCAACGTCCGGCCGCGTACCGCCACGAGGTGCACCACTGTGTGGCCTCCAAGCGAGTCTCGCCACCCCTTCCGCCTTAGCGGTCTGGGGGATTCGGGGAAATACGAGGGGTTGCCACATTCCTGTGGGCGACAGCTACCTGCCTGCATCTAGCTGCACCCTCGCAAATCCGTTGGCAAACATAGGTTGCTACAAGTTCACACGTATGTACTGTGTCAGTACATAGCCCACTTTCCCCGGAAATTTAAAAATTTACGTCTATAAAATTTTTAAATTTCTTATTTCACAGTCACTGAACATATTTTCACCACTTTGCACTTGCCTTCACGTTCACACAATGGATCTCTCATCAACATCTCTGAATTATGTAACTTAATCTACTATTTACAATCTTAGAGCAACTCGTGAAGTGTGCCATCTCACATCCCCATTAACATTTTTTTCAAATTTTGAAATGAGTTATGGATCGTGCCTTGTCGCAAATTTACCCTCACAGAAGGTGATTTTGAATTGACGGGATTTGGCAAGGTGATCTAATTTCAGTCCAGCAACCCGTGAGTCGCCAGTATCAATGGCTCAGATTCACACACTCAATTATTCACAATAATACTACGGTTAGCCTACGAAATAATTAGAGAACTTGTTAAAGGAATTTATCTATGCTACTTACTCATGCACTAGTGTAATTCTATTTCTACAGGATAATAATTATTTACAGGATGTGGATCAGTTAGGTTTGACTTCAACACCGTTGGAATGGCAACATGATACATCTAGTATGGTTCCTTATTCCTCGTCTATCGATGAAACTGATAGCATGGTGCAAAGTTGGAAGCATGTAATTTTTATTTCTATCTCCGTTATCGATAGTTAACATTTCAAGCCACCTTGGGGCATAAAACGAGGTATTGGGAAAGAATGTCTTGAGTCGACGGTTAGCTATGAGGGTTTCCTTAACTATCATTTTAATAGCGGCTCCATTTCGCTCTGACACATTTTTGTAGAAACTTTTACTCTCACGGGAGCATTTTTCTTTCACCTGTCCGCCATTGCCACGAAACTTACGCAGCTAGGCCAGATTCTATCAGTAATCTATTTCCAGGAATTCTTATGGACTTATTTTGCCATTTACTGTTAGTCCCGGTGGCACTGTAAGCTGAAGTTTGACTGACGGTACTAGTGTAGTTTGCCCTGCAATCCCGCCGAACCTTTTCGATGACTTATATAGTTTAATTCAAGCAGAAACCTCTCTGCAGCTAACGCATCTCTCAAATGTCGACCAAAACCTTCCGTTTAACCACTCAATGCAAAAATATTCGTGTGACTTCAGACACAAACAACACACCTGGCTTCTAGCTTTTAACATATTAAGTGTTCTCACTCTGATGTTACCATTCAAATGTTATATTAATTTTGATTGAAGTTATCCTTCTGACGAGGTTACATTACAAGATTTACCGTACCACATCTCTAAGTAAGATAGCATTAACAAAATATATTATTATGTACAGAATGTGGTTTTGAAACACAAACTCACGTGACCTATACATGGCAATTCCGTCTTCATTTCATTCGAACCAAAGTCTCATTTTAACTTTTAGCAGTTGTTTTCATCTTCCCGGTATATCTTAACTACAGATTCTTTTGATATATTCTCACAGATTAAGATTGCGGCAATCTTGCAATAATTTCCGTGCAAACAATGGAAATATTTTAGCTTTCCTTTCAGTGCACAATGGTACCTTATGCATACAAATGAGAGGCCACATTTCACCATGGGACGAATGTTTCGATATGCAATAGGAATCCCTGAACATTGATAATATTTATTATAACTGTCACACTCGACTGAACACACATTCGCGCGGCAGCCTAAGTTCGGAATGGAATTTATCCATCCACGAGCAGGAGTGATTTTCCGCTGCTTGTGTGAAATGATCAAATCAGCTGATAGCTGCTCTGTCTCGATCTGCAAAATGTAATACCAATCTCTCCTTTCCCAACCAAAAACTGACGTCCCAAACCGTTGACGGCTTATTGTCCGACGAGGTTTGGAGGTTGCTGCTAGTGGGGTTTGATTCTGATTATGCTCAGAGAAAACTGCGTAGGAAGTTCTATGATTAGAACCTCTCTTACTTTCAGCGCATGCATAAATTTCAGTTTTAACTTCAGGGGTGTTCTGGCCACCTGTTTTGACTTTATCAAGAGCCTCAATTGTGACTGGAATGGAAATTTCTAATTTCTCGTGTTCACCTACCAAAACCTTCTCTGGCAAATCAGCTTCATTGTTTTCCGCCTCCGATTCCAGTGTAAGGATTGTGTGTTGTGTTTGCCTAATTTCTTTCTTAATTGACTCAGTGCAATTACCAGTTTCTTGCCTAATGATTTTGCGGAGCTCAGTTTGTGTCTCAGTGAGCTTGCTGTTCAATTCCTCCCCTTGAGATCGCACTGTTAAATTTAACTCTTTTAAGAAAGCCATTACCATCCCCAAATTTGGTTGTTTAGGGTTGGCACTGTCCTCACGAACACGCGTATGATCGGAAGGCAGCGGAGATGCCATGCTCTTTCGATTTTCGAAACTATTTGGTAGAATTAGTGGTTCCATTCCTGCACAACAATGTTAACAAGTGCCACCACCAATTGTGGATCCACTTCATAACCACATGAACAAAATACATTATGCAAATGATTTCCGAAACAAATACAACACAGAGATTACCACTCAACTAATCAGCAACAGAAACAACGACGAAAATGAACTTTCCTGCAAAACAAAACATCACCATATTCTACCACATGCATATAACTACAATATGGAACAAACAAGACATATATTCATTCATTCTGCCATAGATACGGGACGATATCACCGGATATGCCATCTGAAATTATTAACATGACAGTGTTCTTCACCACAATTAATGTTTGGGGTAAAATTTTGAAAATAGGAATGATTAAATTACTTGAATTATCAATTATTAAATCTCAACTGTATTGCCTTAATTATTAATTATCGGTAATTATAATTATCGGGCCCCACGTTATAAGCGCCTAATGAAGTGTCACGCTGATTGCGGCACCAGGAAAAGATAGTTAATTTTATTTATTGGAATTTTATTATTTAATATTTAATGAGAAGATGTGAATTGATCAGCAAGGCACCAATTTAAATTAATATTTATTGGATCACGTACATGGATTGATTAATTAATTAAATGTGATTCAGAGATGTTATTTCTTATTATAAACTGTCCGGCATATATTGTTGTTCGTCAGGGTCGTTACTGGGCTAGTGGACGCGGTAGGTAGACGCACGCAATACACACAATACCGTATGGATTCTCCTGCGACGGCAGCTGCAGGCTTCTTGTGATGACAGCTGCGGTCAGGTCTATGGTGGCGCCTCTTGTTGGGCGCACGGTCGACGCTGCACAGACGTAAAGTGGCCCCTCAAGCAGCTAGGACGCAGTCTGGCGTCGAACCTGCTCCCTGGAGATACGGGCTGGAAGGCTCTTCAAGCAGAAGCGCGCACTCACACTTTCACTCGCGTCTTATATTCCAACGTCCGGCCGCGTACCGCCACCAGGTGCCCACCTGTGTGGCCTCCAAGCGAGTCTGCCACCCCTTCCCTAGCGGTCCAGGGGATTCGGGGAAATACGAGGGGTTGCCACATTCCTGTGGGCGAAAGCTACCTGCCTGCATCTAGCTGCACCCTCGCAAATCCGTTGGCAAACATAGGTTGCTACAACTTCACACGTATGTACTGTGTCAGTACAACGTGAATCAGAATTTACAATTGGTGGCCTCCCCTTATTAGATGGAGATGGAGCAACGAGGGGATAGCACAGTAACATAACGATCCTAAGCCAACTTCAACTCAAGTTTCAAAAAATTTTCAAATGCCATTTCGCAAAATCTTTAACTTTTTTAGTGTTTCTAATAAAATAAAATTGCGTTTTGATGCACTGAGCAAAATCATGCCCTAACAAATTTTCCTAACAAATTTTCAGTAGCTGCTATATGCCTGACTGTCCGATAACTATGATTTATCGTAATAACGACAAATATATCAATAAACTTCTTTTTGTTACGTTATATGATTCCTTCTCAGCCAAGAGCGTTTTCTGACCAAAAGCAAGTAGGAGTGTATTTATAATGAAAAAAAATAACAGACAATCCTATTATTTTGACTGTATTATGTTAGAAGAAATGAACAGTTAATGAGAAGAAATGGAAAAAGTTGGCTAAACAGTCAAATCAAGTACAATCTTCAAGTTATCTTTACTGTCGTTGACTGTATTAGGTGTTTAATGAAGAACGCTCCATCTATCAGACACGAAGTTGGATTTTGAAGGGAAAACTTTTATAGCCGCATTTAGCGGTAATTGGACGGAGGTAAATCTATGAGTTCGCAACTTCCCGTCACCGTCACGCTATAACGTGTCGCGCGTATGATATGCGCGTTGGACGCTTTATGGAAGAAATAAAATCTTAGGAGTTCGTATTACCACCATGCTGATGTTAACGGTATATCCGTAGCTATAAATATGACGAGTCGCACTTGGACAGGCTTGAAAGTATATTTACACTCTTATCTAATAAATAAAAATGATTTTTTGAGTGTTCTTCATATAAACACATAGTTTTTACACGATTTTGATGGAATTTTGCATACGTCGAGTTTGAAACAAATAGAAAAATAATGATACTTTCATTTTTAAAAAAAACTAAACCCTCTCCTCCTTTCCCCCCCCCCCCCACTTAATTTCTGTCAACGTTGTTCTTACAAACCCACAGTTTTTATCCGATTATGTTAGTGCTTAGCACACGTATACTGCTAAACAAGGCTATCTGGTAGCTCAGCGGTTAAGGCGCTTACTTCCGAAAGTTTCTCTCTCGTCGCGAGTTCAAAACCCGGGGTGTTGATGAATTTTAAGGAGTTGCATTTGATTATGTGAGCTACGCTAGGACGTTCGGTGGTTCTAATTCCACGTTAAACTGTACTCCCCTGAGGAAAGGATTTGGCCTTCCTGCCTCTGATACAATAGCTTAGTTCATATCCTTCAGGTTGTTTAGGCACGTTAGGCGTTTTTTGTGTGGATAAAGTCTTATGAGTTTGCGTCAGTGACATGCTAATCATAGCTGTATATCTGCAGCTGTCTGGTGGCTAAGTGGTTGTGGTGTCTGACTTGACAACGAAAGATCCCTGGTTCAATTCCCTGTCTCGGTGGGGATTTTCAAAGAAACTTAGCCCGACTTTCACCCTGGCACAGCTTGCTATGTAATGTGAAATACGTCAGAACGCTTCTGTGGTTCGGGTTTCTCGCTAAACTGTTGGTCCTCTGTACCTGGTAGGACTAGACTACCGGGTTAAAGCTGCTAACACAGGGGGGGAATGCGCAGCCACTAGAAACCCTGTCACCAGTTCAGTACAACTAGACGGAATTATTATTATTTAGGTATGAGTAAGACGTGTTGCAACTATGATATAAATAGTTTCAAGTTTTCACTTCTGTAGACAATCCTCCGTCACTGCCCACGATAACAAACAGGGAAGTGTATTAAAACTCAGATAAAGTTTACACGAAGTTAAATAATTTGATTTTATTTTATTTGAAATTATAATGTCAGAAGTTCGATTCCAGCTAGAAGGCAATTGTCTCTTGTGTAAAATAAAATAATAATAAATATAATGCGAGATTCGTGTAAATCTACAGGTTGCTATTTTATTTATGACAATTAAATCTACAAAATCATCTAAGTGTTGTATTCTCTGTAGCACTTATATACTAAATAAAGTTGTAACATGACCTAATAATTCTTTGATACTCGTAGTAGGAAAGAAACAGGGAAGTTTAATAAAAAGTCAGAGAAAGTTTATGGCAACCATACGTATCCACGAAATATGTCGATACAACAAGTCATCATCATTTGGTTTTAAAATTTCAGTTTCCTTAGATTTTTTTTATTACGATAACAGTTTCCATTATTTTTCTTGTGAAAGTAATTACAAGTAGTACAAACCGAGAGTAGAGATAAAAAACCAAGGCAAGGAGGAGATGCTTTGTTCATTTTCTTGCTTCTACTGTGAGTCAATGCTTGTTTTGTAACCTGCCACTACCTGCTGTGGAAGAATCGGTGAAAACTGAGAAGTGAGGGGTAAAAAGGGAGCTTACTATGTAGAAAATAATGATGTGGTTATTAGTATACACTTTCAAAAAATTTTCAGTAGCTTTATATTATAAGCTTTACTCTAGTAGCCTTTAATTTGTAAAATTCATTGGGGGCGTTTGGTTGGAGTCAAAGAAAATTTTTTTTCCTAAATATAATCTTCATGAAGAATGAATCAGAGCTAGCAAACCGATAAAATCTCAGAAAGAGTGAATTTTCCTTTTAATTCACGATTTGTACTCATTATCGGCAAATCATAATTAAATTAGATCATCTCCCCTTTATTTCAAAAATTTTTATTCAAAAATTCTCTTAAATATCACAGGAAAACGAGAGAAATCTTTCTGGGGTTGATAAATTTTGGGAACTAAGTTAATGAGAAATTTTTCAAATCTGATATTTCAGAAAATAGTTTTTTTCCCCACAAATTCAGATATATCATCAGGAGAATATTTGCAAGATTAGTGTAATAAATATGTTGTGATTAAAATAAAAACATTTCTGAGCCTCGCCTGTTTTATCGATTGGTTATTTTTGCATTTTATTTTATTTACGCATACCGTTTAGAGGACAATTTCAAAAAAATAATAATGAACTTTATTTAAAAATAACTTGTTAATGATTTTATTTTAAGAAAAAGGCTCTTATTAAAAAGAATTTTGCCTTCAATTTGGTACGGAACCCTCAGCCTCATAAATAGACAGAACCAACTTTGCCTAGTATCTGGTTCTGTAAAATAGTGATCGATAACACCAGGTTCTTAAATCTAATACTTTAATATACTCTAAAACATGAAATTTGTAATGGTATTGTGGTCTTTAAAATATGAAAATCCATTTATTTGTTACATTTGTAATAATAATTCTCATGATACAAATTGTGTCTTACGTAGACAATAAATAATTTGGTATATTTAATTTTTAATAATAAGCTGAAAGGTATCAGTTTTACAATCTAAACATTCTCATACACTTCTAGAGCTGACAAAAGAAGATTTAACAAAAATTGGTGATAGTTTCTTTAAACTGTAATGGTCTATTACCTTTCAGTTCCCTGTCCCTAGTCGTCTCACAGTTCTAAAGACCTCGATGTCGGCAACATGTAACCAATAAAAAGTAAAAAATATATCCATCGCAGTCGTCTTCTCGTACTTCCAAACTAATATTATAAATGTAAAAGTATCTCTGTCAGTTCGCTACGTTTCATGACTAAACGATTAAATCGATCTTCATGAAATTTGACAAGGAAATACTATGTATTAATAGGAAGAACAAATGAAATTTCTTTTCTGGGTAAACAACATATATTGCCATGCAATTTTGAAAACTAACTGAACGTTGACAGACAGACGTATAGCGGTTGCTGAGGCTTTATTTCTCTCACAGTCGATTTGTGTTTGATCTGTTCATAAATTTCATGCACACTTCACAGACCTAACTTATTGTATGGGATAGATGTGTTGGATTCCTCGTTATTTTATCCAGATTGCACGCTTTTGGGACCCCTTTTACATAACTTAATTTTCTGTATTCAGTTCATGAAAATCTTACGAAATGTTTTGGTTCTTCCACCTCAGTTTTTGCTTAGACTCCTACGGGAGTCTAATGTAGCACCTGAAATCTAAAGTAGGCATATAGGACATTGAGTCTAATGTAGGACCTGGCTCATGGCAGAACCATTCTCATATTCGTTTCAAGTATCTCTCTTTACTAAATTTATCAATCGATTCCCTATCTACTTAAAAGTGAATTGACTAAAAATATTTGCACTGCGTGATCTATCCGGAAAACGACGTGAAAGGAAGTTGAGATTTCAGTGCATAAGCCGAAAATAACATAGTTACAGGGCTCAGGAAGAGTTTAATAGACAGTCTTATACAGCAACATACATAAAAGAGTTCTGTACAAAGAACAATTTAAATTCATGAGGTGCAGTTTTCATAATTCAATCAGGAGATTGTCTGCAGAGAGCGGAGGGGCGGCAGTTTGGGTGGAGATAAGGTGATGTGATGGCGGCAGATTCCCAGTGCCAAGCCCACATCGAGCCTGCTCCAAGCGACCATCTCCTTAAATCCCACAGTTTCCATCTGCTCTTTCGGCGGCTGGTAAGAAAATAAGCCCCGAATGAGGCCATTTCTATTCTCATCTGTGGCCGGCGCAAATCACAGCTAGGTCTCTGCTCCCACCGAACGGGACCAGCGCCCCAACCTAATCTCGCGGCCACTCGAATAGGCTTTAATTCTACCCCCAGAGCGGCGTCCCCCCCCCCCCTCCCAACCACTCTCTAGTCAACTACTTCTTCCCAAAAAGTACTTTTATTCTGATCAGTTACATGAGTAAAAAAATCAAAGCAACCGTAATATTTTGTCGAAATGGTTAAACACACAAAATATTTTATAAAAGGTAATTCCATGGTTTGAAATAATAACACGTTATCTTTCCTTGTGTATTTTTCACCGAAGTTTCTGTTTAATTGAAATACTCCAAGGTATAACAGCGCCAAAGAAGTGTGTAATGCAGTGTGTATGTAAGTTATGTAACATCTAGACTTCCTTGACTGCCACTAACATTTCAGTGATGCGTACGAAAATTCTTCTACATACTTGATTGTTAAATACAGTAACTTAATTCAGTAAGTGTATTGTATAACGTTAGAGTCATTAATCGCTAGTACGACGATACAAATCGAGTGTGGTGGGTGAATGTTTAATGTTCTGGCCTCGAATTCAGGAGGACGCGGGTTCGAATCCCCGTCCGGGCTTCCAGATTTTGGTTTCCATGATTTCCCCAAATCACTCCAGGTGAATGGCGGGATGCTTCCTCCAAAAAGGCCATGGCCGAAATCCTTCCCGTCCCTTATCCCCAGTCCGATCCCGCCTCTAATGACCTAAGCCGTCGACGAGGCGTAAAGCCATAGTAAAATAAAAAACAAGGATACAAAAAAATCGTATGATATGTTATAATTATTTCAACCACTTTAAAGTAGTTGTACCCTATTATAACAAATTTAAAAAAGTTGAGAAAGTGAGAAAAACCAAGTTTGTGGTTTGTAGTGGGATGAAGGAAGAATCTGCTGATTTGTAGCAACTCTTTATTTATCTAGTGAAACAGATATGTGGCAAAACACTTGAATCTTACGAAATAATTAGAAATGATGAAATGTTTCCCTGACATACACCAAAACATGCAAAAAGCTCTTTATTCTAGAAAACACACACAGTTTTCCAATATCTCTGTGATACGTGGTGTTACATTCTAGCGGTCAAATGATCACTCCTTACCGACGTCAGCAACACTAGGAAGCTTGATTCTAAATTATCGCATAACCGTGACACTGATTGTTCACAGTTTTTCCATTTACGGGTTCAATTTCAAAAAATTTCATTCATAATTAATTGTTCCACAAAAGCGGAGAGCTTGATCTCTAAAATTATATTTTATTTATCAATTTTGGTTAAGTATGAAGACTCGTCTCTGAGAAACACCTTTTAGAAATAATAAAAATAATTGAGGCTAAAAAATATCACCAATGTCTGTTTAAAAGAACAAACCGCAATTATCACAGTGCTGAAAATAGTTGCATAAAATTTTTAAGAATATTTCGGACAGCAGATTTTATTCATGAAAGACAGCACTTCACGTTGTTAATTTCAAACCTGTCTAGTAATCACTTTTTTCTCAATAATTTGGTTAAAAATAATCAGTGCTTTGAAAATCCCTTTATAATGTGTTAACTGTGATTTCATGTATAAAGTCTTTTGCTGCGAATTATGTTGATGAATTAAATGGAAACGAATTTTTAACACTGTTTCCTTAGCTGGACTGTTATTCAATGCGAATGAATATCCAAGAATTTCTTGACTGGTACTTATTGCTCCCAATCAAAAGATGTTCTTTCAAAGAACGTTCGAGCTTTCTCCCAGCGCAGCCCTTTTACCTGAGCTTAAATGGTATCGATTCTTTCTTCAGTTCAAAGCGTATTATTCAAATACGTTTTGAAAGTTCCTTAACTCCAAAAGGATTTTAGATTCAAAAGCAGGTTCAGAAGTTCTCCGATTTCTTGATTTAATTTTTAAGATCCCAGTATTTATTCTTTAAATGAACACACAAAAATATTGCGTTTATTATATTTTAAGGAAACAATAACCAAACAAACTGGAGAGCTAAAACGCACTAAATACATTTTCAGGCACAAGGTAGCCTAAAACAGATACCTGCTACAAATATTCATTCAAGGAAACAGGAAAAATACGTGACTGCGGGTTATCATATTTAAAAATATTTCAGTGCGACTTTAGTTTGTTGTTAATTCGCCAATCATTCAGAAACTATCGTTTTAATACCGCCTTAAAACTCTTATTTTGATTAATTAGCATGTGTCTGCGTTCTGAAAGTACATTTACGTGTACAACACAAAACGGTGGAACATTAAATCAAGGATACTTAATGGCATAATTTATAAAACTTCCGTCTGCAAGCATCTGTTGTGGTGAATGTTTTTTATACCCCAAAGGCGTTTCGGCTTTACGTTATGTAGCTTCATCAATGGGTTACATATTTATGTTTTTTCGTGTGTATTATGACAGTTATTGTATACAATAAAATTAATTATAGGCCTATGCATTTTTGTACTGTACACAATAATTTTGACGATCCACATATATATTCTATTATATAAAACACTAATCTGGAGTGTACGTACGTCGTCTATAGCTACTATAGCTATTGGCTAGAGAACGGTCACGTGCAAACCTTCACTCGCCAATCAACAGCAACCATATTATATTCGTTCCATCATCTTCTTTTCGTTTATTTACAACTAGACGCAGAAATTCATGTAAGAAGAAGGGGATTCAATATTTACGCTGTTTTATCTGTACCAGTTACAAGGACTAGGTTAAACCATAACATAAGAATTTTTTTATCAGACAGTAAGAAACAATGAAGTTTATTAAAAACTCGGAGAAACGTAATGCGAAATGTATTAGTTAAATAAATACCAGTTATCCGTTTCCGAAACTATAGTCTCCGTCATCTAAAGTAAAATGCATTTATCTATGTAATATCCTAACCAAATACTCTGATAATCTAACCAGAGTAACGTATTTATATAACGAAAGATGTAATTAAAAATGACTTACTCGTTTCTCCTTATAAGCTTTTCCATAATAAATTCCTACTACCATTATATAATTATGACACCCTTTGTTTTTGATTCATGTGTTAGCTGTTAAATTAGATTTAAGATAACTTTTTTATTAGATATAAATCATCAAGGATATGACTATTTACTGTATAAGCGATATGACACTCGTAATTCGACAACGATATAACTGCCGCAAAATAGCAGTGAGCAGTGATATTAAAAATACGGAGAGCAGGGGAAAAAATTAATGCCACAAAGTTACAATTAGTACGTTCGTTTAAATTTACATATTGCTTTTTGTTTATCTACGACAAACAGATGTAAAAATTCATGTAAGGAGAAGGGTATTCTATTTTTACGTTATATTACCTTTATCAGTTATAACTACTAGGTTAAAAAATAACCTAAGAATTTTTTTGGCAGTAGATAAGGAATAATGAAGTTTATTAAAAACTTAATGAAAGTTTTCACGAAATGTACGAATGGCGAAATATATCATTCAAATAATTGACAGTTACCAGTTATTGATATTATACTTTCTCTCATTTAAAAGTAAAATAAATCGGGATTACTGGAGATCGCGATTCCGCCAGGAGTTTCCGTAGTAAAAAGCAAGAATCCTCTAGAAATATTTTCCGAACATTTAACTGTATTATGCCGGTCCAGGATGTATTACAACCTAATTTCTTCTTGAAAATAATGGTAGTCTACAGGCTGTATTACAACGGAATTACTGCTTGAAAATAATATGTCTTGCGATTGACTACAGCAGTATAATGACGTCATTACTGAAGGTTATTTTGGCGGAATCCCGATCTCCAGTAGACCGGATAATTGATTTTTCCTTACAAGCTTTTCCTGAATAAATTCCTACTACCACCACAGGTGATGCCCGTCATTATTCATATGAGGGTAATAGAAGTTATGATATGTGAAAGCAATATTAGTGGAGGTTGTGGTTAAGTTGACCAGAATCCCCGCTGACACATTTTGTTACAGCCTAGTTCACTATGAAATGAGTCTTACAAACCAATTAAACTGGTTTCATAAGGGTCATGTGACTGAAGGTATTAATTAATGCGGGTGAAAGTTGTTCTATACGTATCGTGCTGAATTGTGCCTGGACCAGGAATAAAACTGATATTACATGGATAACCAAATTTTTCAGGATTCCTAATTTGTTTTTAATTTTATTGGTTCTATACTTCTGTCGTCATTAATTCAGTAGAATATTGCTATGTGAACAGCAAATAAAATATGTAGAACATTACCAAATCAAGGCCACTAGCATTATGTAATAACAATTCCGTATAATTTACCAACTGAAAAAAAAAAATAACTGCCAGAATATGGCGATCAAACCGTTATTATTGCCGGGTTCGAAGCTAGTAAATATATATAAAAAAGTAATTTACAACCCATTGATTGATAAATCACATCATAATATCAAAACGCGTCTGAGAAAGAAAAAGCATTCACTCGGAAAGTTGTTTGTAGATGGTATTTTATTTATGAACTCTATTGTTCATAAACTTCGGGAAAATGGAGTACAACCGGATTAATACCTGCTATCTTGGTTGTCCGGATTGAACCGCGTCAATTTATCGAAACCTAACGTTTCAGCCTTCCGATTGTCCGTTGTAGGGCTTTGACTTTTCACAACTATGAACCGTCTGTCCGTTTCAAACGGGTAGCTTCTTGTTTTGTAGCTATTTTGTCCCATAACTTGTGACGCTAGTTGGCTTACGATGTAAGCTGTTCGTTTTAGTGTAGAGCATAAACATAGGCGCCACATTATACAAGAAAAGAAATGTAACCTACAATTAGACCAGTCATTCATTCATCATAAAATTAGGTCCGTCAGTTTATGCTATTCCCTTCCTAGGGAACGAATAGCAAATAACTTAAAAACAGTTTTTAATCCTGTAATCCATTATCCTGTACTTCTGCGCTAAGAAGTACTCCATTTCTACTTCAGTTTGACAGTTTTGATGACTCTCGGCCGTTTCAGATATTTTATAAATGCATTTAAAGTCACTTGGATTTATTACAACCCTTTCTGTATCCTTCAAGTTTCCAGGGATCACTTCAGTCTTTCACGGTCGCGGTGCTGTAGATTTCACAATTACTGATGGCTTTGTTTAAAGAAGAAACACTTCTTCCACCAGCATATTCCGTCAGAATAAACTTAAATTTTAATGTTAGTTTGGCGGTATTCCGAAATGTTTGAGCAATTTTATATATCTTCTGGTCGATGGTTTTTAGTGGTAACTGCTGTGAGAAATTTCTCTTTGGGGAATCTATTAATAGTTTTGTGACGGTAAAAATATAAAGGACCCTATTCCATCAGAAACACTAATTCTACAAATACCTATAACGAGACTGTAACTAGAAGTAAGTTTGCAGATTTGAGAAATTTTTCAAAATGATTTTGGAGCTTGTTAATGACGTATATGGAATGAATCATCAATTTTTAAAATTTATATCTGTCTGTTTGGATTAACGGAATGGGTTTTGATGGGGTTTTGAACAGTAACAGATCCTGATTGTTGGGGATAAGGAAAATTTGCAGGAGTTCTTACACCACGTGAATAGTATCCACCCAGAATCAAATTCATCACTGAAGTGGAAGAAAATGGACAACTGCCATTTCTCGATGACCTGCTTCATAAGCGTGACTATGGACGTTTGAGTAATACTGTGTACCTCAAGGCGAATCATACTAATATCTATCTGCACGCCATGTCGCAATATCACCCAGCAACGAAGAGGGGTATACTGATGTCATTGAGCTTAAGAGCGAGGAGAGTATGTGATTCGGATAGTCTGATTGAAGAAATGGAAAAACACAAAAACATTCAGAGTCAACGCTTATAGTGACTCCGACATCAGAATGGTTTTAAGAAGTAAAAAAAATAAAAAATAAATAGAAGACGTAAACATATCCTACTACACAAATGTGCCGAGAAAATTCGCCTGCCTCCCATACGTACAGTACATGGTATCCCTGACCGGATTGGAAAGTTGTTAAAGCAAGTAGAAGTACGGACAGAATATAAGGCTCACTGCAAACTTGGCCAATCATTAACCAGGGAGAAAGACCGTTTCACACTCACACCAGCTTACGGGTGTTTACCAAACTCCCTGCAGCTGTGGCAAAGAGTGTACATGTGCGAGACGGGTCGCACATTTGCGGAGAGACTTAGGCAATATATCCGCCACTAAAAACATAACAACAGCGACATATTCACCATACTTCACCATGCCATTAACACGGGACACGAAATAAAATTTGAAGATACGAGGCTATTGTGAAAAGAAGATCAGTGATTGGCCACGATGGGTAAAAGATACAGCAGAAATTTTAAAGAATACCAACATCAACGAAGACGGCAGTCCATTACTCTGTGATGCTTGGCGGTCCTTGCTATGTGAAAGTAAATAGTATCTCTGACAAAGGCTGTATAATAGTAGCCGAAAGCTTAGACTACAGAATAAACAACGCGGCATACCCCAAAAATCTAGTAATTATTAAAATATGTTATGTTTCATTATGATATGAAGTCTGGAGGCTGAAAAATTGAAGATAAAATTGTCTCCGCATTATTATCAAATTTTCGTTGAACGCGATGTAACAAACATATTGGTCGGATTTTCTTGGAGTCCTGGGAGTAAAATATGATAAGTTTCATTTGATATGAAGGAAGAAACCTGCGTAGTTAAGATAAAAATGCGAGAAAGCTGCAATCCATTTTTCGCAGTATATGATTCCCGGAAAAATTAGAGGCAGAATTTTGATGGTGTTTCTAGAAATGTGCCCTCCATGATCCCATGAGCGCAATAAGGTATGTTTTATTTTTGTGTGACTTCGAATAGCTGAGAAATTAATTTAGAAGTGTCACCAAGCGTGGTTGGTGAGAGATAACGCTCTTGCTTCGCATTCGGGAGGAGACCAGTTCGAATCCCCGTCTGAGCATCCAGATTTGGGTTTCCCATGATTTCCCCAAATCACTCCAGGCGAATGCCGGTAAGTTTCCTTTAAAAGGCCATGGTCAAATTCCTTCCCATTCCTTGTTTTCCATCCTTTCCCGCCTCTAATGACCTCAACATCGACGAGGCGTAAAGCAAAAAAAGTTTCAAAAAATTAGTAAATATTAATTAGAACATAGTATATAAAATTAAGATAAGCACACATAAAAATAAATGAAATTAGCGTGTTTTGAATAGTTTGTGAATAACGAAGAAAACTGACAATCCGTCAGGCGACTGTACGAAAATAATGCATTTCTCAAACTCTTTATTTCACGGAAAGAAAACACTTTAGGCATGTTTTGCCTCACAAGACCCTTGCAATATTACAGAAAAAGGAGTCTGGTATATAAACTTAAAATTGCTTGTGGTGTACTTGTGTAAATGGTTGTGTTAAAATAACTGCACCGGAAATAACATTATTCCTGTATTTATTACCCATTTTCAAGTTCTTTTCTGAAAAAAAATGTTCAATGACGACAACAAATTACAACATTCGTCTATGCTACAACTACTAAAATAACGTAATTATAAGCAAAAATTCATCATTCACTGGCTATAACACAGATGAATAAATTCATAGACGCCCTGCAGTGATCGAAAATCCGATGGCAGTAACTCATTATGAACGCAAATACATTCTAATTTATATAGTGTAATCCAAGTTTCAATTATAGCAGATATTAATACTATTGTAAAACGGCACCGTAACGCGCTGGTTTTCAAGGTGAGCTTGACACATTTAAAAATATTTATTGCAATATCTGAGTATCGAGACTACTTTGATTTTGCTAGAGCGAACAATTAAATTGTATATACAGTACGTGACGCTGAAACTAATAACTGCTGGAATGTGCTGGGGACAATAGCTAATTCCCACAAGCACAATTCTTATAAAAATAGGCCAAGTCTCGTATTGATATCCTGACAAAAAAGTTATGAGATCTTCTTACGAACCAAGTATACACTGTACAGTGTGTATTTAGTTCATTTTGTAAAACAGAATGGTTTCTCTCGGTGTCATAGATCGTTTATTTAGGATAAAATAAATTTGATGACTTGCACGTCATAATTTTTACTGAAATTGCGGGCATAACAAATACTTGTCAAATCCAAAAATAGAGAGGGAAATCTTCGCTTTTACGTATTTATATCAAACACGTTTAAAGTATTTATATAGGGTAACTAAAACATGGCGTGCATAATAGCCAAGTCATCAGATTTTTTTAATCCTAAATGAACGGTCTATGACACCGAGAGAAACAATTCTGTTTCACAAAGTGAACTGAATACACACTGTCAAGTGTAGACTTGGCGCTGAAGAAGATCTCATAATTTTTGTCACGACATGAACATGAGACTTGGCCTATTATTATAAGAATTGTTTTTGTGGGATCTTATTTCTTTTTATAAGTTTAATCGCTTATTATGAATCGCCACTCAAATGTAATGATTCCATTTGAAATCGGTGAATAACAAAATTTCAGAATTTAAGACATCAATATACTTTACCACCAACGACCCACTCTCTGAAAACAATAGGTGTACGCCGTAGCCACGGAATTGCCATTAGTTTCACTACCACCATAAACAAACTCACTAGTTACTTCCAAACTAAGATTAGGAACAACGGAAAATTAAGTCTTTGGTTCACCTTGCTTACCTCTACGTAGTATATAAATATCAGGTTTATAGATTCATCCGGAGCAAACCAATTGAGTCGCAAATATGTGCCAGAATTTTTTATGTTTGGGATTGTAATTAAATAAATACGGGGAAAAACTCCCATATTAGATTTTTCATATGTTTTAGGGATGAAACCATATATGTGTACCAAATCACTTGTTTATAGGATTACTGGAAGTACAGTGGAATTTTGATGTTGGGGAGTCGTGCCGAAATAAAATTTTGAATTTCAATAACTTCCAAAGTAATAAAAGGAAAGAAGTAAAATTTAACACATTAGTTAAACATAGTAAGCTCACTCCACAATGAAAAACTATAAAGTTAATAGTGTAGAAAGCGATTTCACGTTAGCGGTAGGTAAGGGGTAGGTATATGGAAAGTTACGAGTTTAAGACCTTTCTTATAACATGTGGGTAAAATTTTATCTGTGTATCATATTCCAGCTTTCTACGGCAAGTGCCTTATATTTTTGATGATCATCAGTCAGTGAATGAGTGACAAAATCACTGAAGTTTTCATCCGAAGAACATCCGAACTAAGAACAGTAACAAAATAAAATTTAGTGCTAATATTGCTGATATCTAAGCATGACAGAAATTTAAGACATGTAGCACGAATACGACCGAAGAAATTGAGGTTCAAAAATGGTCCGAATCGCTTCGAGAAAAAGGTAGGCAGTGCCGCCGTTGACTCGACTTGGCGGGTGCAATGCCGTTCACTCAAATTTTGTATCGTGCAGCAAGGGAGAAAGAGAACAGATTAATGGGTATAAAACAATTTACTCCTAGCCGAGTGACTCAGGAGGTTACGAAACCATACCTAACGGAATTCGGTTTTTCCTGACGGTCGTTACTTCACAAGGATCAATAGTCTGTTACAGGAAGGTGCGGTATCAATAGTCTGTTACAGGAAGGTGCTGTATCAATAGTCTGTAACAGGAAGGTGCGGAATGTCCGAGATTCTCAGTTCGGCTAGACCTGTCACCATGAGCGAATCACTGACAAGCGTTGGTTGAACTGAGAAGTGGGGAAAACAGTCCACAAAATTACGGACTTGGTAGGCTGCGAGCTCTCAACATGGTGGAAATTTTTCTTTATGGCTTCACACCTGGTAGACTTTGAGGTCATTGCTTGATGGAGAAAACGGGGACTAGGAAAAGAAAGAAATCAGAGCAGGGACATTTGCAATAAAGATCCCGGCATTACCCTACAATGATTTCGGAAAGCTACGTAAAACCGAAATCATGATGACCGGACGGAGGTTTGAAACCGTGTCCCCCCGAGATAGGCAAGAGTAAATAATAGAAATAATAGATTCCTTTTTTTTTTACTTCTGACTTCAAGGTCATTAGAAGCGGAAAAGAACAGGGGACAAGGAACGGAGATAAATTCACCCACAATCTTTTGAAGGAACCAAAGGCACGATTTGGGGAAACTACAGAAAAACCCAAATTTGAATGGCTGAATTGGGATTCGAACCCGCGTTCTCCCGAATCCGAGGCTAGAGCGTTACTGCTCACCCACCTACGCTCGGTGGAATGGATTGTGAGGCAGCTCGATTCTGTTTGGGTAACGGACTTTAAATTATTCCGCGCCGAAACTTTGACGCCGAGAGAACGCCTGATGGCTTCTGCCGATGTTAGAACAACAATACAACTCAACTGAGCTGAGCGCTAATATTGCAAGCGCATACTACTGGTATACACCAGTGGCCAAGGCAATTAGCATCAGGAGTAGTGTCTACAACCTGCATCTAACGCTGTCACCTTAACTCAACGCCAAAGTTGCCGAGGTGGATAACACCAGTGAACATTCTTATCTAATAATTCATTTGAGAAAGATCTCGTGTCACTGAGCCTAAGTTAGTGCCAGTGCTTTTAATAGGGGGTTACTAAACCGTATTTTACAATATAAAAGTAATTTGTGAATATTAATACGTATTCTCATTCTCGTTCTCATGCTCTCTCAAGTATTAATAAAGTAAGGCTAACGTTTCTTTATTAAAGGTGAAACTAACTCCATCGTCACACTAATTAACAATCATCAATACAAACAGAAGGTTAGGCTTGTTCATTGTGCCAATGTATCCGCAACGTCAACATAATGATCTCGACCTTCGTTGTCGAACTAACATCAGCCACAGATGTTATGACTAACTCGAGATTATGCGCGTAAGTTATTAATTTCATTTACCTAAGCAACTACGAAGAAATGATTGCCAGAACAATGAAATAAAAGTAGGTATTTCGTTTAAATCAATAGACTAATTATTAAATGCATTTTATTTATTTATATCTATTCGATGTAGTTCTTTTCTTTACATTCTCTGAACAATCTTATAGTAAGATAAAAATGCAGGATAACGTTATTCTATAAAGTGAAATAGTAGCATTCGTCGTCACAGTGGAGGGAATGTGTCAAGTTTTCTTAAAAATATTTTTTGTTGCTTTCATGATGGCTATGTTACTCAAATCATTACTTCATTTCAATGAAAGTAGTACGACACTGATCGCGATCTATGCATCCTATACCTCGTTTAAAACTAACGTTTCTTGGCAAAACGTAAGTCATTGAGATTGATTTTTAGTTTCCTTTGTTTTTAGTGAATCCGAAAGCTTTTCTTTTGTAGAGGCAATATTAGCGAAGTTTGTAGCTAGATTGAAATGCAACTTGAACCAAGATGACAACAAACTTATTACGTCAGCTTATGGTATTATTTTGTGAAGAAGAAAGTAGGACAAACAACACAAAACATACCATTTGTTTCTCACTAGTCTTCAAGGAACTTAGCAACAAAAAAAAGTATCTGGCGGCAGCAGCAATTTCTTTTTAAGCAAAAAAGTAGCTTTGAGGTTAATATCGGTTTGGGTGACATAGACTGGGAAGAAATAAAATGTTGTAATCCAATATTCGCGGCGTGGGAGTAAAGGTTTGAAAGTTTGTTCCTTTGTGCCTCTGTGGTGAGGTGTTAGGCCGAAGTGGATCCCAGACGCTCTCCGTCCGCGATGAGCTCTTTATCCTTGGCTGCACCCGGAGGTCACACTTTATTGATGTCAGCCCCGCTGATGAGATTAGGCCAGCGGGCGTAATATTGGCTACACAGGCTACGTGCTCGGATACGGCTTGTCTTCTGAGCGAAACAGCTGGGACTAACCTTGTAACTTCCGGCCTTTTATAAGCTAGACAGCAGGACTGTCTTCTTAACCCCAGTTAATTCTTTCAGAAACTACATATTTGATCAATTTTTTAAGGCTAAGCCCAGATGATTTCTTCAAATTATTCCTCCACATTTCTCTGAAAGGAAAAACAACTCTTGTCAAAAGTTTTCAAGGTTCGCCGCATTATTAATGAATAACGCAAGCATTATTTATTTGTTCGGCCGACTCAAAATTTCTGAGCTCATTAACTTCGAAATTTGTAACTGCGCACTGTTATAACTACCCTCAACTCCATTATACCGCAAAATTTGGTAAATCAGGACCATTAAAACATTATACCGGTTTCGGTGAAGGAGAACCTTTCTTTTAACATTCTTTGTGCGTATCAAATTTTCAGTAACAGATAATCTCCTGAAGTGTACCTATAAACTATATTAAACCTGCTCAAATTCACAATATTTACAAAATAACATAATAAATATTTTTAAAAATTAATACTTTGTCATAAAATTTCTTCTACAAACAATTATACTCGTATTTATCTTTCAGTATAATTTAATGAATCTAATGGTAAATACATCATGCATTTTTTTTTAATTTTCAAAAACCTTTTTTTTTCTTTTTGCGATTCATACATATGTACACCTTGAGAGAACAATAAAGCAGTTTAATAATGAACTCTATTTGAGAAAGTATTTTTTATTGACTTTTAGTATAATACACATTCACCAAAAGTTAAAGGAATTTTTAGGACTAAGATTTCTTTAAACTATACTTCTGTAGATCTGAAAACACAAGATTTACTTTTAAAAAAATACGGTTCAAATCACGGACTAATGCACTGAAACCATTACTTTTGAAATAAATAATAGTGGTAACTAGTGGCATTAGTTCATTTTTCATTTATCAGTAGTAGTAGATTGAATTCGCAATCTGTATCTACAGAATTGCAACGATTTTAATTACGACATTCGAAAGGTTTATAAAACTTTTATCAGCGTTTAAATAAGAGACTAATACAATTTTGACACTTTAAAACAGCATACATATGACTAGTATTAATAGCCAAAAACAACCTCAGCAGATTAAAAAAAAATTAACCAAAAATATAAAGAAAGAATCTGCCAGAAACTCACTCTCTGCTCTTCAGTATATCACTTCAGCACGTAAAGATAAGTTTCAATACAGTCATTTCTTTTTTCTTTTTTTTTTTAAAATCAGAAGCATTTAAAACTAATATACATATTTTTGTAGCTTTTGGAAACGGGAAATAGAATACTAGACAAAATTTAAAAATCAATTTTGAAACAGGTGAAGATAAAAAAAATTCTGTCTAAAATTTCTACATTACTGTAAATATTTAAGCATTCATTCACTTATAACATGATATTTGTTTAGTGACAATATGCTCAAAAAAATTAACAGAAGTTGTGGCTTTTGTGGCTTGTCACAGATAGTATTAATTTAAACATCTCAGAGTATATTGTTTATACAAATAGCATATATTATAAAAGTATGATACAGTTTGCTAATAATTTTATGTTTGTTTCATCCAGTTAGAAAATAAAATAGTTGTTCCCCAGTGATATAAGACGCGTGTGATTTAACAGAGAAAGTCAGATGAAAGTATATTACGTCCCATTACCTTCTCAAGCTAATGCCACGTTAAGCTAGTTAATTTAACTCTTGGACAGAACAACCACAAATATTTAGGTATTTTGCTACTTAACAACGCCATTAAAATTTAAAAATTTCGTTTTGTATTGCTTATCTTTATTGGTTTCTATGGGTGTGTTCAACCATGTCTGCAACCAATTTATGACGTTCCGTAACTAAAATTGCAAAACATACGTCACGTCTATCCCTTAGTCCGTGTTACAGGTTCGTAATTTTGGTTGAATCAGATGAACGTGCACCAGAAGATATATTTTATTGGAAAACAAAACGGTTCCGTAAACAAATAGTCAGAATATTGTTCCTTTTTTTAAAAAAAAAGTATTAACATTTTTTATTTCTTATTTGGTATTGTGATGTAGGTATCCAAAAGTTCAATCTACGTTGTCTCCATACATTTTTATTTTATCACGTACTTCTTGAAGTATGAGCTCCAAACTGTCTTTAAAAATGAATTTGTCTTCTATTTCGAGAACCATATAACCATAAAACCTGGAAAAAAGTTTCAAGTCGGTGGCACTTAGTAACTACTTTAAACAAAACTTATTTTTGTAAGACACTCTGACATGAATTTTCATAGTTTTACATTATTATATTACCTTTCTTGGTTAAAGCTTTACGCCTTGTCGACGACGAGGTGGGAAAGGACTTGAGTCAAGGAATGTGAACGATTTCTGTAATGGCTTTTAGAAGGAACTATCTCGGTATTCAGGTTGAGTAATTTGGATAAACCATAGAAAACACAAATCTTGGTGGCTGGACCGGTATTTGCACCCGCGTCCTCTGGAATGAGACGCGAGAGCGGTAGCGCTTACCCATTAACCTAGGTTTTAAATTTTATTATACGAGTATTATCAACGAACTTCATTTTATGTTTCATAAAAAAGGCTTGCACCTAAAAAATAAGTTTTATTTACAAAGGTATGTAGTCAGGCAGTTTAATGGACCAATGAGCTCACATCGAAAATTCATTATCATCTGACCCAATACGGTCCCCACAGGAAATTTTGTGACAGCTTAATCTGCAATTCATCTGTGACAAAGCTCCCCTTTTTTCACGTGAATAACGTTAGGAAGTTCCGTGGCTTGAATTCCACGTTAAAAAGTAACCATGACAGAAGCAAAATGTTCCGCAATTTGAAACTGTGACGCCACGGGAATTTCCTTTACTTTCTTAAACACGGTAAAGCAAGGGAACATGTATTTACAGGTTACTAAATTTAGTAATTAGAGAGGACCAAACCCAATAACAGTTGCGAATTATTACGCCATGAGTGTCTGATACACACTTTTCTGATATACAGATCCACATTGCAACAATCTACACAGCTGCTCTTTTTTGGGTGTATAATAATACTGGATACCGATAACTGCAATTGAATGTTAAGAAAACTTATCTCGGTTTTAATTTTGATCTAATAAGTCTTCTGAAATTATGCACGGAGAATTTCCGTCGGAATTTAATATTTATTGTCGATACTTATAACACTCGTTTGCTAATATTGCATACGCAAAGAACAAGGCTCTTCCTACAATAAATTATTATTCAAGAACTTGGGATACAATGTTTCAATCTTAATAACTTTATATTTTTATAGTGTGACACACTATTACAATCTTAAATGGCCATTTCATTAAGGTTTGAATTTATGTATGCGTCTTACAAAACAATCCTTGGAAGTGTCTGATATAAAATGCTTCATTTTATGTGGTAACAGCGCATCAGAAGTAAAGTTCAGTGTTGTATCTGTTCCTGCTAGAAGTCGAAATATTTGTATGCAGCTGGCAATAGTTTGAATGATTTAATAACTATGTATTTTAAGAATGAAATATTACAAATTTCTTAGTGCACAGATGAGTTTTTGACTAACAATCTAAAATTACTTACTACAAACCCACGACCAAACTACAGCGATTAATCTGCCACTTGCTCCTTGCAGCCTGTTCTAAATACGTGGCCGGATTAAGACGACCTATTGCTTTGGCAGAGTTACGCTTCCTTCTTTGAAGATGCATGTATACAGCAGATTTGAGCGCTCCCTGTTAAGGGACTTTCATCAACAACAAGCCTCCCACGAGAATGTCATGAATGCCAAGGGTGCTGATGTGAAATGCAAATCTCCGAGCATGCAAATTGTCTTCGGGGAATCTTGCAAATTCCCTTGCCCATTTCCTCGCGTTGCGGTAAGTTGGGCAGAAACCAAATGTATATAGTATACGCTCTGTTTGGTGCGGCCATTCTGACCATCTACTGATCTAATTCCGTTCCACCCAACTGTCACTCCTGACCAAATAAATGCGAAATTTTAGAAATGAAGAAGTTTACAACTAAAATTAAACAACTCCAAAATAACTTTTAAAATTTATTATGTAATAGTGCCTGGGTGACCGATCTTCGCTCGGCATCTTTCTATTTCGTTTCAGCATGCAAGATTTCATTAAAATCTTTAGAGACGTTTCTAACAAATTAACTTAACAGTATTAATACAATAGTATTAGGTTGCATCGATTAGATATATTCTATATTATAAAACCTAATTTAGTCCATGATATGGTGTAAGAGCCGTTTCTCAGATACTAAAAAACGAGAATTGCTTCTTTTTTTTCTTTTGTTCGTAAAATCGTGTATTGCTGTCGTTCGGTTTACCATCTCATAAATTACTTTTAAAGAACAATTCTATTATTATGTTAAATATAAATCTTATTGCTAATCACGGATTAATTAATGGTGCACGATTAGTTGTAATTCACTTAGTCGAGTACACCATCAGTGCTAAATTTGTTCACTCATACCTCGCATCAGCCTCACACCTTCTAATCTACCGTATCTTTCCAAATGGTAAGAAAATAATTCCCAATAAAAGTAACTTTCGCTATGACCATTAATAAATCACAAGGCCAGACTCTTCAAAGCGCAGGGTTGTATTTATCAGAACCTGTTTTTTTTCGTATGGACACGTGGACGTGGCTTTTTCACGAGTTCGTAGATTCAGTAATATTTATCATTAATGCTAAAGATACAAACGTTCAAAAAGTAACTGCTAATATTACCTTCAAAGGCGTTTGAAAAAAATCACATCTGACAAAGCCAATATCTACATGTCGTATTTAACGATAACAACTCTTTACAATAAAAGTGATATTTATTAATACTCTTCGAAATTAAATAAATTTCATTAATAAATATACTTTCATTTACTTATTTCCACAGTATTATATTACCATTTGGTGACTGACCATGAAGAATTGTTTGTTTAAAGATATAAGAGTTCCTTGCTCCAAAGAGAATCTTAACTAACATTAGTCGGCACACCGGTACCCGAACAGTCTACGAGATGGCGTTAGTGGCGTTTCCGAGATACCGTATACAAGAATTGCTCGTTTTGTGTAAAACTGCGTTTTTGTAGCAAAGACACCCATTTAGATAGACTTGAAAAGCAAAACGTTATCTATATACGAAATTTCATCAAAATCGTTACCGCCGTTTCCGAGATAGCAAATATATACAAGAATTGTTCATTTAAAGATAAAGATTTTTTCTGCTTTGCGAAAACGTGTAGCGAACATTGCTTGTGTTTTCTTGAATCAAATAATAATACGTTATGGAATCCAATAATGCGAATTAATGTCGACGCATAAAAAACCCAAATGCTATAGAAATCGAAGAAGTAATTAAACCATTTTTTGTTTTGTTTTAATAACTGAAAATCTCTTACAATTACTAAGATATTGTATAAACGAACACAGTGAGACTACTCTCTTAGCTTTGAAATCTACAGTTTCCAAAGGATTAAAATAACTGAAGTATGAAATTTATATCCGCATTTCCCTAAATGGTTTAACGAGATACTTTATTAGCCTCAATGAGAAAAACATGAAGCAAAGAATTTTGAAGAATGGCTGGCGCTGACTAGTCACCTTATCTTATTTCTAGTTAACCATAAATTGTTTCGACTCACCAAATTGGGTATATCAAGATTTCAATCTCAATACGTTACGTTATTGGCAGTAAAATAATTACTGTGAGTCATTCAGAAAGCCACAGTATTAGGAAATATAGAAAACAATGTAAGGCCTCTATTGTAATTCCTCTGTGATTACTGATCCCTGTCATTGTTACAGAAACACATAAGTTTTTGCATGGAGCGATACGTTACCATAAACACAAATGTAAAAATCTCGTCTGCAAGCAGATTCAACAACATCTTCTCGACAAAGAGTATTCTCCTAAACGACAATTCGAGGAATTGCAATCAACAACGTATTCTTATGTTTTCTGGCTCTAGTTTGATAAATGAACTGTCACACATTAATGTGCATTCGTCAGACACAGTTTCACAATTAATCCGACAGCGAATATGGCAGTATGTTGTTAAGCATCCCGCATTAATATGTCATGACGAATAGATTAAAAGCCTAAATATTTAAATGGCATTCAGCATTCATACGAAATCTGTAACTACTGTAATTCTCACGTCCATTTGTCAACCAGAGTACTAAATCTGAGAAGAATTGATAATAAAGCAGAGATTAAAATATAAATTTTCTATTTTTTTTTTATTTTTTTTTTGTTACAGTTTAACGTCCCTTTTTAACAACGTGGTCTTTAGAGACGGGAAAGGATGGGGGCAAGGAATGGGCAGGAATTCGGCCATGGCCTTTTTGAAGGAAGCATCCCGGCATTCACCTGGAGTGATTTGGGGAAACCATGGAAAACCCAAATCTGGATGCCCGGACGGGGATTCGAACCGCCGTCCTCCCGAATAAATTTTCTAACCCGTAACTCGAGTGAAATATGCTATAACTTGACGAATCATTAAACCTCATTTGTTGTGACTCGCAAAACTTTTTTTGTGTGACTACCAATATTTTTATGCTCATTTGTTTTTAATTTCTCTCGATTAGGTTTTATTCACTGTGTCTCACGAACGTGGTCTCACTACAACATAAGAAATCTTCGTTTCCCAGCATCATATGACATATGAGCACCGTTACATCAAACAGTATTTCTCTGGTGTGTAACACATAATATAAATTAGTTGTTTTATTTCCAGTGCCATATGTTATGTGAATGACTTGATCTAGTATCATAATGCAGTTTCAAATTTTATGTCACATTGGTAGGTTCTCTGTCATCAACTACATCAAGGTTGAGAGAATGGCGGTAAATAAAGTGGAAGCGATCTAGAGAAGCTATGCCATGACAAGATCTGCCTTAGGGTAGAAAACATTTTGTTATTACTCCTTGAAAATTCCGATTCAACTGTATCTCACCGATTCTGGTGAGTAAGTGGATTTATTTATTATGATCATGGCTTCGTGTATGTCATTAAAAGGTGGGAAAATAATGGGGACGTGAAACTGGAATAAATTATACCATGACCTTTTTTTTTTTGAAGGACCCATCCAGGCATTTGCCTGGAGTGATTTGGGTGAAATCACGGAAAACCAAAATCTGGATGGCCGGACAGGAATTCGAAATCGCGTCCCTCCGGAAGTGAAGTAGAGCGTTACCGCCCACTCAACACACTCAGCGAGTAATCGGAAACGCTGGGGATTGGCATTTCGAAAGATGAGGGCTCGAATCCGCTAATACTGATTTGGGTTTTGCATGATTTTCAGACATTAACTCCAGGCAAACGTCAGGATGATTACTTTAGAAAACCATAGCCAAATTTCTTCCTGTTTCTTGTCCACCATCCTCTTACGGCTCTAATGACATATACATCGTCGAACCGTATAGTCCGACGATAAGTGAACGATTCTCAGAATTAAGCCCTTATCAATTTCAGTTTGCTTTCCTCCCATCGGTTTCTGCACTGATAATGCGCTGCTTTCTTTTTCAAACGCATTATTTGACAAAAAAATGGCATTTTACCGATTTAACGTCGGTTCTGAGGAGAAATATGAACTATTTGAAGTATACTGAGATTCACGTAGAAACTCATCGAATATTGCACATGGAAACAAAAACACCAATTTTGTGTCAAGAGGAGATATTCATCTGATGTATGAATACAGTTTTCAACAGTTTTATATGGGAATACTAACTTGATCAATGAACGAAACCGAAACCATACGCGCTACATGCAGATTGTAATTATATTTTTAAAAAATCAATAAAATTCTAATTTATCGCTACGCACAAAAGATCTAAAAATAAATTTCTTGTATTTTATGACAGATAATTTCAGTAAAGTTTCACTTTCCTCGCAAACTGATTCATACAAACTAAGCCGTGTCTATAATAATTAAAATTCTGATGTGATTCCAAATAATGACAAACAGTTGGAACTTGAAGTGTATTAACATTCCAGCATCCTCTTTTGGTGGAACCAGCTGAATCACAGAATGTGAAACAAATATTACTCATTGCTCTAAAAATAAAGGTTTGGATCGTTGACCATTCCAACAACTCACGGTTTTTGATTTCGTTCTATCGTCCAATAGCTGAGTACTGTACATTAGCAGTGTTACAGCGCCACTGTATATGCTGACGTGTCGTTGAACCAACGGGTTGTAAACACAGAGAGCGCCTTTCGCGGGATTTCTGGCCGGAGTTGGCTGTTGAAGAAGGTGTCCGTATCAGACGTGCGTGCATTTTGTAAGAGGTTTGTGTCCAGCAATGCCGGCACGTGACTCGAGACCATACCAGAGCGCCTAGCTCACGCGAATCTCTCTCTCTCTCTCTCTCTCTCTCTCTCTCTCTCTCTCTCTCTCTCTGTGTGTGTGGCTGCTCGCAAGGGAAGCACCACAAACCGTAAAAACTGATTTTTCACTGCTCAGGTTGGTTCCTTCTAAAGGCCGTAATAGAATTCCTTCACTTTCATTGCCTCCGTTCACTCCGGGCTATAATGAAAAACACGTAGACGAACTCTAAAGCCCAGATTAGAATTCTAAAATAGCAGGTCATTTGAAGTGGATGTGCGAACATTCAACAATTGAAATTTCTGTTTCCTTTTTAATCCACAAGAGCCTATGACAAGTGGATAAGCGAACATTCAATGATGCAAATTCCTGTTTCCGATTGTATTAATTCAGTTAAATAGAATTGCGATATTTTCTTAGTAAAGGCAAGGCCCATATTTTCTTAGCTCTTTCAGAATAATATTATTCGACCAAACACCATCGATTGGCCATGGACATGGAGTGAAAAAAGTTGTTTTTTTTTGGATTTACTTGATTAGTTTCGGTAATTTTAGTCGGCTTTCAGAGATTTGATTTTAGAGATATTTCTAATTATCAACAAAATCTAAGCCGATAATGCATGTAATATTTCCGTCATGAATTGTACAGCATGTCTACTGTTACCTCGGGACACGATCAACATTGCGGTATGAATTAATAAATATTTCAACAGGCACTTACAAATGCGCAATAATTACCGTTATGGACACGGCTGAATTATTAATACTTCCCTTAAAGCAATCAGCTTTTATGTACGGTGAACCAGACTACACAGAATTTGTACTAATGTGCAAACATTAAATTGTTCTTGCTAATTACAAAATGTTCACTACTTTCCTCGCTAAAGTCAATAACATTCGTTTGCAACTTTGAATTACCATACGCTTTCTTTGCATAACTTCCTAAATTCAGCCAGTGCCCTACAGTTTTATGGTACGAAACGAAATGTTAAAAAAATAGTTGACATGTTAAATAAAACGTATGAAAGTGAACCGAAAACAACGATTTTGATTAAAAATCAGCGGTAAATTTATGGAACCTTTTTCCGTAAATCGAGCAATTCAGACAGTGTAGTAACTGATTCTTGTTAGTTAAATTATATTTCAATTATCGGTCTTCTAATTCATACATGGTCTTCTCTTTCCTAAATGTAACAATAGGCTGTAAAACAAATTTTAATTTATTTCGATAATTTGTTCCCGATAGAGATTCTGAGACAGTCAAAGCCTAAGCTGATAGCGAACGTTAGGCTGGAGTAGGAAGCAGGTGTTATGTTGTAGGTAAAGATCGAAATTGCATTAGTCCTATGATCTAAGTGCAATGAAGTGTTTTTTCTAGTGGCACGTAAATATGTTTAATAATTAGATGCCTGTCGAAGATATCTAGAACTACTTAATGGCATGCCGGAGAATACGATCTATAACATGGTGATAGAACCAATAATGTGCCACGAAATCTTTCGAATGTTCACTAAGTAAGCAATGAAACACGGTGCAAATTACAAGATCGTTACTTTTATTCAAGTTCCTTTTTTGACAAGTACAGGTACAAGACGATATCTGACACTTTACACATAATGTTTTTTTCTTTTTTTCATTTCCTCGACATTCATCAGGGGTTTGAACTTAATAAATCTGTTATTTGAAAGAAAGAAACTTTTGGGTAGAACAAATCGCCAATTTACGTATAGCTGATTACAAGTGAAAATATTGCCACCAGACGGAGTACAGTTGTTACTAGTGATAGTACTAGAGCTTAATAAAGTATTTATTTAAGGACGTAGAAAACTAAGTGAAACTTGCGTAACGCTTTGCAATAATAACTTTACAGTGTGGTGTAAGGTCATAAATATGATGGCTCTCAAATTCTCCTTGCAAAATAAATTAGGCAATTCTTTATTGTTTAATTAATTACTTTAATCATTTATACTGTCCGAGCTACAAATTTTTTTCTGTGGTTTAAATCAATTACAATTATTTGTCAACACGACACTACGAAAAATTTCACTCTGCCATGCAGTTTCGTGTTCATAGTTACAAGATTGATTTCATTATTTGTGGTAAAATGTATTAAAAGAAGAAACTAACTTTTTTCAGTATTCGCGCTTATGTATACTGGAACGGTTACAGCTTGCCTCTGAACAGATGGATGTTAAAACTGTAATTCCGTGAACTGATATGACACTTACTGCTTTTACAGTAAATTAGTGTATCAAAAGGCACGTTTTAGCTGTAAGATTATAATCATGTTGCGATTAGTAGATTTATATCGTCTTTGGGAATGGCTAGTGAGCTGACTAGTGCGGGTCAAGAATGAAATTTTAAAAATTGTTGTGGAAGGTCATAGCAAGACTGAAGGTGGCTTAATATCTCCAAATAATGGACCACGTGAACCCAAATATGTTCCTAATGAGACTAGAAAAAGATTTCAATCAAGTTTCCTCTTCCAAAATAGAAGTAAGATGGATCTTAAATTCTACTTGCAAAATAAATTAGGCAATTCTTTACCGTTTAATTAATTACTTTAATCGTTTATAATGTCCGAGTTACATATTTTTCTCCCGTATTTTTGAAAATGTTTTAAATCAATTCACATTATTTGCAATTACTTTCATAAATTGGCTTGTAGGGCCTTATTATACATAGAACATTAACTCTTAAAATATGTTTTATTACGGCATCCAAAATGAATACACTGAAGATGATACAAAAATCAGTACTTCGTCTGTTGGAGACCACACAAGATTAACACAACCTTGTGACTCAGTTTCATAAAATTCAAAATACCAAACATGCCCGTTTCGTAACATTTTAATGGTCACAAAAATAAAATTAACAAAGAGCTTGCTCTGACCTCTAATTCTGGAGGTAGCAGGTTCTAATCGCCATATGGCCATCTGTGTTTTAAATGGTTTCGCCACGTCACTTCAGGCGAATGCGGGGATGGTTCTTACTAAAGGCCTTGGCCGAATTCCTTATAGTTCCTTGTCCCATGTCCTTTCCCGCCACCACTGACCTCACCATTGACAAGACATAAAGTCAGAAGAAAACAAAAATTTACTAACTTCAAACACACATTTAAAAGTTAAATATTCGGTGGCTGACTTTACACCAACAACGAGGCAAGGAAGGGAATATACTGACCGACCCTGTTGGCTGACCGGTTATCGTTTAGTTCTGGTGTCAGGGATGGTATGGACAAAATTTAAGGTTTTCTCATTCAGACTGCTTCTTTTGATTCTGTCACCAAATCACTACAAGATGGTAGCTTGGAAAGAGTATGGCCGTACTGCTTACTGTTCCTTGCCCTTAAGCCTTCTTCCACCGACCTAATGGTGTTTACGAGTCGAACAAGAAGAAGGAAATAATAATCTTTATAAGGGAACCGTTGTGGCTTTCGAGTGATTTACGAGAAGTAAATTCTAGATACCCTGGCCATGGGTCAAAACCGTGTTCTTCGTAATGTCAGGACCAAACGTTACCATACACCCACATGTCCCAGTCTACCGAGAACAAATATTTGAACTTTAATAATGCAGAAATACTCTCAGGCTTTCCGCGCTTTTCAAATGAAAGAAATTATCCAGAGATAATTAATTTTAAAATATATGCGAATTAAAAAAAATCATTTTTTAAATGCTCAGGATTCAGCTAATCCAATATCTAATTGCGAAGAAGATCATCCATTAAATTTCAAAGTATATTCGGATTATACATCAAAAGTACTGAATTGCAAGAAGAGTATAATTAGCTAGTCTTTGTTTTACTCATTTTATAATTCATCACACCTTTGCTAAGCATAGAAAAGGAGCCGAAAAACTGATTGAAACGAATGGACAAATCATTGCACAGTGAACAATATCAGCCATATGTAACCTTCATGCACCAACACAGTACAAGGAAATCATAATAAAGCATACCAACCAAATTAATTTGGTAACCCAAATTAAACGCTGATCAGGCGAAACAAAGGATTTGTTCAATATTTGATATTTTATTACTAAATGCTTTCCTTCTGTGGCCAAAATGATTATTATATTAAAATATTTAGGTTCTGCGTCGATTACAACCAATAACATTATTATTCATAGATAAAGCTAAGTGAATGGAGTTTGAAACAAGAGAAAAACAGTCACAGGGTTTTTTAATTGTTATAATACTCTGAACGTTTAAAAATTACAACAAATTTGTCCTGGTTGCTGTGATATTAATGAAAAAAAAAGGTTTGTTATCCCTCACATATATCGCACAGTTTCTGAGAGTGTTCTCTGTGATTACACAATGCTGCTTCTGAATTTATTTACTCTGTAGAAACCCCTCCGTTTAGTACAGTTTTGATATAATCGCTCCTGTTGGTGTATGAAATTTCTGCTTGAATTTAGTTTATTAACCATTGATTTACCACAAATTTTGACCAGATCGTACCAGTGTCTTTTTTTGTTTTTTTTTAATAGGTCGTTAGACTACTTATTACCTCGTAACGTAGGCGAGTCTCAAACATTTCAATTTTTTGTGTACAGGAGGTCAATGTGAATCGTGAGAGGGAAAGGATTTGTTTCCTGCCCGAATTCAAACCGGGTTTGTTAGACCCGGCGTACTTAAGGGCAGCCGGAGGTGCGTATGTTGCCCATGTAAATATTATAACCCTTCAGGAACATTTATCTGTAAACTATTCAATACATTAACCTAAATCTTTGTCAATATATACAGTTATTCAGTTTTAAAGTAAAGACGGACGAGTATTTGGTTTCTTTTTAATAATTTTTAATAACTTCTTTTTCAACAACCATTTTTTTTAAATGTGATATTTTATTAAATATTGTATTATCTACTCGACTTCTTACAATAAACTTGTGTTAAAATGTAATTTGGACACCAGAGAGTAACAAATGAACATTTTACCTCCCGACCTTTAGCACTTTTTGAGAAAATATTCCTTGAATTTCAAAAATCAAATTTACGGGAAATGGCTTCCAAAAGTTGCCAATAAATTTCCGCACTACAGGATAACTCCACTTCTAGGACGAGTATAAGGTTAGTTAAAAGTTTCTCTTGGAGAGGAAGGTTCAGCGTGATTTTTGGAATCAAACAAAAATTCGATTTTTTCGTATTTGACCACCTCCGGCTCCTTTTAAATCAGAGGAGGGGAATGTCTGTGTTGGCATCTGTCTGCAAAACGTGTAGCTGATTGTGTTCTGTATGGTTAGTGTATTTTTGTTTGTGAAATTTGTATTTTACGAGGTGGAGATTGGGGAGAGTCCCAATATTCATTTAGATGATTAGGGAAAATCACCCATAAACTATAATATGGACTACCGGTACGCTGGAACCATGTGTCATTGTATCTCCCCAATTCATTGTGCGGCACCTTAAAACACTGAACCACACTTGTGGGTAATTGTTCTCTTTTAGTTATGTGTTAACTCAAGTAATTTCTAGTAGAATGTCGTGAAGTAGACACCATGCCATATATGATATGAAAGTCCGCAGCTTCCGCAAAGGCTTCCGTAAAAATAATACTAACTACCTGCCACTATGGCGTCTACGAACAGTGCAGAGCGCTCTAATCTCGTTAACGCTCCTTTAAATGAAACTGCGGGAATTCCAGAGGAGTACTTTTCCCTCTAGAAGAGCCTCAAGATTACTTGCTTAGCGAAGAAACAACGATATTACTGCCAATTAGAAAACCATCTTCTTTTCCGCCGTACGCTCCAGATAACTGTGAAAGAGCCTCTGTATCTTTGCGGTGCGCCCTGACATTTTATCTTTTCCGTGATACAGTACAACGCACTGCCTAACGTGTGCCGTAATACTAAATCCTGTCATATGAAGATCTCTGTTAATGTTGATGTTGTAAAACTATGCAAACGTATTTACTGGCATTGAGAAAATGTTGAACTTTCCTGTTTTCGTGAAACAGAAATGTCACGGGGCCGGGTATGAACGAAAGTTAGCTTGTAGAAATTTCCAAATATTTATTAGTTTGTATCTGTAAGATGAATATTTGAAAGTTGTAATGTCAAAATTTTCACTAAAAAATTCTACTAAAAAATAAGGTAAAACTTTATGGTGATTTCATCTTCTAACTGTGAAATTGTTTAATGCGAGACTAGTGAAAAAGTCACAGCAGGAAGGCAAGTATTTCTTAAACTTTAGCTTATTATACACAAGAACACTTGTGGGACTAGTCCATACACTTTGCTTTTGGATGGTAATGGTAACAACGCTGAAAACTGTAATATCATCATGACGTCCAGTCGCAAGCTAGCTTTAATCTATTAGTATAGTAGGCTTAATGTAGCAGTAACGCTGACGTCATGTCACGCCATTACGTCATTCTATGACGTTGCACTATGACGTCACGCTTTACGATATTATTTGTGGGAATGCCCGTTATTTAATAACATTTCCAAGTATCAATGAATAAATTAACTCACAGAACAGTGAAATAAAAGTATGTATTGCGTTAAAATCGACATATCAATCATTAGATGCTTATATTTACGTAACATTCTTTTGATATGTAGAAGTATTCCTTAAATTCTTTGTCCATAGAAATGTAGAGAAAATTTTGGTTAGCGTATTACTTCGCATGGATCAGAATTACAAGTGGCATTTGATGTTACAGCATAGGGCATTAATAATTTAGTTTATTTCAAAATATTTTCCTATTATTGAAATTATTAATTCGTTTGAATGGAAATAGTTACACATTGATCCGGAAACTGTGCAATCCTACACTTAGAACAATAATACGTGGCATAATGTAAGTTAATAAGGTTTATTTTAATTTCCTTTGCTTTCACTGCGTAATATTACTGAGCCTATGGGTTCAGCAATTGTGTCAACCATTCAAACGTTTTACTACCAGTCTGAATCACAAAAAAGAAATGTGCAAAAACCCTTGAAAATTTTTGATCAAAATTATATCGCGATGCATTATTGGCACTAAAACGCGCAACAGTTCATGTATTAATATACGTGAGATTGAAGTATTGTTTTTCTGGCGAGAAGTTAACGTGGTTAGGTTGAAATGCAATCTGGACCCTAATGAGAACTGAAACCTTTTGCTACAACGCAAGGCACGAGGAATTACACTAAGCCGTGAATTGTCAGACCACTGAAATAAAAGTATGTATTGAGTTTAAATCGACATAATAAGTATTATGTAGATTTTATTTATTTGATAATAGATTCGTTTTATGTCAAAGTATTCGTTAAAAATCATTGGCCACAGATATGTAAGAGATATTTTGTCATTCATTGTTAGCGGCAATTTTGATGGATTGTTATTAGAACTGACATTTGACAGCAGAGGGCATACGTAATTTAATTTTTTTAAATAATTTTAATTTTGTTTTCTTATGCGTTCTGTTACTTTAATCATTGCTTTGTTTTAACGAAAGTAGTTCCACACTTTTCAGATCTACACAACATAAACTACATTCAAACTAATATTACGTGAAATGATGTAAGTTGTTAAGATTTATTTTAAATTTACTTTGCTTGTACTGATGCCATATTTCAGCCGCATGTAACTGTGTCAGCCATTCAAAGGTGTTAGTATCTATCTGAAAAATATAAAAAAGTAAGATGGAGAACCCGTAAAGATTTTTGTTTTAGTTAATATCGTGATGCATTATTACCACTAAAATGCGATAAAGTAATGTTTCACCATGCGTGTGATTAAAGTATTGTTTCATTTATTGCAAGTTCAGTACGTGGTTAGGTAGAAATACAACCTGGACCAGAATAGCAACGAAAACCTTTTCTTAGAGGACAAAAACACTATGAATTGCACTGAATTATATTTTATGACAATTATATTTATTTAAGTAATTGCTGAAAATGTAATGCTAGAATGGCATATTAATTAACAGTTGCTTTTTTTTAACGAACTCATTACTTGGTCTGAATGAAAGAAGTTCCAAATTGTTCGCGATGTGTGCTACTTACACCACAATTAAAACTAATATTACGTGACATAGCTTAGGTTTTCAAGATTTATTTTTTTTAGCATCCTTCGTTTTCAGGCGTTAAAACATGGACCTTCATCATAGAAAATAAGAAAGTTGTATGAAACTGTGAAGATTTTGGATAAAGTTTTTATCGCATGATGCATGATTGGTATCGATGCATGATGACATTCACATGCCATACAGGGAAAATATTAATTTGCGTGTGAATTAAGTTTTGATTTTCTACCGGCTATATTGGCGAAGATTGTTGTTAGGCTGAAACGCAACCTGGACCAAATAGACAATGAAACTTTTTGCTACATCACAAGGGATGAGAAATTACAGAACATTGAGCTTTATTTTATTACAATTATATTTAGGTACACTACTAAGAAGAAATCAGTTAATCCGTTAAACCCGTCATTTTTGACGGGCTTTGTGGCTAGTATAGTTGATAAATCACTAATAATATCTAAAAGTGATTCTTTCTTTTCACCGGTTAACCACAAAACATATCGAAGACAAAAACTATTGGATGAAACATGCAATGCAAACACAGAAACCAAGGTATATTATGAAGAACACATCTAAAGACTTTTAAAGTTGGTTGCATGGTTTTGTTTTCCTATCTGTGATATGTGTGAGTGGAGACTTTCCAGGCGTATGGATCCAAGAAAATCTTCTCGGGTATCTGTGATATGTTTGATACAATCTTTAGCCTCTTCCTATCTTCATAAAACACCTTAATGTGAACATTAAAATCTACGTCTTCAGTTATCTGCTACATACATTATAATTTTTATTATCCTCAGCAAGTTTCTACTTGAGGAACAATGGAATAACGAAGTTATTTACATTATCACTTTTTTTTGTCAAAGTTGCCGAATCTTTCTGAGGTAACTGGTGTCTTGTATTTAATTATATTGATATGTCCCATCATTAGGCAACTGAACGATCTGATGGGATTGTTGTGGTAAATTGTATGGAATTCTATTACTGTTGAAGTTTTCACGAGCATCTGACATTATCCTGAGAACCTAAAGCTTGTATTGTGTATTTGACGTTTGTTGTATCAATCGGTGTTTCTGCACTTGACATTTACTCAGTTACTCTGAAACTGAATAATCCGGGACAGAAGTAGAATGCGAATTATACTGAATGACATTTACTTAGTTGTTAACTCGAAAAAAAAAAAAATATTTCTTGATCCCAGAAACATATTTGTTAAACAATGTAGAATTCTAACCAAACAAAAAAAACATAATATTTGCTGAAAAATGTTCGAAGTTGCTTAGTAGATGGGTTACACGTTTACAGAGTGAAAACCACAAAATTAAGAGAAAATCCATCACTCCAGAAATTCTTCAGTCCATACATTGCACAATTAGAATACAGCATTTTCGATTTTGTGAAGGCGCAGACGCGAGACGATGAAGGAAATAACGCAGAAGGTCCCTGTGTATATTACAGCAGCTGAAAGTGAAAATTCAAGTTCGTAGGGCGGTAGAAAACGTGTTCTAAGAAATGGGGACTTGGTAAAAAAAATAATAATAATGAAAAAAAAAAAGGAATTTAGTATATTAAGATTTTGCATTATATTTATCTCCGTTAACTTGTACTAAAAATAATTGGTTATTAATTTTAACAACACTCTTAGATGTTTAGAATAGTATATAAAGATATACAGCTCGCAGTCGAATAAATAAACAATTGGACTATTGTGACATACATAGAACAGCTAAAAACTATGCCCTGGGTCCAGCAGATCAAAACAGTCCTGGAAATGGTCAAATACACTCATCAGAAATCAGACAGACAAACATACAAAGAAAAAAATTAACAAATGGAAAGTACCGCCAGAGAATGAAGTCATTAAGAGACCGGGGACGAAGTGGACTGAAGAAAGGAAGAGAATCTATGGAGAAAAATTGAAAGCTATATGGAAACTTATAAAACTGAATCGTTAAGGCTTTGCGTGATCCAACAGGGTCCAATTGCAAATTTTAATAGTAATAATAAACACTTGGAAGACAATAGATAACTTAGTTTGATAGAGTAATGTCGGGCAATAATGTAGGCAATCAGAGTTGAACCCTAGCCGTGTGGTAACGAGTTAGGCGGGCTGGCGGGCCAGCCAGGTGGCGCGGCGCGCGCAGGGGCTGCTGGGTAACAGAGTGGCTGCGCAGGCCGTTAGTTAGGCAGCCGCAGCACCGCATTAAGCGATCGGCCGCACCAAATGAGCCGGAAGAGCGCCACCTCAGCGCTTCGCCAATAGTTGTACCTAATGATCATATTATACGTATTCATTATGAATTTACATCGTCACCATTAATGCGGAACTCGCAACGCGACGTTCACATATGATTACTCTTTACTGTCGGCGATTAATTTCGCATTAACAGTTTCTGAATTATGCTGTCAGGGACGCTCATGGAGTTTGCATTACACCTTTCCGATATAATGAATAAAGTTCACTGCTTCAATACCAAGGAATGTTAGGAGCTTTATTAAAAAATTCACTCGTAAATCACAGTTGGTAGTACTAAGGTATCACTCGAATCAAAACTATTTGCACATCAAGTGACTACTTTCCCATGAAGCACCCCCAACAACACAAAGGCAGATGACCATCACAGATCAAATCATAGTTTAGTAGATGGCTCGATAAATTTGAAATTGTGTAATGTGAAGATTATATTATGTACCAGAGCTGATCGTGTGTATCTTGTTCCAGTACGGATGGTTTTGTCATGTGATATATTAATGGTCGGCACATAGTTTGTATTTGACGGGGATTCTCATTGCTTGCAAATATTAAGTACTGTGGTCGGCCAATTATTGCTGATTGGAATATAACGAATGGTTTAGCACTTCCGCGTGTGTACAGATTTTCCAATTAGTGACAGAAAATTCAACACTACAGTCTGTTGGTTTGCAGACAGTTTACAAAGCAGTTTATTAGTTGTTTTTGCAATTTTTTTACTCACCTTGAATTTCGCGTGTTCGGATGTTACTGATAAACCACTACATAGATGTAATAGGAGTTGATTTTGGCTTTTTTAAGCTATGAAAAAGTGGTAACATAAGGAAATTTAGTGTTGTTACAACTGATATTTTTGTAGTTTATAAAGAAATAAAACGTCTCTCTTCAAAACATAGACCTTGAATATCCAAAAGGAGTATTTGATTAATACTTGGATTCCTGCTACTAAAGGATTTTAGATGTTCAGCAGCGCTGAAGAAGTGTAATTTCTTCAACAATAACATTCTCTATAAAATCTGAGTTGATGGGTCTTCGTACAGCTACTCTGTGATTTTTCAACTTTAATACTCGAAATTATATTCTGACTCACTAATGACTTACAGTGTAGCCTTTAGTTTTGTGTAATAACTGAAACCAAAGAATCATTACGTCTCAGTATATTATACGCAAGAATGTCCTGTTTTAATTCTGCCAACTTGTATTGTAATTTGGTGAGAGACATTCGTATTGTCTTAACACAAGAGAATTTTCATGAAATCCACATAAACTATATGACTCACTACTCGCTTAAGCTTTTGTCTGTATAGCAAAATAGGCGTTAGTCACGTTACGTTGGGCGCATTAAGACGAACTTGGCTGAGATTATCCTGCTGAATGCGCCTCGCAGCTCCACCGTACGCAGTTGGAGCTATATCTCGGAGTAGTAAAGAGGGTGAATCTAAACTCCAACGCAATGGCACAGGTGAATTTGCAGTAGCACGAACTGCCTCCAAGTGATTCATCATTAGGGCACCAATTGTGCATACAGTGCTGTCCAGGGTGCACGATTAGTCACCAAGCGGATTTGGAAACGCGCTAGCTGTCTGAACAACCAAATGATAAATCTGCTTTTAAGTGTTTCCTGAAAGTGGTGCTGAGCTATTCCTTGCAATTCACAGAAATCCCATTTACCTCAGATCAGCTGATCACTTCAAAACTGGGAGCGAAAGTAGGAAACAATAGTGTGTAGCGAGAAATTATGGTTAAATTATTAATTTAAACGAAAAAATAACCCTACCATTTATGCCACTCCAAAAATACTCAGATTTAACGCCATGTAACCATCGATTCAGTTTATCGCTTTATGCAGTTCGTACTAACTTGGATATTCTGTGATGCGATTACATTTAACATGTCCAGTTGTCAGAATTTAAATTATGCGTCTGAAGAATCAGAAAGTGAAGTCACAAATAGCTACAGTGAAAAATATATAAAATGACATTTATTTAAAATAAAATGAAACGGCAATGACAATGGCTTTGCTGAAAAACAAGATAGTTGTTTCACTAATTACCTTAAATAATATATGTTCTGCTTAAATCGTCTGAGGAAATTGTTTTAAATTGGAAAATGTCTATTTTACGTGACACTAATGAATAGAGGTAAAACATAAATACGCTAGCTGCATTTCAAATTGGTTTTCAAATGAGTATTCAACATACGTATTCAACATACGTTACATATATTTTCTTTTTCCTTGAGAATAATAGGTTTCAACTTTTCTGTTTTTCTTTCTGAGTCTGTAGATCATAGATGACGAAGTGATTAGTGCTAAGAGAGGACAGCTAGCTATTAAAAACAAAAAAATTCAACCATTGACTTAATGAAAGGAGTTTTGGATTCTCCGGCAGTGATTTTTGGAAACCATTGTAAACTGAATCTAAATGCCAGATTTGAAAATGGAAACCCGGATCGTACTAAACACCAGGTTCAAATGTTACCACCCTAACACCAATAAAACTTAAAGATATGTCGCAGCATTAGCCCAGAAAGTACCAAAACAGCACTATGCTGCGATTATGAATCAAAGGCGGGACAAATATATGGTACCAAATGTCAAAGTCTCATTTAATACTAATTTAAAAGTAGTAGAAAAGTTTACGCAGTCAACTAATACAGGAAATTTGGCTTTTTCATATCACAATAGCGAAAAAGTTTTTCTTATCAGTTAGCTCATAATATATGTTCTTAGTTGTAAGCATCGTCTGTTAACAAGGACATTTAGAAAGTTATTTTGGGCCCATTTATTTTGTTTAATTTGTGTTACATTGAATAACTAACAAATGTTGTAGACTTAATATCAGAGCAATGGACGGCTGCCGAATGGGTCTGGTTTCCAGTCGCAAACAATATTAGCTACTTCTTCTTCTTCTGGTCCCTATCCGTTCCGGATGTCAGTAACCATCTTGGCTGTCTCGTCTCTGCTGGTTGATGCTCGGATTAACTCCGTAGTTGTCTTGGAGTTCTCAAATTTTTTTAACCAAGAAGCTCTTCTTCTACCAGTACTTATCTTTCCTGGTATTTTCCCCTGGAGAACAGACTGCAGGAGTTCATAACGGCTATTATTCCTCATGATATGACCAAGGTACTGAAGCTTCCGTGTTTTTATGATGATCAGCACTTCAGCATTTGTGGTGTCGTCTGTCCATGGTATTCTCAACATTCTTCGATATAGGCACATTTCAAATGCTTCTAACCTTTTACTGATAGTTTCTGTTAATGTCCACGTTTCAACGCCATACAGGAGGACAGAGAACACATAGCAGCGCGGGAGTCTCATCTTCGTGGTAATTGATAAATAACGACTTTTAAAGAGGTTATTCATTTTATTGAAAGTAGCCCTGGCCCAATACGCGACTTTATTTCATCAGATGGATCACATTGGCTGTTTACTGTGGTGCCAAGATACGTATACCTTGATATTAGCTACATCTGGTGTTAAATGGCTGAAATTGCTCAAGAAAGCAAATCGATAACTGCTGATTCTTGTTACCCACTAACGCAAAAGAATACTTTGTATTGCTACATTTTCTCTTGATGGACAGCATAACTGCAACGTCTACATGAATGTAGAGCGATTCTTAAAAACGAATGCAAAAATATGACTATTTCTAATGTCATTCTTAATATTATCGAAGTGCAAAGGTAATAAGGAAACACGTGAAGCAAAAATTAAGATAACCTCAGTGCTTACAATAACACTTTATACAGTTACGATATTTCAAAATAGTTTGGCGGTTTAGGATTTTCAGAACAAGTTTTCACATTTTTAGTCATGGAATGTTTTTCTTCGGTAATCCAATTGATCGTTATATACTGTATATGAAATTCCTTTGGGTAGAATAAACTTTGGTAAATGTATTTTTATTTTCGCTGCAACATTCTCTTTCAGGTAATATGGATCTCGCCTGTTAATCTATACATTTACATTCAATTTTACTTGTTTAAGAAATGAGAGGATGAATAAGAAAATAATATTTATTACATCTCCTACGTGTATATGACTACCATAATGTGAGTAAAACGCTTTGGTGGTTTCAGAACAGATAGGTTCGACATAGTTTATTATCACTAGCGATATCTGACGATATTTGTTTCACATTACGTCACTGGCGCGCACTGCATTTTTGGTGAGTAACGGACTCTATACTGTCATTGTGCACCATTGACAGGAAACGGTACTTCATTTTCCTTTGTTGTGTGGTGAGTGCAATGAGTAAAAAGGCTAAAATAAATTTTCAGTTTTGTGTCGGTTGAAGGGCATTAAAAGTCTAAATTTGTAATTGGTTTGTAAAAGACATGTATCACGTAAATTTGTAATTATATTTATCGGTAAGAATATTATTACAATTTGTTATAAACTTTACAAATATTAGGTACTAATTGTTTTAGTATCTTTGGTAGAAAGTAGAAAATCCGGCGCCAATGGAAAACCAAAGATAGTTTCTAAAGATGAATTATAATGACAAGAACTCTGATGAGAATAATGGTTTTTATGATGGACGCTTCATTAACGACGATATAAATGTATAGAGAAGTATGGACAAAGCTGATTGGGTTGGTAATTACGAAAATGTTATGCAAACAGCTAGACTTGATTTTTATATAAATCAACTTCCTCGCATTTAGTAAGCCCTTCCAAAGAAAGATATGTATTTTTAAAAAGTTATGTTGAGTTCAGTGTAATGTGGGTCAAAAGTCACGTAATAAATTTGGCATTGAGAACACTTAAGAAACTTTAATATTTATTATATAACCAATGGTTTACATGAAGAGAGAACATGAGAATTAGTTTAAGGTATAGTATACATTTCCCATTCAGAAAAGAAACAAAAAACACAAAAAGATAAAACTATACGCGGAGGGCGAAAGTTATAAGTCATACTCATTTCTGGTAGAGGCAACGAAAGAACACGATTAAGGTAACACTAGAATAGTTTAGGTTTAAGTTAAGAAAAAACTGGATATAGTAAACTGTCAATAATTACGTAGAGATATTCAAATACCCACTAGTTGAAGATTATTATAAGTTCTTTTCTGTTGCCATTAAACTCAATAAATCGTAATAATTGACTGCTCTGCTGACTAAAGCTCTAGAACTAAAATAAGAATGCCGTTTAATATACAAATACGATATTATCATTCCTTTGCTTGTCAACGAAACTGTTAAAGTATTTGGTGGATTTGAAATGAAGTGACTAATTCTGGAAATCTTTAATAAGAAACGCAGAAAATTGTAAAAAATTGGTGTGTAATTTCATCGAACATAAATGAATTTTGGTAACAGCCATGAGTATAAAGGAAACCCACGTCTGGGGACTTTGCGGAGGGAAGATTGCCAGGATTGGAGTGAAAGAGACAAAGCGGTGTAGAAATATAGACAGATGTGTGTAGGGTGCATCTGCGAGGCCAGCATGGCAAGAAGCGTGCGAGAAAGAGAGGGAGAGAAGCGGAGAAAGAGGGAGTGATGGTGGAAAAATTACGGACATTAACCCGGGTGTGCTGGAGGAAATCTGGAGGAGGCGACCGCAGAAGAGGCGGGCGGATGGGAAGTAAGAAGAATTCGGGGCGTGTGCGCTCGTGGCGGGGGCGTTATACCAACAAGATTGAGTTCGCTTGATTTATCTGCCGGCCGCTTCCACGGTCTGCTGGGAGCAGGTCAGCTTCGGCGGCCAAGGAGGAGGGTAGGCACTGTTGCACACGGCGGCCTTCCAACTATCTGAAGCCAATAAATTCTGCCCACCACGATATTAATTTTCACATTCCAGATAAACTCATACGGATTATGAACTGCAGATTCATTGATTCTAGGAACTTTCACAAGAACAACTATCCTTAAAAAAAGAAATGCATATCTTTAAATGCCTGTCAAAATCTAGAACATTTACACATTTAGAGTCTTTGGCGGGAAAGCATTGTCATTGTACAAAGTACGGTATATGTGAATCGGATCCGTCCACCCGCCTGTCCACAATTTAAAATCGCATGTTTATTACAAGTTATCCGCAATAACCGAACGTGGTAGGTGAACGATAACACACTGGCCTCTCATTCGGGAGGACGCGGGTTCGACGTCCAGTCATCCAGACTAAGTGAATGCTGGGATGATACCTTCAAGAGGTCATTGCTGAATTCCTTCCCGTTCATTGTCCGCAGTACTTTCCCGCATATAAATACCTCGACGACGACGAGGAGTAAATCTAGAAGGAAAAAATATCTGTAATATGTACAGGCTACCACGGAATTTCAGATTTCGGTTTTTCACGGATTCCCTAAATCAATTAAAGCGTATGCCAGGATGCTTCCTTCGAAAGGCCATGGCCAAATTCCTGCTAGTTCCTTTCCCCTAGTCCTTTCCCCTCTCTAATGACCTTGACGTCGACGAGGTGCAAAGCCCTAACAAAAAAAATCCCGGATAACATCGCGCTTGTGGCTAATGACAAAAGTTACCTTATTACGGATCTCGCCTGCGAATGTAAAGCAAAACAAAAGTTATGTCTAACAAATGGAGGAGAATGGAAGTCCATTTATCTTGACGAGCTTATAAACATGAGAGGAGATGTGACCAGAAATTTTCCATCACACCTATGTGGGATGGCAAGCTTATGGGAGTCATTCTATTATCCTCGAATCTAATATGTCAACAAATCTAAAGAAAATAGTTTACAACCAGTGATTTCTTCCTACATTGACTTGCGGCTGTGAGACCTGGACACTAAATGAATTTACGAAAGGGAAACTTAGAACGACCGAGAGAGCTAGAGAAAGGTCAGTGCTAGGTTTAACTAGAAACGACAACATTAGATAATTTACAAGGCTCTAAGAATTCTTGAAGAAAACAGCATAGTGGCATTGTGCCGGTCAGGTTGCTCGGAGGAAAGACGAAATATGGACAAAAGGGAAGGCCACCAGACTAGAGATGTATCATTCACGAGTGAACCGGTTCTTTTGAACAGTGTTTCTGATAGATCGGTTGAGCTGTCACTCATTAAAAGTGAATGGTAGTTCTTATTGGAACCCTTGAGCCGTTTGTTTGGCCAGGGTGTCGAACGGTGCGCGGTCTCGTTTGAACTAACTTCAAATGAGTGAGCGCCAACAATAAGTTTCGGCTTTTTCAGTGTCCGCCACGCATTGGCGGACTGCTGTCCCCTAAACCCTTGTTCGTTCTCTGTTCTACACCATCACACGGGTCATTGTTTGGCTGCTCCGCTTTACAGATCCAGAGGACCTAGTTCGTTCTTTCGTTCTCCGTTCTTTTCTTTCTGGCGGTGGGTGAGTCGTTCTTCGTTCCAGCGCTCAGCTGTGCATTGCAGGTGGTGAGCGAGTTCGTTCGAGTCTGACTGATCTACCGATTCGCTTCTCTCTCTCTCTCTCTCTCTCCGGTAAGTTGTATAGCTAATGTTCTGTTACGTTTTTAATGTAAATTATGGCTCACGTGTATTTAAATGACCACTTCATACGTTTTAACATAATCGCGACGCGATGTCTTTTTCATTGTTTTGTGTTAAAGATGTATCGTTGGCGAGTGAACCGGTCTTTCAAACCAGCGCAAATTTTCACAGAGGAAGGTAGTAAGTTGCTGAAGCAAAAAAGCCTCGAGTATTATTTGTGAACAGTAATTTGCATTTTATGTAAGGCAAAACGATTTTTGAAAGTGTAGTACTTGTTTGTACCTATAATTATATAAATTAATGTAAAATTAACCATGCTTTATTATTATCAAACTTCCCTCCCACTGATGCTTTGAAATGGCCTTTCGGTGCGGAAATAATCCGGTAGTGTGGGTAAAATATTCAGGATAAATAGAAAAATAAATGAAGCTAATCGCCTGTGAGATTAACGTATGAAATCATTCTAAATACAAATAAAACAAACCGAAAGTACTCTCAAAACGGAAATAACCATTCTTTTTATTCGAAGTAAGTCAGTTAACTAGTGAATCGTTCAAAAGAACTAGTTCATTTCACTGAGTGATCAAGTGAGCGCCGTTCTTTTTAGTGAGTCACTTTGCCCATCTCTACAACAGACCGATAAGACAAGGGCATATGTAGGGTTATCGGGTTAACTGGCAGAGAATCACCCAGGATCGTTCAATCTGGAGAAGATTGCTCAAGTTCTACCTGAACTCATAACTCTCAGAGGCCACATCATTTAATGATTATGCTGGTCGATAATAATGTTGAAGAAGCTTTGAAGTTCATTGATATACTGTATTGTTATATCTTTAGCCATTTGCACTGATGCCCAACTTTTTGTAAATTTGTTGATGCTCAGATTTCATTGGCAATAGTTCAACTGGATGACATTACATAAAAGTGAAAACCACATCGAAGTTCGCCCAGTGATATTCAAGGTATAGATACAAAATCACTTCCTGTTGGCGTGTCGTGACGCATAGAACTGGCAGCGCGAGCTTACTGCTAAATCCAGTTGGCGCAGAAACAAAAGTGCCCAGTTCGAAACATGCCAGTTAATTCAAATTCATATCTGCTTACGAACAGAGAGAGTGCTGTAGTTATTTCCTTAGATATGAACTGGCCAGAGTGGTAACTGCAATCTAGATGGTCTGAGAAAAATGTCGACACATTTCAGTCACAACGCCGATCCAAAAAATTATGTCTGCTAGTCTTTTCTGTTGGTTTTAGTTAGTTTTTGGTTCGACATAAGAGATGCTTGCTGTGAACAGCGAAAACGCGTTCCGAGAAAATTTAAATTTACGCGATTCACCGAATAATTAAATTTTTAGGTATTTTCTGTTAGAGCGCATTGCACTTCTGTCGCAGTTGAATCGTATTTAACCTTTCCGTCGTAGTTTCTATCGAACTGACAAATATCTTAAAATTATTTTGACACTTTCTTCATCAGATGTTTTTAATGTCTATCAATTACACGGCTTATCAATTTTAATAAATTTTCATGATCCAGTTGATTCATTCTGTTGTAGGCCACCGATCTGAACAAACGGTGACAAATGTTTGGAGCTATAAACAAAGCAATGTTAGAAATTACTGTGCAGACCGACAGAACAAAGGAAGAAACATAATAACCATAGGAAATCAATTGATTAAAGTTCTATATTCAACATACTGCAAGAGATCGCTGTTTCTTTAGGCTTAGAGCGTGTTGTAAGTATTGCTATTGTCGTCCCACATCCTGAATTAATATTATATTTAAAATCCTCGCTATCATGTTGCAATCAAAATCCAGGATCATTCTATTATCAGTTCAACAGAAGCCTAATTTATTATTAGGGCATGTAGAAATAATGTGAAAATTTTATAACATAACTTAGAAATTGAAAGCTATTTTAAGTTCACCATAACAGGAAACAAAAGAAAATGAACAGTAATTAATAAAAAACCGTTATAAATCATATCGTGAAACAAATACAGCAAAATGTCATCAATAATCTAGAATGAAGAGTGAAGCTCTTGTATGTCGGACGTTATTGTTCATGTGAATGAGGCTTCAGAAACATATCACATACATGAGGATGATTGTCATAACAACACAGAACAAAACAGTATTATTGTACCTCAAGCCTCAGAAAATGTTAAAAATCAATATTTCTAGAAGTTTCTACATTTTATGCATATTTTTTCCAGATGGAATGACAAAAATCAGCTATGCAACTTTCATATTTTTATTATTAGTTACGGGTATTTTTCCAGCCGGGATTCAAAACTCCAGCACCGTCTCCTGTTGGAAACTAAGGTCTAATTGAGTCTCCATTCCATTCGTCTTCGTCAAACATCCGTGGCGTCAAAAGTGTTTATAATCACATACATTGACCTCAGAGACCTAACAGATAACGTTTTGACTGTCTCGTTTAAATTTTAAGATTTATATAATTACGAGGTGTACAAAAATGACCGGTATATTTGAAAAATCAATAAAAACTAAACGGATAGCGATAGAAAAACATAGTTTGTTGCAATATGCTTGGGACAACAGTAAATTTTCAGGCAGACAAACTTTCGAAATTAGTTACAATTTTCAACAACAGATGGCGCTGCAGTCTGGAAAAATCTAAAGTACGATATTTTCGACATATACACCATGCGCAGCAATAATATGGCGTAGGCTCTGAACGAAATTACCAGAAACCTTTGTAAACGTGTCAGGCGGGATGGCTTCACATGCAGAAGAGATGCACTGCTTCAGTTGTTCAATTGTTTCTGGATTGTGGCGGTACACCTGGTCTTTCAAGTGTCCCCACAGAAAGAAGTCACAGGGGTTCAGATGTGGCGAATAGGGAGGCCAATCCACGCCGCTTCCTGCAGAAAGACGACTTACAGAATTGCGAACTCACAGACTGCGTTTATTTCTATACCTTACAAATCGCCTGCAGCGCCATCTGTTGTTGAAAATTGTAACTAATTTCGAAAGTTTATCTGTCCCAAGCATATTGCAACAAACGGCGCGGCGTATTGCTATTACTGCCCGTTTATTTTTTATTGATTTTTCAGATATATCGGTCATTTTTGAAACACCCGGTATCTGTCTAGTTAAAGCGAATATGCACGGTCCGCGTAGTGATTGGTAAGAACCTGATTTATTAGATGTGCAGCGTGGGTAATATTTCTGTTACCATCTGTCTACTAAACATGCAACATATGACAAACGTGTTTTTGTTTATAAGATTTGTAGTTCATAAGACAAAGATTGAGTTCCCCCCAGCATCGGCATAGATAATTACGGGAAGCCGTTTGAAGACCACAATCAGGAGGGTCGGTAAACATTGGCCAGGCGCTAAGCTGACGCCTTGTACATCGCAGACCCAGTGTGACGCACGCGGATACACTATCGGGTGTGGTTTATCATTAACGTTTCCACAATCCTGAATGTTTGGTAATGATCCAGACTTCCATCCGTGATTAGTTGAGCGCCTATTTGACTTCTATTTTATACAGTTTCCCGGAATCAGTCCACGATAATTCCTGAATTGTTCCATTAGAAAGATTACCTAAGTGTATCTTCATCTAGTTCTGTGCCAGCTGTAGTTGCCGTATCGTCAACGAAGCATAGATCCCAGAAAAACATGATTTTGGTGAATATTTGCTACTTTTCACGTGATATCTTACGATTGGTATAACTTTTTTTGCAGAGAACATTAATCATTTCGTTTATCACATGGACAATTTGAATTGCCTCGCAAGTACGCATAGATTCTTATCCGTTCACTGTTACATGAAATCAGCTAACGGAGACGGCTGTATGTTACCACAGTTTTAAGACGTAGATAGTATTTGTCAATCGAAACCACGTTACTTGAAATTTACTATTGTGATTTAATACACAAGTCTGAAGTATTATACGAACAGAAATTACATTTCTGGATGAAACAGTATAACTGATAAAAACAAACGTTAGACTGGAATTTAATCGGTCTACATAAGAAAGACTGGTTGAAAACAGAAGTGGTTATAATGATGAAATGAAGGCTGTAGCACAAAAAAATCGGTAAAATACTTTTTTCTGAGTTGTTGAAAATCAGACTTCGTCGGTTTATGGATTAACTCGTGATTTTCTAAATGACCGTAGAGGGCCGTGGTAAACTGCCACCTGAAAGCATTAGGTATATACTCCTGATCACTACGTACTTATTTAGCTTCCTTCAGTAGCAGCAGATTCTCTGCTCTTTTTTATAGAGCAAAAAGACGTCATTTGAAACGTAGTACTTTAAATAATAAATCAAAACATTTCATAAATATGTTTCTTGGCTGATATATTGAGATGAGAAAATATTTTTTTAAATGGTGTATCATTAATAAGAGAAGAACGAGTTGTTAGCCGTTTGTGACTATATAAAACTTTGCGTTAATGAGAGTTGTTTTATACTGTTTGTGAAGCTCATATTTCATATTCTGAAATTGTGAAATAGTTTTTATGTGCGTTTTTTGTTACTCTAACCAACGTAACTGAAACGTAGGCAGCATCCACGTTTGGGTTTGAGCAGTGCGAACTTTAAATCCATTACCTTGGTGCATTAATATCGTTAGTGAAAATGTTTGTTACAAATTAAAAAGTAATTCAAGTATCAGTATACTGATATGTCAAAATTTTAATTGTGACATAAAACGAGCCACAATGGGTTACGACTGTACTAATCATGGTTCTCCACGTTTAAATAGACAATTTATTAACAAGATAATGATGCGAGGAAATTATTAAAAGTTACGAGTGAACATTTCCATATTGGTACAGGTGTTTGTTTACTGAGCTTGGTGGGAGAGCTCGCGTCACATTAGGGAGGACACGGTTGGGATTCCTCTTCCGGTCATATAGATTTCGGTTTTCCAATGGTTTCAAAAAATGCTGGGTTGGTTCCTCCAAAAAGTCATGGCCAAATTCCTTTCTCCAATCCTTTCCCGTCTCTAATGATCTCAATGTAAAAAAATGGTAAAGCCATCAACAAGAAAGGTGCAACGCACAGATAGCCAGAATATCGCTCATGGCAGCTAAATGACATTCGCAACAAAAGCGCTCAACACGGTCTTCAAAACGATTCGGTATTCACTGTTTAGCGGTGTTCGAAATCCTTCAGTAGCAATGCTTAGTGAGCAAATGATAGCTTTCTTTCCAGAAGCGATTTCAATGGTGATATCAGTATTTACTCTGAGACAGTGAGATCTTTACAAAACCGTTTGGAGAAATATCTAAACAATTGGTTGCTTTGCTAGATGACCACCAGTGTTTTCGACGGATGGGCAATTTTTCTGCTTCTTGATGGACCATGTGAGCAAGACCAACGTGCATAAAGATTAACCAATGAGAAGGTACCAAACAGATGCGTGTGGATGTGAACTTTAAACCGCTCTATAGAGCAGTAGTCTGTTAAATTAACTTCTAATTCTAATTGTTTTAATTGCCAGACACGGCCAAACATGTTGCCGCGGAATCCACTGAAAAGTCACTCCGGGCTTAAATCGACGGAGGCTTCGATAGTGTGCGAGAGAGAGACGGGAAGCTCCGTCACCAAAAACATATTGGCTTCAACTCGAAACTTCTTCTAAGGATATCATCAGGTACCTCAACCCCCAACTCGAGAGGGTCATTCTGTTCTGTTCATGGCGTTTCCAAATGATCGCAACCGTTACGCACATGAACTACTTCGGTTCCAAACTTGTTTGTTAGCTATGAAAGTTTTGTTAAACTTTCGTCTGATTGAGTTGTGCATCGAGTCACTTCATGGTGTTCTCAGCTGTCACACACACACTTCCAGTACCATACGTCGACACACATCGTACCCTCTCAGGCATATCGATCTCTACAACGTGCTGCCAATATGATCACCGTATAAAACATTTACTGAAACTACGATTTATCTTCATGTTATAAATGCTCGTATTTTTGCTAGAAATCTATATGGCAACGTACGTGATTTCAATCTTGCATATCATGTGAATGCGTAATCTTATTTTATGCCGAACTACTTTCGTTTCTGCCCAAGTTAAAATGCAGTTATTATGGTAAACAGAATTATTTTTATGTTAATGACTTTACAGTTCCTAGGATTAATAAATCAATTCAATGTGAATTTATATTTTCACTGAACTGGACAATTAAGATATCGATTAATGTCCAAATATTGCGGAATATTAATAAATGCAGATAATGATTTTAACAGTACACTAGCTAATGCTCAAACATCGTTCGTGTTTGTAAAGAATTTTGATTGCTAGCTACCGACATGGAACCACCTTAGTGCACGAAGGGAGACTCGAGGATAATAACACCACACAAACACAAGTGAACTCCGCAGGATATTTGTGGCTCCAAAGTTAAATGTAGTGACACCCACGTGTTTAGTCGAAATAACAAAATTCCCTCTGTCGACCATTTCCAGCCATCATATCTCCCACATCCCCCAGCTACCGACGTGTAACCGAGATAGTACATTGTGGGAGACTTGCGGCTACTATCACACACAAACAACAATGGTCTGCGCTAGGTAGGTGAGGCTGGAAAGTGGAATATAGGGACACACATGTCCTTCGAAAAATGAAAAAGCCCTTCGTCGACCACTTTAAACCACCACATCTCCCACACCCCCATCGCTACTGACATCACTAACAACCATAGTGCACGTTGGGAGACTCGAGGCCACTACCACATACAAACACCAGTGCTATGTAGTTTTGGACGCGAGGTGAAATATAGGGACACACGTGTCCTTTCGTCGAAATACGAAAACGGCCCTCAGCGACAAATTTAAACCCCCTAAATCTCCCATACCCTCATTGCTACCGACATCTAACCACCATAGAGCACGATGGAGACTTGAGGCCACTACCACATACACAAACAGCTACGTTTCTGTGGCATCAAAATGAATTACATGGACACACATATCTTTGGTCGAAATATGAAAATGTCACAGACTGATCACTTTGAGCCACCATATCTCCCACACCCCCACAGTTACCGGAATTTGGCCAACGTTGTGTACGAGGGGAAACTCGCATTTAATAGTATAATTGTTACTGCTTCATTTAATATTAGTTTTCATTTCTTAGTTTCACTTTTTTATTTACTGTGGTGGAACAATTTAGCAATAGCAGTAGATTTTTGAGATTATAGAACGGATTTATAATTTCGAAGAATGTTTGCAGTAAGATATATATGTTTTAATGGACCATAGTTGTATTTTTGAACTTTTTACTGTTGCAGTGAATAATATAGTGCTGTGTAGAAATTTCTCCGAGATGGCGAGGTACAGTCGTTATGGCGGTAACTTTAACAGAGAATGCTTGGCTAACCCCGAGTTTATGGCGGGCAATATAGCATGCGGTTTCTCTAAAACCGCGTGCGGAAACATTTCAGCGGCAGTGCCCCTAATGCTGGTAATCTCGGAAAATCAAACACGTGCCCTCAGAGACCAGTGCCTGCGAAAGTGGTGCGAACTAACATCGAACATTTATCCCCCAAAGGCACCGGTGGATGCATAACCGAAAATCTTTCTTTTATAGGAACGAAAGCCACTACCGAGAAGTTGGAAAAGGTTGGAGTTCTGTTCCGCCAGTAAATAACTTCCCCGAACTTTTTCTCTAAAATATTTATATTTATTTCCTATTTGGACGAATGGGAGAGTGGAAGTGAATAACACCACACCCTGCGCGCTGGATACCGGCTTCAGCTGTGGATCCGGTTCTTTCCCTTCTCCTAGAGTGAAAGTGTACCAACATTTCGCGATCAGCTGGGTACTTGTGATACAACTCAACAACACAGTTACCGCTGCGTGGGGGCAGCTACCTGCTCGGGCGGCCCTATGGGACGGAGAGCCGAGCAGCCGTAACACCGAAACGACACGTGTAGGACTCAACTATTGCCACCATCACTCGACCACCGTGTGCCTGCAGCAACTGACAGACAAGCTGCACATTCCAGTGACCTCACATCGACGAATTCTCATGCTCTTACAGACTGACTGTGGTACGCTAAAGCACATCAACTTCAATTTACAACGTTACGTTTCAATCTGAAAGACAAATAAATTCATCAGATGTTTAGAAATTCATGCTATTGCTCGTTTATTTATCCCAATTCATTTTAAAGTGACACCACTCGGGTAGAAGAACTAAACCTCCTGTTTATATTAATTAATTGATTAAATATTCTTATTAAATGAGAAATTTCACGTGGTCCCCAACTGGGATACTTCAATTGGCCTATAACGTGTGGCTTAAGGTCTTCCCTATCTTTTCCCGACTTTTTTGGAGTTGGCTCCCTTGATAAATTTTACTCATCGTTGACATGGTCAAATTTGACGCTAATTTTCGTTTGACAAATCTCTAATTTATGAGCCAGAGATTGTGAACTGTCCCGGTATTCGACTTGATGGCTGCGGAAAACCGCCTATGGAAGCTGGCGGGTACCAATGACGGTTGGTACGGGATTTCCTGGGCTCGCGATTCAGTGTACGGCGTATTAGCGCACTGAGCCACGCTGGTAGGTTAACCAGTGGTTTAAGTGGTCAGAAGTAATGGGACACTCCAATACGGCACAGTAATTTTAAGTGTTTCTAATTATGGTTTAATGCAATGTCCTACATGAGACCATGATGATTAATCAGACATACTAAGTTTGTCTTTGAGGACATCTGTTACAGCTTTTAGGAATCATGCGGGTGCTCCTCTGATTAAATTCATTGCTTGTTGTTACAAATAACTTGTTTTGTCACAGTCAATAATGCATCAGCTAATTACCGTTCATTCAATTTAGCTAAACGAAATGTGCCAGTATCATAGTTTAAGCGGATAAACATCATTTCAACATGCTGAATTCGTCATGATCACATGTTTACGCCCACTGAATGAGTGCACGCAGCCCAGCAAACACGGTCAAATGAAATTAATAAACACAAGGAAAATGGACCGTTAAATAGAACAGAGACGTCAACACCTTTTTAATGATTGATGTGTACTGATATATTGTCATATGCAAGAGAACTGAATTTTGGATTCGTGTCAGTATAAAGTAATCTTATATTGCTAAAGTAATACCTATAAAACAATAAATCCTTAGAGTTTTGACATATTTCTTCATTTCTTCTTTTCTTTTATTTCTCCTCACAAATGCGTTTTAACGTTTCTTTTAAGTATAAAATAGTCTATATACTTAAAAAGTCTTTGTCAAAACTAAATGGATAATAGCTGTTATTATCCGTATAAACATATATACATATATTAATAATAGTATATTACCTTTTCCTTTATATTTATACACTAAGAGGAGAACGAATTTGTATGTTTAAATATTCTGTTGGCGGCTGTGTAGTGATGGTAAATCTGAAGACAACGTACGGAAGGAAGTCGGTCCATCCAACTTTGAATGTGATTCAGCGTAGCTACAATACGGTTTATCAAGTAGAAGGTGACCTTAACATTGCACTAAATCAAGTGGGAATATGGAGTGTTACAATAAATTGAGAGCAGCCATAGATTAATACGACAGCTCATTCTTTCCTTGACCAAAACTATTTTGATACCCATTCTCCTGCCGTCACTCTTCTTCTCGTAGATTCTGCGTAATGCATTCAAACATATTCTCCATTTCAATTCCAAATTTTTTAATAATAATAATTTAAAAAAATCCAGATTTTTTGCTTCAAGTTCTGCCAGAGATTGTTAAACCGTGTTGGTTTTCCGCCAATTAGTTTTCATTTAACGTTTTGTTTTTTGAAACAAAGGATCATTCGCATAGCTGAAATGGAATAACACCACAACCCGTAATTTAAAAACGCCTATGGTATCCTAGCCGAACAAAAGACACTGCTAGACACTCTGAGACACAGTGACATTTCAGAGATAATTATTCAGCCAGCGTAAGCCACTCTGACTGACCGGTCGTGCTGCTGCTACCAACAGTGCAAGCTGCGCTCTTAATAGGCTCAAAGCTACAAGAATTAATATGACAGACAACTGGGTTGATATTATGCAGTGGAGTATGTTATCTCGAAATATGCGCTTCCTTCATTGATAACAACAGATACACATTTAATTTCCACAACATATTTAAGGGAAAATGCGTTCGCTTAAAATTACAGAACATTTAGTATCATATTACTTCTTTTACCAGAATAATTAGAAGGTGGTAAAAAGAAACAGCTGTGAGGAGCTTGGTGAAACAGGACATCGAGGATTGTTCGCTGTAGGTCAATGCCTCAAACTTTCATATCTTGTGCAACGGCTATAAGTTTTCAACATCTTCTTTGATCGTTGGCTAGAGAAACTATTGTTTTGAAAAGAATGGTATGTTAAATTATATTCAACACCATCTAGAGACCAAGAGTTTCGTCTGATTATTGAATAAAGAATTTATTTCCATTCATTGAAATTTGTTCATTAAATGGCAACCAATTTCAGTGAGGAATTATATACTACGTTTAACGACTCATGGCGCGGATTAATGAATCACCATCCTTGAATCCGCTTGTTACGTAAATGGAACTGATACCTGACAAGAATGATAGCCTGAAACTAATATCTTCCTTGAAATTTATTTATTTATTATTTATTTTTCCATATACAACATAGTACAGCACCTAGTATCTAATCTGCGCCCTTATTTCCATTGTTTTTACATGTATATGTATTTATATCTTATATATAAAATAATGAAGGCAATAAAATTTTGATTCAAGTTCCCATATCTCTATTACTTCTACTGTTATTAAACAGAGTGGTTACCACCCACCACTACTAAATCTACTACTACTGTTCTTGTTCCTAACATTACTATTAGGCTACTACCAATACTACTATTACTACTAACACTACTATTACCACCACCAATTGTCACAGCCGCACTTCGGTTCCACTAATGTTCATTTTTTTCTTGTTGTTGTTGATTGCGCTCCAAGGTAGAATCTCCTGGAACCAGCAGTGAAGTCAGCCACCCAGGCCATCAAGAGTTGACCTCATGGAATACCAAGCCAGCCCCAGCTGTCGCTCAGAAGACGACATCACTGGAGCACATTGATGATGCTCATTTTCATAGGATATTTTCCGTCAATTCGGTGTTGTGAAAGCCAGACTTCCAACGTCATTGTTCCTTCTGCAGTTAGCTTCGACTACTCCATGATTTGTAAGTCTGTTCTCCTCTTCTGTTATCTGTGGCTTTTGATTTCGCACGGCATTTTTCTTTTCTATAAATTTCTCCTTCCAAAATTTTGAGGGTAGAGCAGCTACCTCGTCCAGCAAATGCCATAAACTTTCGTCGCGTAGTATGTCAAATAATCTCCTTCCTTGCAGCCGAACTCGTTGGTGTTCTCTCAAACTGGCTGTTATTTCACATTCCCGTACTACGTGCTCCGGCGTACTCTCTCCACCACCTCTTCCTCGAGATGTGAGCGGACGTCGCAATTGGGAAATATCTGTTAAACGAATCTTTGAGGACCTTGCTTGCAGAGTACGATCAGGGTGCCAACTTGGCCGACAATTATTGTGGTCCCTGTGGCGACCATCACATGCTCATTACTGGCGGCGCCACCTGGCGACCCCAGCGCGCCAGCTGGCGGCGCTGCCGACTGACGTTTCTTTGATGAGCTCTGGAGACGCGGCAGCTGTGCTGCGCCGCGCCCCTTAGAGACGCGCTGTGGCACAAAGGGTTGACAGTGTCACTGTGTGACCCAGTTCAGACACACAAAGGAACCAGCTCCCAAAGTAAAACACTTAATAAGCCATTAACCACTGCGTGTCTGATGTATATGTCTAAATATTATTAAAAAATATGATTGTACATGAATAAAATCCTCTCGAGTAATTAGCCAACTGAGCCCACCAATAAAACAGGACGTTTCGTCGGTTGACAATGGCTGCAGAAATTGTGACCCCCGAAATGTCGTATTTAATCGATGGACTCAGTCGGCTGTTTACTCGAGAGGATTTTATTCACATTCAACGCCGAGAAAACCTCCAGTCTTCCATACGATAGAGCTTGTGTCCCTGCAGGAAATTCTCTAGACACCTGATTCTGCATCAGAGGAATTTTTACTTCAAACTATTATACCAGATGTCGAATGATTGAAAGAATTCATCCTAAGTGCAGCTTTTTCTGAAGCCTAAGAGTATCATCTTTGCACCCTTATTTGGTAGCCAGTTCATCTGGCATAGAATAGGTTTTTTACTAAGACTTGATGTCATGCCTTCTTAGTCCTCGCAATATTGCACCTGACAGTAATCAAGCATATTTATTATTCCGCCGTACTTGCTTCAATTCAAAACATTAACACTATATGAGCTCTTATATTACATTCTTTAAATGGATTCACGTAATTGATGCATATTTTGACGATATTAACAAAATAGATGAATAGTGATACCCTGTGTACAAGATTTTAAATTCAAAGCAAAAAGTACTAATGTACAAGCAGTAATAGATTTTAGTTTTGCTAATTGTATTTTCGACTCTTCTGCCGCTAAATTATTAGAATATTATTAGAATAAACTAATTGTTACCTTTTAAATAGGAATTATTTCAGAAAGAATAAATAGAAATTATTTACTACGATTTGAAAATCTATGTGACGTCATCAAAAAGTAACATGAAAAGTAAATTAATGATGCCATTTTGCTGAGAGAACTGAATTTTTCTGGGATAAAAATTCACTGGTATGCACTGATAGCATCTCGTTGTTTTGTACGTGGCTATATGGGATGACGATGAAAGTATTCTACGACCTAAGCATTATACGAACACTCATCTTAGTATTACAACGAACTAAACAAAAGCACAATTCCTGTGTGTGTTATTTCCACTAGTTTAGTTCGAATATATATGTCAGTACTGTGATTTAAATATATTTTTCTCATAAATATAGATGGATAAGATAATGCTACTTAGACAGTGTTTTGCACCCTACTCTGACGTCTCTATATCTATACCTACGTTCACCGCAAAAGAAGAACTAAACCATATATGTGTCACTTATAAGAAGCACTGCCATATAACTGCAGGTAAAGTACACACGAGAAACAATATCCTAAAAAAGTCTTGCGCACATCTGCTAAAGCACTCTGCTTTTCCAGTGAAGAGTATCCAAGCCCTGTTTGGAACCAATCCGCACATTCAAAGAAAGTAGATATAGCATTGAATGAAACTTGTAGAATAGTGACTGGCTGCATGAAACCGACCATACAAAGCACAATGCAGCTGGATTTGCTGAACCAAAAATATGCGGTAACTCACATGAGTACACAGAGCGATTCAAACAAACGTTCGATGAGGGGCACGTTATGTTTGGGATACCAATACCTCCATCTACAAGGTTAATCTCTAAGAATCCTTTACTAAGTCGTTTTTTTTAATCTGCTTAACGTCACTCTAACAGCGAGGTCTTTAGAGACGGGAAAGGATGGGGGGGGGGGCAAGGAATGGGAAGGAATTCGGCCATGACCTTTTGAAGGAAGCAACCCGGCATTTTCCTGGAGTGACTTGGGAAACCATGGAAAGCCCAAATCTGGATACCCGGATGGGGATTCGAACGGCCGTCGTCCCGAATTACTAAATTGTATAAATGACGATCCTCCAAACTGGTATCCAATCTTTAATGAAGAAGCTTCTGGCATAAAATTTTACTGTGTAAAATGGAAAACCCTCAACCGTATAAGAACAGGAGTGATTCCAGTAAACGCTAACACGTATAAGCGGGGTCTGAAAACAGACGATCGGTGTTAGTGTGGAGAACAGTAGACCATGGATCACCTGTAAGCTCGCAAAGAGTGCCAGTTTTCTACTACACTCTGAGACCTATGGACTGGAAGAGAAAGACAACTTTGTCCAACACTGATGTAAGGACATGAAAAAGTAAAGTAAGTAAGTAAGTAAGTTTTTTTAATGTAGAATCAAACTTTATTCTTTAAGTGTATTATTTGGTTGAAATGCCTTCTAACTACTTCACAGGCAAGTGTCATTTTCTGAAAATCACAACATATCAGGAATTCAGTTTATGGTGAGAGAAATTCCAATTCCACTAATTACTGAATAGATATAACTTGCATCCCATCGACATTCCCGTTCTTTGGGCAATAGTTTGGACTTATGCAAAGATGTAAAACCGTTATAATCAAGAGAAACTAAATAATACATGCTTAGACAAAAGTCGCAGGATGCTAAAGGTATAAAACACGAAATGGAAAAATAGACAAACCAAAGAACGAAAGAAATGGAAAGACGGCAAGTAATACACTGCAATAGTTTTTTTCAGGGACGAGAGAAAAACTTCAAAAATAAAAAGATGAAAATCTTGGTGAATTGATTTCAGTTTTTTTTCTTTCTAATAACTGTTTTGGTAAATAGTTTTTAAGTTACTGAAAATATTACTAACGAAACATATTAAAATAAAAAGAGATATATATTCTTCATTACAGTTTGGGGTATGGCGATAAGATATGGGGGGAGGCCATTTTCTCTTAAAAGTATTTGCGGGGTCCTAAAATGAAGAAGTAACGCCTAACTGTATTGTACGTTCATTAAGTCAAAAGCAGATTTAAAAACACTTTCGAAGGGTGACGCAAGTTCTCTTCCAAAAGCTGCTGACGGAGCGACTAATGGAACATTTGCATTTCTTTAATTTAGCGCCAGTGGGTCCGGCGGAGGACGATATTAAAATATCGCAGAGCAGACCGCCCGACGTCGCTCCACGCGGCGCAAATGACGCCCCCCTGCGAGCTCGGCCGCTCTCCTCTAGAACCATGTATATTCATGCGGCCCGGTCCCGGCGCGGCGCGGCGCGGCGCGGCGGTGTCTGCTACAGACAATGCGCCGTCATGCCGTAGACCCGTGCAACCCCGCACTGGCTGAGAGCTGTGGTCTGCAGCCTGCAAGTCGTTACCGCCTTGCAACAGTACAGCTAGCGGGATCTCACACTACATCAGTAATACGAAGCACGTGCAACCAGCATTAAGAATTGACGCTGCGTTTCTGATATCAAGTTCGTTTGAACAATCCATTAAAACTACGTGGCCCAAGTGAAAATTTCGCGAATGATTTATGTTGAATAGTGAGGTTTGTGGTTTGTAGGAGTAGGACAAAAGAACAGGTTCATTTATAGCGTTTATTTATTCGTCAACTGGATCAGGTACGTTGCAAAAAATAACGTCTTACGAAATATTTAGAAATGATAAAATGTATCCCTATCAGAAAATTTCCTTACTCTATAAAACACACACTTTTTATAAGTACCTCTGTGATATGTTGTGCTGCTATCTAGCGGTTTAGGATCAGTCCTTATTGATTCCAGGAAAGCTTAGCAGTTTGACTCTTAAATATTGCATATCGGCGACTATTGTTAATAACTTTTTCCATTTACGAGTTTAATTCCGAATAATTGGGTTCCTAATTGATGATGTTACAAAAGCGGAGAGCTAAAGTCCTCAAAATGATACCTCAATTATCAACTCTGGTTAACTATGAAGGGAGAAAGATGAGTGGTCACAAAGGAACAACTTGTAGAAACAATATATATGTGAGAACTAAAGTCTTCACGGGTTCTCCGCCGCATGGTGTTGAAGAAAAACAACAACGACGTTTAGCAGAGAGCACCAGTGCAGCTCTGGTGCTCCCTGCATAACATTAATCCTGAAGATGGCGGCAGAGCCAGCCGCCGAAAGCTCGTTGCTGTTTTTCTTCAACACCATACGGTAGAGAACCCGTGAAGACTTCATATCAATAATATATATGATATCTACAAACTGACATTACCAAGTTCTAACACGCTACATCGACAAGATTCCTATCGGTAGAAAGGATAGGATTTAACAAAATAGAATACGGAAGATAAATTATAAAGAAAGGTTAATTATAACTGGAGAATTAGATGGAATCCAAGTATATAATTAGAAGATGTGGCCTATACAATGTGATATAGATGCATGTATAAAGTGCTTAAAGCCTTTATAAAATTCTGTATTGTTTCGTATCTGAGATTCCACGAGCTCAGTATTTTGTTTACTACACGTACGCATAAACATTGTCGCTGCTAGAGCCACTGACCTGTGTAGGTGTGAATTCAGAGCAGCTAGGTCGTTGCCCGACCCCGGTCGAGGACGAGAGGGAATTCTAAATAAAAGTGGTCAGTATCAGCTGGACTGGCATCGAGAACGGCAAATGCATACAAGTAGTGGGTCGATAATTACTGCTTCATTCAAAATAAATTGTATATAAATAGTAATTTCTGTCACGCGTAGTGAATAAAATGGAATATAAAGCGAAAAATGTATTTAAATCAGATTTACTCTGGTACTATCAGAAAAAGTGTTGAAATTTATGTACTGCAATCGTTCTTTGCCGAATTTCTTAGTTGGTGTGCTAAATACCAAGAAGAAATAAGATTAGCAACAAACAAAACCATTGCAACATCGCCGTCACCATTCCAGAACTTTGCCAAAATATATTTTAAAGCTGTAAGATTATTGGCCCAAAACAAAGACTTCTGGATCAACACAAGAGATTTGGACGTATTATTGCGCAAATATTAAAACTCCCAACGATAAGATTCAGAAACCAACATAATTTCATAATGTAGGAGAGGGGCCATTCTATTTTCTGAATTTGCTTCACTCTAATTGTGGTATTGTACAATGAAGAACATCAGCTGGATGACAAGGAAGAGAGTATTGAGAGCTTATGTTTGGAGAATGGCCTGTAGTGATGAGAGACCTGTTCAGTTGGGATAGAAGAAATAGGAGATTAATTTTATTTGAGAAATCGTGATGCAGAAATATAGAAAGTTTTAATTTGAGGGACGAGATTACTAATGACTAAGTTTTTGAGGGGCAGAACAATATGACACTATGCAGAAGACTACAAAAAGGCGGAGGACAAATCTGGAGGGAACTGTAGAACGAAAGAGATACTGAGGAAAACCAAGTTTAAAATTCGTCCAGCAGATAATGGAAGATGTTGGCAGCAAGACATATGCTGATAAGAAGAGGGCAGAAATTAGAAATGAATGGTGGACCACCTCAAACAAGTCCAACTATTGACTACCGAAGAAGAAGTCTTCTTCTGGGGTTAGTGAGATCGTTGCACTGAACAGCATCCCGTCCAGATACTAATATCAAATCAGGAAGATTAGTATCATAATACAGTATCAACAAATGGTATTCATAGTGAAACTGAGGAGAAAGTTGTTTGCGAACCACATGAACCATCCTGTTGCTCACTAATAACGGATCGTTATGGTTTTACTACCTGCTGTGTATTGTTCCATCCATCCTACAAAACCAATTTTAAATATGTTACATATTTATACACAAGCGGTCTGGTGCCTCAGTGTGTAAGCCGTCTATCTACAGATTGGAAGGACCTCGATTCGAATCCCCACCTTCACCTCTGGCACAGTTTTCTGTGTAATACGAAGTACGCTAGAACGCTTCTGTGATTCAGATTTCCACTCTGAACTTACCAATATGAGTGTCAGTTACGGTCAGGAGGAAAGTAATTGGCTGTCGTATCTCTATACATGGCGTAGAATGTCTTCTTTGCGAGGGTACAAGCAACCCACTGGTTGAGGACCACGTTTGGCTTTAAACATATTTATTTTAGGAGGATTATAAATTTCTCTTTAGCACAAGACATGTCACCAGTTTTCCATAACATTGTCAACCACACTGCTCTGTAAATTCAGCATTTTTGCTAATTAATCTGTCGGTCCACCTCTCTTTCTATTATTCGAATTTGACAGTAGCTTTGGTTTTCTTCTAGTTATACCTTGTAGTTTGTTTGATAGGTCTCTTAGTTATACTTAGTTAAGCTCAAATATTAGTGATTTATTGGGGAGGGGAGGATAATAAATTAGTGACCAGAGCAGAACATTGTTGGTTCTTAAACGAACCTGCAATCAGCTTATTAACAGTTAGCTGCTGACCGCTAGCTAAAACTACATGTTATAGATAAAATAGATCCACACGTCAGGAGAAAGTATTAATTATTTTAAAAAGACTCCTTCGTCTGGTTAAAGAGTTCTCAGTTTAGTATACCATCAAGATAAATCAAGTAAGATGTAATATTTCAACAGTTCTTTGACACAGGGGGCCGTACACAACAGCTCTGGTTGTCACAAAAATGTTTAAACAAGATGAATATTGGGATTCAGCTTGAACTGTTGTGAATACTAGTTAAAGGATTCCTAAAATAACTTGCTCCTTAGTTTTTGTCTGCAGAATTTCTGCTCTTTACTCTCAAGTTCAACCATCTACTGCAAATTAAACTGATACAACGGAAAACTAATAATTCTATTTCGGAGGTAGCAAGCATCCAATCGTATTTCAGCTTTGATCAATTCGTAGCAGACTAAAACGTTAGTTTTTCGCAACACGTGCACTATGAAGTGGTTCGTTCACAACGTATATATTAGAATAGATCCAGCAGTCACTGTAGATAATATGCAGCTCAGCACACATTTACTATTGAACATTCTCCTATATTGTCTCCAGCAGTTGGTCATAAATTTAAGGTATTACCGAACCGAAGCAGTACTTGCATATGCAGTGATTCACAGACGGAGAAATGTTTTCTATTTGTCATCAACATATCTGTAAATTCGTAATCAGCACTTTATTAGGGATTTCTTTGTTAAAGTACCACGTAAAGACAACCCAAAAAATTATATACTGTTTTAACAATTTAAATTTTAGGATCTACCTTAAGCGATATGTCTCATGTTTCTAAGTGAAAGGTTGGCGGGTGTAGCTGATACAGATAATCTATTGGTAACCTGAACAGATTAGCACCAAAGCTCAAACTATATCAAATATAGGCTACCAGAATAGATATCCAACAACCGTCACATCACATCACATACCGGTATGAACATTTTACCACCGAGCGTCGTAAGTGAGCGGTAATGCTTTGGCCTTGCATCCGGGATGACGCAGACGTGATTCCTCGTCCAGTCATCCAGATTAGGGTTTTCCGTCGTTTTCCCCAAATCATTCTATGGTTTCTTCAAAAGGCCATGGCCATATTCCTTCCCGTTCCTTGACCCCCGTCCCTTCCCCCCCTCTGGCGACCTCGACTTCGGTGAGGCGTAAAGCAATAAAGAGAAAAATAACGCTTTACTTTTTCGATACAATTAGTATTTTTGATAAGCACGTTACTTTGGTTTGGATCTCAAATTACGAGAAACTAAATTCATTGTGTATTTTCCGTTAAAAAGATCTCAAACCTACATGCACTAGTAGCAGCATAAAATTTCAGATACTTCTCACTCTGTGTCTAAATTAAAGCGGAGGTAATGAATACAGCGAGAGTTTCAGTAACTCGAAAGTGACACGATGCAACCCTCCTCATCCTCCTGCTGCGGGTAAACATCCGAAAATTTAATTTGTCTGTTTGATCGACCCACGAATAACAAACAACAATGTTTGCTTGGTAGAGTTCGAGTTTACGGAAAAGAAATAACGTGCTTGTGGAGTACTCCAAAATAAATGTTCCAACGGTGAAATTAAATTATTTAAGGTATTTATCCAGATTTGAGAGATTAATACCTGAAATCGTCGATGTGTGAATCTTGTTCTGTTTTGTTTTACGCCTACAGATGGTCAACATCGATGATATTAGAACCAGGAGTTGACTGTTCGGCTATGAACGGAAAGGAATTATGGTCATTGCCTTTTGGAAGAACATCCCAGCATTCATGTGGATTAATTTACATAAACCATCCATGGAAATCGAAATCTGGATGACCGAACTGTTGATTGTACCCGCATGTTTTTGAATACCAAGAAGATCGTTAGTGAGTCATGCAATTTGTTAAATCAGTGATACTGTCCAGCGTTTAAGCCCAAGCTAATTTAAAAAATTGTCCCACGGGAACTGACTTGTTTCATGTGAGAACAGTTTTTGTGGGTTGTTCGGTAAGTCGATACAAAGAGGACAGCATGATAAGATCTGCGAAGACGAGTTTTCTTGAGTATATATTCCAGAAGCGTCTCTGACTCATTACCGAGTGTTAACTTATCTCAAACATATAGGAACACAGTCAATCCCTTCTGTAATTATTCGTAGGAACCCACTACATTTCTTTATTCGCGACGAGGCTAAGGTAATAGAACAGTAGCGGATACACGTGATTCTTAACTAATTACACTATCAAAACCGAGCGTGTTGGGTGAGCGGTTAACGCACTGGCCTCGCATTCGGGAGGACGTCGGTTCGAATCCCCGTCCGGGCATCCAGATTTGGGTTATCCATGGTTTCCGCAGATTACTCCAGGCGAATGCCGGGATGCTTCCTTCAAAAAGGTCATGGCCAAATTCCTTCCCGTTCCTTGTCCCCATTCCCATCCCGCCTCTAATGACCTCGACGTTAACGAGGCGTAAAAGATAAAAAAAAAACTTTCAAAAGTGTTCATATGTCACTCACTGACCGTGTTGCAAGATATATCGCACCATCACATACAATCAGAATTTGATGGAATGTCCATTCTCATACGGTTGTTTCCATTATGCTAGCGAAGTTCATAGATCGGCTAGGTTTCAGCACAAGCAGTCGTCCTTCGGTTAAACTCAAGGGAGTAGTACACTAGATGCAGCACAATTACAGTCGCCATATGGTGTCAGATTTTCTACCTGTATCTGCAAGGGGTAGCTCCCACTGAATTAGAACAAATATACGTTTTTTTAAGGGAATAATTGAACTACGTATGGAATTATTCTCAAATACAGTTCAAAAGTAGCAAAGTGGAAATGTTGATTTCTGTTCCTTTTCTCCGTAGCCGTACACGCAGCTTGATAGAAATGGACCAAAATCTCTCTTTTCTTCTCAAAATATTGTAGTTGAATCAATAACGAACAAAATTATGTCCACTGTGTTGAACTATACTGATGTAAGTGTATACAGAAAGATATTTTTTTTAAAAATTACTTGAGCAAAAAATTCTGGATTCTAATAATCGTATTATGATAACGTTTACTTTCGTAATAAAATGTAACTTAAATTATTAAAATAAGGTTCTACCGCAATTTAAAAAAATTTCAAACATTCTTATTTAATAGGAGCTGTTATTATACAATTTTTTTTTCGAAATGTACTATGTTTTGAACGATTGTTTTCATTTTTTAATTTCACGTGCGGTAAACTCATCTGTTGACCAGTAAACGACTAAACTATGTGGACAAGAACTACACCAGAGTAATCATCTCATAACATTGAGAAGAAGGGCGGTACTTTTAAAACTGAGCGTGGTTGTTGATCGTTATCGTTCTGGCCTCTCATTCGGGAGGTCTCATGTTCGAATCCCCTATCTGAACATCCAGACTTCGATTTCCCATGGTCTCGCAAAATCACTGCAGGTGAATGACAGGATTCTTCATTCAAAAGACCGTGGCTGAACTCCTACCCATTACTTACACTCAGTAACCTGGCACCTCTAATGACCCCGATGTCTACGAGGCGTAAAGCCATAAGTAGAAAAAGTATTCTGAAAAAAAAGATTAAATCTGCTTTGAGTTCATGGATACATTCAATAAAAGTATTTAGTGTAGATGTGTTTACTACATACTACTTTATTCACGTTGGATGTATTAGAACTTCATATAGAAGTAAAATGTAAGGCACAAATAAAATTTCAGAGGTTGTATTGTTCTGATGACTCTAAGCCTCATCGTTTTCCTTATCAGAGCAGAGAAAGGACTGGTGGCAAGGAATTTGGCTACTGTCTTTTAAAGGAACTATTTAGGCATTAGTCTGGAGTTCTTTGGGTAAACGACGGAAAACTGATAATTATATGGGTGGATGGGGATTCGAATCTTCATCCTGTCGAATGCGAGCCTAGAGAATTACAGCTCGTGAATCGCGCTTGGTATATTACGTGTTACACTTCCCAGTTTGCACTGGAGAATAGTGTAGAAAATTTTAAGTGAAAATTTATTTAAATAATTAACTCCTAAGAGGCACTAGATCAGAAACTACAAGAAATTAGGAATCATTTGGTAGAAACTTTCGTCAACTGCAGTCCCATTGGTGGTAAACAGATCATCGCGTTCTTCGAGACAATTCGCCGACGTTAAAGCAGGCAGGCATTGTTAGCCGGGATGCGTCTGCCACCTGCGCCTGCTGTGAATAAAGCAGGGGGGGGGGAAGTGGGGAGGGGTGACGAGAGCGCCGGCGGGGGCGGAAGGGAGGCACGGGATGTGGTTTTGAGCCGGCGACAACGGATGGCGGGGCGAGGCGCGGCAAGCTATGATGTATCGCGGGCAGCCGAGTCTCACGGGGCTGGGATTTATACGGGTTGGCTGCTGCCCCGATCCGTGTCTCTGTCTTCTTTCTCCTCTCCTTTCGTTCCCCTCCCCCATCTTCTCTAGCCATCTCCGTCGCTAGCAGCGCGTTATTCTGCTTCAATTCACCTCCGCCTCACCAATTGCCGCTTTCTTCAGTGAAATCCTTTTTCCACACCATTCTCTTCTCGTCAGAAACTTTTTTTTATACCTACTTCATCAGAGTTTTGGGGCGCTTTTCCCGCGAAAAGTTTTGTTTCGCTTGGAAGTTTCACACCGTAAAGAGACCCCCAAGTTCGCCGCGAAACAATTGCCCGCTGGAAAAAATGCGTTTACAGTGAGAAACTAGCTTCGAAGCTATTAACGGTTTTTGTAGATAATCGATTATAAATTTGAGCATTTATCAAACTTGGCGACGGGTGTGGAACAAGCTGTCTTGAGCAGCGAGAAACAAAGAAGACCAACCTATCTCTTTAAGGAAAGCCTGGAACAATGAACGGGTGTTCTTTAATCGTGGGAATACAAATGCCAGGGGTAGGAGTGATGTATCATAACATTTATGATACAAAGTATTGTATGTCATTTAGAAATACGCAAGTCAATTTCTTAACAATACGTATAAAGTATTCATTCATCATTCGATAATGTGTAATATAAAATTTCACTTAAATTATCATTTTTTTAAATTAATTTCCCATAATGTTCCTTGCCTTTTTTTTTAGCGAAAAAATTGTTTCCTTTTGTGTAAAGCTGATATCATTCATTTCTAGAGCACTTAATGTTAGCGAAATGTTGAAATTTATTTCAAATACAGATACTGAACACCATATGACTTTGGTTCCCTTGTCCTGCCTAAACCATGTATAATACCCTAGTTGGACGTTTATCATTCTGTTCGCTTCCTAAAATCCAAAATATCGATTCTTATGACCGTGACTGACTGACGTTCTGATGACTATTATCAAGACAATTATGGAATTAATTATTTCGGGTTTAGCTTTTCCCATGTTACAGTGACTGCTTTGCGCTGGCCAGTAAGTGTACTCATTTCATGGTAGACGTATTATACACATGAACAATTTTGTAAGATAATTCTTTGTATACAGAAAGGACTACATTAACAATTTGTTAATAGTAATCTAATATATTGAGAGACTGAATTTTCTGTTCTCCATTTGCTTCATCATTGCAACCAGAATTCAATCCAGGTAGCCCGAATATTTAAAAAAAAATATGCAGAAAAATATATTCCACATTAACTTCAAAAAAGCGCCACATAAATTAAGTACAATAAGGTCGTATCTACAACAGTTCAATTATCAATGCTCATTTCATTTCCAGACAAATAGTGTACTTATGTTTAACAGATTTGATTAGTTTTTGACAGGAGAACATATTCCATGATGTTTTGAAAATATTAAGCGAAAGAGTAAATAACCCAATAGAAAGTTTAAATTAATATCGGAATACGAATTGCGCCACTCAATCCATGTTAATAAAGTAAAGTAAAGAAGCACCTTTACAAACAGGCTTATGACATAGATTTTGGCTAATTCCTTTTATATTTAGTTTGATTAAAAATAAAATAATAAAAAAGCTTACCGAATAAACATGGATATACTGAAGAAGTAGTCCTGATTGCAGAGGTTGAAAAAATCCTCAAAGATCAGCATTTAGGTTAAATGTAGTTGCTAAAAACTGTAATACTGTTACAAACCCTGAAAAGATAAAATGATGACCATATCGAATGGCCTTGTAGGATGCAGTTGGAAGTAAATGGAGAAATCATATATCATATTAACCTATGCAGTTAATTAGCAACTCAAATAACTAATAAGATACACCAAGCATAAAAAAATCAAACAAGTAAGGCACTAACGAAATAGGGCTATCAGAAATTTTCGTATGATGTTTTTACAAATATCAACGTCAAAACCAGACTAACAATATGCAAAGCTATTAAAGAATCTACGTTGATCTATGGTACAGAAACTAGGACTGACACAATAAAAACGAAAGCGCTACTACCAAAAGAAGAAAATTAAATTTTAAGAGCAATAATAATAGGAAAAAACTGCAGGACGGGATATGGAACAAGGATATAAGATCTTTAAATGAACAGCAAGAAACAACCAGACTAATAAATGAAATAAGGAAATGGTGGAATAAACAAAGAATTGATAACGAAAGAATGGTTAAAAAGGAAAAACAGAGAACAGAGAACGGAGGAAACCGATAAAGCACTGAAAGCAGTTTTTTTATGTTTTTACACTTCAAAGGACGAATAAAAGGAAGCAAGGAGAAACATACGGTATCCTGCTAACAAAAATAGAAGAAGATCATGCAAACCTCAAGAGACCGTGTTTAAAACACCAATGCATTACAAACTTAACGGAATCTTCTTAGCAAAAATAACTAGTCACTACTATCGTAAATATCTTTAAGCGAGGGTAAAATTCACCTAGCGATCCATAAATTGAATTGTAGCTTCAAAAAGTTATCTTAAGAGCTCCGTTGCGATTGATGTGTTTTCGACTGATATAACCGATAATACGGAAAGCGTTGACGTTTTATTTAGCATCTAGACACTAGTGCATCTATCTCGGTAATATTCTTGCTAATCTTAGGTTTTACCACCGGTGAGAACGTTTATTGTAAATTAAGCTATAAGGTTTTAGTGACAGATTCGTTCTTCACAACCTGCATTTTTATAAAGTAAAAAGAAACGTACGTCAGCATTCTCTCCTCATCAGTAAATTTTCTTACATGCACAGATAATAATTAGCCTTGAGCATCTGCAGAGCAACGCAATTACCTCCGGTATAACTGAAGGAGTGATTTTTGTATCCGTGGTTAAAGTCGGTTGTGGTGATACAGTCATATTCCAACACCAACACGTTGGAGTAGCGATTCACGTTTTGGCCTGGTATTCGTGAGAAAGCGGGTATGATTCCAGGTCCGGCGAATCAAATTTGGGTTTTTCCACGATATTCCGAAATCACACCAGATGAATCCCGGAATTCTTCAGATAGAATAGTCGAATGCCCTACTGTCCCAGTGCATAATTCTCTTCCAATTATATAGACATATCGTAAAGCGCTTATATACAATAGAACTTTACGGTCTACTTAAAATATACTTAAATATTTTTAACTGTAATTACAGGACGACAGTAAAACATTAAACCTTATTCTTTTAAGTATATCATTCTAGTTCTTTATAACTTTCAAAGTACTTCCAAAAATGGTTCAAATATTTTCTGTTAATTTTAAAGACAATTTCTATGTCGTTTTAATTAGCACTTACAATTTATATGTATATTTGCAATACAGTTTTGTTTAGTGACTGTTTTGATATATTAATATGCTCTTGAACCCTTTCTAAATTGTTCTAGCCTGATATATTTGTTACTCGCAGAACACTGTGATTTCAGTCTAACATTTTTTGGCTCACAAATGTTCTGAAACAATTCTGCAGTCACTGTTAGTTCTGTGCTTGAACCTGTATTTAATAAAATGGGTTTATCAGTGTATGGAAAATTCATGGAAACAAAATCTTTTAACGCAAGGCGGAATTTAAATGGAAGAAAATAGATTCAGGTATATAAGAATGAGACTTTGCTAAAAAAAAAAAAAAAAAATCCAAGGTTAGAAATAAGCTATAATCCAAGAACTAAAATATAACAGGTTGGTAATAAGTAACAAGAAAGGCAAGTTCAATGGCAGGACGTTAATTATTCAAAGAACAAATGTCTATTTTCTCACACGGTGAGAGTCCAATTGTTAGTAATTGTCAAATGAAGAACACAAAATATAATTTTACATATTAAGATTTTTTACAAATGGAAGAGAAATCTTCTACCTTTCTCATATTTTTTTTTTTAATTTGGAACTTTTTGTCTCTTCAAAGTCGAAGTTATTATAGAAGTAAATGGACGGGCATAAGGAACGGTTAAGAAATGGGCTACGGCCTTTGGGAGCAACGATTCCGCTTTCGTCTGCAGGGATTTCAGAAAATCATGAGAAAAAAGAAATCAAGATTGCCGGACGGTGATTTTAATCCTCGTCTTCGGCAATGCCAGACCCGTCTCACAGGAGTCTCTGAGAACTATTGCATTCGTACATACCAGGTGTTTAAAAAATTACCGTTATATTTGAAAAATAAATAAAAACTAAACGGGCAGCGATAGAAATACACCGTTTGTTGCAATATGCTTGGGACAACAGTAAATTTTCAGGCAGACAAACTTTAGAAAGTTTCAACAGCAGATGGCACTGCAGTCTGGAAAAATCTAAAGTACGATATTTTCCACCATTTTTTCACAGCAACCTTGCAATCTGTGAACAGCTTACGCTTACAGCAGAAAGACGACTTACAGAATGGCGAACTCACAGATTGCGTTTACTTCTATATCTTTAAAATCGCCTGCAACGCCATCCGTTGTTGAAAATTGTAACTAATTTCTAAAGTTTGTCTGCCTCAAAATTTACTGTTGTCCCAAGCATATTGCAACAAACGGTGTATTTCTATCGCTGCCCGTTTAGTTTTTATTGATTTTTCGAATATACCGTTCATTTTTTAAACACCCGGTATAATGTTACCTAGCTGGTTCCCGATTAAATAGAGGAAACTACGTTTAGTATTCAATTTTTCAGATGGAGGATTTTCATATCATAATAGTTTCAACTGCATCCTCAATACCTGATACTTTCAACCAATTTCTCCACATTAGTAGGGTAAAAATGACACTGTTGCGCTTTAAAATCCCAGCATCTGTGATTATAGAAGTTATTGCAGCACTCACCGTTCGGCAGGATTCAGTTTGGGATCTGCATACCTGAAACGAAAATAAACAATTTATCATTATAAGCTTCAGTTGCTATTGATAACGATGTATTAAATTACTGGCATAGTAAGTTTCTTGAAAAATAGAATAATTTTTAGATCGTTTTCGCACAATGTTCAGAACCAGATTCATCATATACAATCAGTGACAGGTTCCAGAATGTTATGTGTACTATATCATGAACACCGTAACGGACATAGAATGGAAGTGATTGGTGGAATGAATACGTTTGATGCGATCATTCTACTGTCAGAGTGCGTGCGAACATAATTTGGAAGAGACTCTTGTGTGTGATGCAACCCCACAACAGACTTATGCCAAGGTTCAAGAACTCAATACTCTGTGGTGTAATTAGATTGAAATTATATTTACTCTGAACACCGTGTGTAAACCTCCATATCTTAACGGTTTGGAAGACACGTGTCAACTTTGGTATATAAAAAAAACTCACATTTCGTAAAGAAAATAAATTAACAATTGTCATACAGTAAGAAAAGAAGAATCTGTTAAAAAAATACAGCCTATAAGTTAAAGAACTATGTCAAGTGTAAATTGTATACTATCACAATATTTGCGCATTAAAAAAAATTACTAACAATGAAGAAACAGAACTATTAAAAATAAATGTGGAGGATTTATATTACCAGTAATCATAAGAAATTTGATAAAGTATTATTATTTTCCCAATGGCTTTCGGCATCTAGGCCATACAGCTAGCTCGATAGTAATTTTACCAGCTAATAAGACACACCACAGGACGGACATGGCATTCGCAGACACAACACTCAAACACACCAGCCCGCGTCCTGACGCGAACCAGCGACCTTCGGTACGTGGAGCTAGCACTCTAGCCCCTACGCTACCGAGGCCGGCTGAAAGATGTTGATAGGATCTGTTAATCCACATACTTGTTTGTATTTGCATTATACTCCTGAAAACCTTGCCTGTTACTGAAACATTTCCCCTCGACCTTCCTGTTCCCGGAAATTCGCCCTCTCCCCCTCAGCCGCTGGAGGAAATACAGACGAGCAGCGGGGAACTGAATGTGCCGGATGCGACCATCACGCCGGCGCTCCGAGTATCTGAGCACTCCACAAACGAAGTGAACAACATTGGAACGCTACAACTTTATAAATAAATACCTTCAAGGTACGCAAGAATTAAAAGAAAATTGTGTTAAGTTTTCTGTTCGAGTGTGCGGCAGCGAAAGACCTGGTTCAATCATGGGAGGTGGAATCTCGGACGTATTAAGACCTTTCTTTCAGGGGACGTGACGACGACAAAGGTCGGTTACGTGACAAATTGAAACTCTCTCTTACGCGTCCGAACCACCCTAAATATTTCCCATCTCACAATGCCACAACGGTTAATTTAATTGAGATGGTGCGCATGCTCCAGTGTCAATTTCCGTACACACTCATTTTCCCCATTTCTTGTACACGACTACTTTTGCCCTCTACGAATATTAATCTTAAATTTCTTCTTAGTTTTTAGTAAATTGTTCATCATTTTCATTGGTAATTTATTGCAATCCCTGGCTCCCTTAGGTACGAAAGAAAATTTTCCTACACCCTTATGCCTGAATCAAGAGTCAACTTGTGATCATGGTCATTTTTCCCTTCCATGCACCTCTCTTAATTCTCTGCCGACATCTTTCGACGCCTCGTCACCAATATAGGCCTTTGTACACCCCCACGATTCTCTTCACCCCTCCTCCTGCCCTACAATGAATCAGACACCAGCTCCTTTATCATATCAGTTGCAGATTGTGTACTGCAACAATTTCTGGAGACGAATGTAGTAGGCCTCCAACTCCTGTATTTGATACCCACAGCATCAGAAGAAAGAACACTATCGCCATGGGAAGAAGTGCTTCCCACTCCTTCAAACTTCAGAGCCCAGGAAAAACTTGTCGCTGGGCGGAATCTTCTGTATAGGGCATGGAAGGCAATTAATAGCCTGAGTACAGGAATATCAAGATATAGGAGTACTTTGAGAAAGAGAAGATCTATGGACGGCGTCAAGTGAGATTGCGGCTCCATTCAGACACCTGACCACCTTGTCGAGTGCGGAGCCATGGGCTCCGTGTGCCAAATAGCAGCTAATTTCTGGAAAGATGCAATTTGAAATAATCCGGACACGGAAAATAAAGTAAGACCCAAAATTTCGATCCCATACTCCACCACCATATTCAAGCAATAATCGAAACAAATTTTTGAAACCGAATTACCTCACTTCTCTGTTCCATCCCCTCATCACTCTCTCTAATAAGTGAAAGATTTTGGAACCTTTTCATACCACGTGTTCATTGTGTCCTCCCCAGTTGAGATAAAACAAGTTATTTACATTTCAAGTTTTCAACAAGTAATGTCTTCATGATTAATTGATTTTCGGGTTATGCCACGGTGTTTATTTCATAATCTGAGCTTTAGGCTGCCATCCTATAGGCTTCGTCACAGATACTGTTTCTGTTGACATAGCAACGAGTGCCAAGCATCTCAGTTGTCAGATTAAAACGTCGCGGAGAGACTTAAGGAAAATATCCGCCACTATAAATATACCAACAGCGACAAATCCGCCGTAGTTCGCCACGCCTTTAATGCCGGTCACTAAATAAAATTTGAAAACACTATAACGATATATTATATATATATATATATATATGTGTGTGTGTGTGTGTGTGTGTTGGTATTGCTGCGGCAGTAGTTAGAAAGTCGGCAAGCAAGTAAGTCGGCGAGATGATAATGTGTCGTAGGACTGAGTGATTGTTGGCAGTATTGCCACGAGATGTGACTGCTGAAATGTATTTGGTATTTCTTTGTGTTCTTGTGGATTGTAAAGAGTGTTTACCGGAAGCTTATTACTGTAAAAGATTGATAAAGAACCGACCACAAAACATACGCAGTGATTAATGTTGAAAGGGATGTTTTTTGTTTGATCATTTTCTTTGGACTGTTTTCCCATCAGTAATTGGAATTTCTTGTTTTACCTATTAAAACATTGCGTAGCGTGGGCTATCGTCAGGATACCATGGCAATATGGTTTATTTAAAATCTACGATGGGCCCGCCCTTGCAGTAATATGCGGAGTAGCTTGTAAACGGCTCCGTAAATGTCTTCTGCATTAAATGGCTCAGAAAATACTGTCCATCTACGAAGACACCAAGAGTTTTACGTTACAACGCGAGGCTGCTGTGGAGAGAAGATCTGTGGTGGCCTCGACGTGCGAAAGAGGCAGCAGAAATCTTTAAGAATACCAATAACATCAACGAAGATAGTGGTCTTTTACTCTCCGATGCTTAGTGCTCGTTGATATGTCAACATAAACAGTATCTCTGACGAAAGCTGGAGGATGGCAGCCGAAAGATGAGATATGAAATAAACAACGTGGCGTACGCTGAAACTCCATTAATCATGAACAAAGACAGGTGCGGAAGCCTTAGGAATCACTTAAGTAATTTCTTCGCCCTTGACCAAACACTGTGTTCTGCGAGTGGCCCGCGGGGGCAGCTGGAGCGTGCCTGGAGGTGTGCGGGGAGTGGGGGGAGCGCCAGCAGCTCTGGCTGTCGGGGCCGCTCGTTTCCGGCTTTCCGGTCGCCGGCCCATTCGTCTGGGGAGCGGGTCCGGTGCTCTTTTATGCGAGAACTCTCGCCCGCCGCCAAAGGCCGCACTAAGGCCGACCGCCGGCTACAATCCTTTTGTTAATATTATAATTCACACCAAGTCTGCAAAAAAATTGTAGTGCTTTCCTTTCTGTGAAAAAAAGGGGCCGAGTCTGAGGGGATACGGGTCGGCTTCCTCTTCCCCCGGCGCAGGCGGCGACATCGCGGCGGTCTTCCCTTTGTGCCGGCGGTGCCGTTGTGGAATTGTTAAAGAGGCCGCACTCTGAACAAAAACAATTATGCCCGTTGTCTAACCGAGGAGTCGTGCTACGGACTCGGCCAAACAGCACTCGCGATGAAAAGAAAGATTTATAGATTCATACGCGCAAAGGAACGCGGCCGAATGCATAAATTTGACCAAACGCGGAAGCCGACTGCCCGCTGTGAAAGTATAATGCGACGAGTAGGGAGAGTGCAAACAAATGGAGGACCACTTTGATCGCTTCGTCGGCCGTCCTAATGAAATGCCTTCCCGGATATCTGCCGATATTCCGCGTCTCTCTTCGTCCAGTTTCGTTATCGTCTGTTTTTTAATTGCGTTTCGCGTGACGACCGTGTAACAGGACGATACGCAGTCGAAACGGGAGAGGGACGCCATCGGAAAATAACACCTGTTTTTACAGCTGAAGTCATTCATTAGGGGAATGAGGGAAATGCGCCGGCGGACAGATTTACTCGATCGGGACGCACAAATGAAATGAGGTGCTTTTTTTAGTCTCCATTTTAACAATGCAGAGCTACGACATGTATCAAATTTACATTTGTTATTCGCTGAGCCTCTAATATACTCAAACAAAATCGGTCTTTTAAACTTTAATGTGATCTCATCATTTCACAAAGGAGAGGATAATATAAAAAGTTTTGTTCAACAGTATAAAATCAGTTGGAAGAGGGAGGAAAGGAAATATGCGTTCTACAAAAAATACCGAGCGTGGTGGGTGAATGGTTAACGTTCTGGCCTCGCATTCGGGAGATCGCGGGTTCGAATCCCCGCCCGGGCATCCAGATTTGGGTTACCCATGGTTTCCCCAAATCACTCCAGGCGAATGCCGGGACGCTTCCTTCAAAAAGGCAATGGCCGAATTCCTTCCAGTTCCTTCTCCCCAGTCCCATCCCGCCTCTAATGACCTTAGCCGTCGACAATGAGTAAATCCATTATTATAAAAAATCCCCAAAAAATATTTTCTATCCTGTGTGCGCAAACGCCGAGATCAAATTGGCAATTTTTTTTATTAAAGAAATGTATGTGTGATTCCAGAGGGCATGCTACCCGCTCATAAAATGGAAAAATTAAAGAGGAAAATTCGACCGAGCTTGTTAAGGGGTAACGTTGAAGTCTCGCATTCGGGAGGACGTAGGTTCCATTCCCCGTCCGGCCATTCACACTTCAGATTACGATGGTTTTCCAAAATCATTTCAGGCGAGTGCCAGGACGGTTCCTTCAAAAGACCATGGCAAAACTTCTCATTCGTTGCCCTCGCCCTTTTACCATCCTTTTCCGCCTTTAATGACCTAGCCTTATGCAAAAAAAATATGTATATCAAATATTTGCTTTTAGAGACTAGTCTCAAAAAGACGTGATGGGTTTGGTTGCCTCCGATACAGGTTTCATATTTAAAATACAATTATTCTTACTGTTCAGATCGTTCCAGACTTATTCAGATTATTTCAGACTCCTCCCCATCATAATGCTTCAGTTATGACGTTCACAAATAGATAAACAATTCCACAGTTTAGTTGGCATTACGAAATGCAGTAACTCTGGTATAAAAAACGTGACGTTCCGACGGCGGACTCCCAACACCATTCGGCGGAAATCTGAGAAGACTTTCAGGAAAGCCACAGTTTGCATATCATCATCGGAGCTGTTGTAAGAGTTATGGAAAACTTCAACAATACTCATGGTAAGGTATCCATCAAAATACATAAATAAATAAAAGTTTCTGGAGAGACATTAAAACAGCTGTCATAGTTCTTATATCATAGATACGTAAAATCAATCTTACACTTTTTTCGCTGGATCTTTACGGATATCAGAAACTAATGTCATTAGACGCCAGAGAAAATCGGCCGCGTGCTTTTATTGGAACCATCCCGGTATAGTTCTCGAGTGATTCGGCGAAACCATGAAAAACCTTCATTCGAATGAACGGACCGGGTATCGAACCAACATCGAACTAAATGTCATGAACGTTAACCGCTAACCCATAAGGTTCGGAAAAACTTTTTTACAGAGGAGACTGCATCTGTTTCAAGAATAATTTCCTTCTTTCTTGGACTTTTCGCTTGTGGGTAGCGTGCTTGGTTAATTCTACATCTACATCTACATATATACTCTGCAATTCACAAAATTGTGGGTGGCAGAGGGTGCTCAGCACCAAAGCTAATCTCTTTGCTGTGCATTCCAATCCCTAATGGTACGAGGGAAAAAAGAATTCATATAAGAATCAGTTCGGCACCTTATTTCTCTAATTTTATCTTTCCTATCCTTCCGACTCAAATAGGTTGGTGGAAGAAGTATTTCACTACACTCATGAGTGAAAGTTGGAGTACGCATGTTTTCCAATAAGTTTAAACGAAACGTGTGTCGTCTATCTACCAGAGACTCCCAACCTAATCTACTAATCAGTTCTGTGACGCTTTCATAAGGACTGTAGCAAGCGGTCACGAATCGAGCGGCTCTTCTCTGTACTTTCTCTATACTTTCGATCAATCCCTTACGAAACGGGTCCCAAATGGCACAACAATAATCCAAATGTGGACGCACAAGAGATTTGTACGCTATCTGCTTTGTTTGTTCATTACAATTTTTCAAGATTCTACCTATGAATCGCAGCCTAGAATTTGCTCTACCTACTAAAGAAATAATGTGTATGTCCCATTTCATGTTCCTTTGTACTGTTACTCCCAAATATTTAATAGAATCGACCATATAAATAACTGAATTGTTTAACTCGTATTTCTGAACAATCGGATTATTTTTGTTAGTTATGCTCATTGTCTTGCACTTTTTACAGTTTAGAGTAAGTTGCCACTCAGCGCACCAAGCCAAAATAACATCCAGATCGCGCTGAATTTCTAAGCAATCGGCCAAAGTTCTTACTTCCCTATAAATAACCGCATCATCAGCAAACAATCTAAAAAGGCTTTTCACTTTGTCTCCGAGATCGTTTATAAAAATTAAGAAAAGAAGTGGTCCTATTACACTTCCTTGAGGTACACCCGATGTAACATCTAGATTAGAAGAACTTTCTCCTTCAACGACAACATACTGCGACCGACCAGTTAGAAAATCCTTTATCCATTCACAAAGCTGATCCGATATACCGTACGCTCGAAGCTTCGCTAAAAGGCGGTTGTGTGGCACAGAGCCAAAGGCTTTCTGGAAATCTAAAAAAATTGCATCTACTTGTGAACCTGTATCGATAACTTTCATTACGTCGTGTGTAAATAGGGCCAGCTGTGTTTCACATGATCTTTTCTTCCGAAATCCATGTTGATTTGTTGTAAGCAAATTATTATAATCTAGAAAATTCATAATGTTCGAGCATATAATATGCTCCATAACTCTACTACAAACAGATGTTATAGATATGGGACGATAGTTCCCAGGATCACTTCGATCACCTTTTTTGAAAATCGGAGTTACTTGCGTGATTTTCCAGTCTGAAGGTACTTTTCGCTCTTCTAATGATTTACTGAATATATCAGACAGAAATGGCCCGATTTCTGCAGCATACTCTGAAAATACTCTTACTGGAATTCCATCCGGGCCCGGTGATTTCCCCCACTTCAGGAGCTCTAATTGCTTAACGATACCTGCAGTATCTATTCGTAATGATTCCATCACCGACTCGCCACGGTGTGGGAAAACGGGAATACTATCCTTATGTTCATTTGTAAATGAATTTTTGAATACAGTATTAGTACGTTAGCTTTGTCGCGGCTTTCATTAACCTCGGAACCTTCACGAAATAGTGCTGGAATATTGCTGTTGATACAATTAACTTTTCGTACATACGACCAGAATTTCTTTGGGTTTTCTGTGAGACTATTAGAGAGAGAGTTGGAGTGAAAATCGTTAAAGGCCTCGCGCATTACATTCTTAATACGTCCTTTTAAATCAGCTAAGGTTTCTAAATCGCTGCGACACCCCTTCCTTCTTGAGCGTGAGTGTATTTTCCTTTGTTTTTTGAGTAATCTTTTGACTTCGCATGTGTACCACGGTGGATCATCCTCTCCCTTTATTGTCCGCTTTGGTATATGTATTTCCATTCCTTCCCTGACTATATGTATAAAACGATGCCACAATCTCTTCAACGGTGTCCTTTGTGACTTGAAGTTATGGTATTTATTCCTTAGGTAGGTTCTAAAACACTCCTTTGAGGCCTTACTGAATCTGTATACAATCCGCCCTTTTTTCCTTTTTCGCTCGGTCATTTATTTTGATAGTCGCAATTACCGCTTTGTGATCGCTTATTCCTGTGGTCGTTGAAATGTCGGTGAATAATTCTGTCCTGTTGGTAACCAGCAAATCTAAAATGTTTTCGCTACCATTATGACACCGCGTAGGTTCATTAACTAGCTGCTCGAGATGATTATCTGACAACAAATCGAGAATTACTTCAGAAGCTGCCTTATCCCTGCTACCTGTGATGTGAACGTAATTACGCCAGTCAATATAAGGCAGATTGAAGTCGCCTCCTAGAATCATATCATGATCTTTAAAACGGCTAGCTATACTATTTACATTATTTCTTAACTCCTCGACGATAGCTATATCCGAATCAGGTGCACGGTAGAAGGCACCTATGATGAGTTTTGACCCAGCAACGTTGAGTTAATCCATATGATTTCACAGTTCGTATCGACGACTATTTCATTACATGGGAGAAATTTACTCACAGCTATAAATACCCCACCTCCATGAGAATGTAATCTGGCTTTACGAAAAACGTTCATGCTATCTTTAAAAGTTTCGGCGGAACTTATTTCCGGTTTCAACCAACTTTCTGTACCGGTAACGATATCCGCTTCTGTACTACAAATAACGCTTTCAAGTTCCGGTTGTTTGTTACAAACGCTTCTACAGTTAATTACGAGAACTTTTAACTGTCGAGATTCTTTTACGTTGCTCCTACATTCCGGCGTTGCATCTGATTGGGTTGCCCGTAACTGAATTTCGTGTTTCGGGTCTTCCTCCCTCAGCCTAAAAAACCACCCAGTGCATTCCACACGGCCCCTGCCACCCGTGTAGCCGATTCACGTGAGTAGTGCACACCTGACCTATTAAGGGGAACCCTACAAGACTCGACCCTATGGCGAAGATCGAGAAATCTGCAGCCAATGTCATCACAGAAACGTCGTAGTCTCTGGTTCAGCCCCTCAATACGGCTCTGAACCAGAGGTCCACAATCAACTCTGTCTACGATGCTACAGATGGTTAGCTCTGCCGATATCTTGCGGTCACTGGCCACAGAGTTCACCCTTTCAGCCAGCCGCCGGAAGGAAGAGAGGATAAATTTCGCGATTTCTTGTAACGTTTCTCTTAGATTTTAATAAACATTCCTGATTTTTATCTTCTGTCATGAAATTCTCAGTTTTTGTTGAGCCTGGTTCAAGGAACTGCTAGGGAAAAAAGATCGTAAAGATCTGATCCTCTTCTCCATACATGACTTAATGCATTTGATTGCCGTAAATAAACATATAGCAACATGCAAAATTAAACGAACGCTGCATAATCCCTGCCTCGCAATATAATTTTGTTTTTTTATCTCTTCCCTTTGTATATGTGTGTAGTTGCATCCATAACAACCCCGCCAACCTGGATCCAGAATTTGGAAGCCAGGCTCTTCCTGTCACAAGCTAGGACTAATGTGGAGTGATAGAGGAGTAACACCTCTTTAAAAATCCTTGGCCCAGCTGGCCCGGCTGGCGGCACCTTGTGAGGGCTCCTTACCAGGGTTACGGAGAAGACCTCAACGAATCACTTGGCGTAGAAGGACTTAGGTACGGTAAGGGTTGCGGAATAGGCAGCCCAGCACTCGGGGATTAATACGAGTAATTTCATCGTAGCGTCTGTACAAGATATCGCCAATCCGTTCTGAAGCAAGCGTGGCGATTTTGCTTCACCCCTTTAAGCAACTATGATGAGCGACATTATTGGAAAACAATCCGGAGGTAAAACAGCACCGAGCGTGGTGGTGTAACGGATAGCGTTCTGGCCTCGCATTCGGGAGGACGGCGGTTCGAATCCCCGTCCGGGCATCCAGATTTGGGTTTTCCATGGTTTCTCCAAATCACTCCAGGTGAATGCCGGGATGCTTCCTTCAAAATGCCATGGCCGAATTCCTTCCCATTCCTTGCCCCCATCCTTTACCGTCTCTAAAGACCACGTTGTTAAAAAGGGACGTTAAACTGTTAAAAAAAAAAAAGTAAAACAGCCCTGAATTCTGTTCTCCGGGTGGGGGCTACTTTAATGTCAGCAGTCAAAGTTCCTAAAGAGCAAACCAGACCATCGATAGAAAAACATCCTTAACAGACAATTTCCATTTAGGTGGGATCTCAGTTACACTTATTTCTAACAGTACAAATACAAAAAAAAAAAAAAAAAAAAAAATCAAATGCAGTTACTTATTTGAAATTTCCTTGTTAGCCAGGTCATCGCTCACCGACGTTTGCCTAGCCATCGCGTTCACGTCTCGCTAGGTACAATTAGTTTTACTAACGTGAACTAGGAAAGACGAGTAAAATCAATAAAGCATTTGTATATACGTTCATTCTTTAAACGTAATTTAGAAATGAAATTTTAAATCAGCAATACTTATCGATATTAAATGTAAAATTATAATCTATGTATAAAACTCACTTCCATACAGATCACAATCATTACTAAGATTTATATTATGTTTCCGATCAAATTGTACCAATGCAATTTCCAATAATTTAAATGTATTGCAACTGAAAAAATCGAAACGTTTTGTACAAACATCCCATCTTACATCAGTGTCTCAAAAACTGAAGGCTTCTCAAGAAGTTCTAAGGAACTATGTTAACAGTCTCATTTGTAACTAGACCGTGGTCTTACACAACGATTTTGACGTGGGATGTGTGGTGAACGGCTGTTGGAGGCCTGACTTTGGGAGAGGTGAATAACAGCTCTTGCTGTACGGGCAGGGATTTGCAGGTCCGCGGTATACGAGGCGGAACGGCGTAATGACTCCTGTTCGAGGAAGGACGCCCGTCCAGACACGGAGACATAAAAATGTTTATTACGCGCGCCCAGCGCTTTGTCTCGTCTGGCAACACGACTCGCCCTGCCGTCAAGTCATGCATAATACAGAAGCAACCGGAACGTCTGGTCGCCCACCAGAAATAGCCTACGTAATGTATTCTAGATTATATTCGGTTTGCGCATGATCATATCGTTGTACTGAGAATGTGAGTATAAATACTACAGCCCGAATTATTTTAAACCACCTCCTCAAATAAACAGAGAAACCGTTTTCAAAAACAATACTTTGTATACGAATTACTAATATATGGTATTTTTAAATAGAAGCAACTAAAACTAAAATAAAAATAAAACAATCTGCAGCTAATCTTTTTACATAAAATTGAATCATTACATTCAACCGCTTTGCTGCTGCTGTAAAAATAATGCGAAAATACTGCAGTGTCACTGGTTCCTAACAAATGTGCCAAATTTCAAACAATTCTGTCATCTGGATGTGGGTGAAAATTGAATTCAAATATTCCGTTACAGACATACAGATCAAAATGGTGTAAGGCGTTTAAAACTCTCTATACATAGTCTGTCTGGTAAACGGTAAATTCGTAGACTTGCCACATGGGGACAGAGTTTCGATTTGCCGCGCAGTCCCTTCCATATCGTGACTGGACCTATAATTTGACGTGGAAACCAAGTTACGGAACCTCCTGGCATAACTCATATGGTTAACGCTTAAAATTTGTCGGCATAACTGAGATTTGAATCCGGGACTCCAAACTTTGACACCAGAAGTCTATTACCTGTGCAACCAGACGATATAGTACGTTCTTAACTACGAATCTTACGCTACAAGAATCGATCTCTTACGCTTGTTGAATAAAAATAATAGTTGCATAAAAAGACGAAATTATGTACATTCTACGTTAAGTAAACTAACTGTAATGCAGTTTATTCTACGATTACTTGAATCTACGTGTTTTAGTGAAATACTGTGTGTCCTGATTAAGGCCAAATTAAAAATATAATACAAATGAACATTTTTAATGAGTATGTAATACTTTTGTTTGTTTAGAAAAAAGAATAAATAATTTCAATCATTGTTTATCGGTCACTAATTGATCAAGTTGATTTCTTATTAGTGTCAATTCTAATCGATAAAACTGATTGTGATGAACGGCAATTCTAAAGAACCAAGTTACCAATATCCTTCGCGTGTTTTTCATGCCCACTCCATGTTTTATGACTGCAACTGATGAAACTAAAAAGCCTCTGGTCTTTTATTCACTGAAAGTCTAAACCTTCCAGTACATATATATATATAAGTTTCCGATCAAGGCCGCTCTACAGAACTACCGCCGACCACGATTTGCTTCGCCAATGAGAAGAAATCAAATTACAGTCTTCATCGTTATTACTGCATCGTGGTTCTTTCTCGCATCAATAACAAATCTGTTCATAAATCCGTAAACCCATTTTACAAAAGAATTGTAATTAACCAGACTCCTTAATGACCCCACTGTCATAAGGAATATTGGCTGCCATTTCCTAAGCATAACAATCAACTCAAATCAAATGGCAATTACTGAATCCATAACTCCCAGTAAAATCAGTCATGCACGTAGAAAAACAGAAACATTTTTAAAAATGTTTCCTTGGTTTCACTATAGGCAAACTAACAATATTCTCACGCTGCCATTATATAGAACATCAGTCACGTGAATATTTAGTTTTCTACAAATGTAACTATAATAAACTTGATTTGATTTCACGTTTTTTGGGACCATTAAGGTGATTCTAACGATTTGAGAAATGATTTATACGTATCAGTTTGTGTATCTATCACAAATTGTTCTTTACACCATCACTATACTATCAATCATCAGATCCGCATGAATTTTATTGAAACATTGTTAATTTCGGAGAAAGTATTTTATTTCCTAAATTTTGACAACACTTATCATATGCTTCGCTGCTTCTTCCTGATATTTCTGAAGTCCAATCTTTCCTAAATCTCCGGAAAACAATTTCAGAAGAATAGATCAATATCTGGAATTAAAATATTTCTTGTTTGACGAAGACTCCGTTCGTTAGAGGTTCTCACCATCTCACTCTCGCTTGCTTTTTTTTTTCACTTATGGCTTTACGCCTCGTCAACGTTGAGGTCATTAGAGGAGGGATGGTACTGGGGACATGGAACGGGAAATAATTCTGCCATGACTTTTGTAGGAAGCATCTCGGCATTCGCCTGGAGTGATTTGGGGAAACCACGGAAAACCAAAATCTGTATTCTCAGACAGGGATTCGAACAGCCATCCTCCGGAATGCGAGGCCAGAGGGTTAACCGCTCACCCACCATGCTCGGTCTCTCCCAGACTTCCACGTCAGCCAATCATATCTTTTCTCCTGACATTTTTTTCATTAGATAGCACTTTCTTGTTTGCTGTTTCCCATTTGAAACTTTAAAGTGAATGTGTCGTTTCTTTATAATATATACATGGCGCAATTTCTTCTCGACTTTGTCACGTGTTTTGCGTATCCATTTATTTTAGCTAGCCCGCATGTCGTATTTGTCCGACTTCTAAAACATTTTTATTGATGTATTCGGCTTCATCTTCAACATGTTCGCACCTTATTTAATGACTCACAAATTTCTTCCGCAATTCAAAGTTCTCGGCTGGCTTCTTTCTTATGTTCAATGTTTCTTATTCCTTCCAGCTTACATGCCTTCTCTTTCATCAGTGTATTCCGTTGTTCTTCATTTGAATTTCCCTCAGTTTTTTTTGTTGTACTCGAGAATTCCGTCAATGCGGTTCCTGTTCCCTGTGAGATTTCTTTAGTTTTCTTATTTCCAATTCCCCTGGCCCTTTTTAGTCCACTTTTATCAGAGCGTCCATCAGCAACCCATAGTATAAACTAGCTGATAACTTTTCGTTTACTTTGAAATTTTCTACGTGTGATTATTAAATAGCGTTTTTGTAATTGGTAGTTTGTATATTACATTATTACATAAAATTCTTATGAGTTACTTCTTCCTTAACTTCGTTCAAATAGATCGAATGCCACCATAATATTAGCTTTTTCGACTCCTAAGTTCACATATCCATCGCCATTTACAATCAGATTCTCCTGCTGCTTTAGAATTTGTATTTGTGGTTGGGTTTCAACATACTTTAATATCTTGTAATCTCCTTCTTGTGAATGTGATTGTAGTTTGTGCTCATCGAGATTACCGTTAAAGTATTTTTAATAACTCATTCGTTTTCCTTTACGTTTTCTCACGTTGAATGCGGAATCAGTAATTCTCTTAATAAAGAGTGTGCTAATTAGTCTATATCTCTCAGCCAGTCATGCCCTACGTTTTTATCCTTACTACTTCCAACAAACTTTAAATGAATTAATTCCATCTAATTCTCAGATTTCTGACTTGTTCAAGTTTCCAATTTTTCATGCTCCAACTCGTGGATTGTTTCTATAGTTCAAACTATTACTTCTTGGGAAGTCTTCACACAGAGGGACCTAGTGACTTCTTAACCTACGAAATATTTTCCTTCATTCTTTAAGTAATTTAAGAGACAACTTGTCCTCAGGATACGCGTTCAGGTATTTCGATTGCCTTTTGAAACTTTACACCATTGATCATTATCAACTTATCCACACCAAATTTTTCAGGTTTTTGGCAAATAACAACATGTTTTGAATAAGTTTCTCAACAAAACTATGCTGTCTCAATTTATTTAGAATTTCAGAATCTCTTAATAACTTTAGTAAATTACGTACATTAGTATTTAAAAAGTTGCTACGACCAAGTATTATCAACGTAACCGTTTTTTTTTTTTTACGATTTCATTCCTCCCAGCTGAAGGCTGGGAGGCGGGCTGCTGGAGAGTCGCGAAGACTCTTTTCAGCCAATCTACTCTACGGAGATGGAAGGTCGGCCGTGGGCTTGTAGGGTACCATCCCGGCATCCGCCTGGAGTGGCTGAGGAAAAACCACGGAAAACTTCAGCCAAGATGGCCGAACGAGGTTTGACCCTCGTCCTCCCCGAATGATAGGTAGGAGGCCGTAATCGGCCTTCTTCCATCTCGGTCTCAACGTAACCAATACGGAAAGCATATTATACCACAAGCAGTTTTTGTTCCGTTGCGAGAGAAATCGTTTTTTAGGAAAGATAAAGATCAACAGCTAATTTTTTGTGTGCATTCAAAACATTATCTTCTTCACTGGACAAAATCTTTTCTCCAATTATTCTAGCAGCCACATGATTAATTAATACAGCCTGCAGCAATATTCCACTCTCACTGAATGTATACCAGTCATTGAGTTAATACTACTACTGTTTTTTCATCAAAATTAACTCATTGTATTTTCCAAATGTTCAGTCATGGACTGTTTCTATAACAATAATTAACTGATGCTAATAAATATAGCGGTTTCATTTATCATGATTAATAATAATGCTCCATAAAACATTCTATGCGGGAAAATACTCTTTATTTTCATTGTGTACTATATATTGAAGAATAAACAGTTTATTGAAGTTATATTCAAATCACAGATCAGCGGTTTTGTTTAGTGGTACTTTTGACGTTTTATTGTGAAAAATAAATTTAAGCTACTTTTTATGTTAAATGGAGTTATTGAGGCATAAACACTAATTACCCGTGAAATAAACGTATTGACATTTAGGCTTGTACTAACTCCACGTGTCCTAGATGTAAAATGTATCCATGTTGCAACGTTTTCGCTATTGGTAAGGCTCTCAATATGGATTGCTAGCTTCTAAGTCTGTCAATAATGGCGTGTTGAACAGAGCATTCTGACAAATCATTTCTTCCCCTTTGGCACAAAATGACCAAGGTGGAAAAATCCAAGATTGATGTTTCAATAAACATACTATTATGCTATAATCTAAACAACAAAAATTAATCAGATAATTTCTAGATTAGTAACTAAATGTTATTCATAAGTAGCAAGCAAAATATTAAATTGTTTGAATAGGAACGTTTTTAGAACTTCTCTAAAAGATTATTAATGAATTAGCTGGAGCCCACGACTTCGTTCGTGTTTGTAATGAATTTTAGATTGACAGCTACCGACATCTAACCACCATAGTGCACGATAGGTGACTCGATGCTATTACCACACAAAAACGCCAGTCATTTGCGATTTGTAGTTCAGGCAGCAAAGTAAAATATACGGACACACATGTCTTTGGTCGAAATACGAAAATATCCTTGATCGGCCACTATCAACCACCATATCTCCCACACTACCACAGTTACCGAAATTCGGCCAACGTTGTTATCGACAGGTAACTCTGTGCTACTACCACACACAAACACAAGTGATCTGCGTTAGACAGTTTTCGCTGAAAAGTGATACACCATGACACATACGTTTTTGGTAGAAATATGAAAGTGCTACAGGTCGACCACTTTCAACCACCATATCTCCCACACCCCCATAGCTACCAACATCTAACCACCATAGTAGACGATAGGATACATGACACCACTACCACACACAAACGTCGTTGGTTTATGCTATGTAATTGTGGCAGCAGAGTGACATATACGGAGACACTTGGCTTTGTTCGAAATACGAAAATGCCCTGCATCAACCACTTTTAACCATCGTATCTCCCACATCCCCACAGCTATCGACATTCGGCCAACGTTGTGCACGATCGGTGACTCCATGCTACTTGCACACACAAAGACCAGTGATGTGTGTTAGGTAGTGGTGGCTGAAAAGTGAAATACAGGAAAACACACGTCTATTTTTAACAGACTTCAAAAAAAGGAGGAGGTTCTCAATTCATCTGTATTTTTTTTTTTATGTATGACCAGCGATATCTTCACCAATTTTGAACCGATTTCAATTAAATTTTTTTTAGTGGATAGGGTATACCTCCAAAGTGGTCCCATATGAATTTCATTGAGAAACCACCCCTTCAACCCCCTTCCGCCCCCTAATTTTTATACAAATCCACATTTTTTATCCGATCTCAATGAAACTTTGGACATATATAGCCAAAAATAAAGAGAAAAATACTGTCAACTTTTGGTTTAAAAAAACTGAACCCCCTTAATTTTTGCCAATTTTCTTTATTCAAAGCTACAGTCGACACCATTTAACTTATATCCATTAAAGTTGGCAATTACATGTAGTTTTTCGTGGAGAAGGTTTCTGACCAAAAAGATAAAAATAAAAAACCACCCCTCTCCCCTTTACACCCCTTAATTTTACAGAAACCTACATTTCTTATCTGATTTTTATTGAACTTTGCCCATGTATACTTTAAAACAAAGAGAAAAGTCCTGTCAACATATGGTCTGCCAAAGCTCAATCCCCTCCCTCCTTCCACCCCTTTAATTATAGTCAATGTTCTTCATAAAAAGCTACACTCGACACGGTTTGGCCGATTAACATCGAAGTTGGCATATCCATGTAATTTTTCATGGAGAAGGTTTCTGATAAAAAAATTAAATACTTAAAAAACCACCCCATGTCTCCTTTTATACCCCTTAATTTTATAGAAATCTACATTTCTTATCTGATTTTTATTGAACTTTGCCCATGTATACATTAAAACAAAGAGAAAAATCCTGTCGACATTTGGTTGCAAAATCCCAACCCCTTTCCCTCTTTCAACCCCATTAACTTTTGTCAATGTTCTTTATAAAAAGCTACAGTCGCGATCGTTTGACCGATTACCATGTAAGTTGGTGCTTATGTGTATTTTTTCACGAAGAAGGTGTCTGACCATAAGATCTAAAAACCACCCCCTCTCCCCATTAAACCGCTTAATTTTTATACACTACCACAGTCTTTATCCCGTTTAGACAGAACTTAGCAAATTTTTACTATAAAACAAAGAGATTGCAAAAACTGAACCCCTCTCCTCAGTTCCACCACCTTGATTTTTGTCAATTTCTTTTTAGGAAATGACAGTCGACACCATTTGACCGATCTTTATGAAAGTTGGCACATATATATGTAATTTTTTATGGATAAGATTTCTGACTAAAAAAATAAAAAAAAACTACCGTAGCTCCCATTCCCTTAATATATGTACAAAACCCAAACTTTAATCCGATTCGGTGGAACTTCGCATGCGTATACTTTAAAACAAATAGAAAAAGAAAAATACTGTCCACATAACTTTCACAAAAACGCAAACCCTATCCCCCTTTCTACCCTTTAATTACTGTTAATGTTCTTTATATAAAGCTACCATTTCTTTCTGATTTTGAAGGAAGTATGCACATGTATACTGCAAAACAAACAGAAAAATACTGTCTTTATTTGGTTTCGAGAGTCCAGACTCCGCTCCTTCCTTTCCATCCTTTTATCTACAGTTTCTATCCTATTCTGAAGGAAATTTGCACACGTATACTTTAAAACATACAGAACAATTGTGTTTAAATTAGGTTGCAGAAGCCCAACCCCTCTTCCCTTCTACCCCCACCCCTCCTAATTTCCAATGTTCTTTACAGATACCAACAGTTTTATCAGATTTCTATGGAAAACTGCACATGTATACTTAAAAACAAAGAGAAACATAGTGTCTACATTCTGTTTACAAAACCCTACCACTCACTCCCTTACCCCATTTAATTTTTACAAATGTTCTTTACTCAGAGCTACAGTTTTTTATCTGGTTTCGATGGAAATATGCACATGTATACTTTAAAACAAGGATAAAAATACTTCCCACACTATCATTACAAAAACCAAACTACTCTTCGTCTCCACACTCCTTAATTGTTTTTTATATATACCTACAGTTTTATCTGATATCAATAGAAATTTACACGCATATACTTTAAATCAATCAGAAAAGGCAGCCTACATTTGGTATACAAAAGCCCAATCCCTCTTTCCCTTTACCCTCGCCCCCTTTTAATTTCCAATGTTCTTTACAAAAAAAAAAACACAGTTTTAAATCCCGTCAAAACCAATTAAGCTATTTTTAAGTCATGGCATAATATTTATAAAATAAATGTGTCATAATGTCTCAACATTTAGTTCAGATATCAACTTGGATCCCAAGCTTTCATGTTATGAAAACCAATTAAAAATCTATATTTTTGTTTTGTGATGCTGGAGCAAACAGATATATACTAGAGACAGATTTCTGTATGTGTTATGTAGTAATGCTCAGATGTTACATGTTTTGGTTATCGACCAACAGCTTTAACAGATGTTATGATACGATCGAAACATAGCCTGCACCAAAATGTAAACTGACATTCTTTAGCACAACACCCAATTCACCCCGTTCTGAAAGTTGTTGTGGTATATAAAGACAGAATTCTTCTTTGAAAGCAAGCGCTTTAATCCCTGAACTACCAGGAAGTTTACAAAATGGGAACTGCTGCGGCATATTTAAAATACAGAACAAACTATAATACGACTAAAAATTTAAAAATAAAATAATTGTTTAAAAAAACATAAAAACCGCCTTAAAAACACTAAAAACTTTAAAATAACATTTTTCCTTGCTTAGGAGAAAGTAAATCTAAATGGACAATATTTTACATTACTGTCCTTGAAATTTTTACATTAATTAGTTATTTTTGGAGTCGGTGCCAGCGAAAGCAAGAAAAACAAAAAGATAAAAAACAATAATGAATAACAATAATACATAAAAAATCATTTTACTGCTTACCTACAATTAATGCTAGGAAACATGTTTCAACAAAACTGAAACATACACATGATACACCGACATTATACTAACTATAAATCGTTTACTGCATTATGCAGCCTACCAACTGACACTGTAGCGCCAGAGATATGTCTGGATGACTAATAAGGCCGAGCCATGGATTAAAAAACTGTTAATTTGTTTCCCTAAGCTGTCTCCTGCAATAACACTATCTGCCTCACGACATGCTGTAAAATATTGGGAATTTTTGTTTGTACTCCCCGTTTTGCGTCTAACATCCAAAAGAAGTTTAGTAATTTGATCTTCGTGATGTGATAGCTGGCAACGACTCCATAAATAACTAATTAATGTAAAAAATTCGAAGACAGTAATGTAAAATATTGTCCATTTACTTTCTCCTAAGCAAGGAATAAAGTTATTTTAAAGTTTTTAGTGCTTTTTTTTAATGCGGTTTTTATGTTTTTTTAAACAATTATTTTATTATATATATATAAGATTACGTTGCAGTTAATTTAGATAATTGTATAATTTAGGTATAAGATAAACAAAAAATAACGATAATATTTAAAATATTTGAAACATTCGCAGATAAAATTAGTCATATATATTTTTAAATTGATTGGCATGAAAACCTTTCATTTATATTGATTTCCGCCCCTTTCAGGGATGTTCTCGTAAATGACTGTGTTCACGGAAAGCCAATCACGTTCGCGAAATGACGAAATAAATGCAGAACAAGTTTTTTAATCAAATAATTCGTACATCAGTATGTTTTAAAGTATTTATTGCACTTAGATTTCTACGTAACAAATCAAATAAAGTACGAATTCAAAGAGCTTGGGTCCATCATAACGCAAATTAGGCTTTTTCGAATATTATTCTCAAAGTAGTGCCGTATTACTGACAATTTTTTGTAGTTATGATGTATGTATAATTTGAATTATATTTTCAAAAGTAACGTATCAAAAATGTTTGGATTCCATTATAAAAAAAATTTCTTATGTTTCGCACACAATTCTAATCATAATGTAGTCATAATTTTCTAAAAACTCAATATGTTTCAAATATTCTTTGCGTTTTAAACTTTAACGCATTTCGTTTCTTTATCAAAGTAATAGATACCATATTGATGTTTTTTCATTGCTATAATTTCTTTTGCTAATGCTGTTTTTAATTCTCAAATCGTAAATGAGATCGACATCAAATTTTGAAATTTACAGCATTCGTCCGGTTTATTAGGGATTGAAATAAGGAAATTCACATACAGTTTCGCAAATTTCTGTCACAGGATATAGTATAATACATTAATTTTCCATAGATCCCAATACAAGAGGCCAGTTCAGTAGGATGTGGACAGTTGCCAGTTTACAGATAAAAAATTGCGTAACAAAATAGATGAATACGCCACTAGATGTACTGTCCTAGCAGAATATGTATGAAAATTAATTATATCAATTAAATTTACACAAACTTCTAGCATCTTCCTTAGAAATAAATTCTTTGATTGATTAGAACGAGTTGTCAGTTAAAATTCCATTAAATTTTTTCCTTAATTTACCTGCTAGACATCTAAGATGTGTTGCGAAATTATAGAAGAAATTTATCCCTGAATATTGGACCCCTTTTTGAACAAATAACAACTTATAATCCTTGATGATCATTTTTACTTCTAATGCCATATTTGTTTATTCTGCTATTTGTTCCATATAGCGTTTAACTGGTGACTTTAAAGGACACAAATGTGTACATATACTCGGCCACCAATTTTAAAATCCGTAATTTCTTCAACAGCTCTCTGCGCTAAGTCCACACAATTCTTATTACTCGCTTTTTGGCTCTGAATACTTCGTCTCTATGAGTAGAATTGCCGTAGAATACTATTGCATGTCACTAAGGAGGAAAAATAAGTGAAGAGACCAATTAATAAATGAAAACAACAAAAAAAGTTTCTAAATGCTTAAACAGACCTGTTATCACACACGGTCTTGTAGTTAATATTAATACTCCAGATTACACGCGTTTGAAGACTACTTATGCCACCTGTACGCCCAACGGGTATATTGGCCGAACAATGTACGCAAGTACAGTCTCGAGTACGACATTGGTATATATAGCTGAGAGCTAAATACATGGATAACAATATGAGCAAACATCAAGAAAATCAACAAAGGAGTACAAATAAGAAGTAGTACAATGTTATGTCAAGCTCTCTAATCCATTGGAGTGCGCTTGGTGACTCGCGTATTAAATCTTCAGTTGTTCTTGGAAAGTGTGTGCAGCGGCATTCCAAAAATGTGGTTGGTAGTTATATATTCAGCACCGCAGTCACAAGCCGTTGACTCTCGCATTTTACATTCATCGAAGCATCACACCTGCCACGATTCTTCCGGCTTCTAGTTAAGAATAACCAAATTTTTGGTGGATAATTAAAACCACCATGTGGGTTAGTGCTATAGAAGGGAACAACATATCTGGATTTTGGGCTGTCCATTTGTTTATCCAAGCCATATCGCTATCATACTGGTCTTCCGTAAGGCCTTTGGCAAAGACTGCAGGAGGATGACGGAATTTTCTTCAGCAAAAAAATGAATCTTTCCATACCGTGATGAATGTGTAGATAATGATTCTGATGAATCAAAATAACACCTGTTTTTGACATATAGAAGATGGTTGTATATGGTTTTAAACATTTGGTAACCAGTAGGCAGGGACAGTCTCGATTGTGCCAAATACTATGAGCATGGTTTGATTTATCATGATGTCTACTTTCTTGACATACACATTTCGCAAACAAACGGCTCAGCAATATTCTGCTACAAGACTCAAGGAGAGTGGTCTGTCAAATGGTACTCCCAAGAACTTTGGGAGTTTCTTTATGAGATAGGGACCGAGCGGGGCGGTGTAACGGTTAGCGTTCTCGCCTCGCATTCGGGAGGACGGCGGTTCGAATCCCCGTCCGGGCATCCAGATTTGGGTTTTCCATGGTTTCCCTAAATCACTCCAGGCAAATGCCGGGATGCGTCCTTCAAAAGGCCATGGCCGAATTCCTTCCCATTCCTTGCCCCCATCCTTGCCCCCCATCCTTTCCCGTCTCTAAAGACCTCGATGTTAAAAAGAGACTTAAAGCAGTTAAAAAAAAAAATATAAGATAGGATAGCTCCATTCATAAGGACGCTGGCATTATATTGGTATGCTAATATTTTTATTTGAATCAGCACTATTATTCTTTAGGGTAAGTCGACACTTTTTAAAACAGGTGCATAGAATCGAAATACCTTTTGACAGAGTCTCTTCTAAGCTGCTAAAAGTATAGTTATGTGAAGTGATTGTAAGATCTTCCGCAGAATAATAATTTCTTCTGAATGTATGAGAAAAGTCAGAGATATATTAATTAAGTAATAAGTGAGCCAGGAAAGATCCCTGGGGTAACTCATTATTTATCATAGTTGTTTGTTTCATGACATATAACCCGAAAGAAACGATTGAGCAACAGTACAAGATAATTTTAATGCGTTATGTCTGAGCTAAACACCTGATACAGTGACTTCCGGTTAGAAGAAAAAACAGTTTACGGAATTAGTTCAGCTATGTGGTTTCGTCATTAAAATAAACCTCTGAACAGTATGATCCTATAAAATATTTTCCTCCTGGAATTATTAATCAGAGTTAATACAGGTCTACGTATGCATCGTGGAACGTATATGATAACTTCTTGACACCATATTTTACTGCAGTCCACCATGCATGTACAAATAGACGAAATTTAAATCTTATATGGGCTGATAAGTTACTACATTTAACAATTATGAAAGAAAAAGATTCACCCGTAAATCAGCAAGTGATATGAATGACCTACCAATCTAATTGTTCATACTTCCCCATATTAGTGAAAATACATTCAAAGAGTGAAAAAATTGGCTGTAAATATGTATGGTTGTTTTTTCTGTAGCTCAGCGTTACACGTTCACGTAGGTGTAAGGTAAGTGTTTCGAACGTGATTTAAATGACGTTTCGCTGTGTCACAGTAGCTCTGCTGTGGATTAGTTCCACTATTGATGGGAACTGAAATGTAATGAATGCGCTGAAGAGCCTAATAGACGTATAAAACCTATTCTGTTGGAACTAAAGCCATAAATCTATATATAAACTTGCATATCTTGGTCATTAATTCTCTGTTTGTTTAGTTTATCAGCGCTTTTGGTCTTCAGAATTTCGTCAGCTGCTTAGAACAAAAAGTACTATAATGTCATCACAGGATAACGACGTGAAGTTAATGTCTGGGTATTTAAACAACGTTCGTGAGGGAAGAGCCGAGATAAGCACGAATGTAATATTTCAGCTGTAACGAACACAGGTATTTCATAAATCTCTCTTTTATGAAGAGGGAAGTTTATAGAAGAATTAATATAGCCTTAATGAGAGGTACATTCTTTTGGAGGAAGTAAAGTGTTGATTGACCATTGATGTTTTACTGGAATCTTTGTGAATAATCAATATGATTAACTGACCCATACGTTTGGTTGCTAGTTATACAACTCTTGATTTAAAACTATTCGTATAACAAAGTCTTCGTAAAATATTCCGATATACGAACAGTAATGATAACTTATATTTTTCCAAAAATAAGGGGCCAGCAATGAATTTTAAAAGATAACTGGGAGGTCACAATACATGCCAGTAAAATGCAATTCAGCCTTCATAATTTAGTATTAAAGTAATTGATATTAAAATAGTGACATCATCAATACGATTAGATGATACAGTTAACGTTCCTGCATTATAAGACTTAAGATTTTTATATTAAAATACCAAACAACGGAGCCAACCTAACAACATTTTAATCGTATTAGGTCTAATAATTAAAAATATTACATAAAGAACAAGCATTAATAGAATTAAAATAAATCGGTTTAAGTATATGTCCTCCTGTATATATTCAAACCTGTAATAAACTCAAATGTACGAATTTTGAGCAGCAGAGATCTGAATTGATATTACATTTTCTATATAATTAGTGTTTTTTTTTAATGAAGTATCAAATGCTGAATAAAAATCGACTCCTATCCTTGTTACCAATAAATTAAATTAAATTCACATTTTACTGATGCGGTTGCAGAAATTTCTGTCATTTTTAACGGTCTATCTATACGAAAAGCAACTTTGATAACTAAGTCGCTGTGTCACTGTTTCCGTATAACGTCCGTCGTTCGTTACCGGACTAAGTGCGAACACAGATGTTACCGCAAAACTGAGGCTGTAGGAAATATCTAATAGCAATTTTTTTAAGTCAGGCACCCGTATCTTGGCAGGACACTGAGAAACGTATCTATGTTGTTGATATTATTATATTAATTAATAATCGCTTTTTGTTTATTGATTTTCATACGATATAGATTTTTCTAACTCTCTCTGTCCAGATATTTCGATGTTATATTAAACGAAAAAATATTTGACACTTTAAACCGTTTTTAAGGTTATGAGTGTTGTTTAAAAACAATTGTATTTAGTATTTACCAGAACACTGTGTTCAACTCGCTTTTTTTTTTTTTTTTTTTTTTTTTAATTTAAGATTTAAGGATTTTATATTCGGTGTAGAAGATTCCTCTGATGGTAAACTCCGCGAAATTAATTGCCAGAACTCTGCCTTCAACCGATCAGTTTTGACGGATTTAGAAACCGTTTACTAATAATGATTAACCGCGACTAAAACATTGCATTTTGTCTCCCAATAGTTGGATATTACAGTACGCAATGTCTGATTAATATTACCATAAGGAACGCAGCAAAGTAGTTAACAACAAACTGGGAGGGGATATAAGCAAAGGGATTAGCTTGAAATTTAATTTTGCGTTGAAACATAAGTTGTTGAACCAGGCCCAAAATTTTATTCAGTATACTTTGCTACGTCACATGAGATTCAACATATTCTGCGGTGGCAGCCATGATCGAGTGAGCCATACTTTTGACAGTAATTGTACGTGATGGATGTGAAAAGTTTAAACTATGGGCACTTGTGAGGATTTTATATTACCTCCTTTAGCATCTGATATTTATTTATAAAATACGGCACATGTTAATGGGTAGTTAGTGGTAATCGGTTGAAATGAGTACATATGAGCGCTCCGTGAATTATTGTTTGCGTCAAATACAAAAACACTTGCTGCTGTTGTTACTATATTTATACGGCTTTCAAAATACCGTACAACCCTGAATGACGGGGATCTTGTAAGGTAACAGAAAGCTTGATCGCAGACAGGAACAAATATGAGTCAATATCGGAAATTTTGTGTTCCGTAGGAGGGGAAAAAACAGAAGTTAGTCACATGTACATATTGTGCCGATATTATGCAATGTGTTTAAGATACCTATTACTTTAATTAGCCAAATACACGGCCTTACTACATTGTCTGTAACCTCGCCAATTGTTAATCGGCAAATGTAGTCTATAAATTATGATAGATCGTAGCTCGAACTTTAAGATGACTAACGATGTCGATAACAGCGAACCATTAAAATATTTAATTCATACATTTTACGAAATAGTGCGGTCGTACTTTTATGGGCTATGAACTTCAGGAAAAAAGCAATTTATGCTACTAATATCTGAACCAATTACTTTAGGTCCAGTTTGGCTATCGCTGATGAAGAGTTACTTTTTCCAGAAGTGCAAATCGCCACATACACACAAAACGTAGATTATACTCTTACTTTTACTCTCTGTCCTGGAAATTTTACTCTCGTAACTCTCCGGTTAGCAGTATGAATGAGCAAACGCACCAACATTATCACCTATAAATTTTGTCAAACATACTTTTCTGTTACAACATTCCTTTTTTTTAATAATGGATAAAAGAGTATATAATATATATATAATGTAATATAAATAACAATACATATATATTTAATACATGGGAGTGCTCTTTGGAATACCAAGAAAAATTTGGATTGACCCAATTCCAGGAATAAAATGATGAGTAGAATCAAAGCAAGACAAAATGGATGATAGAGACGTTTTAGTGTTGTGAAGGACTGAACTAAATAAAAAGTGTCTATGGCAAAATGGTAATTTATGATGGGAAAGACTGCGTTATGTCTATATTGTAAAGTGAGTTTTATGAAAGTTTCTATGTACTGAAGTTTACATGGCGGTAGAATAAGTGCGCTGTATATTGTCAAACGCAAATTAAATCATTATTGGAGATAATGGAAGAAGATACTAAGTATTTGTAGGATAAATATTCTATTTCTGGTTATACGAAGCCAGAATTCGGACCAAATGCATTAACGTAATACAGATATGGAGGCAATTGTGATGTTCTTCGGGTTAAGGAAACAGTATTTCTGAGATAAGTGCATCAATTTTATTTTATGTGAGATCTAGACATCCTATCCTATGGAGAATAGCTATGGATTGATTATCCGCATTTACAGTGAAATTATATAATGGTAAACTGAGAGTATTTTTTTTAATTGGCGTTAGTAAATTTTTCATATATATCTGTTCAGGTGAATTAGTTCACAATCAATAACAAATTTAGTAATATGCAACACCGTTAGTACAAATTTCATGTTTATCCGTCAAGTGGAAAGGTGCTTAACAATGTTGTAAATGTAGGCAAATACAATTCCCGCTATAATTTAATGTACTTTCGTGATTTGATCGTTCTTTGCATATGATGGAAAGGCTCGTTTGTGCGGCACGCGACCTCTTGTCATATCGTGCCTTTATGTGTGCTTCTCTTTCTGACTATTGCCTATAGCTTGCTAGCACCCTATTACGTATATACTAGACTAAAAACCACGGGTACAGGACTTTCTTATCATACTATTATAACTAACGAAAATAACGCTTTTATTATATTTCTGTTAATATATTTGGTTTGAGAACAAGAAGGCCATGCATCGTGTAAAATGGTATTCAAGTAGTTAAATATAACCATTTCGAGTGAATGGTGGCTTCATTTTTACCAGTCCGTATCTTGTAAACACAGCCCATGTACCATCTTGGCCTAGTTTAGTCCACAGCAGAGTCGGGCTTTCCCATCAGCTCTTACCATCTGGAATCGTGATTAATCTACGGTTCAACCGATGTGTACACGATGTGTGCACAGGAAAGGCGTTTTGTTAGTAGAGGCACTCGCATCGGTTTTCTGCTGCCTTACCCCGTCAGCGCTAGATTGCTCTGCACTCTCCGCACATATAGTTTGTCGTACGTCCCATATTGAGTGTTGCTGTTCCTTGACTAAGTGTCGCCCGTCTGTCCACCCTGACAATCGACGCTGTCGTCGCTGGTCCCGGTCATTAAGTAGTCGTGGTCGGACACTGCGTTGTCCATGGCGGGAGATGATGCCGGAAATTATATATTCACGGTACAATCTTGACATTTTGGCTCTGGGAAAGTTGAATTCATGAAGAATTTCGGAAATAAGATACCATGTATTAGCGCCAAATACAATTCTGCTTTCAAAGTCTGCTTTCAGTCATCAACTGCTTGATCAATTCAATTCAATTATATTACAATGGAAGGCATACTACAGAGGCAATTTCCCTAAACACCAATCTTTCCCCTTTTCTGCATCCACGTACATTTACCCTTTACAAATTTTAACTTTAAATTCTTTCAACGTTTTTTTGCATAATTATTCATTTCTCTTGGTAGCTTATTCCAATCCCTGACACCCTTACCTAAAAAAAAGAGAATCTTCCTACACCCTTTTGTCTGAAATCGAGTGTCAGCTTGTTGTCATGGACATCTTTTCCCTTCCATGCATTACTTTCAATTCTTACATAAATATCTTTCCATGCCACATCACCAATATACACCTTGTACACTCCCATGACCTGTATCATTAACTGACAACCCTATTCTGATTAAAAATATTCGCACTAGAGGCTTCTACGAGACATTTATGAAAATACAAAGATGATTTATACGTATATCAAGTCATCGTAGAGTTACATCATGCCATTCCAGCTTTTTATTGTTGAATAGTCAGGAGAGAAAAAAAAAGAAAATAAAAGACAAAAGCGGACGACTCCACAGATACAGATTTTATAAAACATTACTGAGAGGATAAATTTTTGTTAACTAGATAGAAACGTTATGTCTTACGGACTATCCATATTATCACTTTGTACGAAGAGAGGCCAGCTTTATAACCAGAGTCGTTTGCAAAAGCATTTCAGCCCTACTGGCTGACGAGAATCCGAGCCAAGTAAATGCCAATAAATCTGGTAAACAACGGGATGTGAGTTACACTTCAGATGGCAGCAGTTGTAATCTGGTGGAGCCGGTGTTTATGCTCCAGATCCCTCTGTTCGCACTAAATCGCGAAACGTATTAAAATTCCGATTTGCAGCTATAATCCTCTTAGACTTGACCGCACGCAGCACGTACGCATTAGTACGCGCCGCGCCCCTTTCACCCTGCTACCGCCAGGTCACGAGCGTTTCACGTCACAATTGCGCTTTAATTGCTTCGCTGAAATATGGGTGGGAATCCAGAAAAAAAAGTGTTTAAAGCTAATCCGTAGCTCCATTTAATTTAACGCTCCGTGGTTCTAACGAGGACGTGATTTCACTAGAGCGCCCGTTACCGAATGCCAGAATCATAATTGGACATTTGGTGATGTTACTGTAACACGACAAGGTGATGTTATTGCTGCCAGGTATGGGTTTTTTTTTGTCTCCAGTGGCCGGTGGCAGATATAGCACACAATCTAACACTTTTCAGTATACATATCCAGGCGTAAAGTTAAATCTTAGTGAAGTAGCAAAGTGGTTTAGGGAAACCTCAATAAAATAAATTGTTGTTCAAACACATTATGTTAGGTTTAAAATAAAAACATTATATGCGCAGCGGGATTCACACATCTACTATATAATTTCGTAAGTTCAACCATTCACATCGATAGCTATTGGCTGGAGAACGGTGTCACGTGTCAGCCTTCGCTCAAAAAACAGCGACCAGAGATACCATTACAAGGAGTTAGTGGTTATGTCTAAAATTTAATAACCAAGCAACTGCTACCAAATTAATTGGCATACTACATTCATTAAGTTTGCTTTCCATAGAGTTTCATAGTTTAAAAAAAATTAATAAATTTTGTGGCTGAAAAAACGTGGATCTGCTTTTCAGTAACATGTTTCTAATTAAAGCAACTTTAAAAACTTTAAAAAAATTTAAATTACTCATAGTCTCTGCTGTAACCACGAATGCCAATTGTCGTTTCGGCTTAGCATAAATTTCAGTTTAATTACAACTTTCACTAATGTTGTTGCTTAAACCAAAATTTATGCTTTACGGTAAATTTACTTTTTAGGTATTTTACTGACCACTTTCGTTAATGGTCTTTATTCATGATCGCTGTATGTGAGTTATTAGGTTATTTTAAGTGGAAATCAGACCAAATGTGTCACCGATTCGACTACTATGGTAACTCATTTCTGCGCAGTTGCTCGACTTTTTTCATAATATGGAATGTGTGTTAAGTTACAGATACTATGACCAATGTTTACATTATGAGTGTTTGACCAGTCTCACCAATAAACAACCTGATGCTCTCGAAGAAAACATGATTTTTTTAAATAAATTTTTGCAGGGTAAACTGTAAGGGTCAAATACAAGTCAAGTTCGTATTTAACAAGTTCGAGTGTTTGACCATTCAAACAGTTACTCTTGTCCGTGTTTAATACCTACCTCTATTAATGCTTCTGAGTTCTTCAAGCTCAAGAGATTTTAATCATCCTAAGGGTGAAACACAGGTCAAGCTTATATTTGGCCAGATCAGATCAGCCTGTCATAATCTTTCATCGTAAAAACTGGAACTATTATAGACCCATGACGATACGCAAAAAACGGTCACGGGCTTACTAGAGTATATTATAAAAACAACAATGTTGGAAACAAAGAGTATAAAATTCTTTGACATTCAAATTGATGAGAAACTCGGTTAACAAGAACATATCATATTATTACTTAAAAACTCAAGTAGTGTCAGATTTGAAATAGGAACTCTTTCTCACTTGATTCACGGCACACCGTTTATGTTTTACCGCCAGAGATGATTTTGTTTCTCCGCCAGAGAGTATTCACTGTTCCAGATACGTTTGTATATTGTCCAGCGATCTTTTAGTTGTTATAGATATCGGGAAGCCCTAACGAAGGCCCCACGATGGTGCCGAAACGTAAGCAATGACAGCAAAAAAATAAACTCAGCGCAAGCCACCAAAAAGACAAGTTAGTGCAATTTTTTCAAAAATGACGCCTGCAAAAAGTGTGAATTTTTATAATACTTTAAATTGTTTACATAAAATTTACAGGAACACATTTTAAAACATAGGAACCATAAATACGAGTAACGTGTACAAAACACAAACATCACATCCGAGTTAATTATTTTGGGACACATCTATTTAATAATTTTCCTAAAAGTATAAAGCAGTTCGTAGGTAATAACGATGTGTTTGAAGAAAAATTGAGGGATTAACTTATTGATAACTCCTACTACATTTAAGAGTTTGTAAAAAAATTAATTGTATAAATTAAGATTATTGCAAGTTTCAGTTGTAAATTTAATTTTTTTTATTTAGTTAACTATATTCATTTTTTGATTCTGATTCTTATTAATCTTGTATTTATACATATATTAACCATGACATGTTTCACATCCCAGGGGTCCTTCCTCAGCAGGGATGTATGAAACAGGAGTAAGACATAAAGATAATTAAATAATCATTATATTGGCTCTATCTAACAACATATTTCCATTAAAATGAAATTAAATTTAACAATAATATATTGCCGTGTTCTTTCTCATTGGTGTGGCTTGTATCGTTCAGTGCTATAATCTAAGTAAAAGAAGTTAATACTGTTTACGAACCACACAGGGTAACAAACAAGTATCTCTGACATCGCGAAGTTGTCGAGTTCTTAAAAATATAATAGTGATAAAGATACATCAAAGACTGTAAACGCCTTCTCTTGTACTCACTCAGTTTACAACATAGTGTTTAAACTTTAAACATTAAATCCGACTTTTATGTGGTTTGTTATACTGCGCTGCTGATTCAGGTCAAACACTCAGTCAAAAAGTTGAGGAGTTTTACCTCCGCTATGTTAGATGCAGTCTGGAGCTCTGTGGTGCGAAAATGATTGCAGTTATGTTGGCAAGTTTCCCTGTTAATCTTGTATGCCTGGTTGTCCAATAGTAATACCATTTATCTGTACTCTGTAGTAGTCAATATTGTGCAAAATCACAAGCAATAAGAATAACAACATTATCTTTCCTGTGTGCCAGTGAAATCTCGACTATATGGTCTTCCGAAAGTACATAAGGAGCCCCAAAGACGCCTATCGTAACTGCAATAGGTAGCCAAACGCACTATCTACTTGAATGACTTAGAAGAAATTCTGAGTCTTGGATGATATCCGAAACTCCTTTGAATTTGTATAGGCTTTTCACAACATGAAGTTATAACATGATGATTTCGATGAATTCCTATTTAGTATATTTTTACGAGATTCCCCTTAACTTTTAAGGAGGCTTTTTGATCAAAAACTGGTTGATTTCATCCACCGTGTTTGGTCAGCCACTTACTTCCTGTTGCAGGGACAATATTTTGAGCCAGTGAATGGTTTAGCAATAAGCTCGTCATTATCATCAGCCGCTCCAAACGGATTCTTTGAGTTTTTTGAAGAAAAAGTACTGGAAGATGCATCATTCTAGACAAAATGTTTTTTTAATTGTATTGACGACATCCGTGTTAGTTGGGCTCTTGTCTTAATTTTTATAAATGATCTCGGAGACAAGTGAAAATCATTTTTAGATTGTTTGATTATGATGAGGTTATTTACAGGGAAGTAAGGAATTTGGCCGATTGCTTAGAGATTCAGCGCGATCTGGATGTTATTTCGGCATGGTGCGATGAATGGCAATTAACACTAAATTGTAAAAAGTGCAAGACAATGTGTACACATAACAAAAATAATCCGATAGTTCAGAAAAAAGAGGTAAACTGTTTAGCTATTGATATGGTCGATTCTGTGAGTATTTGGGAATAACAGTACAAACAAACTTAAAATGGGACTTGCATATTAAATCGCTAGTAGGTAGAACTAATTCTAGTCGAATCTTGAAAAATTGTAATGAACAAAGGAGATAGCGTACAAATCTCTTGTGCTTCCACATTTGGACTACTGCTGTGCCATTTGGGATCCGTTTCGTAAGGGGTTGATTGACAGTATAAAGAAAGTACAGAGAAGAGCCTCTCGATTCGTGACCGCTTGCTACAGTCCTTATGAAAGCATGATTAGTAGCCTGGGCTGGGAGTCTCTGGTAGATAGACGACGCTCGTTTCGTTTAAACTTATTGGTAAACATGTGTACTCCCACTTTCACTTACGAGTGTGGTGAAATACTTCGTCCTCCAACCTATTTGAGCCGGAATGACAGGAAAGATAAGATTAGAGAAATAAGAAGCCGCACTGATTCTTATATGAATTCTTTTATCTCTCGTACCATTCGGAATTGGAATGCACAGCAAAGAGATTACTTTTGTGCTGAGCACCCTCTGCCACCCAAAATTTTGAGAATTACGGAGTGTATATGTAGATGTAAATAATACAAACAGCCTGGAGCAATTTTTGGCGCGTTTGAATTCGGCCCATCGGATTTTTCTGTTCGCTGTGAAGTTGCAATTAGGTTTCCTGCCGTTTCTTTACTTGTTGATTAAAAACTGTGCTGACGGAACACTGGAACACTAGTTTTATTGTAAGACTACCCGTACGAACTCGTATTTGAACGCACACCATCCAGTAACCTAGCAGCTTCCCACCGACAATAAGAAGAAATTCAAACCTGCCAAATGCAAATTAGTATAAGTAACAGCCTCCCTCATGGAGCCACGTCAACGTGGCAGTGGTGATGTTAGAGAGAGAGAAAAATGTCTATAATGACAAACAGGAATTCATGATGACTTCCCCTGAATACAGATTGGCTGTTGGAAAAAGTTCCTATAAAAGTCTTGGCAGTTTGGAATTGCATCATATTCACTTCAAGTTGCTCGAGCAACAACATATATTGCTACTGCTAGTCCTTGATATTATTCGTGGCTAAATACTAATGGTATTACGTACAGTAATGTGTAAACGAATAGTTGTAAATTGTCTAATTGTCTAGGTTTTTGTTAAGATGATGGTTGGAATTTCCTAGAAGCGTTTTACTGACTGTGCTTTTTTCAGTCTCCGAGCTCAAGACAAAATACACCATAATACACTAAAGACAAAATACAAAACAAATCAAGAGATAACCTTGAATGGTTGAAACTATTATGTCATGTGAGACACAAAAAGGAAAGCTCGGAATAACCCAGGAATCAACTGTCAGTTGACCATCACAGACTTACGGAACCGGAAACGTATGGCAACAGTTGTTACTTCGCACTAATCATGACACACATAAGCATTTCGGTACGCATATACAATATAATTACTCAAAGAAATTCAAGCATTTGACTATTTACTTCTGCATCATTTGATCAAGTCATTACTGACACTGCGCGTTTGTTGTAGAGATAGATAACCTCACTATCGAGCTGTCCATAAAACTGTATTAACGAAACAATACCACCTCTGTCTTCATTTGTAAAAGCTAAATAGTTTCTGCGTCGCTTGGTTATCACTTGTGTCAATTCATCTGTTTTTTGTTTTGCCTGGATTGGTGATAAAGTGTGGTGGGGGGTAAGGCTGTTATTGAGGAGAAAGCGAGATCGATCCGCGGTTAATCTATCGCGATTTCATTTTTGCGCGGTTTCTGTCACTCCATGCGCAAGCGGGAAGAGTTCCTTCAAAATTTCCTTTCCAAACTACTACCATTTTCTTGTTCCCAACCATCTCCCGGCTCTGACGACCGTGACATAGGCAAGATGTGAAATCCTGGAAAGTAAAACAGGAAGGATGTTAAGAAATATAAGAATGAAGACACAGAAAATCCTGCATTATATCTGCCATACTAAATGTAAGTTTAATGTACTTTGAGGTTTTAAATTCTTATCCAGAGATTATGTGAAGATAGAAATTACCATTGAGCAAAAGGTAAGTTTATGACCACAGAGTGTGTACGCAACGTTTAGGAACTACAACTCGTTTTGGAGTAAAAGCCACACAACACTGTTATACGTTCCACAGACATATGACAACACTTCAGTTTCTCCGTTAATCCTTGGGGTCAGCAAGGAAATGTGGCAGTAAAACCATAGCTACAAATTTGATCATGCCAAAAATGAATAAAAAAAGAAATAAAAAAATTAAAGGCAGAGCAGTTGAACACAAAACGTTGGGAAACGTTGGTGAAGAAAATGAGGTGGCATGCCTGTTAGTTTGCAGATTTGGTGGACCCGGTGATGAAAATGCCTCTAATTGGATTACAGAAGAATTGAATATAATTTTTCATTAGATTGAAAATTAAATTTTTACTACAGTGGAATTTTCTTAGTCTCTGGTGTCTTTCAATTAAATTGAAGATAATGATTCATGGGGTTCAAATACATATAATTTTGTACAACGCCCGCAGTGCGGAATGGTTAAATGTTCTCTGATTACTTTGTTTTAATAAGACTAGTCTTTAATCCTGCATTGCTTATTAATCGCGTGGTAAGCCCTCAGTGATGTTGGTTCACCGCGACTCGTCGCGTCGCCTGTGCGGCGAGCTGAGGGTGTTCTGGTTGGGGCGCATGTCGCCACAGCCGCCGACGTATTTAATCGGCTTTCTGCTGAATGGGCAGGACACTCGCCCGGAATGGGGGCGGCAGACCTGAA